>JANFCV010000217.1:0-701429 GCA_024500475.1 Phthorimaea operculella
GAACAATCTCATCCAACCAAACTAGGAACAATCTCATCCAACCAAACTAAGAACAATCTCAACTGACCAAACTGGGAACAATCTCAACCAACCAAACTGGGAACAATCTCGTCCAACCAAACTAGGAACAATCTCGGTCCAACCAAACTAGGAACAATCTCAACTGACCAAACTGGGAACAATCTGTCCAACCAAACTAGGAACAATCTCGTCCAACCAAACTAGGAACAATCTCTGTCCAACCAAACTAGGAACAATCTCATCCACCAAACTGGAACAATCTCATCCAACCAAACTGGGAACAATCTGTCCAACCAAACTAGGAACAATCTCGTCCAACCAACTAGGAACAATCTCAACTGACCAAACTGGGAACAATCTTGTCCAACCAAACTGGAACAATTCGTCCAACCATACTAGGAACAACAGAGAGACCAGTTTAAGCTGGCCTCACTTAACTTGATTTTAATTATTACACCGTAACGGTCCCGCAACACACAGATATTTTTATTGATTTATGTAATATATGCTGTCTCATACTGGCAAATTATAAAAACGGACTTGATAAATAAAAAAATTCACCCGAACCGTACTGGACACTGACAGGAACAAGTAGGTCACCAGTTAGTTCGTCGAGTTTAGGTTAATGACATGTGTCGTTCAAAGTGACATTTGGGTTCTAAAGTGTGTCCGGCCGGTCCGACCTGCTCTTGACCACTTTTCGAGCTACAAAGCTAAGATGGACGTAACCAAACTGGGAACAATCTCGGCACCCACGCTGGGTACTATAGGTACAATGTTGCGCGACATGTCGTCACCGATCGCCGTAAGTGCTGTACCATCGAACGCGGCCCGAGTTCCTCTTTCAAACGACACCCCACACATGGTACCTACTACCGTACCGTAGGCGGTTTTCATTTTTATTTTTAAGTTTTAAGTTCTAAGTTCTAAGTTTTCGCGAGGCGAACGTGTCCGCGTGGCGAACACTATGCACCCAACACCTTTATCATATCGCAGAAAAACATTTCGTTACCGCGTTTTAAAAACTACTAGCGCCATCTAGTTTATACGAAAAATACTTTCGACGATTGAAATGTGACTTTATTTCTACAGTAGACATTTTTTATTGCTTTGTAATAAAAATTTGTATGGTAGTTGAAGAAAATTATAAATATATTTTAAAATTATTTATAAAGTGAAAAAGAAGATGATAATGAGTTAGTACTTACAACAGCATCAACGGTGAACACCAGCGGTGCAAAAGTCTCACTATAAGTTGTAACGGAATGGCATGACGTAGACAGGCCTGCCCAGCTGGCTGAACGTCTGCTGAGGGGGCCGAGGAACCCAAGACGTCGTTACGTTCTCACGCGGCCACAGGGTTATAAAGTTAGTGCTGGCCCTGGGATGAATCTCATCCAACCAAACTGGGAACAATCCTGTCCAACCAAACTGGGAACAATCTCGTCCAACCAAACTGGGAACAATCTCAACTGATCCAAACTGGGAACAATCTGTCCAACCAAACTGGGAACAATCTCGTCCAACCAAACTGGGAACAATCTCGTCCAACCAAACTAGGAACAATCTCGTCCAACCAAACTAGGAACAATCTCAACTGACCAAACTGGGAACAATCTCGTCCCACCAAACTGGGAACAATCTCGTCCAACCAAACTAGGAACAATCTCGTCCAACCAAACTGGGAACAATCTCGTCCAACCAAACTAGGAACAATCTCGTCCAACCAAACTAGGAACAATCTCACCAACCAAACTGGGAACAATCTCAACTAACCAAACTGGGAACAATCTGTCCAACCATACTAGGAACAACGAGAGAGACCAGTATAAGCTGGCCTCACTTAACTTGATTTTAATTATTACACCGTAACGGTCCGCAACACACAGATATTTTTATTGATTTATGTAATATATGCTGTCCTCATACTGGTCAAATTATAAAAACGGACTTGATAATAAAAATTAAAATTCACCCGAACCGTACTGGACACTGACAGGAACAAGTAGGTCACCGAAGTTAGTTCGCTCGAGTTTAGGTTAATGACATGTGTCGTTCAAAGACATTTGTTCTAGTGTGTCCGGCCGGTCCGACTCGCTCTTGACCACTTTTCGAGCTACAAAGCTAAGATGGACGTAACCAAACTGGGAACAATCTCGGCACCCACGCTGGGTACTATAGGTACAATGTTGCGCGACATGTCGTCACCGATCGCCGTAAGGGCTGTACCATCGAACGCGGCTCGAGTTCCTCTTTCAAACGACACCCCACACATGGTACCTACTACCGTACCGTAGGCGGTTTTCATTTTTTTATTTATTGTTCTAAGTTCTAAGTTTTGCGAGGCGAACGTGTCCGCGTGGCGAACACTATGCACCCAACACCTTTATCATATCGCAGAAAACATTTCGTTACCGCGTTTTAAAACTACTAGCGCCATCTAGTTTTTATACGAAAATACTTTCGACGATTGAAATGTGACTTTATTTCTACAGTAGACATTTTTTATTGCTTTGTAATAAAATTTGCATGGTATTGAAGAAAATTATAAATATATTTTAAAATTATTTATAAAGTGAAAAAGAAGATGATAATGAGTTAGTACTTACAACAGCATCAACGGTGAACACCAGCGGCAAAAGTCTCACTATAAGTTGTAACGGAATGTATAATGACGTAGACAGGCCTGCCCAGCTGGCTGAACGTCTGGTTGAGGGGGTCGAGAAACTCCAAGACTTCAAGTTTACGTTCTCACGCGGCCACAGGGTTATAAAGTTGTGCGCTGGCCCTGTGTGATGAAACCTCATCCAACCTAACTGGTAACAATCCTGTCCAACCAAACTGGGAACAATCTCGTCCAACCAAACCGGGAACAATCTCAACTGATTCAAACTGGGAACAATCTCGTCCAACCAAACTGGGACAATCTCGTCCAACCAAACTGGGAACAATCTCGTCCAACCAAACTGGGAACAATCTCAACTGACCAAACTAGAACAATCTGTCCAACCAAACTGGGAACAATCTCGTCCAACCAAACTGGGAACAATCTGTCCAACCAAACTAGGAACAATCTCAACTGACCAAACTAAACAATTCGTCCAACCAAACTGGGAACAATCTCGTCCAACCAAACTGGGAACAATCACATCGGACCAAACTGGGAACAATTCGTCCAACCAAACTGGGAACAATCTGTCCAACCAAACTGGGAACAATCTGTCCAACCAAACTGGGAACAATCTATCCAACCAAACTAGGAACAATTCGTCCAACCAAACTAGGAACAATCTCAACTGACCAAACTGGGAACAATCTCGTCCCACCAAACTGGGAACAATCTGTCCAACCAAACTAGGAACAATCTCGTCCAACCAAACTGGGAACAATCTGTCCAACCAAACTAGGAACAATCTCGTCCAACCAAACTAGGAACAATCTCGACTGACCAAACTGGGAACAATCTCAAGTAACCAAACTGGGAACAATCTCGTCCAACCATACTAGGAACAACGAGAGAGACCAGTATAAGCTGGCCTCACTTAACTTGATTTTAATTATTACACCGTAACGGTCCCGCAACACACAGATATTTTTATTGATTTATGTAATATATGCTGTCCTCATACTGGTCAAATTATAAAAACGGACTTGATAAATAAAATTAAAAATTCACCCGAACCGTACTGACACTGGACAGGAACAAGTAGGTCACCGAAGTTAGTTCGCCTGAGTTTAGGTTAATGACATGTGTCGTTCAAAGTGACATTTGGGTTCTAAAGTGTGTCCGGCCGGTCCGACTCGCTCTTGACCACTTTTCGAGCTACAAAGCTAAGATGGACGTAACCAAACTGGGAACAATCTCGGCACCCACGCTGGGTACTATAGGTACAATGTTGCGCGACATGTCGTCACCGATCGCCGTAAGGGCTGTACCATCGAACGCGGCTCGAGTTCCTCTTTCAAACGACACCCCACACATGGTACCTACTACCGTACTAGGCGGTTTTCATTTTTATTTTTAAGTTTTAAGTTCTAAGTTCTAAGTTTGCGAGGCGAACGTGTCCGCGTGGCGAACACTATGCACCCAACACCTTTATCATATCGCAGAAAACATTTCGTTACCGCGTTTTAAAAAACTACTAGCGCCATCTAGTTTTTTTTATACGAAAATACTTTCGACGATTGAAATGTGACTTTATTTCTACAGTAGACATTTTTTTATTGCTTTGTAATAAAATTTGCATGGTATTGAAGAAAATTATAAATATATTTTTAAAATTATTTATAAAGTGAAAAGAAGATGATAATGAGTTAGTACTTACAACAGCATCAACGGTGAACACCAGCGGTGCAAAAGTCTCACTATAAGTTGTAACGGAATGTATAATGACGTAGACAGGCCTGCCCAGCTGGCTGAACGTCTGGTTGAGGGGGGTCGAGAAACTCCAAGACGTCAAGTTTACGTTCTCACGCGGCCACAGGGTTATAAAGTTGTGCGCTGGCCCTGTGGGATGAAACCTCATCCAACCAAACTGGGAACAATCCCGTCCAACCAAACTGGGAACAATCTCTCGTCCAACCAAACTGGGAACAATCTCAACTGACCAAACTGGGAACAATCTCGTCCAACCAAACTGGGAACAATCTCGTCCAACCAAACTGGGAACAATCTCGTCCAACCAAACTAGGAACAATCTCGTCCAACCAAACTAGGAACAATCTCAACTGACCAAACTGGGAACAATCTCGTCCAACCAAACTGGGAACAATCTCGTCCAACCAAACTAGGAACAATCTCGTCCAACCAAACTGGGAACAATCTCGTCCAACCAAACTAGGAACAATCTCGTCCAACCAAACTAGGAACAATCTCGACTGACCAAACTGGGAACAATCTCTAAACGCGATACTGGGAACAATCTCGTCCAACCATACTAGGAACAACGAGAGAGACCAGTTTAAGCTGGCCTCACTTAACTTGATTTTAATTATTACACCGTAACGGTCCCGCAACACACAGATATTTTTATTGATTTATGTAATATATGCTGTCCTCATACTGGTCAAATTATAAAAAAACGGACTTGATAAATAAAAAAAAAATTCACCCGAACCGTACTGGACACTGGACAGGAACAAGTAGGTCACTCGAAGTTAGTTCGCTCGAGTTTAGGTTAATGACATGTGTCGTTCAAAGTGACATTTGGGTTCTAAAGTGTGTCCGGCCGGTCCGACTCGCTCTTGACCACTTTTCGAGCTACAAAGCTAAGATGGACGTAACCAAACTGGGAACAATCTCGGCACCCACGCTGGGTACTATAGGTACAATGTTGCGCGACATGTCGTCACCGATCGCCGTAAGGGCTGTACCATCGAACGCGGCTCGAGTTCCTCTTTCAAACGACACCCCACACATGGTACCTACTACCGTACCGTAGGCGGTTTTCATTTTTTATTTTTAAGTTTTAAGTTCTAAGTTCTAAGGTGCGAGGCGAACGTCCGCGTGGCGAACACTATGCACCCAACACCTTTATCATATCGCAGAAAACATTTCGTTACCGCGTTTTAAAAACTACTAGCGCCATCTAGTTTTTTATACGAAAATACTTTCGACGATTGAAATGTGACTTTATTTCTACAGTAGACATTTTTTATTGCTTTGTAATAAAATTTGCATGGTATTGAAGAAAATTATAAATATATTTTTAAAATTATTTATAAAGTGAAAAAGAAGATGATAATGAGTTAGTACTTACAACAGCATCAACGGTGAACACCAGCGGTGCAAAAGTCTCACTATAAGTTGTAACGGAATGTATAATGACGTAGACAGGCCTGCCCAGCTGGCTGAACGTCTGGTTGAGGGGTCGAGAACTCCAAGACGTCAAGTTTACGTTCTCACGCGGCCACAGGGTTATAAAGTTGTGCGCTGGCCCTGTGGGATGAAACCTCATCCAACCAAACTGGGAACAATCCCGTCCAACCAAACTGGGAACAATCTCGTCCAACCAAACTGGGAACAATCTCAACTGACCAAACTGGGAACAATCTCGTCCAACCAAACTGGGAACAATCTCGTCCAACCAAACTGGGAACAATCTCTCGTCCAACCAAACTGGGAACAATCTCAACTGACCAAACTGGGAACAATCTCGTCCAACCAAACTGGGAACAATCTCGTCCAACCAAACTGGGAACAATCTCGTCCAACCAAACTAGGAACAATCTCAACTGACCAAACTGGGAACAATCTCGTCCAACCAAACTGGGAACAATCTCTCGTCCAACCAAACTGGGAACAATCTCAACTGACCAAACTGGGAACAATCTCGTCCAACCAAACTGGGAACAATCTCGTCCAACCAAACTGGGAACAATCTCGTCCAACCAAACTGGGAACAATCTCATCCAACCAAACTAGGAACAATCTCGTCCAACCAAACTAGGAACAATCTCAACTGACCAAACTGGGAACAATCTCGTCCCACCAAACTGGGAACAATCTCGTCCAACCAAACTAGGAACAATCTCGTCCAACCAAACTGGGAACAATCTCGTCCAACCAAACTAGGAACAATCTCGTCCAACCAAACTAGGAACAATCTCGACTGACCAAACTGGGAACAATCTCAAGTAACCAAACTGGGAACAATCTCGTCCAACCATACTAGGAACAACGAGAGAGACCAGTATAAGCTGGCCTCACTTAACTTGATTTTAATTATTACACCGTAACGGTCCCGCAACACACAGATATTTTTATTGATTTATGTAATATATGCTGTCCTCATACTGGTCAAATTATAAAAAAACGGACTTGATAAATAAAAATTAAAAATTCACCCGAACCGTACTGGACACTGGACAGGAACAAGTAGGTCACTCGAAGTTAGTTCGCTCGAGTTTAGGTTAATGACATGTGTCGTTCAAAGTGACATTTGGGTTCTAAAGTGTGTCCGGCCGGTCCGACTCGCTCTTGACCACTTTTCGAGCTACAAAGCTAAGATGGACGTAACCAAACTGGGAACAATCTCGGCACCCACGCTGGGTACTATAGGTACAATGTTGCGCGACATGTCGTCACCGATCGCCGTAAGGGCTGTACCATCGAACGCGGCTCGAGTTCCTCTTTCAAACGACACACATGGTACCTACTACCGTACCGTAGGCGGTTTTCATTTTTATTTTAAGTTTTAAGTTCTAAGTTCTAAGTTTTCGCGAGGCGAACGTGTCCGCGTGGCGAACACTATGCACCCAACACCTTTATCATATCGCAGAAAACATTTCGTTACCGCGTTTTAAAAAACTACTAGCGCCATCTAGTTTTTTTATACGAAAATACTTTCGACGATTGAAATGTGACTTTATTTCTACAGTAGACATTTTTTTATTGCTTTGTAATAAAANTTGCATGGTATTGAAGAAAATTATAAATATATTTTAAAATTATTTATAAAGTGAAAAGAAGATGATAATGAGTTAGTACTTACAACAGCATCAACGGTGAACACCAGCGGTGCAAAAGTCTCACTATAAGTTGTAACGGAATGTATAATGACGTAGACAGGCCTGCCCAGCTGGCTGAACGTCTGGTTGAGGGGGTCGAGAAACCCAAGACGTCAAGTTTACGTTCTCACGCGGCCACAGGGTTATAAAGTTGTGCGCTGGCCCTGTGGGATGAAACCTCATCCAACCAAACTGGGAACAATCCCGTCCAACCAAACTGGGAACAATCTCTCGTCCAACCAAACTGGGAACAATCTCAACTGACCAAACTGGGAACAATCTCGTCCAACCAAACTGGGAACAATCTCGTCCAACCAAACTGGGAACAATCTCGTCCAACCAAACTAGGAACAATCTCGTCCAACCAAACTAGGAACAATCTCAACTGACCAAACTGGGAACAATCTCGTCCCACCAAACTGGGAACAATCTCGTCCAACCAAACTAGGAACAATCTCGTCCAACCAAACTGGGAACAATCTCGTCCAACCAAACTAGGAACAATCTCGTCCAACCAAACTAGGAACAATCTCGACTGACCAAACTGGGAACAATCTCAAGTAACCAAACTGGGAACAATCTCGTCCAACCATACTAGGAACAACGAGAGACCAGTATAAGCTGGCCTCACTTAACTTGATTTTAATTATTACACCGTAACGGTCCCGCAACACACAGATATTTTTATTGATTTATGTAATATATGCTGTCCTCATACTGGTCAAAGTATAAAAAAAGGACCTGATGAATAAAAAAAAAATTCACCCGAACCGTACCTACTTGACACTGGACAGGAACAAGTAGGTCACTCGAAGTTAGTTCGCTCGAGTTTAGGTTAATGACATGTGTCGTTCAAAGTGACATTTGGGTTCTAAAGTGTGTCCGGCCGGTCCGACTCGCTCTTGACCACTTTTCGAGCTACAAAGCTAAGATGGACGTAACCAAACTGGGAACAATCTCGGCACCCACGCTGGGTACTATAGGTACAATGTTGCGCGACATGTCGTCACCGATCGCCGTAAGGGCTGTACCATCGAACGCGGCTCGAGTTCCTCTTTCAAACGACACCCCACACATGGTACCTACTACCGTACCGTAGGCGGTTTTCATTTTTTATTTTTAAGTTTTAAGTTCTAAGTTCTAAGTTTTCGCGAGGCGAACGTCCGCGTGGCGAACACTATGCACCCAACACCTTTATCATATCGCAGAAAACATTTCGTTACCGCGTTTTAAAAAACTACTAGCGCCATCTAGTTTTTTTATACGAAAATACTTTCGACGATTGAAATGTGACTTTATTTCTACAGTAGACATTTTTTTATTGCTTTGTAATAAAAATTTGCATGGTATTGAAGAAAATTATAAATATATTTTAAAATTATTTATAAAGTGAAAAGAAGATGATAATGAGTTAGTACTTACAACAGCATCAACGGTGAACACCAGCGGTGCAAAAGTCTCACTATAAGTTGTAACGGAATGTATAATGACGTAGACAGGCCTGCCCAGCTGGCTGAACGTCTGGTTGAGGGGGGTCGAGAAACTCCAAGACGTCAAGTTTACGTTCTCACGCGGCCACAGGGTTATAAAGTTGTGCGCTGGCCCTGTGGGATGAAACCTCATCCAACCAAACTGGGAACAATCCCGTCCAACCAAACTGGGAACAATCTCGTCCAACCAAACTGGGAACAATCTCAACTGACCAAACTGGGAACAATCTGTCCAACCAAACTGGGAACAATCTCGTCCAACCAAACTAGGAACAATCTCGTCCAACCAAACTAGGAACAATCTCACCCAACCAAACTAGGAAAATCTCAACTGACCAAACTGGGAACAATCTCGTCCAACCAAACTAGGAACAATCTCGTCCAACCAAACTAGGAACAATCTCGTCCAACCAAACTAGGAACAATCTCACCCAACCAACTAGGAAAAATCTCAACTGACCAAACTGGGAACAATCTCGTCCAACCAAACTAGGAACAAACACGTACAACAAAACTAGCAACAATCTCAACTGACTAAACTGGGAACAATCTCGTCCAACCAAACTAGGAACAATCTCGTCCAACCAAACTAGGAACAATCTCAACTGACCAAACTGGGAACAATCTCGTCCAACCAAACTGGGAACAATCTCGTCCAACCAAACTAGGAACAATCTCATCCAACCAAACTAGGAACAATCTCGTCCAACCAAACTAGGAACAATCTCAACTGACCAAACTGGGAACAATCTCGTCCAACCATACTAGGAACAACGAGAGAGACCAGTATAAGCTGGCCTCACTTAACTTGATTTTAATTATCACACCGTAACGGTCCCGCAACACACAGATATTTTTATTGATTTATGTAATATATGCTGTCCTCATACTGGTCAAATTATAAAAAAACGGACTTGATAAATAAAAAAAAAAATTCACCCGAACCGTACTGACACTGGACAGGAACAAGTAGGTCACTCGAAGTTAGTTCGCTCGAGTTTAGGTTAATGACATGTGTCGTTCAAAGTGACATTTGGGTTCTAAAGTGTGTCCGGCCGGTCCGACTCGCTCTTGACCACTTTTCGAGCTACAAAGCTAAGATGGACGTAACCAAACTGGGAACAATCTCGGCACCCACGCTGGGTACTATAGGTACAATGTTGCGCGACATGTCGTCACCGATCGCCGTAAGGGCTGTACCATCGAACGCGGCTCGAGTTCCTCTTTCAAACGACACCCCACACATGGTACCTACTACCGTACCGTAGGCGGTTTTCATTTTTTATTTTTAAGTTTTAAGTTCTAAGTTCTAAGTTTTCATGAGGCGAACGTCCGCGTGGCGAACACTATGCACCCAACACCTTTATCATATCGCAGAAAACATTTCGTTACCGCGTTTTAAAACTACTAGCGCCATCTAGTTTTTATACGAAAATACTTTCGACGATTGAAATGTGACTTTATTTCTACAGTAGACATTTTTTTATTGCTTTGTAATAAAAATTTGCATGGTATTGAAGAAAATTATAAATATATTTTTAAAATTATTTATAAAGTGAAAAAGAAGATGATAATGAGTTAGTACTTACAACAGCATCAACGGTGAACACCAGCGGTGCAAAGTCTCACTATAAGTTGTAACGGAATGTATAATGACGTAGACAGGCCTGCCCAGCTGGCTGAACGTCTGGTTGAGGGTCGAGAAACCCAAGACGTCAAGTTTACGTTCTCACGCGGCCACAGGGTTATAAAGTTGTGCGCTGGCCCTGTGGGATGAAACCTCATCCAACCAAACTGGGAACAATCCCGTCCAACCAAACTGGGAACAATCTCGTCCAACCAAACTGGGAACAATCTCAACTGACCAAACTGGGAACAATCTCGTCCAACCAAACTGGGAACAATCTCGTCCAACCAAACTAGGAACAATCTCGTCCAACCAAACTCGGAACAATCTCACCCAACCAAACTAGGAACAATCTCAACTGACCAAACTGGGAACAATCTCGTCCAACCAAACTAGGAACAATCTCGTCCAACCAAACTAGGAACAATCTCGTCCAACCAAACTAGGAACAATCTCACCCAACCAAACTAGGAAAAATCTCAACTGACCAAACTGGGAACAATCTCGTCCAACCAAACTAGGAACAATCTCGTCCAACCAAACTAGGAACAATCTCAACTGACCAAACTGGGAACAATCTCGTCCAACCAAACTAGGAACAATCTCGTCCAACCAAACTAGGAACAATCTCAACTGACCAAACTGGGAACAATCTCGTCCAACCAAACTGGGAACAATCTCGTCCAACCAAACTAGGAACAATCTCATCCAACCAAACTAGGAACAATCTCGTCCAACCAAACTAGGAACAATCTCAACTGACCAAACTGGGAACAATCTCGTCCAACCATACTAGGAACAACGAGAGAGACCAGTATAAGCTGGCCTCACTTAACTTGATTTTAATTATCACACCGTAACGGTCCCGCAACACACAGATATTTTTATTGATTTATGTAATATATGCTGTCCTCATACTGGTCAAATTATAAAAAAACGGACTTGATAAATAAAAAAAAAAATTCACCCGAACCGTACTGGACACTGGACAGGAACAAGTAGGTCACTCGAAGTTAGTTCGCTCGAGTTTAGGTTAATGACATGTGTCGTTCAAAGTGACATTTGGGTTCTAAAGTGTGTCCGGCCGGTCCGACTCGCTCTTGACCACTTTTCGAGCTACAAAGCTAAGATGGACGTAACCAAACTGGGAACAATCTCGGCACCCACGCTGGGTACTATAGGTACAATGTTGCGCGACATGTCGTCACCGATCGCCGTAAGGGCTGTACCATCGAACGCGGCTCGAGTTCCTCTTTCAAACGACACCCCACATGGTACCTACTACCGTACCGTAGGCGGTTTTCATTTTTTATTTTTAAGTTTTAAGTTCTAAGTTCTAAGTTTTCGCGAGGCGAACGTGTCCGCGTGGCGAACACTATGCACCCAACACCTTTATCATATCGCAGAAAACATTTCGTTACCGCGTTTTAAAAAACTACTAGCGCCATCTAGTTTTTTTATACGAAAATACTTTCGACGATTGAAATGTGACTTTATTTCTACAGTAGACATTTTTTTATTGCTTTGTAATAAAAATTTGCATGGTATTGAAGAAAATTATAAATATATTTTTAAAATTATTTATAAAGTGAAAAAGAAGATGATAATGAGTTAGTACTTACAACAGCATCAACGGTGAACACCAGCGGTGCAAAAGTCTCACTATAAGTTGTAACGGAATGTATAATGACGTAGACAGGCCTGCCCAGCTGGCTGAACGTCTGGTTGAGGGGGGTCGAGAAACTCCAAGACGTCAAGTTTACGTTCTCACGCGGCCACAGGGTTATAAAGTTGTGCGCTGGCCCTGTGGGATGAAACCTCATCCAACCAAACTGGGAACAATCCCGTCCAACCAAACTGGGAACAATCTCGTCCAACCAAACTGGGAACAATCTCAACTGACCAAACTGGGAACAATCTCGTCCAACCAAACTGGGAACAATCTCGTCCAACCAAACTAGGAACAATCTCGTCCAACCAAACTAGGAACAATCTCACCCAACCAAACTAGGAAAATGATCATCTGACCAAACTGGGAACAATCTCGTTCAACCAAACTAGGAACAATCTCGTCCAACCAAACTAGGAACAATCTCGTCCAACCAAACTAGGAACAATCTCACCCAACCAAACTAGGAAAATCTCAACTGACCAAACTGGGAACAATCTCGTCCAACCAAACTAGGAACAATCTCGTCCAACCAAACTGGGAACAATCTCGTCCAACCAAACTGGGAACAATCTCGTCCAACCAAACTAGGAACAATCTCGTCCAACCAAACTAGGAACAATCTCAACTGACCAAACTGGGAACAATCTCGTCCAACCAAACTGGGAACAATCTCGTCCAACCAAACTAGGAACAATCTCATCCAACCAAACTAGGAACAATCTCGTCCAACCAAACTAGGAACAATCTCAACTGACCAAACTGGGAACAATCTCGTCCAACCATACTAGGAACAACGAGAGAGACCAGTATAAGCTGGCCTCACTTAACTTGATTTTAATTATCACACCGTAACGGTCCCGCAACACACAGATATTTTTATTGATTTATGTAATATATGCTGTCCTCATACTGGTCAAATTATAAAAACGGACTTGATAAATAAAAAAATTCACCCGAACCGTACTGGACACTGGACAGGAACAAGTAGGTCACTCGAAGTTAGTTCGCTCGAGTTTAGGTTAATGACATGTGTCGTTCAAAGTGACATTTGGGTTCTAAAGTGTGTCCGGCCGGTCCGACTCGCTCTTGACCACTTTTCGAGCTACAAAGCTAAGATGGACGTAACCAAACTGGGAACAATCTCGGCACCCACGCTGGGTACTATAGGTACAATGTTGCGCGACATGTCGTCACCGATCGCCGTAAGGGCTGTACCATCGAACGCGGCTCGAGTTCCTCTTTCAAACGACACCCCACACATGGTACCTACTACCGTACCGTAGGCGGTTTTCATTTTTATTTTTAAGTTTTAAGTTCTAAGTTCTAAGTTTTGAGGCGAACGTGTCCGCGTGGCGAACACTATGCACCCAACACCTTTATCATATCGCAGAAAACATTTCGTTACCGCGTTTTAAAAACTACTAGCGCCATCTAGTTTTTATACGAAAATACTTTCGACGATTGAAATGTGACTTTATTTCTACAGTAGACATTTTTTATTGCTTTGTAATAAAATTTGCATGGTATTGAAGAAAATTATAAATATATTTTAAAATTATTTATAAAGTGAAAAGAAGATGATAATGAGTTAGTACTTACAACAGCATCAACGGTGAACACCAGCGGTGCAAAAGTCTCACTATAAGTTGTAACGGAATGTATAATGACGTAGACAGGCCTGCCCAGCTGGCTGAACGTCTGGTTGAGGGGGGTCGAGAAACTCCAAGACGTCAAGTTTACGTTCTCACGCGGCCACAGGGTTATAAAGTTGTGCGCTGGCCCTGTGGGATGAAACCTCATCCAACCAAACTGGGAACAATCCCGTCCAACCAAACTGGGAACAATCTCGTCCAACCAAACTGGGAACAATCTCGTCCAACCAAACTAGGAACAATCTCAACTGACCAAACTGGGAACAATCTCGTCCAACCAAACTGGGAACAATCTCGTCCAACCAAACTGGGAACAATCTCGTCCAACCAAACTAGGAACAATCTCACCCAACCAAACTAGGAAAAATCTCAACTGACCAAACTGGGAACAATCTCGTCCAACCAAACTGGAACAATCTCATCCAACTAAACTAGGAACAATCTCAACTGACCAAACTGGGAACAATCTCGTCCAACCAAACTAGGAACAATCTCGTCCAACCAAACTAGGAACAATCTCGTCCAACCAAACTAGGAACAATCTCGTCCAACCAAACTAGGAACAATCTCATCAGACCAAACTGGGAACAATCTCGTCCAACCAAACTAGGAACAATCTCGTCCAACCAAACTGGGAACAATCTCGTCCAACCAAACTGGGAACAATCTCGTCCAACCAAACTGGGAACAATCTCGTCCAACCAAACTGGGAACAATCTCGTCCAACCAAACTGGGAACAATCTGTCAACCAAACTGGGAACAATCTCGTCCAACCAAACTGGGAACAATCTCGTCCAACCAAACTGGGAACAATCTCGTCCAACCAAACTAGGAACAATCTCGTCCAACCAAACTAGGAACAATCTCATCCAACCAAACTAGGAACAATCTCAACTGACCAAACTGGGAACAATCTCGTCCAACCATACTAGGAACAACGAGAGAGACCAGTATAAGCTGGCCTCACTTAACTTGATTTTAATTATTACACCGTAACGGTCCCGCAACACACAGATATTTTTATTGATTTATGTAATATATGCTGTCCTCATACTGGTCAAATTATAAAAAAACGGACTTGATAAATAAAAAAAAAAATTCACCCGAACCGTACTGGACACTGGACAGGAACAAGTAGGTCACTCGAAGTTAGTTCGCTCGAGTTTAGGTTAATGACATGTGTCGTTCAAAGTGACATTTGGGTTCTAAAGTGTGTCCGGCCGGTCCGACTCGCTCTTGACCACTTTTCGAGCTACAAAGCTAAGATGGACGTAACCAAACTGGGAACAATCTCGGCACCCACGCTGGGTACTATAGGTACAATGTTGCGCGGCATGTCGTCACCGATCGCCGTAAGGGCTGTACCATCGAACGCGGCTCGAGTTCCTCTTTCAAACGACACCCCACACATGGTACCTACTACCGTACCGTAGGCGGTTTTCATTTTTTATTTTTAAGTTTTAAGTTCTAAGTTCTAAGTTTTCGCGAGGCGAACGTGTCCGCGTGGCGAACACTATGCACCCAACACCTTTATCATATCGCAGAAAACATTTCGTTACCGCGTTTTAAAAAACTACTAGCGCCATCTAGTTTTTTTATACGAAAATACTTTCGACGATTGAAATGTGACTTTATTTCTACAGTAGACATTTTTTTATTGCTTTGTAATAAAAATTTGCATGGTATTGAAGAAAATTATAAATATATTTTTAAAATTATTTATAAAGTGAAAAAGAAGATGATAATGAGTTAGTACTTACAACAGCATCAACGGTGAACACCAGCGGTGCAAAAGTCTCACTATAAGTTGTAACGGAATGTATAATGACGTAGACAGGCCTGCCCAGCTGGCTGAACGTCTGGTTGAGGGGGGTCGAGAAACTCCAAGACGTCAAGTTTACGTTCTCACGCGGCCACAGGGTTATAAAGTTGTGCGCTGGCCCTGTGGGATGAAACCTCATCCAACCAAACTGGGAACAATCCCGTCCAACCAAACTGGGAACAATCTCGTCCAACCAAACTGGGAACAATCTCGTCCAACCAAACTAGGAACAATCTCAACTGACCAAACTGGGAACAATCTCGTCCAACCAAACTAGGAACAATCTCGTCCAACCAAACTAGGAACAATCTCGTCCAACCAAACTAGGAACAATCTCAACCAACCAAACTAGGAACAATCTCAACTGACCAAACTGGGAACAATCTCGTCCAACCAAACTAGGAACAATCTCATCCAACCAAACTAGGAACAATCTCAACTGACCAAACTGGGAACAATCTCGTCCAACCAAACTAGGAACAATCTCGTCCAACCAAACTAGGAACAATCTCGTCCAACCAAACTTGGAACAATCTCGTCCAACCAAACTAGGAACAATCTCATCTGACCAAACTGGGAACAATCTCGTCCAACCAAACTGGGAACAATCTCGTCCAACCAAACTGGGAACAATCTCGTCCAACCAAACTGGGAACAATCTCGTCCAACCAAACTGGGAACAATCTCGTCCAACCAAACTAGGAACAATCTCGTCCAACCAAACTGGGAACAATCTCGTCCAACCAAACTAGGAACAATCTCGTCCAACCAAACTAGGAACAATCTCATCCAACCAAACTAGGAACAATCTCGTCCAACCAAACTGGGAACAATCTCGTCCAACCAAACTGGGAACAATCTCGTCCAACCAAACTGGGAACAATCTCGTCCAACCAAACTGGGAACAATCTCGTCCAACCATACTAGGAACAACGAGAGAGACCAGTATAAGCTGGCCTCACTTAACTTGATTTTAATTATTACACCGTAACGGTCCCGCAACACACAGATATTTTTATTGATTTATGTAATATATGCTGTCCTCATACTGGTCAAATTATAAAAACGGACTTGATAAATAAAAAAATTCACCCGAACCGTACTGGACACTGGACAGGAACAAGTAGGTCACTCGAAGTTAGTTCGCTCGAGTTTAGGTTAATGACATGTGTCGTTCAAAGTGACATTTGGGTTCTAAAGTGTGTCCGGCCGGTCCGACTCGCTCTTGACCACTTTTCGAGCTACAAAGCTAAGATGGACGTAACCAAACTGGGAACAATCTCGGCACCCACGCTGGGTACTATAGGTACAATGTTGCGCGACATGTCGTCACCGATCGCCGTAAGGGCTGTACCATCGAACGCGGCTCGAGTTCCTCTTTCAAACGACACCCCACACATGGTACCTACTACCGTACCGTAGGCGGTTTTCATTTTTTATTTTTAAGTTTTAAGTTCTAAGTTCTAAGTTTTCGCGAGGCGAACGTGTCCGCGTGGCGAACACTATGCACCCAACACCTTTATCATATCGCAGAAAACATTTCGTTACCGCGTTTTAAAAAACTACTAGCGCCATCTAGTTTTTTTATACGAAAATACTTTCGACGATTGAAATGTGACTTTATTTCTACAGTAGACATTTTTTTATTGCTTTGTAATAAAAATTTGCATGGTATTGAAGAAAATTATAAATATATTTTTAAAATTATTTATAAAGTGAAAAAGAAGATGATAATGAGTTAGTACTTACAACAGCATCAACGGTGAACACCAGCGGTGCAAAAGTCTCACTATAAGTTGTAACGGAATGTATAATGACGTAGACAGGCCTGCCCAGCTGGCTGAACGTCTGGTTGAGGGGGGTCGAGAAACTCCAAGACGTCAAGTTTACGTTCTCACGCGGCCACAGGGTTATAAAGTTGTGCGCTGGCCCTGTGGGATGAAACCTCATCCAACCAAACTGGGAACAATCCCGTCCAACCAAACTGGGAACAATCTCTCGTCCAACCAAACTGGGAACAATCTCAACTGACCAAACTGGGAACAATCTCGTCCAACCAAACTGGGAACAATCTCGTCCAACCAAACTGGGAACAATCTCGTCCAACCAAACTAGGAACAATCTCGTCCAACCAAACTAGGAACAATCTCAACTGACCAAACTGGGAACAATCTCGTCCCACCAAACTGGGAACAATCTCGTCCAACCAAACTAGGAACAATCTCGTCCAACCAAACTGGGAACAATCTCGTCCAACCAAACTAGGAACAATCTCGTCCAACCAAACTAGGAACAATCTCGACTGACCAAACTGGGAACAATCTCAAGTAACCAAACTGGGAACAATCTCGTCCAACCATACTAGGAACAACGAGAGAGACCAGTATAAGCTGGCCTCACTTAACTTGATTTTAATTATTACACCGTAACGGTCCCGCAACACACAGATATTTTTATTGATTTATGTAATATATGCTGTCCTCATACTGGTCAAATTAT
Source organism: Phthorimaea operculella (assembly GCA_024500475.1). Taxonomy (NCBI): domain Eukaryota; kingdom Metazoa; phylum Arthropoda; class Insecta; order Lepidoptera; family Gelechiidae; genus Phthorimaea; species Phthorimaea operculella. The sequence continues at coordinate 18,294 of JANFCV010000217.1, forward strand.
AAAAAAACGGACTTGATAAATAAAAATTAAAAATTCACCCGAACCGTACTGGACACTGGACAGGAACAAGTAGGTCACTCGAAGTTAGTTCGCTCGAGTTTAGGTTAATGACATGTGTCGTTCAAAGTGACATTTGGGTTCTAAAGTGTGTCCGGCCGGTCCGACTCGCTCTTGACCACTTTTCGAGCTACAAAGCTAAGATGGACGTAACCAAACTGGGAACAATCTCGGCACCCACGCTGGGTACTATAGGTACAATGTTGCGCGACATGTCGTCACCGATCGCCGTAAGGGCTGTACCATCGAACGCGGCTCGAGTTCCTCTTTCAAACGACACCCCACACATGGTACCTACTACCGTACCGTAGGCGGTTTTCATTTTTTATTTTTAAGTTTTAAGTTCTAAGTTCTAAGTTTTCGCGAGGCGAACGTGTCCGCGTGGCGAACACTATGCACCCAACACCTTTATCATATCGCAGAAAACATTTCGTTACCGCGTTTTAAAAAACTACTAGCGCCATCTAGTTTTTTTATACGAAAATACTTTCGACGATTGAAATGTGACTTTATTTCTACAGTAGACATTTTTTTATTGCTTTGTAATAAAAATTTGCATGGTATTGAAGAAAATTATAAATATATTTTTAAAATTATTTATAAAGTGAAAAAGAAGATGATAATGAGTTAGTACTTACAACAGCATCAACGGTGAACACCAGCGGTGCAAAAGTCTCACTATAAGTTGTAACGGAATGTATAATGACGTAGACAGGCCTGCCCAGCTGGCTGAACGTCTGGTTGAGGGGGGTCGAGAAACTCCAAGACGTCAAGTTTACGTTCTCACGCGGCCACAGGGTTATAAAGTTGTGCGCTGGCCCTGTGGGATGAAACCTCATCCAACCAAACTGGGAACAATCCCGTCCAACCAAACTGGGAACAATCTCGTCCAACCAAACTGGGAACAATCCCGTCCAACCAAACTGGGAACAATCCCGTCCAACCAAACTGGGAACAATCTCGTCCAACCAAACTGGGAACAATCTCGTCCAACCAAACTGGGAACAATCTCGTCCAACCAAACTGGGAACAATCTCGTCCAACCAAACTGGGAACAATCTCGTCCAACCAAACTAGGAACAATCTCAACTGACCAAACTGGGAACAATCTCGTCCAACCAAACTAGGAACAATCTCGTCTTACCAAACTAGGAACAATCTCAACTGACCAAACTGGGAACAATCTCGTCCAACCAAACTAGGAACAATCTCGTCCAACCAAACTAGGAACAATCTCAACTGACCAAACTGGGAACAATCTCGTCCAACCAAACTAGGAACAATCTCGTCCAACCAAACTAGGAACAATCTCGTCCAACCAAACTAGGAACAATCTCGTCCAACCAAACTAGGAACAATCTCAACTGACCAAACTGGGAACAATCTCGTCCAACCAAACTGGGAACAATCTCGTCCAACCAAACTAGGAACAATCTCGTCCAACCAAACTAGGAACAATCTCAACTGACCAAACTGGGAACAATCTCGTCCAACCAAACTGGGAACAATCTCGTCCAACCAAACTAGGAACAATCTCGTCCAACCAAACTAGGAACAATCTCATCCAACCAAACTAGGAACAATCTCAACTGACCAAACTGGGAACAATCTCGTCCAACCAAACTAGGAACAATCTCGTCCAACCAAACTAGGAACAATCTCAACTGACCAAACTGGGAACAATCTCGTCCAACCAAACTGGGAACAATCTCGTCCAACCATACTAGGAACAACGAGAGAGACCAGTTTAAGCTGGCCTCACTTAACTTGATTTTAATTATTACACCGTAACGGTCCCGCAACACACAGATATTTTTATTGATTTATGTAATATATGCTGTCCTCATACTGGTCAAATTATAAAAAAACGGACTTGATAAATAAAAAAAAAATTCACCCGAACCGTACTGGACACTGGACAGGAACAAGTAGGTCACTCGAAGTTAGTTCGCTCGAGTTTAGGTTAATGACATGTGTCGTTCAAAGTGACATTTGGGTTCTAAAGTGTGTCCGGCCGGTCCGACTCGCTCTTGACCACTTTTCGAGCTACAAAGCTAAGATGGACGTAACCAAACTGGGAACAATCTCGGCACCCACGCTGGGTACTATAGGTACAATGTTGCGCGACATGTCGTCACCGATCGCCGTAAGGGCTGTACCATCGAACGCGGCTCGAGTTCCTCTTTCAAACGACACCCCACACATGGTACCTACTACCGTACCGTAGGCGGTTTTCATTTTTTATTTTTAAGTTTTAAGTTCTAAGTTCTAAGTTTTCGCGAGGCGAACGTGTCCGCGTGGCGAACACTATGCACCCAACACCTTTATCATATCGCAGAAAACATTTCGTTACCGCGTTTTAAAAAACTACTAGCGCCATCTAGTTTTTTTATACGAAAATACTTTCGACGATTGAAATGTGACTTTATTTCTACAGTAGACATTTTTTTATTGCTTTGTAATAAAAATTTGCATGGTATTGAAGAAAATTATAAATATATTTTTAAAATTATTTATAAAGTGAAAAAGAAGATGATAATGAGTTAGTACTTACAACAGCATCAACGGTGAACACCAGCGGTGCAAAAGTCTCACTATAAGTTGTAACGGAATGTATAATGACGTAGACAGGCCTGCCCAGCTGGCTGAACGTCTGGTTGAGGGGGGTCGAGAAACTCCAAGACGTCAAGTTTACGTTCTCACGCGGCCACAGGGTTATAAAGTTGTGCGCTGGCCCTGTGGGATGAAACCTCATCCAACCAAACTGGGAACAATCCCGTCCAACCAAACTGGGAACAATCTCTCGTCCAACCAAACTGGGAACAATCTCAACTGACCAAACTGGGAACAATCTCGTCCAACCAAACTGGGAACAATCTCGTCCAACCAAACTGGGAACAATCTCGTCCAACCAAACTAGGAACAATCTCGTCCAACCAAACTAGGAACAATCTCAACTGACCAAACTGGGAACAATCTCGTCCCACCAAACTGGGAACAATCTCGTCCAACCAAACTAGGAACAATCTCGTCCAACCAAACTGGGAACAATCTCGTCCAACCAAACTAGGAACAATCTCGTCCAACCAAACTAGGAACAATCTCGACTGACCAAACTGGGAACAATCTCAAGTAACCAAACTGGGAACAATCTCGTCCAACCATACTAGGAACAACGAGAGAGACCAGTATAAGCTGGCCTCACTTAACTTGATTTTAATTATTACACCGTAACGGTCCCGCAACACACAGATATTTTTATTGATTTATGTAATATATGCTGTCCTCATACTGGTCAAATTATAAAAAAACGGACTTGATAAATAAAAAAAAAAAATCACCCGAACCGTACTGGACACTGGACAGGAACAAGTAGGTCACTCGAAGTTAGTTCGCTCGAGTTTAGGTTAATGACATGTGTCGTTCAAAGTGACATTTGGGTTCTAAAGTGTGTCCGGCCGGTCCGACTCGCTCTTGACCACTTTTCGAGCTACAAAGCTAAGATGGACGTAACCAAACTGGGAACAATCTCGGCACCCACGCTGGGTACTATAGGTACAATGTTGCGCGACATGTCGTCACCGATCGCCGTAAGGGCTGTACCATCGAACGCGGCTCGAGTTCCTCTTTCAAACGACACCCCACACATGGTACCTACTACCGTACCGTAGGCGGTTTTCATTTTTTATTTTTAAGTTTTAAGTTCTAAGTTCTAAGTTTTCGCGAGGCGAACGTGTCCGCGTGGCGAACACTATGCACCCAACACCTTTATCATATCGCAGAAAACATTTCGTTACCGCGTTTTAAAAAACTACTAGCGCCATCTAGTTTTTTTTATACGAAAATACTTTCGACGATTGAAATGTGACTTTATTTCTACAGTAGACATTTTTTTATTGCTTTGTAATAAAAATTTGCATGGTATTGAAGAAAATTATAAATATATTTTTAAAATTATTTATAAAGTGAAAAGAAGATGATAATGAGTTAGTACTTACAACAGCATCAACGGTGAACACCAGCGGTGCAAAAGTCTCACTATAAGTTGTAACGGAATGTATAATGACGTAGACAGGCCTGCCCAGCTGGCTGAACGTCTGGTTGAGGGGGGTCGAGAAACTCCAAGACGTCAAGTTTACGTTCTCACGCGGCCACAGGGTTATAAAGTTGTGCGCTGGCCCTGTGGGATGAAACCTCATCCAACCAAACTGGGAACAATCCCGTCCAACCAAACTGGGAACAATCTCGTCCAACCAAACTGGGAACAATCTCAACTGACCAAACTGGGAACAATCTCGTCCAACCAAACTGGGAACAATCTCGTCCAACCAAACTGGGAACAATCTCTCGTCCAACCAAACTGGGAACAATCTCAACTGACCAAACTGGGAACAATCTCGTCCAACCAAACTGGGAACAATCTCGTCCAACCAAACTGGGAACAATCCCGTCCAACCAAACTGGGAACAATCTCAACTGACCAAACTGGGAACAATCCCGTCCAACCAAACTGGGAACAATCCCGTCCAACCAAACTGGGAACAATCTCAACTGACCAAACTGGGAACAATCTCGTCCAACCAAACTGGGAACAATCTCGTCCAACCAAACTGGGAACAATCTCGTCCAACCAAACTGGGAACAATCTCATCCAACCAAACTAGGAACAATCTCGTCCAACCAAACTAGGAACAATCTCAACTGACCAAACTGGGAACAATCTCGTCCCACCAAACTGGGAACAATCTCGTCCAACCAAACTAGGAACAATCTCGTCCAACCAAACTGGGAACAATCTCGTCCAACCAAACTAGGAACAATCTCGTCCAACCAAACTAGGAACAATCTCGACTGACCAAACTGGGAACAATCTCAAGTAACCAAACTGGGAACAATCTCGTCCAACCATACTAGGAACAACGAGAGAGACCAGTATAAGCTGGCCTCACTTAACTTGATTTTAATTATTACACCGTAACGGTCCCGCAACACACAGATATTTTTATTGATTTATGTAATATATGCTGTCCTCATACTGGTCAAATTATAAAAAAACGGACTTGATAAATAAAAAAAAAAATTCACCCGAACCGTACTGGACACTGGACAGGAACAAGTAGGTCACTCGAAGTTAGTTCGCTCGAGTTTAGGTTAATGACATGTGTCGTTCAAAGTGACATTTGGGTTCTAAAGTGTGTCCGGCCGGTCCGACTCGCTCTTGACCACTTTTCGAGCTACAAAGCTAAGATGGACGTAACCAAACTGGGAACAATCTCGGCACCCACGCTGGGTACTATAGGTACAATGTTGCGCGACATGTCGTCACCGATCGCCGTAAGGGCTGTACCATCGAACGCGGCTCGAGTTCCTCTTTCAAACGACACCCCACACATGGTACCTACTACCGTACCGTAGGCGGTTTTCATTTTTTATTTTTAAGTTTTAAGTTCTAAGTTCTAAGTTTTCGCGAGGCGAACGTGTCCGCGTGGCGAACACTATGCACCCAACACCTTTATCATATCGCAGAAAACATTTCGTTACCGCGTTTTAAAAAACTACTAGCGCCATCTAGTTTTTTTATACGAAAATACTTTCGACGATTGAAATGTGACTTTATTTCTACAGTAGACATTTTTTTATTGCTTTGTAATAAAAATTTGCATGGTATTGAAGAAAATTATAAATATATTTTTAAAATTATTTATAAAGTGAAAAAGAAGATGATAATGAGTTAGTACTTACAACAGCATCAACGGTGAACACCAGCGGTGCAAAAGTCTCACTATAAGTTGTAACGGAATGTATAATGACGTAGACAGGCCTGCCCAGCTGGCTGAACGTCTGGTTGAGGGGGGTCGAGAAACTCCAAGACGTCAAGTTTACGTTCTCACGCGGCCACAGGGTTATAAAGTTGTGCGCTGGCCCTGTGGGATGAAACCTCATCCAACCAAACTGGGAACAATCCCGTCCAACCAAACTGGGAACAATCTCGTCCAACCAAACTGGGAACAATCTCAACTGACCAAACTGGGAACAATCTCGTCCAACCAAACTGGGAACAATCTCGTCCAACCAAACTGGGAACAATCTCGTCCAACCAAACTAGGAACAATCTCGTCCAACCAAACTAGGAACAATCTCAACTGACCAAACTGGGAACAATCTCGTCCCACCAAACTGGGAACAATCTCGTCCAACCAAACTAGGAACAATCTCGTCCAACCAAACTGGGAACAATCTCGTCCAACCAAACTAGGAACAATCTCGTCCAACCAAACTAGGAACAATCTCGACTGACCAAACTGGGAACAATCTCAAGTAACCAAACTGGGAACAATCTCGTCCAACCATACTAGGAACAACGAGAGAGACCAGTATAAGCTGGCCTCACTTAACTTGATTTTAATTATTACACCGTAACGGTCCCGCAACACAGATATTTTTATTGATTTATGTAATATAGCATATATTCCTCATACTGGTCAAATTATAAAAAAACGGACTTGATAAATAAAAAAAAAAAAACACCCGAACCGTACTGGACACTGGACAGGAACAAGTAGGTCACTCGAAGTTAGTTCGCTCGAGTTTAGGTTAATGACATGTGTCGTTCAAAGTGACATTTGGGTTCTAAAGTGTGTCCGGCCGGTCCGACTCGCTCTTGACCACTTTTCGAGCTACAAAGCTAAGATGGACGTAACCAAACTGGGAACAATCTCGGCACCCACGCTGGGTACTATAGGTACAATGTTGCGCGGCATGTCGTCACCGATCGCCGTAAGGGCTGTACCATCGAACGCGGCTCGAGTTCCTCTTTCAAACGACACCCCACACATGGTACCTACTACCGTACCGTAGGCGGTTTTCATTTTTTATTTTTAAGTTTTAAGTTCTAAGTTCTAAGTTTTCGCGAGGCGAACGTGTCCGCGTGGCGAACACTATGCACCCAACACCTTTATCATATCGCAGAAAACATTTCGTTACCGCGTTTTAAAAAACTACTAGCGCCATCTAGTTTTTTTTATACGAAAATACTTTCGACGATTGAAATGTGACTTTATTTCTACAGTAGACATTTTTTTATTGCTTTGTAATAAAAATTTGCATGGTATTGAAGAAAATTATAAATATATTTTTAAAATTATTTATAAAGTGAAAAAGAAGATGATAATGAGTTAGTACTTACAACAGCATCAACGGTGAACACCAGCGGTGCAAAAGTCTCACTATAAGTTGTAACGGAATGTATAATGACGTAGACAGGCCTGCCCAGCTGGCTGAACGTCTGGTTGAGGGGGGTCGAGAAACTCCAAGACGTCAAGTTTACGTTCTCACGCGGCCACAGGGTTATAAAGTTGTGCGCTGGCCCTGTGGGATGAAACCTCATCCAACCAAACTGGGAACAATCCCGTCCAACCAAACTGGGAACAATCTCGTCCAACCAAACTGGGAACAATCTCAACTGACCAAACTGGGAACAATCTCGTCCAACCAAACTGGGAACAATCTCGTCCAACCAAACTGGGAACAATCTCGTCCAACCAAACTGGGAACAATCTCAACTGACCAAACTGGGAACAATCTCGTCCAACCAAACTGGGAACAATCTCGTCCAACCAAACTGGGAACAATCTCGTCCAACCAAACTAGGAACAATCTCAACTGACCAAACTGGGAACAATCTCGTCCAACCAAACTGGGAACAATCTCTCGTCCAACCAAACTGGGAACAATCTCAACTGACCAAACTGGGAACAATCTCGTCCAACCAAACTGGGAACAATCTCGTCCAACCAAACTGGGAACAATCTCGTCCAACCAAACTGGGAACAATCTCATCCAACCAAACTAGGAACAATCTCGTCCAACCAAACTAGGAACAATCTCAACTGACCAAACTGGGAACAATCTCGTCCCACCAAACTGGGAACAATCTCGTCCAACCAAACTAGGAACAATCTCGTCCAACCAAACTGGGAACAATCTCGTCCAACCAAACTAGGAACAATCTCGTCCAACCAAACTAGGAACAATCTCGACTGACCAAACTGGGAACAATCTCAAGTAACCAAACTGGGAACAATCTCGTCCAACCATACTAGGAACAACGAGAGAGACCAGTATAAGCTGGCCTCACTTAACTTGATTTTAATTATTACACCGTAACGGTCCCGCAACACACAGATATTTTTATTGATTTATGTAATATATGCTGTCCTCATACTGGTCAAATTATAAAAAAACGGACTTGATAAATAAAAATTAAAAATTCACCCGAACCGTACTGGACACTGGACAGGAACAAGTAGGTCACTCGAAGTTAGTTCGCTCGAGTTTAGGTTAATGACATGTGTCGTTCAAAGTGACATTTGGGTTCTAAAGTGTGTCCGGCCGGTCCGACTCGCTCTTGACCACTTTTCGAGCTACAAAGCTAAGATGGACGTAACCAAACTGGGAACAATCTCGGCACCCACGCTGGGTACTATAGGTACAATGTTGCGCGACATGTCGTCACCGATCGCCGTAAGGGCTGTACCATCGAACGCGGCTCGAGTTCCTCTTTCAAACGACACCCCACACATGGTACCTACTACCGTACCGTAGGCGGTTTTCATTTTTTATTTTTAAGTTTTAAGTTCTAAGTTCTAAGTTTTCGCGAGGCGAACGTGTCCGCGTGGCGAACACTATGCACCCAACACCTTTATCATATCGCAGAAAACATTTCGTTACCGCGTTTTAAAAAACTACTAGCGCCATCTAGTTTTTTTATACGAAAATACTTTCGACGATTGAAATGTGACTTTATTTCTACAGTAGACATTTTTTTATTGCTTTGTAATAAAAATTTGCATGGTATTGAAGAAAATTATAAATATATTTTTAAAATTATTTATAAAGTGAAAAGAAGATGATAATGAGTTAGTACTTACAACAGCATCAACGGTGAACACCAGCGGTGCAAAAGTCTCACTATAAGTTGTAACGGAATGTATAATGACGTAGACAGGCCTGCCCAGCTGGCTGAACGTCTGGTTGAGGGGTCGAGAAACTCCAAGACGTCAAGTTTACGTTCTCACGCGGCCACAGGGTTATAAAGTTGTGCGCTGGCCCTGTGGGATGAAACCTCATCCAACCAAACTGGGAACAATCCCGTCCAACCAAACTGGGAACAATCTCTCGTCCAACCAAACTGGGAACAATCTCAACTGACCAAACTGGGAACAATCTCGTCCAACCAAACTGGGAACAATCTCGTCCAACCAAACTGGGAACAATCTCGTCCAACCAAACTAGGAACAATCTCGTCCAACCAAACTAGGAACAATCTCAACTGACCAAACTGGGAACAATCTCGTCCCACCAAACTGGGAACAATCTCGTCCAACCAAACTAGGAACAATCTCGTCCAACCAAACTGGGAACAATCTCGTCCAACCAAACTAGGAACAATCTCGTCCAACCAAACTAGGAACAATCTCGACTGACCAAACTGGGAACAATCTCAAGTAACCAAACTGGGAACAATCTCGTCCAACCATACTAGGAACAACGAGAGAGACCAGTATAAGCTGGCCTCACTTAACTTGATTTTAATTATCACACCGTAACGGTCCCGCAACACACAGATATTTTTATTGATTTATGTAATATATGCTGTCCTCATACTGGTCAAATTATAAAAACGGACTTGATAAATAAAAAAATTCACCCGAACCGTACTGGACACTGGACAGGAACAAGTAGGTCACTCGAAGTTAGTTCGCTCGAGTTTAGGTTAATGACATGTGTCGTTCAAAGTGACATTTGGGTTCTAAAGTGTGTCCGGCCGGTCCGACTCGCTCTTGACCACTTTTCGAGCTACAAAGCTAAGATGGACGTAACCAAACTGGGAACAATCTCGGCACCCACGCTGGGTACTATAGGTACAATGTTGCGCGACATGTCGTCACCGATCGCCGTAAGGGCTGTACCATCGAACGCGGCTCGAGTTCCTCTTTCAAACGACACCCCACACATGGTACCTACTACCGTACCGTAGGCGGTTTTCATTTTTTATTTTTAAGTTTTAAGTTCTAAGTTCTAAGTTTTCGCGAGGCGAACGTGTCCGCGTGGCGAACACTATGCACCCAACACCTTTATCATATCGCAGAAAACATTTCGTTACCGCGTTTTAAAAAACTACTAGCGCCATCTAGTTTTTTTTATACGAAAATACTTTCGACGATTGAAATGTGACTTTATTTCTACAGTAGACATTTTTTTATTGCTTTGTAATAAAAATTTGCATGGTATTGAAGAAAATTATAAATATATTTTTAAAATTATTTATAAAGTGAAAAAGAAGATGATAATGAGTTAGTACTTACAACAGCATCAACGGTGAACACCAGCGGTGCAAAAGTCTCACTATAAGTTGTAACGGAATGTATAATGACGTAGACAGGCCTGCCCAGCTGGCTGAACGTCTGGTTGAGGGGGGTCGAGAAACTCCAAGACGTCAAGTTTACGTTCTCACGCGGCCACAGGGTTATAAAGTTGTGCGCTGGCCCTGTGGGATGAAACCTCATCCAACCAAACTGGGAACAATCCCGTCCAACCAAACTGGGAACAATCTCGTCCAACCAAACTGGGAACAATCTCAACTGACCAAACTGGGAACAATCTCGTCCAACCAAACTGGGAACAATCTCGTCCAACCAAACTAGGAACAATCTCGTCCAACCAAACTAGGAACAATCTCACCCAACCAAACTAGGAAAATCTCAACTGACCAAACTGGGAACAATCTCGTCCAACCAAACTAGGAACAATCTCGTCCAACCAAACTAGGAACAATCTCGTCCAACCAAACTAGGAACAATCTCACCCAACCAAACTAGGAAAAATCTCAACTGACCAAACTGGGAACAATCTCGTCCAACCAAACTAGGAACAATCTCGTCCAACCAAACTAGGAACAATCTCAACTGACCAAACTGGGAACAATCTCGTCCAACCAAACTAGGAACAATCTCGTCCAACCAAACTAGGAACAATCTCAACTGACCAAACTGGGAACAATCTCGTCCAACCAAACTGGGAACAATCTCGTCCAACCAAACTAGGAACAATCTCATCCAACCAAACTAGGAACAATCTCGTCCAACCAAACTAGGAACAATCTCAACTGACCAAACTGGGAACAATCTCGTCCAACCATACTAGGAACAACGAGAGAGACCAGTATAAGCTGGCCTCACTTAACTTGATTTTAATTATCACACCGTAACGGTCCCGCAACACACAGATATTTTTATTGATTTATGTAATATATGCTGTCCTCATACTGGTCAAATTATAAAAACGGACTTGATAAATAAAAAAATTCACCCGAACCGTACTGGACACTGGACAGGAACAAGTAGGTCACTCGAAGTTAGTTCGCTCGAGTTTAGGTTAATGACATGTGTCGTTCAAAGTGACATTTGGGTTCTAAAGTGTGTCCGGCCGGTCCGACTCGCTCTTGACCACTTTTCGAGCTACAAAGCTAAGATGGACGTAACCAAACTGGGAACAATCTCGGCACCCACGCTGGGTACTATAGGTACAATGTTGCGCGACATGTCGTCACCGATCGCCGTAAGGGCTGTACCATCGAACGCGGCTCGAGTTCCTCTTTCAAACGACACCCCACACATGGTACCTACTACCGTACCGTAGGCGGTTTTCATTTTTTATTTTTAAGTTTTAAGTTCTAAGTTCTAAGTTTTCGCGAGGCGAACGTGTCCGCGTGGCGAACACTATGCACCCAACACCTTTATCATATCGCAGAAAACATTTCGTTACCGCGTTTTAAAAAACTACTAGCGCCATCTAGTTTTTTTTATACGAAAATACTTTCGACGATTGAAATGTGACTTTATTTCTACAGTAGACATTTTTTTATTGCTTTGTAATAAAAATTTGCATGGTATTGAAGAAAATTATAAATATATTTTTAAAATTATTTATAAAGTGAAAAAGAAGATGATAATGAGTTAGTACTTACAACAGCATCAACGGTGAACACCAGCGGTGCAAAAGTCTCACTATAAGTTGTAACGGAATGTATAATGACGTAGACAGGCCTGCCCAGCTGGCTGAACGTCTGGTTGAGGGGGGTCGAGAAACTCCAAGACGTCAAGTTTACGTTCTCACGCGGCCACAGGGTTATAAAGTTGTGCGCTGGCCCTGTGGGATGAAACCTCATCCAACCAAACTGGGAACAATCCCGTCCAACCAAACTGGGAACAATCTCGTCCAACCAAACTGGGAACAATCTCAACTGACCAAACTGGGAACAATCTCGTCCAACCAAACTGGGAACAATCTCGTCCAACCAAACTAGGAACAATCTCGTCCAACCAAACTAGGAACAATCTCACCCAACCAAACTAGGAAAAATCTCAACTGACCAAACTGGGAACAATCTCGTCCAACCAAACTAGGAACAATCTCGTCCAACCAAACTAGGAACAATCTCGTCCAACCAAACTAGGAACAATCTCACCCAACCAAACTAGGAAAAATCTCAACTGACCAAACTGGGAACAATCTCGTCCAACCAAACTAGGAACAATCTCGTCCAACCAAACTAGGAACAATCTCAACTGACCAAACTGGGAACAATCTCGTCCAACCAAACTAGGAACAATCTCGTCCAACCAAACTAGGAACAATCTCAACTGACCAAACTGGGAACAATCTCGTCCAACCAAACTGGGAACAATCTCGTCCAACCAAACTAGGAACAATCTCATCCAACCAAACTAGGAACAATCTCGTCCAACCAAACTAGGAACAATCTCAACTGACCAAACTGGGAACAATCTCGTCCAACCATACTAGGAACAACGAGAGAGACCAGTATAAGCTGGCCTCACTTAACTTGATTTTAATTATCACACCGTAACGGTCCCGCAACACACAGATATTTTTATTGATTTATGTAATATATGCTGTCCTCATACTGGTCAAATTATAAAAAAACGGACTTGATAAATAAAAAAATTCACCCGAACCGTACTGGACACTGGACAGGAACAAGTAGGTCACTCGAAGTTAGTTCGCTCGAGTTTAGGTTAATGACATGTGTCGTTCAAAGTGACATTTGGGTTCTAAAGTGTGTCCGGCCGGTCCGACTCGCTCTTGACCACTTTTCGAGCTACAAAGCTAAGATGGACGTAACCAAACTGGGAACAATCTCGGCACCCACGCTGGGTACTATAGGTACAATGTTGCGCGACATGTCGTCACCGATCGCCGTAAGGGCTGTACCATCGAACGCGGCTCGAGTTCCTCTTTCAAACGACACCCCACACATGGTACCTACTACCGTACCGTAGGCGGTTTTCATTTTTTATTTTTAAGTTTTAAGTTCTAAGTTCTAAGTTTTCGCGAGGCGAACGTGTCCGCGTGGCGAACACTATGCACCCAACACCTTTATCATATCGCAGAAAACATTTCGTTACCGCGTTTTAAAAAACTACTAGCGCCATCTAGTTTTTTTTATACGAAAATACTTTCGACGATTGAAATGTGACTTTATTTCTACAGTAGACATTTTTTTATTGCTTTGTAATAAAAATTTGCATGGTATTGAAGAAAATTATAAATATATTTTAAAATTATTTATAAAGTGAAAAAGAAGATGATAATGAGTTAGTACTTACAACAGCATCAACGGTGAACACCAGCGGTGCAAAAGTCTCACTATAAGTTGTAACGGAATGTATAATGACGTAGACAGGCCTGCCCAGCTGGCTGAACGTCTGGTTGAGGGGGGTCGAGAAACTCCAAGACGTCAAGTTTACGTTCTCACGCGGCCACAGGGTTATAAAGTTGTGCGCTGGCCCTGTGGGATGAAACCTCATCCAACCAAACTGGGAACAATCCCGTCCAACCAAACTGGGAACAATCTCGTCCAACCAAACTGGGAACAATCTCAACTGACCAAACTGGGAACAATCTCGTCCAACCAAACTGGGAACAATCTCGTCCAACCAAACTAGGAACAATCTCGTCCAACCAAACTAGGAACAATCTCACCCAACCAAACTAGGAAAAATCTCAACTGACCAAACTGGGAACAATCTCGTCCAACCAAACTAGGAACAATCTCGTCCAACCAAACTAGGAACAATCTCGTCCAACCAAACTAGGAACAATCTCACCCAACCAAACTAGGAAAAATCTCAACTGACCAAACTGGGAACAATCTCGTCCAACCAAACTAGGAAAAATCTCAACTGACCAAACTGGGAACAATCTCGTCCAACCAAACTAGGAACAATCTCGTCCAACCAAACTAGGAACAATCTCGTCCAACCAAACTAGGAACAATCTCAACTGACCAAACTGGGAACAATCTCGTCCAACCAAACTGGGAACAATCTCGTCCAACCAAACTAGGAACAATCTCATCCAACCAAACTAGGAACAATCTCGTCCAACCAAACTAGGAACAATCTCAACTGACCAAACTGGGAACAATCTCGTCCAACCATACTAGGAACAACGAGAGAGACCAGTATAAGCTGGCCTCACTTAACTTGATTTTAATTATCACACCGTAACGGTCCCGCAACACACAGATATTTTTATTGATTTATGTAATATATGCTGTCCTCATACTGGTCAAATTATTAAAAACGGACTTGATAAATAAAAAAATTCACCCGAACCGTACTGGACACTGGACAGGAACAAGTAGGTCACTCGAAGTTAGTTCGCTCGAGTTTAGGTTAATGACATGTGTCGTTCAAAGTGACATTTGGGTTCTAAAGTGTGTCCGGCCGGTCCGACTCGCTCTTGACCACTTTTCGAGCTACAAAGCTAAGATGGACGTAACCAAACTGGGAACAATCTCGGCACCCACGCTGGGTACTATAGGTACAATGTTGCGCGACATGTCGTCACCGATCGCCGTAAGGGCTGTACCATCGAACGCGGCTCGAGTTCCTCTTTCAAACGACACCCCACACATGGTACCTACTACCGTACCGTAGGCGGTTTTCATTTTTTATTTTTAAGTTTTAAGTTCTAAGTTCTAAGTTTTCGCGAGGCGAACGTGTCCGCGTGGCGAACACTATGCACCCAACACCTTTATCATATCGCAGAAAACATTTCGTTACCGCGTTTTAAAAAACTACTAGCGCCATCTAGTTTTTTTATACGAAAATACTTTCGACGATTGAAATGTGACTTTATTTCTACAGTAGACATTTTTTTATTGCTTTGTAATAAAAATTTGCATGGTATTGAAGAAAATTATAAATATATTTTTAAAATTATTTATAAAGTGAAAAGAAGATGATAATGAGTTAGTACTTACAACAGCATCAACGGTGAACACCAGCGGTGCAAAAGTCTCACTATAAGTTGTAACGGAATGTATAATGACGTAGACAGGCCTGCCCAGCTGGCTGAACGTCTGGTTGAGGGGGGTCGAGAAACTCCAAGACGTCAAGTTTACGTTCTCACGCGGCCACAGGGTTATAAAGTTGTGCGCTGGCCCTGTGGGATGAAACCTCATCCAACCAAACTGGGAACAATCTCGTCCAACCAAACTAGGAACAATCTCGTCCAACCAAACTAGGAACAATCTCGTCCAACCAAACTAGGAACAATCTCAACTGACCAAACTGGGAACAATCTCGTCCAACCAAACTGGGAACAATCTCGTCCAACCAAACTAGGAACAATCTCGTCCAACCAAACTAGGAACAATCTCACCCAACCAAACTGGGAAAAATCTCAACTGACCAAACTGGGAACAATCTCGTCCAACCAAACTTGGAACAATCTCATCCAACTAAACTAGGAACAATCTCAACTGACCAAACTGGGAACAATCTCGTCCAACCAAACTAGGAACAATCTCGTCCAACCAAACTAGGAACAATCTCGTCCAACCAAACTAGGAACAATCTCGTCCAACCAAACTAGGAACAATCTCATCTGACCAAACTGGGAACAATCTCGTCCAACCAAACTGGGAACAATCCCGTCCAACCAAACTGGGAACAATCTCGTCCAACCAAACTGGGAACAATCTCGTCCAACCAAACTGGGAACAATCTCGTCCAACCAAACTGGGAACAATCCCGTCCAACCAAACTGGGAACAATCCCGTCCAACCAAACTGGGAACAATCTCGTCCAACCAAACTGGGAACAATCTCGTCCAACCAAACTGGGAACAATCCCGTCCAACCAAACTGGGAACAATCTCGTCCAACCAAACTGGGAACAATCTCGTCCAACCAAACTAGGAACAATCTCAACTGACCAAACTGGGAACAATCTCGTCCAACCATACTAGGAACAACGAGAGAGACCAGTTTAAGCTGGCCTCACTTAACTTGATTTTAATTATTACACCGTAACGGTCCCGCAACACACAGATATTTTTATTGATTTATGTAATATATGCTGTCCTCATACTGGTCAAATTATAAAAAAACGGACTTGATAAATAAAAAAAAAATCACCCGAACCGTACTGGACACTGGACAGGAACAAGTAGGTCACTCGAAGTTAGTTCGCTCGAGTTTAGGTTAATGACATGTGTCGTTCAAAGTGACATTTGGGTTCTAAAGTGTGTCCGGCCGGTCCGACTCGCTCTTGACCACTTTTCGAGCTACAAAGCTAAGATGGACGTAACCAAACTGGGAACAATCTCGGCACCCACGCTGGGTACTATAGGTACAATGTTGCGCGACATGTCGTCACCGATCGCCGTAAGGGCTGTACCATCGAACGCGGCTCGAGTTCCTCTTTCAAACGACACCCCACACATGGTACCTACTACCGTACCGTAGGCGGTTTTCATTTTTTATTTTTAAGTTTTAAGTTCTAAGTTCTAAGTTTCGCGAGGCGAACGTGTCCGCGTGGCGAACACTATGCACCCAACACCTTTATCATATCGCAGAAAACATTTCGTTACCGCGTTTTAAAAAACTACTAGCGCCATCTAGTTTTTTTATACGAAAATACTTTCGACGATTGAAATGTGACTTTATTTCTACAGTAGACATTTTTTTATTGCTTTGTAATAAAAATTTGCATGGTATTGAAGAAAATTATAAATATATTTTTAAAATTATTTATAAAGTGAAAAAGAAGATGATAATGAGTTAGTACTTACAACAGCATCAACGGTGAACACCAGCGGTGCAAAAGTCTCACTATAAGTTGTAACGGAATGTATAATGACGTAGACAGGCCTGCCCAGCTGGCTGAACGTCTGGTTGAGGGGGGTCGAGAAACTCCAAGACGTCAAGTTTACGTTCTCACGCGGCCACAGGGTTATAAAGTTGTGCGCTGGCCCTGTGGGATGAAACCTCATCCAACCAAACTGGGAACAATCTCGTCCAACCAAACTAGGAACAATCTCGTCCAACCAAACTAGGAACAATCTCGTCCAACCAAACTAGGAACAATCTCAACTGACCAAACTGGGAACAATCTCGTCCAACCAAACTGGGAACAATCTCGTCCAACCAAACTAGGAACAATCTCGTCCAACCAAACTGGGAACAATCTCAACTGACCAAACTGGGAACAATCTCGTCCAACCAAACTGGGAACAATCTCAACTGACCAAACTTGGAACAATCTCGTCCAACTAAACTAGGAACAATCTCAACTGACCAAACTGGGAACAATCTCGTCCAACCAAACTGGGAACAATCTCGTCCAACCAAACTAGGAACAATCTCGTCCAACCAAACTAGGAACAATCTCGTCCAACCAAACTAGGAACAATCTCATCTGACCAAACTGGGAACAATCTCGTCCAACCAAACTGGGAACAATCCCGTCCAACCAAACTGGGAACAATCTCGTCCAACCAAACTGGGAACAATCTCGTCCAACCAAACTGGGAACAATCTCGTCCAACCAAACTGGGAACAATCCCGTCCAACCAAACTGGGAACAATCCCGTCCAACCAAACTGGGAACAATCTCGTCCAACCAAACTGGGAACAATCTCGTCCAACCAAACTGGGAACAATCCCGTCCAACCAAACTGGGAACAATCTCGTCCAACCAAACTGGGAACAATCTCGTCCAACCAAACTAGGAACAATCTCAACTGACCAAACTGGGAACAATCTCGTCCAACCATACTAGGAACAACGAGAGAGACCAGTTTAAGCTGGCCTCACTTAACTTGATTTTAATTATTACACCGTAACGGTCCCGCAACACACAGATATTTTTATTGATTTATGTAATATATGCTGTCCTCATACTGGTCAAATTATAAAAAAACGGACTTGATAAATAAAAAAAAAATCACCCGAACCGTACTGGACACTGGACAGGAACAAGTAGGTCACTCGAAGTTAGTTCGCTCGAGTTTAGGTTAATGACATGTGTCGTTCAAAGTGACATTTGGGTTCTAAAGTGTGTCCGGCCGGTCCGACTCGCTCTTGACCACTTTTCGAGCTACAAAGCTAAGATGGACGTAACCAAACTGGGAACAATCTCGGCACCCACGCTGGGTACTATAGGTACAATGTTGCGCGACATGTCGTCACCGATCGCCGTAAGGGCTGTACCATCGAACGCGGCTCGAGTTCCTCTTTCAAACGACACCCCACACATGGTACCTACTACCGTACCGTAGGCGGTTTTCATTTTTATTTTAAGTTTTAAGTTCTAAGTTCTAAGTTTTCGCGAGGCGAACGTGTCCGCGTGGCGAACACTATGCACCCAACACCTTTATCATATCGCAGAAAACATTTCGTTACCGCGTTTTAAAAAACTACTAGCGCCATCTAGTTTTTTTATACGAAAATACTTTCGACGATTGAAATGTGACTTTATTTCTACAGTAGACATTTTTTTATTGCTTTGTAATACAAATTTGCATGGTATTGAAGAAAATTATAAATATATTTTTAAAATTATTTATAAAGTGAAAAAGAAGATGATAATGAGTTAGTACTTACAACAGCATCAACGGTGAACACCAGCGGTGCAAAAGTCTCACTATAAGTTGTAACGGAATGTATAATGACGTAGACAGGCCTGCCCAGCTGGCTGAACGTCTGGTTGAGGGGGGTCGAGAAACTCCAAGACGTCAAGTTTACGTTCTCACGCGGCCACAGGGTTATAAAGTTGTGCGCTGGCCCTGTGGGATAAAAAAAGAATGACTATTAAAAAATATATATGAACGAAGCAAGTGGTTCACAATTTCGCCACCTCGGGTAGAAGCCTCCGTGGTGTAGCGGCTAGCACGTCTGACCCGGCTTGTCAGAAGACTTGGGTCCGAATCCCGCCGATGGCATGAATCTTCTCCACTTGTTTCGTTTGTATTAACAATAATGACTATTCTGTTATGGATAAAGTAAAATAAGCTAAGTAGTAATTTGATATTGTAAAAAGTGTAAACTAAAACTTAAAACAAAATTTGTTATTAATATGTTATGGAGCGCAGCATATTAGGTGTAAAACGGATAGACCGAATAAGAAACACAACCCTGCGCTCAACAAGTAGATGTGTTAATAGAAAAAAAAAAACGGGCAAGAGCGTGTCAGGCACGCTCACAAATAGGGTTTTGTAGTCAACGTTTAAATATCAGGTTTTTCAGCATTACATTACAGTTAATTTTGTTGCTGGTTTGTTTGCAGCTGTATGGTTACCAATCGCAAATTGAAAAACTTTAATATTTCCTTTATTTTTAGTGGTACAGTATCCGTTATAGTTTTCATGGTAACTTCATATTACGAACTATATTCCATATTTTTTTCAAATTTTTAACGTGCGTACTTTAGAAGTTACAGCTGGAACAAATTATAACTAAAAAACGCCTCTTTTAAAAGCAAATATCTCAAGACACAAACATTTTAGGGACTTTGTTTAAAAGAAACCTCCCCTTAGCTTTAAAAGACCTATCCAACGATACTTTTCTCAATATTACAGGAGCAAAAAAAAATTTTTGCCCCCTATTCACATGTATGGGAAGGGGGCCCAAAAAACAATTAAAATATTTTTTTCTTAACATTTCTAAATTTGGGTCAACACAATCTATCTTTTCACCAAATTTTATGTCGATAGCTCTAAAACTGACGAAGTTATGAGGGCGCGGCATTCAGACAGACAGACAGACTTACCGAAATGATAAGGGTATCTAGTAGACTACGAAACCCTAAAAACCCGACTGCGGTAATTTTAAAGTAGTAAATTGCTGTAAAAATCCGCCAGCATAAATCTATATTTTTTTTATATAACCAGTGTGACTCGCGCTGCTGAAACAAATCTAACGTCGGGTAAAAAACAGGATTAAAGAGTACACTTACCAGTCATAGTGAAGTTGTAGGTACATAGCTCCCCAACACAATTTCTAGTGCTGACTATCGAAGGTTCCGGGTTGAACGGTGCCGGAGGGCCCGTCGTTAGAAATAGCGCGTTTTTACTGGAATAGAGAGAAAATAAGATAAAAAATACACACAAATACGGTGTGTAATCATGAAAATGAACAACTTTTCCCATAGAACATTTGGTGGTAAACGAAAAAAGAAAATCAACTTCACATACAAAGTTAGTCAGCTGATCGTGAAATTTTGGGAGGTCGGTTTTTTTTGTTTACCACCATATGTTCCATGGGAAAAGTTGTTCAGTTCCATGAGCACGACTGCAAAGTTTTAGTTACACCGTCTCTTACACCCTGTATATTAAAAAAATACCCATACATACAACTTGCGCAGGTAAACATGGATCCCGAATTGGCAACATTATTGTTGTAGTACTTTTCTCTATATTATTATATGACATATGAGCAGGATGTTAGTAATAATGTTGCCAATTCAGGATAAATTCTTTTATATCTACTTACAGTAACCAATATCTAAATTATGTAATTTTTAAGAACTGAAAATATTGTATCCAGTGAAAATATTACAGGAATACGGCTTAATTTACTTATTTATTCCTAGTTAAGGTGTGTTTTTAGTATTAAGTAGATTAAAAGGTTTACCGATTTACGAAAATATGATATGTTATTATGTATATGTCGCAGTACGATGGCAGAATCAGGTTTTTGGCCAAAAACCTAGGTTTTTGGCCAAAAGCCGGCATATGGCAGAATCGTAGACTTCGTTCGGCCATCGTCCTAAGCTGATCCAGGTTTTTGGCGAAAAACCTAGGATTTTGGCCAAAAAACTAGGATTTTGGCCGAAATCCTAGATTTGTTTAGTATTATGGCTTTTTTGCATGTCGGGGGAACTTCTTCTTCTTCGAATGGTACACCAAGTCGCCCAACGACCCGATGAACCCTGGTGTTAGAGTTTTTAAACCGCCTACTGCAAGGAGCAGGCCTCTGACAAGGTTATGTAACGACCGCCGTGTAAGTGATCATAAAGAGCAATCGGGACCGACGGCTTAACGTGCCCCTGTAGTTCGGGAATACACCTCGAAAGGCAGGAGGGTGGAAGGTAGCGTCAGACGCTCTGGAGAGCGTGGGCAGCGTCGGACACACTGGAGGATGTAAGATGACGGGAGTTGGATTTTCTTGGGGCCCGACGCTACCTTCTGGTCTCCAGGGCGTCCAACGCTACCACCAATCCTCTAGAGCGTTCAGTGGTACGTCCTGCTTTTATGGTGTCTGATGCTTCCCCCTGCCCTTCAGGGAATCCGAGACAATCCTGCTGTTCAGACTGTCTGATGTTACCCCCCGTCCTTCAGGGTGTCCATTTACGGTGTCCAAGTCTACCCTCAAAAGATCAGAGGGAGGTGCTTAGTACATCTCCACTCCTCGTTCTCCCGTACGGCGTACACGGGCACGGTAAGCCGTCGGTCCCGATTGCTCTCTATGATCACTTAGACGGCGGTCGTTACACAACCATGTTAGAGGCCTGCTACTTGCAGTAGGCGACCAGGGTCCATCGACTCGTTGGGCGACTTGGTGTACCACTCGAAGACGAAGAAGTTCCCCCGAAATGCAAAAAAAGCCATAATACTAAACAAATCTAGGATTTCGGCCAAAATCTTAGTTTTTTGGCCAAAATCCTAGGTTTTCGGCCAAAAACCTGGATCGGCTTAGGACGATGGCCGAAGGAAGTCTACGATTCTGCCATATGCCGGCTTTTGGCCAAAAACCTAGGTTTTTGGCCAAAAACCTAATTCTGCCATCGTACTGCGACATATATAATGGTCTACCTAGATTAGATACCTACATATTAGAATAGTTACCATTAACAATGAAATAGTTAGT
Source organism: Phthorimaea operculella (assembly GCA_024500475.1). Lineage (NCBI taxonomy): Eukaryota > Metazoa > Arthropoda > Insecta > Lepidoptera > Gelechiidae > Phthorimaea > Phthorimaea operculella. The sequence continues at coordinate 40,594 of JANFCV010000217.1, forward strand.
GGAAAAAATAAACATGTGTACAAATAAATAATACAGTAGGTGTTTACCTACATGAAAATGTTAGATACAAACAAAAACCCAAGTTACATACAAATTTGTACTTAACTAAACCTTACTACAGGAACAAAATCAGTCTTAAAGGAATAAGTCTTACAAAATGTAAAAAATAACTATAAGCCAAAAAAATACACAATCTAAAAAATAAAATAAAAAAATCTAGGTACAGTCTCTCACGCTAGCTCATGAAAAAATCCATTTTTAAGGTTTCGATATTCTTGTACCGACAAGCCGGACAAAAACTATGTTGTACGATTAAATAAATGTTGGTGCATCTAAAAAAGTAACAATTAATGCTGTAAAATATTACCTAAAGCTCGAAAAATATCGAAATGAGTGAGAGGGAGAGCCGTACGATGCCGGCTTAGAATAGCATCACCCCAATCCTACCCGTGGGTGTCGTAAAAAGCTGCTATGGGATATTCATCCAGGGAATGGGCAGCAGCGTTCCCTGTAAATGTAACATCTTGGCACTGCGCTCGCCAATCCGTCTGCCAAGCGTGGTGAGTATGGCAATACCCCCCGATAGGGGGAGGCCCACGTCCAGCAGTGGACTGTTGTGGCTGTTATAGTTATGAATGATTATGGAGCGGGAGAGACTGTACCTACACTTTAAAACGAACTACACGAAAAATTTAATCAAATAAAAAATACCATCGGCAGGCAGACCCTTGTTCCCCTTCGAACGAAAAAATAGGACAGCAACCCCTAGCAATATACAAACAAATCAATACAGTGATTTTATTTTACATGCCTGCGACACAAAAGGTTCCGGGTTCAATTCCCGGTCGGGTCATTCACAAAGTTGATATTTATCAATTTGTGATTTTGTTCCCAGTCTGGTTAGGACATTGCAGGCTGAACCACCTAATTGTCCGAAAAGTAAGATGGTTCCGTGCTTCGGATGGGCACGTTATGATGGCGGTCGTTACACAACCATGTCAGAAGCCTGCTACTTTCAGTAGGCGGTTGAAAAACTCTGATATCAGGCTTCATCGGGTCGTTGGACGACTGGGTGTCCCACTCGAAGAAGAAGAGTGATTTTATGGAAGATTTTTTAAGGTGGCCTGATACTCCAAATCTCCTTTTTCAAAACAATATCATTCCGTAGGAAATGGTCACAAAATTCGGAAAAAAATGGTGCTGTCGAGAATCTAAGAGAGTTTTTGTTTTCAGAAGTTCGCTTGATAGAATAAAAAACCAAAGTATAACCTCCATTCGAAAATTTCAAAAGTTTTGAAGTAATTAACAAAATGCACAAATTTATAAATATATTTTTCTAGAAGAAATCGTTGGTTTAGTTAGAGGTCGCAACATCGTTTTTCTTGTTTCTGTGTCGAAAAAAAGAGCAAAACCTCGCAAAATTTTGAGCGAAAAAATGCTTGCTGCTGTTTCTTTCTGGCACAGCGCAGATGAAAGGGACCAATTTTTCAAGAAAACGGGCTCTTAAAGAATGCTTTCCACTAGATCGTCGCCTGAGCATCAAGAGATTAAAATTTGACAAGCATCGATCGGTGCATCGATAGGTCAGTGGCTGAGCGGTGGGGCGTTGACCCATACGGCCCGGGTTCGAGCCCCGCTCGGTGCATGTAATTTTATCAATTTCAAATTTTCATTTATGGTAACAAACATAGAAATGGGTTAGTCAATCCCTGTTACTCACAGATACTTCCCAAAACCTGGCTCCCAGGTTGCAGTACGTTTTAGTGTTGCAATCTTCTTATATAGGGTGAAATTTACTAGTGACCGATAGCAAAAATGGTAGGACGGGCTGAAGATAAGGAACAACTTTCATCACAAAAATTGGGCATCCCATACATACAAAATTGCCGATCAGCTGATTTGAGTTACTATGGGAGGTCCAGTTTTTTTTTCATATTTCGACCTATGTTCCTATGATCAGCTGATTTGAGTTACTATGGTAGGTACAGTATTTTTTTTTCATATTTCGACCTATGTTCCTTGGGGGAAATTGTTCCTTATCACCAGCCCGTCCTGCATTTTTGATATTGGTCACTTGTAAAATTTTACCCTATACAACGTGTTACAAAACAACCAATAAATCTGAAAGGGTGTGGAAAGGTCCGTTGCAAAGAGTCAATTAACAAAAAGTTAGAGCCATAGTATCGTTTTTGAAAACTACGAAAAAAATAATTTTTTATTAAATTACACTTATTTTTAATCGTGGCATCGCAGCACTAATTTTGACAGCTCAGAGTTCAAATGAAGTTACCGACGCGGCGAAGCGTAGTTCGGTCTACATTGCTGGCTATTACATGAGTGTCATCAATACAAGAAACTAAGTCAACCAGCAATGTATGCCGAAGCGGACTTTGTTCGCCAGGTAGTGTAGCACCTGACTTAGACTAGTGATGTGATTATTTTATCGACTGATGATAATGAAAAATATTCTTTTTTTTGGTTAGTTATGTAACAGGTTGTATACATCCTATTTTGGTTATCTGTACTTTTACTAAGAAAGACCAGTATAAAATGAACTCTTCAGTAAAAGAACAGTACTCCCTAAATATGAAATATTGTAGTAAAAATCGTTGGAGCCGTTTCCGAGATCCCGATTTATATAGGGTGAAATTTCACTAGTGACTGATGGCAAAAACTCAGAACCGGCTAGTGATAAGGAACAACTTTCTCCAAGGAACATAGGTCGAAGTATGTAAAAAAATCAGCTGATTTGAGTTACTATCGGAGGTTCAATATTTTTTTTATATTTTGTCCTATGTTCCTTAGAAAAAGTTGTTCCTTATCACCAGCTGGTTCTGAGTTTTCGCTATCGGTCACTAGTAAAATTTCACCCCATATTAAACATTTACAGTGTTATTACAAAAAAATTTTTAGATATGCCTTAGACATGGTTTAGTTTAGACAACGTTTAGCGAATTCAAACACTGGTTTAAATTTTTCAGCCCTGCCAAATATGTTTTTAAAATGGCAACGTTTTTACAAACAATCTTTCCATTCATTCAAATTCCTGTCAGATTTGTTTACAATTTTACAAAACGTAAAAATATGTTAGAGAATTTGCAAAAATTCATGAAAAATAATATTTAATAGTCTACAAAAATACTTTCCAAGTTAAAAGAAAGTTTAACCAAGTAAAAAAATAATGAAATTACTGCATAGCAAAGCTCCATAAGTTGATTGTAGTGCTGAAAAAATGTTGTAAGTATTCAGTATCAGTTTATCAACCATTCCTGAAAAAAAATCACGTAACGAGCGTAAATGATTGTCCAGGAGTAGCCAAATATAGTCATCGTCATCGTACCCGTATCTTCAATGTCCCACTTATCATCTAAAAGTGCCATCTCCTAATAAAAAATCAAATAATTCGTACTTAATTTTCTTTGGAAAATCATCAACAGAGATTTGTATTTTCAGGGTTTAAAGAAGAAACGTGCGTAATAGTGCAGTGTTCTTTCTTTTTCGAGTGGAACATTAAGTAGTCGAACGACCCGATGAAGCCTGTTGCAAGATATTTCAAATGCCGCATTATTGCCGTAATAGACAGCATGCAACGGTCTTGCTTACATGGTTTGGCTACATTCATTTCATAGAACTACGATTGATAGTAAAATCTTGGGAAATCATGACCGATCATTGCTCCCCATCGAGAAGGTGTTTGCCATGCTCATTATCATTGTGATCGGAATCAGGGGGCTATTTGGTACGAAATCGTTAACATGGATATGACTTTCTTCCGGAAAACAATTTGCTAACCGGAAAAAAATATCTAATGACCGGAAAACCGATATTAATTATTATTTTGACTGAACGTACACGCAAAGCTAAAATATAAGGTTATTTCATAAGTTACACTACAACAAATATATTGGTTTATGTCGTAGTTGAGATCTTCAACTGAAACCATTATTGTAACTCTGTTTCTTAAGCATGTGTACAAAAACTCAAAAAAACTTGTCAGGAGCGTCCACACCAAGCAAGGCTGCTCGCATGCTCACTGCCTCCCGCCGAAAACGACCAATACATTACGTGGCTCAACCGATGCTACGCTAAGTCCTTGTGCTACGCAGGCTCATGCTCGGACGAACGCGTGCGTTCTTAAACTAAAATTTAAGAACAACCGTACAAATCTAAAAACATGTATTGAAAACGGCTTCATAGTAAAAGTTGCTCAGCATGGCGGGCCGCTTCTACTGGAGTACCTGTAGATCACCAGCATCCCATATTAACTATAAGAGATACGGGAATGGCATCTGCGGGTCTCACCGGGGGGGGTATTCCAGGGTCCTGCGCCCCGAGGGCAGGCTACGCTTTATGCGGACTAGGTCACTCAGATAGGGAAAGTACTAAAAAATCACGACAAGGTGTACGTTTGACCGAACCCCAAGCCACCCTGCGAGTGTTGACTGACGCCCACGCGCCGGTGCGTCCATCATGGACGTCGTTCGACGGCCGCCGTCCCGAACATTCTCCCACCAGACTGGGATAGAAATTCAGAATTGTGATTGTGAAAAGCTAATGATGTAACAAGTTGCTAAGCGAGTTATTTCTGGGTTTTGGCAATTACTGTTTCCGAAAATTACTATAAGCACTTCAAATTATCAATAGTTTTCTCAAATTCAAGATGGCGGAAAACAGAAAATTAAAATGCGTACCTACCATATGGGGTATCAAATGCGTCTTGAGTAGATTACAAATATAAAACATGTACCGTATCAGCACTCACTGCTCCAGAATTTTTATTTAAAACGTTGCAAGAAATCAGGTTTTGGAGTTGATTTTGCATTGCCGTAAATTAAAAACGACTGAATGAATTTCTCTTAAACCTTCTATATATTACTTGGAATGTCCTCTTAATTAACACAAACCAGACATCACCAGAAATATTTAAAAAATAACAGGTTTAAAACTCGACCATTTTTACTCATTCGTGCAATCAATACATTGATAGTACCTCGTGCAATCCGTCCTAGCACTTACCTACATCGGTTTGTTTGACACTTTTCAAGTTTACACTTACAACTGATAAAGTCTAAACAAGTTTATGGTACTGAGCTGGTAGTAGTCCAAATCGATTTAAGGTATTTTTCTCATCGTCCATTTATTGGAAAATATGGGCATTTTCCCTAGCCTGGGCTGACGCTCGATCGCGCAAAGCTCCGAATACTCGGATTTGAAAACCTACAATAAGGGCTCTAAGTCTTGCAAAAGGAATTACGCAGAACACGTTTCAAGCACATCGGCACTGTAGGCGCCAAACTTGCCTCCCATCCTGCTGGCAGTAAGGCATTCTGGTCTCTGGCAAAGGCAGTTAAGACCAATTTCTGCCAGCCTTCTTTGCCGCCATTGCAGAAACCTGATGGGTCGCTTGCTCACACTGCGGAAGAGAAAGCGAACCTGTTTGCTTCCCTTTTTGCGGAAAACTCGCGTCTAGATACCGCAGGTAAAACGCCACCAACGTTACCTAAAGTCTGCTGCAACATGCCAGCCGTCTGTATTCGCCAGAAAGAGGTACTTAAAATCCTGCGAAACCTAGACGTAAATAAAGCGAGCGGCCCTGATGGTATCCCTGCAATTGTTCTGCGTAACTGTGCCTCTATACTCTGCAAGACTATGGAGCGTGTACTAAACAATAGCCTCCTGGCTTACCTCGAGAGCAACGATCTCCTTCACGACCGTCAATACGGCTTCCGCCGCGGGCGGTCAACAGGGGACCTCCTCGTGCATGCCACCCACTCATGGAGCGAGGCTATTGAGAGGCACGGCGAATCCCTCGCCGTATCTCTGGATGTCTCAAAGGCATTTGACAGGGTCTGGCACGCAAGTCTTATTAACAAGCTTCCCGCCTACGGGCTACCTGCTGGACTTTGCAACTGGAACGCAGATTTCTTGAGTGGACGGTCAATACAAGTGGTCCTAGAAGGACGTTCTTCAGATGAACAGGCTATTGATGCCGGCGTCCCTCAAGGGTCTGTACTTTCCGCAACCCTATTTCTGCTGCACATCAACGATATGCTCACGCCCGACACCTTTGGGTATGCAGATGACAGCACGGTTGTTGATAGGTACCTGTCCAGTGCAAAGGCCAGCAATGAATCTACTCAGTCTTGTCGAGAGGCCCTAGTGAGTCGCCTGAACTTGAATCTTGAAGCAATATCCGAATGGGGTGATGCAAATCTTGTCAAGTTTAATGCATCTAAAACACAGGCATGTCTATTCTCCACTAAACGGAGTCCATTCGACCTGACTCCGACTTTCCGAGGAGTATCCGTACCGTTTCCGACCATCTTGAGCTTCTTGGCATGAACCTTTCATCTGACCTGAACTTTGGACATTATATTGAGTCTTTGGCCACGACTGCAGCAAAAAGACTCGGAATTCTCTCAAAGGTCAGGCGATACTTCACACCAGAACAGCTTTTACAACTATACCAAGCTCAAGTCCGTTCCTGCATGGAGTATTGCTGTCACCTTTGGGACGGGTCTGCCAAATACCAGCTGGCAGCCCTGGACTCGATTGAGAAGCGCGCCAAGAAACTCATTTGACGCAAAGTTACAGAGCCTCGAACACCGTCGCAAAGTAGCTTGCTTGTCGGTATTCTACAGGATACATTTCGGGGAGTGTGCACAGTCTCTCCATGACCTGATACCTCCGTCACCATTCCATCTCCGGTGCACGAGACGCCGGTTGGGATTCCACCCTTATATCGTAGACATCCCGCAAATTCGCACAAAGCGCTTCGCTTCTAAATTTTTAATGCGAACTGGTAAGGAGTAAAACTCCCTGCCTGCGGATCTGTTTCCGGAACATTATAACCTCGGCCTTTTCAAGGCGAGAGTGAATAGGCATTATAAGGTGAGATTGCGGATAAATGTTTACCCACTGTTAATAAAAAAAAATGTCAATCTGCAGGTGAGCTCTTTGAATATGTAAGTGTGCAGTATCACTAGTGGGAGGTAAGGCCTCCAGTTTTCTTGTAATGCCAAAAAATACGGTAACGGTGTGTTGCAATCGCGCACATCTTCGTTTTTTGACGACACAACTTTTTTCCCCTCTCGGAATTTACCACCGATGATGCACGCGTGAAAAACTAGTTCCTTTGAAGAAGTTGCCGAGTCTTGCCGAGATCTACATTGTAAGTGACAGCTGTCAAAAGTAAAACTTGTTTATCTCGTTAACTGTGCATGATACACGACTAGAATCTTTGGAAAAGTTCAAAGTCTTGCCACGATCTTTACTTTAAGTGACAGCTGTCAAACTTTAAACTCGTCACTTAAAATGTAGATCTCGTCAAGACCTACAACTTCTTCAATGAAACTGGTTGTGTAGTATGTAGAGTGCATTTTAACGAGATAAACGAGTTTAAAGTTTGACAGCTGTCACTTAAAATTTAGATCTCGTCAAGACCTATATGCGTACTGAAAATTTGAGAATGTGGATCACAGACAACTCAATGGAACTACTGCGAATGATCGTAAACTAAGGTTCGGTAAAGTTTCTAGGAACTAGTGCGAAAAAAAAACGCAGTGGTACCATAATGGAACTACTGCGAATAGTTGGCTAGCACAGCCAAGTAGAAAGAAATTCGAGGGTAAAACCACTTAACATATTAAAATCTAAATTGAATACCAAATTTAAAAACACATCTCGTGTTAGGTATACAATTTTTGGAAAACTTGCAAAATTTTCTACTTCAGGCAGGATTTGAACCTGCGACCTTCGGCATCTGTACTGCCGACGCCACTACCAACTGGGCTACCGCGGTTCTAATCGAGCCTGCGAATTTAGCAAGTATATCTTGTCCAAGCAAGTTTTCCAAAAATTGTATACCTAACACGAGATGTGTTTTAAAAATTTGGTATTCAATTTATCGTGGGTTTTCATCGCTTTGGCTACATTCAATCTGCAAAGAATGAATTAGTCGCTGGGAATTAGTTGTAAAAACTATCCCGGTAGATGGAGCCCATCCACGCGATAGTAGACAAGATATACTTGCTAAATTCACAGCAAAAATATCAATTAGCATCTTGTTACATTATTTTCGTCACGACCCCGCCGCTGCCTCCTTCCCCCTCTCAGCACACTGCCCTGAACGCCCTCGGGGAGAGTGCTGCAAACGTACAGGCGTGAGCGCAGAGTGCGCAGCGCGCAGAAAAGCTTGCACATGGAGCTTCATATTCTACCTTATCGACCCCGCCGAGAACCCGCACGGTTCCAGTTACGAGGCTCACGCCGCCGCTGTCCTTACCCTTGCTGCTCACAAACAGCTGGGGTACTGGAGACAGCCCAGCGTCGACATCTTTCCAGATGACTTACGCGTCCACGCTGACAATTCTGAAGCCTGCGCCCAGCAAGCCCAGGGAAGACGCCGCCAAGATGGCGCCGCCTGCACCCACAACATCCATGAAGACGCCTGGATGCCTTAAGAAGCCGCGGCCCATTGTTGTGGACTTACCCCAAGACTGGAATGTTCACTTAAGGAGGCTTAAAGACCAACTTGGGTACGCCCTGAATGTACTATGGACCAACTGGATTCCGCTTTCTAGCGAAGACTTAACAGGATTTTCGCGTCCATCAGCGCTACCTCACCGTGCTAGAGGGCTCCGGGACCGGATGTATCAAATCAAAGAGAAGAAAAGCCACCCCTACCGCTCACATTAATGCTCACTGATCGAGTCAGCTTTTTTACACTGATTCACTTTGTATAAAAATGTGTTATGGTATGCCTTATGTGTTTAAAATAACTAATACTTTCTCTCACAGTTTCACCCGCCCTGCTAATACCTACCTACGCTGCCAGCTAGCTTACCTTCCAACAGTGCAGCAAGATTTGGCCGGCTTCTTCGTAAAATGTAATTTTTCCTCTATTGCTTTTTAACGTTATTTTTAGTTGTATTAAAAAACCAAAGTAAGTTCCGGGTTCGATTCCCAGCGAGGCACAAACTTCCGGGTTCACAGAAATAATAATTATCACTTTGTGAATTTGTTCCTAGTCTGATGAGAACATTACAAGCTGTACCACCTGATTCTCGAAAAAGATAGATGGTTCTGTGTTTCGGAGGGCTGGTGTCTATGATAATTTAGACGGCGAGTGTTTCAAAAATGATGTCAGTGGCCTACCTTGTTGTAATAGGTGATTTAAAAACTTGGCTATTACCCTGAGAAACGAATAAATTATCAATATTATCACAACAGTCAACTGCTGACTATGTTTACCTACACTCCAATCTGAGGTATTTGTATTTGTCACAAAGACTTCACGCTACAAGTATTTTCGAAGAATAAAATACCAAAAAAGAGAAGCACATACCAAATATAGATAACAAAGCATGTTCTACCTGGCAATCTTGTGTAAATAAGTAGTTTAACGATAATAAGAGTGGGATATATGCAAGAAAAGTAAATAACATACAAAATATAAACTACGTGAATGAACATTACATAATATTACATAAATAAGTTTAGGTTTAGACAAAAATAATTAGATGTAAGTAAGTATATGTAGTAAACAATACTAATATGGTTATTCTAATGGTTGATTATGTTCTAGGTTGTGACCTGAAAATCGTACCTACCGAGTGTATTCTAAAAGAGCTGACGGACCCGTAGAGCCTACCGTGCATCACCAGGAAGCAAACCCGCAAACGAGATAAACAAGGATAAAAGCCTTGTAAAAATAATTCTTTATCGTTAAGCTTAGTCGTTGTTGAACGTGTGATGCCGGCTTAGAATAGCATCACCTAAATTTTACCCATAGGTGTCGTACTACTATACTACTACTATAACATTCACAAAAAAGTCCACTGCTGAACATGGGCCTCTCCCTAGTAGGGGGGTATTTGCTATACTCACCACGCTTGGCAGGTGGGTTGGTGAGCGCAATGCAAGATATTGGAATGTGATTCCAGGGATTAAACTCCTGAATGAATTTATCCCTTAGTCGCCTCTTATGACACCCACGGGAAAGATATGGGGTGATAACATTCTAAGCCGGCATCACACGGCAATATTTTTTTCATATTTCGACCTATACTAGTACTGTCACCGAGAAATATCTGTCCGGCGCAGGAGCCAGTGGTGATGAAATCCAAAGATTGAGAAAGGCTATGATTGAGCGTACGAGCCTGACGTTAAGTAACGTCTCCCAGTGGGGCGATGACAATCTCGTCAGCTTCAATGCTTCAAAAACGCAGGCGTGTCTTTTCTCCGCAAAAAGGAGTCCTTTCACCTTTTCTCCTACTTTTCGGGGTACATCTGTTCCAGTGACCAACACTCTTCAACTCCTTGGCATGGAGCTGTCCTCTGACCTCAACTTCGGCACCACCATCGAGTCCAAGGCTCAAATTGCAGCTAGAAAGTTGGGCGTCCTGAATAAAGTCAAGCGGTACTTCACGCCTGAACAGCTTCTAACTCTTTATAAAGCTCAAGTCCGATCTTGCATGGAGTACTGCTGTCACCTCTGGGATGGCTCGGCTAAATACCAACTTGCTGCACTGGATTCGGTGGAACGCAGAGCCAAGAGATTAATAGGCGATAAAAAACTGGTGGCGACCAAGCTTCACAGCCTGGCTCACCGCCGCAAGGTTGCTTGCCTATCGGTCTTCTACAGATTGTACTTCGGAGAGTGTGCGCGTGAGCTGCATGAGCTCATACCACCGTCTCCTTTCTTCCATCGGACATCCAGACGCACGGCCGGCTACCATCCGTTCTTAGTTGATATACCCACATTACGTACTAAGCGCTTCAAATCATCTTTCATTATGCGCACGGCTAAAGAATGGAATTCCCTGCCTGCGTCTGTATTTCCGAGTGCATATAACCTGAATCTCTTTAAGTCTAGAGTGAATAGGCATCTTCTGGGCAAGCTCGCTCCACCGTAGATCCCATCTCTGCTCTAGGGTAAGATTGGGGTCAAGAGTAAGCCCATCATAGATTAAAAAAAAAAATATGATCCTTGGGGAGAAAAGTTGTTCCTTTATTACCAGTTTTTCCTTATTGCCGGTTTTCAGTTTCCGCTATCGGTCAGTGGTAAAATTTCACCCAGTATTGTCTGCGGTTAGTAGCTACTACATATTGTAGACCTGGGAGAAACCTGGCTGCATCTGCATATACATCCTGAAGATTTCTGTCCACTCCCACAGGATACCGACTACCCCTATCGTCTGCGCTATGCGCATGAACGCTACATCATCGCTGTATCATCTTTCTCTTTTCCCAGATCAACTGCCAATCGCCCACGAAGGATCCCTGTGCCCGCAACCAGCTAGTTGATAAGTTTAAGATTAAGTTACCGTTTGAATACAAAGGTGTGCAGAATAAATAATATTATTAAGTATGTTGTGTAATTCTGAATAAATATTATGTTATGTGTAATTGTGTCGTTTTCATTCTTAGCTTACACCCTTAGATAAACTTAGATAAACGATTGTCCATGCAGTCTTAGCGCTGTTGCTGATATGGACTGCATTACACAATGAACGTAGCGCATACATTCTGAACAAAACGCATATCTCGAAGTGATGAAAGCACCACGCAGAATACAATCATCATCAGCATTAGCCCATATGTGATGATGATGAGAATACATTTCATTGTTTTATTTTCCACGATATTTTTTATTTCCTCAATCGAAATAAGTTTCTTTTTTATCCTACTAATATTATAAAGGCGGATGTTTGTGTGTGTGTTTGTTACGACATCACGCAAAAACGGCTGATTAGATTGACAAGAAACTTTGCAGAAATATAAAAGGGCATCTGGAATAACACATAGGATACTTTTTACCACGGAAAAATGTCTCATTCCCACGGGATCACGCATTTTCCGATATTTTTGAAATAGGTGGCGTGACTGAGCCGATTCGCGTTTTAAACGTTTTCGCCGAAAACTAACAGCGACATCTCTCGGCGAATAATGCTTTTTTTTCCGCGGAATAATAGGTTGCAGCGGGTGAAACCGCTGACGGGCAGCTAGTTAATAATATCACTAAGAATAGTATCACACATTAGCCTAGGCTGATGAAAGAATAAACGACTGGCGGAGAAGAAACCTTACACATATCGTTAGATTTAGTTGCTTGGTCCAGTTTTATGCTAACAACGCTGCTAGGACCTTACTATCTTGCAAGGAATATAATGAATCAGTAGCGTAAATAAGCATTACAAAAGATATCCTACCATTTATTAAGCTTTTAATGGTGGGATTCAAAACTATTTTCATTCAATAGATGACGCTGTTAGTTTTTAAAAGGCGGTATAAATTCTAAATTCATACTTAGGTTCGTGCTTTCGCTAAACTATGTTTATAGTACTTAGGCAGTTGTTTAGTAATCTTATTACAAAACCAATTTTAAACCATGTCTAGCGAAAAACACACCAATTTTTATTTATAATAGCAACACCAGGTAACCATTCGTTCTCTAGATTCGTTCCAATCGTTCCAAGAGTACTATCCCACCACCAGTTCTTGGTATTTGAGGATGTCAACGAACTTTCTGTCAGTTGCACATAAATGTTGTACGGATAGCAAAAATGTTCCTTACAAATGTAGGGTAAACTCGTGTAACTCTATAAGGTCCTATTAAATTCACTGCAAATATTTTAGGGGCAGATCAAATAAAATATAAGCATGTACTAGGCAGATTTTTAAAGAAATCTACACGCTAGTTTTCGAGAAAACTGCATTTAACTAAAAAAAACGAAACGCAAAAAGTGCACCCTGTTTGTCCTAGAAACACACACTTCGATGAATTTAAATTACGCGCCAAACGCGCCGTGCTGTGATTGGTTGGTTGTTAGTGTGCTTGCCGTGTAAGTGAATCATGTTTACATGGCGGAACGTCAGTCGGGTCAGTCAAAGGGTGTTCACATAATTAATTAAAAAGTTCGTTTGAAAATGAAAAAAAAAATCTAGCGTGTAGATTTTTTTAAAAATGCCTTAGATGTTTTTCTTATACATATTTACGCATGCCCTTAAAATATTTGCAGTGAATTTAATAGGACCTTATATAACTCACCTAATTCCGTGGTATTCAGTTTGAATGCTGCTGTACGGCCGTACGAATGAAATCAATCACTGGAAATACAACCTTACGCCTTTGTAAAGTTCAAATTCATCTGCAAAGTTTGGGGACGCTCAAGTGAGCGAGATGGCTGCAATTAACGATTTTTTCAGTTCTCTCGCCGGTTTCGGCCATGTTATCGGATGGGTGGCGAACTTTGCTATGTTCATGTAAGTATTATAAATTTTCATTTTCATTTCATTATTCTTGAGTTAACTTGCATAATTCCATTATATCAGAATTAAAGCAGGACCTATATTGAAGAGGTTACCACGGAATTAGACAAGTTGACATGCCTTAGTTAAGCCGACATAATGGTCAATATTTTTTTGCCATCGCTACCTCACATTCAAGTTTTGAAGTTTAATAAGATATGACCGGAATTCCCGTGAATAACGGTGAACTCGTTGTTCACGGTACTCGATCGCTCGACAATGGGGTATTTACGTACTTGACAGTTATCAACCCTTTTTGGGATTTCGTAGTCTACTAGAAACCCTTATCATTTCGTCAAGTATGTCTGTAAACCGCGCCCTCATATAACTTCGTCAGTTTAAAACCGATTGACATAAAATTTGGGATGAAAATAGATTGTGTTAAATAATTTTACCTGCAATATTGAGTAGGGTTTCATTGAATGGGTCTTTGAAAACTAAGGGGAGGCTTCTTTGAAACAAAGTCTCTAAAATGATTCTGTCTTTAGATACATGCTTTTAAATGGGCCATTTTTGAGCCATAATTTGTTCCAACTGTAACTTCTACAGTACTAAAACAATATAGAAAAAATATATGGGATATAGTTTTCAACTTGAAGTTACCATGAAAATTATAACGGATACTGTACCACTAAAGTTTAAGGAAATATCAAAGTTTTTCTATTTGCAGTTGGTAATCATACAGCTGCAAACAAATGTACAACAAAATTAACTTTGTAACGCTGAAAGACCGTTGACAAAAATGTTGACTACGAAACCCTATTTATGGGCTTGTCTGACACGCTCTTGGTCGTTTTTTTATAATTACAAACCAGATGGCGATGTGTTTAGTGGATATTTAAAATTTCAGTCATATTGATATTCAAAAATACCAAAAAATCTGGTTTTGTTTAGTTTTTCTTTTTCCCCATTTATGTACATTCGTAAAAAGGCAACAAAAATTACATTTGTACCAATCTAAATTTCTGTACCCATAAACTTGTTGTACTCACCGTTCACATTTTGAATAGGGTCTTATGATTCTGTCAAAAACCAGCAAATCGTAAAACAATAAGTACATTTTACCGTTTACAGTTAGGTAAGTTTTTTGAGTCAATGAACCGGTAGATTTGGAATATTCATATTTTCACCAACAATATGCTTGTTTAAATCAAAGTTATTATTTAGTCCATCTTATATTTCAATTCAAAACACCGCAGGTTAGAAAATGCAATTGATAAATATTCAATTATTTTTTTGACTTATAAGTGTACAGGCATGGGTAATGTAATTTATATGTCAAACATTTCATTTTACAACTTTTGTTTTGAAGTTCCAACTTAGCTTGGACAAGCAGTATATTTCAGCTTTTTATATTTCAAGCCAATCTAAGCTTTATTATACAGTTGCAATAATGTTTATTTTCAATGGTTAGCTATACGCTATACCTATTTTCGTGGTCTAGTGGTCTGAGAATATGGACGACCCAGGTTCAATTTCGGTAGAGGAAAGCACACCCAGTTAATGTTTGTTAGTTTTTAGCTGTGTGTACCTTCCCAATTGGGGGAGGCCCATGTCCTGCAGTGGACTTTTGCGGCCGAAGTAGTAGTAGCAGTAGTATGCAATTGATATAATATCATGCATTCGTAAGTTATTTGTTATGGATGAACGTAACAGAAACTAGAAAGTTTTAAGCTATCTCTGCAGGACCTGCATAAAATGCTCACAGTTCTACGTAAATGTTCCCTCGAGACGTGCTGACCTCGGGATCTGCTTGGACATGACAAAGATCATATTTAATCAATTCATCATCCGTTTGCCGTCGTCTTGGGCTCCAAGGTCCTACCGTATTTATAACCTTGGTAATTCGTCATTTCATCATTACATACATACGAAGCTGAGACGTGGAACCTGAAAATAAAACTGGCTTACTGGTTTCATGTCACACAGAAAGCTATGCAGATTTTGCGTTTCTCGGTCTATCGTGGACACCGATAACTCCTAAACCACGCAACGGATTTTGATGTGATTTTAAGGTTAGATAGATTGATTCAAGATATGTGAGTGAATACTTACTAGGTTAATACGTGCAAAGTTTCGATTTTTTGGGCTAAACATCACATCAGCCTATAGCAGTTCAGGGCTGAACATAGTTCCACCCCAAGATTTGCCATATGGCAACTATATCCCAATTTCGCAGTCCAGTCGTTACCAGCCGTCTTTTTTAAGACGTCTATCTTAACTGGCCTTAGAGGAGTACCACGAGTTAGAATAGCGCCACCCTATTTTTACCGGAGGAACTGTAAAAAGCAACTTAAGGATGAGTTCAGTCAATTAGCAGCAGAGTTTCCTGAGTAGTAAAGCGCGTTGTCAATCGTGATATCCACATTCAGAGTCCTCAGGGTAGCATGTTGTTTTTGCTTCCATCTACACGCGCGCGCTAGCACCATTCATGGACCGGGCGGGCACTAGCTGATACAGCTGCTCCGGAAGATAATCCATAGCGAACGAATCACATCTAGATTTGATTTTGGATTTGGTCGTGTGTGTCCAAAAAAATTTACTTATTGAAAAAAGCTTGTTTTGCATTTAAAAACACCCTATCTAATGTTTCTGTAATGTTTTACGTAGTTTTCCCGCAAGAAAACTAAAAATCAGTCTTGTCCAACTGATTTAAACAAGGGCGGGCTTGTAACTAAATTAAATGGCATTTTGAACCAAGTTTATCTTTAGACATAGCTAAAAGTGGATTTGTAATAAAGAAATATTTAGGCAAGCGTTTAATTATTTGATATAAACGTTCCATTCGTTCATTATATTAAATTCTTTTTGATTTTAATACTGGCTGTCAAGAAAGTATAAATTACTAAAAAGCAAATATGGTTGTCAGAAGTTGTCACCAACTGTAAATTTATTCACACTCGTGCGATGCCGTGTGATGCTGGCTCAGAATAGCATCACCCCAATTCCAGGGATTGAGCTGCAGAGTTTCCTGTCAATTCAACATCTTGCACTGCGCTCGCTAATCCGCCTCGCCGACTCGCAACCCGTGTTAAATTAAATAAGTCGAGATCAAACTGACTGGATAGATGATTGAAATTATTAAAAGCTCTCCAAATAAAAGTATCCTGCCTATATTATGCCTATAGTTTGTTGAGTTGAAGCATACGGAAGAGAAATAAGAAAGTTATGTGATAATTATGCCAGTAATTCAGGGCTATCTACAGCGCTAGAGGCAATTTTTAAGAGTAATATTAAATCAGCTATATCACATCTTTTTTGTAAGGGAAATAATTAATGATGTTTTTTACACAACTGTATGAAATTATCAGAATTATAATTTTGGTGTAACTGGTAACATAAATATCGTAAAAACTTTTTTGGATGTTTTCTATGCGATCAATATAATGTGTGATACATGGGGTTCCATGTTTGAGACGCGTACTCGTATGGCAAAACCCCTCGATAGGGGGTGGCACATGTCCAGCTGTTGACTGTTGTGGATGTCATGGTCATGGCGATGCGAACCGACATTACTAACATTGTAACAAGTACATACTAAAGCAAATAAACAATATGCGGTTTTAGAACGCTTCTGTCTTGGGTTTTCTTGGCTTCCGTGTGAGTTATTAATTACAGGACCGGAAATTAAAAGAAAATACGTTTTTCATTAGATTGAAATCAAGAAGTATATGTGTTAAAAACAAAAAACCCGACTGCCGTAACTTTGAAGTGTATTTTGCTGTAAAAATTCGCCATCTTGAATCTATATTTTTTTATATAGCCAGCTATATAAAAAAAATAACTACACCTCATATGTGAAAATCCAACTATCCGTTTGGGCTGTAGCCCGTGAAAAAGAATTTTCTTATCGACATAAATACATACATACATACAACATACTCTCGAAAAACATAACCCTCCTTCTGAGGCAGTCGGGTAAAAAGTCGAATCGCACTGGTGCAAATACGCACATTTATTGAAATGAAAGCAATGTCACATATCAAACTCAGTCTGACTCGACTCGTGATTGGTCGAAAATTAAAACCTGATCTAACTTTTTTGTAATAGAAAATGTTTTAAACAGATGTCTAAAAACGCTTAAACAATGTTTAACTTTTTTTGTAATAACACTGTTAGGGCCTTACCACAAAAAAAAATAGACAAGTGTCAAACGCGTGTTTAAAATAAAACTTCATACAAAAAAAAACGCTAGACACGCGTTCAACGCTGGTCTAACTTTTTTGTGGTAAGGCCCATACAATTCTTATTAGTTTTTTTAAAGATAAGATTAGATAGATAGATAGATTAGATAAAAAGGGTTAGTCACTTACAGATAGGCCCCAAACCTGGCCCTATACAAAGGCAGGTTGCAGTACGTTTTAGTGTTGCAATCCTCCGTCCAGTTGGTGCGGGCGTTTAGGTTGATTCCTGCAATATAAAATAAAAAATGTCAAATGTCATTGTTCAATACTGGATTACAAAAGTATCGCGTATTGATAGTCAACATGAATGGATTATGTATTGGGATTTTTAATGCACTCACAGTGCTATACAGGGTTATTTTTTAGTCAGTGCGCAAACTTTGCAGGATGTTTCTACTTGTGATTCTGAACAACTTTTACTATGGGGCCACCTGCGAAATCTAAAAAAAATTTTTGGTTGTTCCATACATTTTTGCCGAGTAGGTATGAATTTTTCTATGGAACATCCAAATTTTTTTTTGCGAAGACGCAGGTCCCATAAAAGTTATAAATATCCCTGGACGAGACCCACAGCGCCATCTAGCCCCAAACTAAGCAAAGCTTGTACTATGGGAACTAGAGAACTGATATAATACTTATATACTTTTTTTTGTAAATAAATACATATTAAACATAGAAAACACCCAGACTTAACACAAATATTTGAAAATTGACTTTACAAATATTTGTGTCCAGTGGGAATCGAACCCACGACCCTTGGCGTAGAAGGCAGGTGTACTATCCACTACGCCATCGGGACAGTTGTTCAGAATCACGAGTAGAAACACCCTGCAAAGTTTGCGCACTGACTAAAAAATAACCCAGTATTATTCTCATAAATTAAAAACGAGAAAACTGAAAAATTCTCTAGCAATACCCAATGGTCCCGGGTCGTTGGCGGTCGCTAGTGAACGTCAAGAGGAATTATTCGATTTTCTCTTTCAATTTATGAGAATAAGAATGATTGTTAGCTGCCGTGTGGTGCCGGATTAGAATAGCATCACCCCATATCTATCCCGTGAGTGTCGTAGGAAGCGACTAAGGGTTTTGAGTGTTCATGAATATTGCAGTTATAGGCGACAGGCTTACAAATTATTAATATATGGAGATACACAGTCTTCGGAATTACTCTCAAACTTTATTCAGATTTGGTGTAAATTGCCGATACGCTCTGCCTACCTTGCAAGATATATAATGCGTGATATACGTATACGGTGAAATTTTACTAGTGACCGATAGCGAAAACTCAGAACAGGCTCGTGATAAGAAACAACTTTCCCCAAGGAACATAACATAGGTCGAAATACGAAAAAAAATGTTGACCTCCCATAGTAACTCAAATCAGCTGATCGCCAATTTGGTATGGTAGGTCTAAAAAATTTTTACGTAATTCGACCTATATATTTCTTGGGGAAAGTTGTTCCTTATCACCAGCCGGTTCTGAGTTTTCGCTATCGGTCACTAGTAAAATTTCACCCTATATGCGTGATATATATGTATGTATGCTAGATAGTTAGTTCCGCGCTTTAGAGGGCACGTTACGCTGTCTGTGGTAGTTGCTCTCTCTCATTTTATCAGTGCCTGCTGCTATAATAGGAAATGCCAAAAATCGGTCAAGTGCGAGTCAGACTCGCGTATGAAGGGCGCCATACCACACCAAAATATCCAATAATGGCTTAAGTTCTTATTTAAGAAAATTTTACCCACATAAACATAAATTTGAATAAAGCAGAAATTCGCAAAAAAAAAGAAAATATAGAATATAAGGGATTATTTTTTAGTCAGTGCGCAAACTTTGCAGGATATTTCTACTCCTGATTCTGAACAACTTTTACCGGCGCCACCGCTGAAATAAAAAAAAAAATGAGTTTTCCATACATTTTTGCCAAGTAAGTAGGTATGAATTTCTATGGATCATCCAAAAAGTTTTTTGCGAATTCGCAGGTGGCCCCATAGTAAAAGTTGTTCAGAATCACGAGTAGAAACACCCTGCAAAGTTTGCGCACTGACTAAAAAATAACCCAGTATGTATAACTAAAAGTAAGCGGCAATAGTAATTTACTATTGTCCTTGTCCTGTCATAATTTTATCTGCCTAATGCGACGCGAATCATGCAACTTTCGGCGGCGGCGAGCGGAAAAACGGGCGTTTGTGTGCCACGGTCCTTATGATTCATCATCATCATCTTCCTGCCCTTATCCCAATTACTTGGGGTCGGCGCAACACGTTTCATTGAACACAAAATCGTGTTGCAAAAGGATTCGGCTGAATTTTACGACCGGTCGCCTACCAGACGTCAGCCCTCCTTGGGAATGCTTTTGTGGTGGATTAACCACCACCATACGGTTGGCCCTGGCTGTTTGGGTCGGGCTCATCCCTCGGTCGCCTCTTACGAGCCCCACAGGAAGAGACGGGGTAGTGCTATTCTACTCTGCCGGCACCACGCGGTCCTATGATTCATAAATAACATAAGTTATGAAATAAATTCAACGTTTCAACATTTTCTATGAACCCTAAGATTTAATTTTCCCGTTAAAACTCATCTAATTTCAGATTGCGCTAAATTCCGCTAGATGACGCCACTAGGTTTTTAAAACGCGCTATCATTGTGTTCTCAGAAGTCTATAAGATATCGCCGCAAATACAGTGATAGTGAATCAAAGTCCGTATTACTAGCCGAGGTCTATAAAGTTTTTGAAAGCTGCTTTCGAAACAGTAAATGAAAGTGGCCTGTTATCACCATCATCTTCCTGCCCTTATCCCAATTACTTGGGGTCGGCGCAACACGTTTCATTGAACACAAAATCGTGTTGCAAAAGGATTCGGCTGAATTTTACGACCGGCCGCCTACCAGACGTCAGCCCTTCTTGGGAATGCTTTTGTGGTGGATTAACCACCACCATACGGTTGGCCCTGGCTGTTTGGGTCGGGCTCATCCCTCGGTCGCCTCTTACGAGCCCCACGGGAAGAGAGGGGGTGGTGTTTTTCTACTCTGCCGGCACCACGCGGTCCTTATGATTCATAAATAACATAAGTTATGAAATAAATTCAACGTTTCAAAATTTTCTATGAACCCTAAGATTTAATTTTCCCGTTATACTCCTCTAATTTAGGATGGCGCTAAATTCCACTAGATGACGCCACTAGGTTTTTAAAATTTATCATTGTGTTCTCGGAAGTCTATAAGATATCTCTTAGCTTCTTTGCAGTGTAAGCGGATCAGATTCCGTATTTTCACAGCCAAGTCGTTATAAGTTTTTGGAAGCTGCTTTCGAAATAGTAAATGAAAGTGGCCTAATAATTCATATTCATACTAATATCACAAAGTAAGTATTGGCTAGCACAACTAATATTATAATCTTTGTTTGTTCGTCTTTCCTTTAGGTACGTCACAACAGAGCGAGATCGAGTAGTTTTTTTTTTGGGTGTGCAGTTAGGCTGGAGAGAAAATAAACCTATCGAACAACCTTTTTTCAATCGTGTTTTCGTACAACTACAATATTAATGTTAGAATGAAAAATCATTGTACATAAATTTAAAAGTGTATATCGTATCTACTAATGAAACTCCATGCATCAAAAACCACTCATTCTTCTCACGGCACGGCCTCATTAAATAAAATTATAATAAATGTATTAAATTAAAACAATAATGGGCCGCTTTCATTTACTATTTCGAAAGCAGCTTTCAAAAACTTAAATTGACCTTGGCTTTCATCTGGACTTCGATTCCGCTTACACTGCATTTCCAGCGACATCTTGTAGACTTCTCAAAACACGACGACAGCGCGTTTTAAAAACCTAGTGGCGTCATCTAGCGGAATTTAGCGCAATCCTAAGCCCCAAACTCCACAGAGAGGACAAGGAGAGGACATAAGACGTAGGGCGTTTTGACATCGCGACGTTTGACATTGCGACGTTTCCATACAAAATGTACGAAAAAGTATTGACAAAGGCACACACAAGCGTCGCCAAAGCGTCGCATCTATGACAGCTAGCGTCAAAAACTAAGAAGAATATTTGACGATCACTTGTCATTCTTACGTCCTATGCCCTTCGTCTTTTTGGTGGAGTTTGCGCCTAAATTAGGGTTCATAGAAAACCTTGAAGCGTCGAATTACCTGACTAAATCAGGAGGGTTATGTTTTTCAAGATTATGTATGAATGTAGGTATGTACTATGTATTTACACACAAATAGGGTAGAATACAATAAGGTAGAATCAATCAAATTAAGGTTACTTACATGATAGGAGTGAAATTGAGTGATAAGATAAGGAATAGCGTGATAAGAGATAAGAGAACGATGCGGTATAAAAGAAGACGTAGTTACTGGCATAGATAAAGGTATGCTTAGATGGTTTAGTCATGTTGAGAGGATGAATGAAAGAAGATTGACGAAACAAGTATATAAGGCAAACGTGGATGGGAACGTTGGAAGGGGAAGGCCTTGGGGGAAGGCCCAGGGATGTAAAAAAAAAATCGACTTTTTAAATAATCGTTTTTTTTTCATCTTTCTTCTTTTACCAATCGTCTTGATTATGCATGAATTATAACACACTATACCCAATTTTCTCGGTCTTTAAATATTTTAGGTCCCTACATTTTGCTGCAGATGACACTGAAAATACTGTTTTACCGGCTTGAAAAGAAAGGAACCGTTTTAATACTGTGTGTAGTAGCAGTACTTTTAGTGGGCGGTTGTAAAATTCTGACACCAGGGTTCATCGGGTCGTTGGGCGACCTTCTTTCGGCTTTATTTTTTGTTTTGTAACACATTGTATGAAGTTTACTGCGTGTAACTTGAGTTGAGATTTAGTAAAATCATGTAAAATATCTCGCAAATTATTAAAAAAGTGAATGGCACTAACATTTTTTGATCAAATTAAAGGTGCAAAACGAAAAAAATCGATTTTTATTAAAAATCGATGTTTTTTAAAATAAATATCGATTTTTTATTGCTCAAGTCACATCCCTAGGAAGGCCTCGACGAACGTACCTCGATCAAATCGGGGACGTGCTGAAGAAAGGTCAGGTCAAGAGCACCCTAAGGGCCGGCGCACATAGACCGGACGCCGGCGACACTTTTCGCGCGACGCCTCTTGGTCGCGGAGCACACCAAGCGGCATTCTTCCGCGCGGCGTCGCCACGTGGCGCGTGCGTCCGCCGGTTCGCTAGACAGTGTTGCCCGCTAATCTTATTAAAAATAAATTGGGTGGTTCAGATGAATCCAACCTATTAAAAATTAAAGAACATTACGTTACGATTGTCACTGAACTAATTTTTGCCACGTTTGAAAAAAAAAATGGTCATTTGTGTGGCTCGTTAGTGTTTGATGGATCGTATGGGTTATTTGTATGGGTCGTTGGTATTTGTTAGGTCGTAAGGGTTTATTACGTGGGTCGTTGATGTTTGATGGGTCGTAAGGGTTTATTACGTGGGTCGTTGGTGTTTGTTGGGTCGTTAGAGTTTCTTACATGGGTCGTTGGTGTTTGTTGGGTCGTAAAGGTTAATTACGTGGGTTGTTGGTGTTTGTTGGATCGTAAGGGTTTATTACGTGGGTCGTTGATGTTTGATGGGTCGTAAGGGTTTATTACGTGGGTCGTTGGTATTTGTTGGGTCGTAAGGGCTTATTACGTGGGTCGTTGATGATTGATGGGTCGTAAGAGTTTATTACGTGGGTCGTTGATGTTTGATGGGTCGTAAGGGTTTCTTATGTGGGTCGTTGATGTTTGATGGGTCGAAGGGTTAATTAAGTTGGTAGATGGTGTTTGTTGGGTCATGGGGTTTATTACGTGGGTCGTTGATGTTTGATGGGTCGTAAGGGTTTATTACGTGGGTCGTTGATGTTTGATGGGTCGTAAGGGTTAATTACGTGGGTCGTTGGTGTTTGATGGGTCGTAAGGGTTTATTACGTAGGTCGTTGATGTTTGATGGGTCGTAAGGGTTTATTACGTGGGTCGTTGGTATTTGTTGGGTCGTAAGGGTTTATTACGTGGGTCGTTGATGTTTGATGGGTCGTAAGGGTTTATTACGTGGGTCGTTGGTATTTGTTGGGTCGTAAGGGCTTATTACGTGGGTCGTTAATGATTGATGGGTCGTAAGAGTTTATTACGTGGGTCGTTGATGTTTTATGGGTCGTAAGGGTTTCTTATGTGGGTCGTTGATGTTTGATGGGTCGTAAGGGTTAATTACGTGGGTCGCTGGTGTTTGATGGGTCGTAAGGGTTTATTACGTGGGTCGTTGATGTTTGATGGGTCGTAAGGGTTTATTACGTGGGTCGTTGATGTGTGATGGGTCGTAAGGGTTAATTACGTGAGTCGTTGGTGTTTGATGGGTCGTAAGGGTTTATTACGTAGGTCGTTGATGTTTGATGGGTCGTAAGGGTTTATTACGTGGGTCGTTGGTATTTGTTGGGTCATGGGGCTTATTACGTGGGTCGTTGATGTAAGATGGGTCGTAATGGTTAATAACGTGGGACGTTGATATTTGATGGGTCGTAGGGGTTAATTAAGTGGATCGTTGGTGTTTGATAGGTCGTAGGGTTTCTTATGTGGTTCGTTGATGTTTGATGGGTCGTAAGGGTTTATTACATGGGTCGTTGTTGTTTTATGGGTCGTAAGGGTTTATTATGTTGGTCGTTGATGTTTGATGGGTCGTAAGGGTTTATTACGTGGGTCGTTGGTATTTGTTGGGTCGTAGG
This sequence comes from Phthorimaea operculella, assembly GCA_024500475.1. NCBI lineage: Eukaryota > Metazoa > Arthropoda > Insecta > Lepidoptera > Gelechiidae > Phthorimaea > Phthorimaea operculella. The sequence goes on from JANFCV010000217.1 coordinate 64,828, forward strand.
CTTATTACGTGGGTCGTTGGTGTTTGATGGGTCGTAAGGGTTTATTACGTGGGTCGTTGATGTTTGATAGGTCGTAAGGGTTACTTACGTGGGTCGTTGGTGTTTGATGGGTCGTAAGGGTTAATTACGTGAATCGTTGTTTGTTGGGTCGTAAGGGTTTATTACATGGGTCGTTGATGTTTAATGGGTCGTAAGGGCTTCTTATGTGGGTCGTTGATGTTTGATGGGTCGTAAGGGTTAATTACGTGGGTCGTTGGTGTTTGATGGGTCGTTAGGGTTTGTGCGTAACGACCACGTAAAACCCTTACGACCCATCAAACATCAACGACCCTGCCCACGACCCATCAAACAGCAACGACCCGCATAGCTTACGACCCATCAAATCAACGACCCACGTAATAAACCTTTACAACCCAATAAACATCAACGACCCACAAAATAACTCATACGACCCATCAAACATCAACGACAAACGTAATAAACCCACGACCCAACAAGCACCAACGATCTACGTAAGATACCACGACCCATCAAACACCAACGACCCACGTAAGAAACACGACAACAAACATCAACGACCCACGTAATAAACCCTTACGACCCGTCAAACATCAACGACCCACGTAATAAGCCCCTAAGACCCATCAAACATCAACGACCCACGTAAGATATCCTTACGACCCATAAAACATCAACGACTCACGTAATAAACCCATACGACCCATCAAACACCAACGACCCACGTTATAAACCAAGACCCAAAATTCACCAACGACCCACGTAATAAACCCACGACCCATCAAACATTAACGACCCGCTTAATAATCCCTTACGACCCATCAAACATCAACGACCCACGTAATAAGCCATTACGACCCATCAAACCCCAACGACCCACGTTATAAACCCTTACAACCCAAATACACCAACGACCCACGTAATAAACCCTTACAACAATAAACATCAACGACCTACAAAATATACTCATACGACCCATCAAACACCAACGACCCACGTAAAACCCGACCCAACAAACATCAACGACCCACGTAATAAACCCTTACGACCCAACAAACACCAACGACCCACGTAATAAACCCTTACGACCCAACAAACGACCACATAAATAACCCTTACCCAACAAACCATCGACCCACGTAAGAAACCCGACCCAACATCAACGACCCACGTAATAAACCACTACCGTCAAATATCAACGACCCACGTAATAAGCCCTTACGACCCATCAAACATCAACGACCCACGTAAGATATCCTTACGGCCCATTAAACATCAACGACCCACGTAAGATGCCCTTACGATCCATCAAACATCAACGACCCACATAATAAACCCATACGACCCATCAAACACCAACGACCCACGTTATAAACCCTTAAGACCCCAAATACACCAACGACCCACGTAATAAACCCTTACGACCCATCAAACATTAACGATACCCTTACGACCCATCAAACATCAACGACCCACGTAATAAGCCCTTACGACCCATCAAACACCAACGACCCACGTTATAAACCCTACAACCCAAAATACACCAACGACCCACGTAATAAACCCTTACAATAAACATCAACGACCCACAAAATAAACTCATACGACCCATCAATCACCAACGACCCACGAAACCCTTACGACCCAACAAACATCAACGACCCACGTACGGTACCTAACGACCCATCAAACATCAACGACCCACGTAATAAACCCTACGACCAACAAACACCAACGACCCACGTAATAAGCCCTCACGACCCATCAAACATCAACGACCCACGTAATAAACCCTTACGACCCAACAAACACCAACGACATACGTATTAAACTCTTACGCCCCATTAAACACCAACGACCCACGTAATAACCATTACGACCCAACAAACACCAACGACCCACATAAATAACCCTTACGACCCAACAAAAACCAACGTCCCACGTAATAAACTCTTACGACCCATCCAACACCAACGACCCAAGTAATAAACCCTTAAGCCTCAATAAAACCAACGACCCACGTAATAAACCCTTACGACCCAACAAACACCAACAACCAACGTAATAAACATAACGACCCAACAAACACCAACGACCCACATAAATAACCATTACGACCCATCAAACATCAACGACCCACGTAATAAACCCTTACGCCCCAATAAACACCAACGACCCACGTAATAAACCCTTACGACCCATCAAACATGAACGACCCACGTAATAAACCCTGTTGACCCATCAAACATGAACGTCCCACGTAATAAACCCTTACGACCCAACAAACACCAACGACCCACGTAATAAACCCTAACGACCCAATAAACACCAAGGTTGTAGGTACATATATTATAAATATTTATTCAAAACAATGTTTAGATATTTTTATTTTGATTTATTTTAGTAATCGACACTTTTCTTTGAGAAACATTATCTTTTTATTTCTATGGTGATGGCAACACCGGGAGATTGGCCGCGTGCGGCCTTGGGCCGCCCGGCGGACGCAAGCGCACTCAAGAGGCGCCGCGCGACGTCGCGCGAATTCGCGCGGCGCCGCGCGAACAAATGGCGCTCGGACTTTTTCCGCCGCCGGCCATTATCGCCGTTACGTCAGTTGCGTACGGTTCATTTTCCGATTTCTCTGTTAGAGTCGCGCGACGGCGCGCGGAAAAGTGTCCACTCTGTCGGCGGCGGCCCTAAACCGACGAGCATATATGAAAAGATTGATGAATGAGGAGGATGCGAAAGAGGTGTGTCAGGATCGTAGCAAGTGGAAGGAAGTAGTCTCTGCCTACCCCTATGGGAAAGAGACGTGATTATATAGGGTGTATTTTTATTAGTGGCGGATCCGTTAAGGGCCGGCGCACATAGACCGGACGCCGGCGACACTTTTCGCGCGACGCCTCTTGGTCGCGGAGCACACCAAGCGGCATTCTTCCGCGCGGCGTCGCCACGTGGCGCGTGCGTCCGCCGGTTCGCTAGACAGTGTTGCCCGCTAATCTTATTAAAAATAAATTGGGAGGTTCAGATGAATCCAACCTATTAAAAATTAAAGAACATTACGTTACGATTGTCACTGAACTAATTCTTGCCACGTTTGAAAAAAAAATGGTCATTTGTGTGGCTCGTTGGTGTTTGATGGATCGTATGGGTTATTTGTATGGGTCGTTGGTATTTGTTAGGTCGTAAAGGTTTATTACGTGGGTCGTTGATGTTTGATGGGTCGTAAGGGTTTATTACGTGGGTCGTTGGTGTTTGTTGGGTCGTTAGAGTTTCTTACATGGGTCGTTGGTGTTTGTTGGGTCGTAAAGGTTAATTACGTGGGTTGTTGGTGTTTGTTGGATCGTAAGGGTTTATTACGTAGGTCGTTGATGTTTGCTGGGTCGTAAGGGTTTATTACGTGGGTCGTTGGTGTTTGTTGGGTCGTTAGAGTTTCTTACATGGGTCGTTGGTGTTTGTTGGGTCGTAAGGTTAATTACGTGGGTTGTTGGTGTTTGTTAGATCGTAAGGGTATCTTACGTGGGTCGCTGATGTTTGATGGGTCGTAAGGGTATTTGTTTGGGTCGTTGATGTTTGATGGGTCGTAAGGGTTAATTACGTGGGTCGTTGGTGTTTGATGGGTCGTAAGGGTTTCTTATGTGGGTCGTTGATGTTTGATGGGTCGTAAGGGTTAATTACGTGGGTCGCTGGTGTTTGATGGGTCGTAAGGGTTTATTACGTGGGTCGTTGATGTTTGATGGGTCGTAAGGGTTTATTACGTGGGTCGTTGATGTTTGATGGGTCGTAAGGTTAATTACGTGGGTCGTTGGTGTTTGATGGGTCGTAAAGGTTTATTACGTAGGTCGTTGATGTTTGATGGGTCGTAAGGGTTTATTACGTGGGTCGTTGGTATTTGTTGGGTCATAAGGGCTTATTACGTGGGTCGTTGATGTTAGATGGGTCGTAAGGGTTTATTACGTGGGTCGTTGATGTTTAATGGGTCGTAAGGGTTAATTAAGTGGATCGTTGGTGTTTGATAGGTCGTAAGGGTGGGTCATTGATGTTTGATGGGTCGTAATGGTTTATTAAATGCGTCATTGATGTTTGATGGGTCGTAAGGGTTTATTAGGTGGGTCGTTGGTATTTGTTGGGTCGTATTTGTTTTTTTTCGGCTGGCAACCCCGGCCCGAGTAGACGTCAAAACAAATAGCTCGCTAAATATAATTTAATTTTTACGTTTAATTCTAAGTATTTGTGTTTATATTGTGTTTATCTTATAAAATAAGTGATAAAAGTGAACTACAGTTACAAACCGACCCAGTGCAAATAAAAATAACAGTGTTTTTAGCAAATGTTGTTGGTCAACCAACGGACCAACTATTTGAATTGTTTAAAGGAACTAAACGGAACCAACGGATTAAACCGGGGGAGTATTTTGTTTCTTTAATCTATTTTTACATTAAGGCTTGTGATAGAAAGAATACTCTGACCATAAGGTTAGATTAGACAAACACAAAACTGCACATAACCTCGCTTTTGTGGGAAACTACCTACTCACACATTAGCGCGTGACCTTGTCTCAGCTTACTTCTATTGAAGTCTATCTGAAGATAGGGCTCATCTGCCGCTCAGACAAGTTTATTCAAACAACACTAAACCTTTAGGAACACTAACACTTTGTATTTCTTGTTAGTTTTGCTGTTAGTTAGTGTCTCAGTTCACTTATCAGTGTGGAAAGTGAATCTGTAGATACTTGTTAGGTATTTACTTTCATACATAGCATACATTCTTACACACATTATTATCACACTTAACTGTGGTACTGCTACAAGTAATTGACTAATTTATAAAGTAAGAACATTGATAATTAATAATTATACAAAGAAGTCCAGCCTTATAATTAGATTACATATAGGTACACTAGCCCAGTAACAGCTAGTGTGATTTGAATACTAAATTTGTTTTTATATATCAATTCCAGCTCCGGCTTCAACCATGTCCATGATGACAACACGTAGCATGCATGCTGAAAAGACAATGGCTAAGCTCCAGCAGAGACTTACTGAAGCCGAGCAAATTAATGAGAAACTTCTAGTGGAACGAGATGAGATTGACTTAGAGATGAAACAGTTAAAATCCAAAAACACTCAGCTGACTGACAGTGTTACTACTCTGCGTACACAGTGTGCAGAATCACAAGTGGAGATTGACCAGCATATTCAACATATAGATTCTCTAGAACGTGCTCGATATGACCTCATCAATGACCTACATTCTGCCCGAGATCGATGCAAATTTTTAAACCAGCAACTGAACGAAGCTAACAAACAGTTAGCGGATTTACACCAAGAAAAAGAAGACATAGAAAATAAATTCAGTGTTTCCCTACATCATGAACTGGAAGTGCAGGACATAAGTACAGTACGCCACACAATTCTTACAAAAGGAAATAAAATAAAGAAATATTTAAGACTAAACAAATTAATTAAAAAGACTAGACATAACCTAAAATTATTAAGATTAACTGTAAAACGACCACCAAATAGAATTAAGAGAATCAATTTATTGAAGCATACTGATGAATATAAACTGTTAATAAGAAAAATGCAAGAAGAGTTCCATCAAGCAGAAATAAAGATCAGGCAGATGACGATGCAGATAACAGCATCAGAAAGCTTGCACACAAGTAGCGAGTTGTATATTGATCATCTTCAAACGCAGCTCGCTAATGTTGAGACTAAATATGCAGAGAGCCGATTAGCACATGAGCAACTCTCTCTTGCAACTTCGGAGCTACTACAACTACAGCAACAGAATGCAGAGTTACTGGACCTGCTGATGGAAGATGAGGAGTTCACCTTGGCATCCGTGAATACTGATACATCTGATGCACTCGCCACACCTGACGCGCCGACACCACCTGCCGCGCGGGCACCTCCTGCCGCGCGGGCACCACCTGCCGCGCGGGCACCACCTGCCGCGCGGGCACCACCTGCCGCGCGGGCACCACCTGCCGCGCGGGCACCACCTGCCGCGCGGGCACCACCTGCCGCGCGGGCACCACCTGCCGCGCCGACACCACCTGCCGCGCGGGCTCCACCTGCCGCGCGGGCACCACCTGCCGCGCCGACACCACCTGCCGCGCCGACACCACCTGCCGCGCAGGCACCACATGCCGCGCCGACACCACCTGCCGCGCGGGCACCACCTGCCGCGCGGGCCACCTGCCGCGCGGGCACCACCTGCCGCGCGGGCACCACCTGATGCGCGGGCATCACCTGCCGCTCCTGACGCGCCTGCCATAGCGGCTGAAGCACCCACCCGGCGAACTCGACGTGGCGGACGCAGTAGAGGTGCTCCTACACTGCCTGTGGGAACAAAGCGACCTACACCAACGACTACGTCACCCACCCGGCGAGGACGACGTGGAGGACACCGCGGCGGACGCGGCAGGGGCGCTTCACGTGCTCCTGCCCCCGCCGTGCACCAAGATGCGAGGGCACACCAGGTGTCGGTAGCTGACAGCAACGTGCAGCCTGCGGGGTCACCTGCCGCCTCTCCCATCGAGATCGAGAGGGCTATAGTGCCGTCCACCCCAGTCGCTACACCGCGTTCTTCTAGGGCGTCCACGGTCTCAGCCCAAGCTTGCCCGACCCCGAAGCCACGACGTCGTGACCAATGCCCGTGCCCTACCACTCGACCACACGCAGGACCAGCTCTTGACAGTGACAGTGCATACAGATCGACAAAGGACCTTCCTTCAGCGAAAACTCTCAAAAGACTCTTATTTATTCGGATAAGTTAGGTGTAGGTTTTGGACAATTATTGAACTATCGTTTAAATCAACAAGTGACAAACGTGTGTTGTCCTGACGCCTCTTTTGAGGATATTGTTAAACAAGTAGCCGTAGGGAAATTTGATGAGCACACCACTATAATAATTATGATAGGAAATCATTCCAACATTAGTCGTAGTGCACTAGATAATAGCTTAGAGGTGTTGCTCAATTTACACAATCAGACAAAGTGCAAGTTCATTTTGTGCAACTTTACATATTGTACAAATTTATCAGCACAACAAAACAAATGTGTGCATAGAATGAACATGCACTTGTATAATTTAACATGTCATCATAGTGATGCTATTTCTTATTTTGATGTGAATAATTTTATTCATAAATTTATTTTGACTCAGGATACTATGTACCTGTCTGATTATTATAAGAGACAAGTAGCTACACTGTTAGCATATAATATAAATGACACAAAATATGTGTCGACATCTATTTTAATTAATAATTTAAACTAAATTCTAAGACAAAAGAAAACCCCTCTATGACCGTTGAGTATAACACAAACAAACCGGGGTCTTCTTGCTCGCTGCCTAAGACGAAGGAAAAGCAAAATCAACTGCAAGTCTTACATCAAAATATTCAGGGCTTTTCCAGCAAAGTATTAGAAATTGAATTGTTCTTAGAGAAGCATAATTATGACGTAGTGTGTATTACAGAGCACTTCCAAACGGATCATGACATTTTAATAAATTATGAAAATTACTGTATAGCCAGTTCTTTTAATCGTAAATCCGCGATCCATGGAGGTTCTTTAATACTCCTTAGAAACAATATTAAATATAAGGAACGTAAGGATATTGTCGGATTGTCGGTTGAAAGTTGTACTGAATTATCGTGTGTTGAGTTGGAAAGTCATGTTATAGTATGTGTATACAGACCACCTGTAGCTCAAAATTTTAAAACATTACTAGAAGTAATGGAAGATGTACTCAAATTAGTCACAAATACTAATAAACACATTATTGTTGCTGGAGACTTCAATGTAGACATTCTAGAAATCAATTCCATTAGTGATAAATTTTTAGGTCTTTTTAAATCATTTAATTTGTTTAATGTATTTTTTGAACCTACTCGTGTGACGTCTACTTCTGCCAAATGTATTGATAATGTATTTAGCGATTGTCAACCTCTAGATAAATGCATTATAAATTCTCTTCAATCAGATCACAGGGGTCAATCCGTAATATTCCCCTTCAAACATCATATTAAAACTATCAAAATCGAAACCAGGCGTATCACTGCGGGTAGGTTGGAAAAGTATAAAAACGTATTATTGCAGAAATTGCCAGTCCATAATTATAATTTTGAAAATCCAAATAATGTATACAAAGACTTTTTTAATTTACTGAGCAAAGAATTCGAAATGATCTTTAACATAGAAACAAAAGAAATTAGTACGAAATTTAAGTTTAGTGATTGGGCGACCACAGGTCTTAGGATTAGCAGAGATAGGCTTTTTGAACTTTACGAGCTTAAAAACATGTCAAATGATAACAGTTTGCGTGAACTAGTTAAAAAATACTCTCAAACATTTAAGACAGCTTGTCTAATTGCTAAAGCTAATTTTATTAGTAATAAAATAAAGTCTTCTGACAATAAAATAAAAGCTGCCTGGAAAGTCATTAATAGCGAAACAGGTAAAACTAAGCCACGCGAAAATGACTTTTCACTTAATACTGACTATGGGATAATTAGTGCAAATTCAGATGTAGCGCAGGAGTTTGAGACATTTTTCACAAATATCCCGCTAAAAACTACTCAGAATCTAAACTCTTCACCTACAATTTCATCGTCTTTTCTTAAAAACAATGTAGATGCTTGCAATTCTGAATTTAAATTTAGTCATGTAAGTCCCGAGTATATTTTAAAAACTTTTAAAGATATTAAAGTCAAGAGTACCGAAGATTTATGGGGGATGTCAGTTAAAGTTTGTAAATCCTTAATTGATATATTAGCACCATACTTGGCAGACATCTTCAACGAATGTATTGATCATGGCATTTTTCCTGATTTAATGAAAAATAGCAAGGTAGTTCCACTATTCAAAGCTGGCGACAAACATGATCCCAGTAACTATAGGCCTGTTTCAATTTTGCCAGTACTAAGCAAAGTGTTTGAGAAGATCATACTCAATCAAATGCTGTCCCATTTTAATTGCAACAACTTGTTACACAACCAGCAATTTGGTTTTACAAAGGGACGTTGTACTACAGATGCTGGTATAGCTCTAATCAAACATGTATTTAATGCCTGGGAAGAATCAAAGGATGCCATTGGTATTTTTGTGACCTTTCGAAGGCATTTGATTGCGTTGATCATGAAACTTTATTGTTAAAATTGGAACACTATGGTATTCGAAACGCAGCTCTGAATTTATTGGATTCATATTTAGATAATAGAACTCAGAAGGTTCAAATAAACGGCACCAAATCACAGGGATCTCGTGTTAAAATTGGTGTGCCTCAAGGTTCTATATTGGGACCATTTTTATTTCTAATTTACATAAATGACTTGCCTTACATGATAGAGAATTTGTCCAAGATTGTATTATTTGCTGATGATACATCCCTTATATTTAAGGTCGATAGACGTGCACATAATTATGATGAAGTAAATAGCACTCTTGGACAAATTCACAGTTGGTTTAGTGCAAACAATTTAGTTCTTAATGCAAAGAAAACTAAATGTGTATTATTTACTCTGCCAAATGTAGTACATTCTTTGGATAATTTTATTGTACTAAATAATGAAAAATTAGAGTTTACTACCAGCACAGTTTTTTGGGATTACTCTTGACTCAAAGCTTCAATGGGGCCCTCATATTACATCATTGTCGGGGAGATTAAGTTCGGCTGCCTACGCGGTACGTAAAATTAGAGAAATCACGGATGTTGCAACAGCACGACTTGTTTACTTTAGTTATTTTCACAGCATTATGTCCTATGGAATTTTGCTGTGGGGTCGCGCCGCAGATATTGAAACAATTTTTGTTCTTCAAAAAAGGGCCATTAGAGCAATTTATAAACTTTGTAGTCGTGATTCCCTAAGGGAACTGTTTAAAGAAATTAATATAATGACGGTACCATGTCAATATATTTATGAAAACATTATGTATGTCAGGAAGAACATAAATAATTTTACTACAAATTATGACAGGCATAACCGCAATACTAGGAGTAAAAATAAAATAGATCAACCTAAGTATAGACTAGCTAAAGTTAGGACTTCATTTGAAGGTCTAAGTATACGATACTATAACAAAATACCGGAAGATATATTAAGTTTATCAGAAACTAAATTTAAATCTGTGATTAAGAAAACATTATGTTATAAAGCCTATTACAAGTTAGATGATTACATTAATGACAAAGAGGCATGGACCTCTGAAGTTCCAGCTCAGCACAAGAAACATGCACGCATTGTTAATACCAAATCGGGACGTGCATGGAATTTACAATTGACATAATAATAATTGTATAATTTTAATTTTTACGCTTAGGTATCTTAATTTTATTTGATATTCTATTTTGTTACCGTATATTGATTTTGTCTATATTATTCCTTAATTCTTGACATGTATCTTTTACATTTACTGTAAATCGACTTTTTTTTCTATGACATTTTGATTTTCAAATGTTTAAAGTATATTATTATTTTAAAGACGAAACAGTTAGAATTATCTACTGTAATTTTAATTTTTATTTTGTTGAGCCCTTATTGGCTATTCATATTAATTTATTTTCTAACTTAGCTAGGGTAGCATAGGGCCTAAAAATATTGTGAATTTTAGAATAGGTGCACTTCTGGGCAGGTTTTTGGGGGGTTTTCCTGTCCAGGGGGTCCGGCTAACTATACACATGTAACTAACTAACACCTTTCTTGTCTTAAATATTGACTTAGTGATTATTTCCATTTACTTGTTAAGGCACAAAGATACATGCTGTGTGGTTAGCCTGGCCAGCCCCGAGGCAGTGCCTTTATTTTTATTTTTTTTATCCCGCCCGAGCCGCGTTTAGAGTAGGAACACAAATTGTCATAAAAAAGAGAAAATTTTGCACTACAAATTTTCCCTTTTTTAATTTTGAATTAGAATGTGACTTTCTTAAAGTGAATCTTGTAATTCCTACTGAGAAATAAATGCTTTTGATTTTGATTTTGATTTTGTAAGGGCTTATTACGTGGGTCGTTGATGTTTGTTGGGTCGTAAGGGCTTATTACGTGGATCGTTGGTGTTTGATGGGTCGTAAGGGTTACTTACGTGGGTCGTTGGTGTTTGATGCGTCGTAAGGGTTAATTACGTGAATCGTTGGTGTTTGTTGGGTCGTAAGGGTTTATTACATGAGTCGTTGATGTTTAATAGGTCGTAAGGGCTTCTTATGTGGGTCGTTGATGTTTGATGGGTCGTAAGGGTTAATTACGTTGGTCGTTGGTGTTTGATGGGTCGTTAGGGTTTATTACGTAACGACCCACGTAAGAAACCCTTACGACCCATCAAACATCAACAAACCATATAAACCCTTACGACCCATCAAACAGCAACGACCCACGTAGTAGTTCCTTACGACCCATCAAAAACCAACGACCCACGTAATAAACCCTTACAACCCAATAAACATCAACGACCCACAAAATAAACTCATACGACCCATCAAACATCAACGACCCACGTAATAAACCCTTACGACCCAACAAACACCAACGATCTACGTAAGATACCCTTACGACCCATCAAACACCAACGACCCACGTAAGAAACCCTTACGACCCAACAAACATCAACAACCCACGTAATAAACCCTTACGACCCGTCAAACATCAATGACCCACGTAATAAGCCCTTAAGACCCATCAAACATCAACGACCCACGTAAGATACCCTTACGCCCCATCAAACATCAACGACCCACGTAATAAACCCATACGACCCATCAAACACCAACGACCCACGTTATAAACCCTTAAGACCCAAAATACACCAACGACCCACGTTATAAACCCTTACGACCCATCAAACATTAACGACTTACGTAATAAGCCCTTACGACCCATCAAACATCAACGACCCACGTAATAGCCCTTACGACCCATCAAACACCAACGACCCACATTATAAACCCTTACAACCCAAAATACACCAACGACCCACGTAATAAACCCTTACAACCCAATAAACATCAACGACCCACAAAATATACCCATACGACCCATCAAACACCAACGACCCACGTTATAAACCCTTAAGACCCAAAATACACCAACGACCCACGTTATAAACCCTTACGACCCATCAAACATTAACGACCCACGTAATAAGCCCTTACGACCCATCAAACATCAACGACCCACGTAATAGCCCTTACGACCCATCAAACACCAACGACCCACATTATAAACCCTTACGACCCAACAAACATCAACGACCCACGTAATAAACCCTTACGACCCAACAAACGCCAACGACCCACGTAATAAACCCTTACGACCCAACAAACACAAACGATCTACGTAAGATACCCTTACGGCCCAACAAACATCAACGACCCACGTAATAAACCCTTACGACCCGTCAAACATCAACGACCCACGTAATAAGCCCTTACGACCCATCAAACATCAACGACCCACGTAAGATACCCTTACGACCCATCAAACATCAACGACCCACGTAATAAACCCATACGACCCACGTTATAAACCCTTAAGACCCCAAATACACCAACGACCCACGTAATAAACCCTTACGACCCATCAAACATTAACGACCCACGTAATAAGCCCTTACGACCCATCAAACATCAACGACCCACGTAATAAGCCCTTATGACCCATCAAACATCAACGACCCACGTAAGATATCCTTACGACCCATTAAACATCAACGACCCACGTAATAAACCCTTACGACCCATCAAACATTAACGACCTACGTAATAAGCCCTTACGACCCATCAAACACCAACGACCCGCATTATTAAACCCTTACAACCCAAAATACACCAACGACCCACGTAATAAACCCTTACAACCCAATAAACATCAACGACCCACAAAATATACCCATACGACCCATCAAACACCAACGACCTACGTAAGAAACCCTTACGACCCAACAAACATCAACGACCCACGTAATAAACCCTTACGACCCAACAAACGCCAACGACCCACGTAATAAACCCTTACGACCCAACAAACACAAACGATCTACGTAAGATACCCTTACGACCCATCAAACACCAACGACCCACGTAAGAAACCCTTACGACCCAATAAACACCAAGGTTGTAGGTACTTATATTATAAATATTTATTCAAAACAATGTTTAGTTAATTTCTATTTTGATTTATTTTAGTAATCGACACTTTTCTTTGAGAAACATTATCTTTTTTATTTCTATTGTGATGGCAACACCGGGAGAATGTCCGCTTGCGGCCTTGGGCCGCCGCCCGGCGGACGCAAGCGCACTCAAGAGGCGCCGCGCGGAGTCGCGCGAATTCGCGCGGCGCCGCGCGAACAAATGGCGCTCGGACTTTTTCCGCCGCCGGCCATTATCGCCGTTACGTCAGTTGCGTACGGTTCATTTTCCGATTTCTCTGTTAGAGTCGCGCGACGGCGCGCGGAAAAGTGTCCACTCTGTCGGCGGCGGCCCTAAGGGTGTGTTCTGTCAATGAAACTGAACAACTTTCCCTAAGGAACATAGGTCGAATCGAAATACGAAAAAAATTTTGGTCTTCCCATACTAAGTATGTTGGCCGGCCGGGTCAATTTGTATGGGAGGGTCAAATTTTTTTTTCATTTTTCTAGCTATGTTCCTTGGGGAAAGTTGTTCAGTTTCATTGACAAAACACACCCTTAACGGATCCGCCACTAATAAAAATACACCCTATATATGTATGTATGTAAGGTTACTAAAGTGTGTTTTTTTTCGGTTTTTTTTTTTTTCAAAAAATGTTACGGCTCCCTCTGTTCCCGAGTCCGATTCGCAATTTCGTACGATTTTTTTACTAAGTAATACGTCATTCTGTAAATTTTAATAGTCTACAGCTTTGCTGTGTGATGCCGGCTTAGAATAGCATCACCCCATATCATTTCCGTGGTTTCGCAAGAAGCGACTAAGGGTTTTGAAAGTTGATGTGTATTGCAATTTTAGGCAATAAGTACACAGTCTTTCCAAACTTTTGTCAGACGTGGTGTAAATGGTGTAAATGGTTGATTGCAGTAGTAGTTCCATCTATTTTTATAAAGTGGCCAGCTGGCAATAAGGAACAACTTTCCCCAAGGAGATCCAAATATGAAAAAAAATTTGGACCTCCCATACAAAATTGCCGATCAGCTGATTTGAGTTATTATAGAATGGGGGGCCCAAATTATTTCGACCTATGTTCCTTAGGGAAAGTTATTCCTTATATTTTCCTGTAAAATTTCACCCTATATAACCACTGTTTATCATATTTTTTTGTCTTCTTTACAGACTTTAGTCCATTGAAATTTTGTATGGAAAGCGGAACACAGCGTCTTAAATCTCAAGAACCAAGCGTTTTTAAGGCGCAAACTCCACCAAAAAGACGAAGGGCATAGGACGTAAGTATGACAGTTGACAGACAAGTGATCGTCAAATATGCTTCTTAGTTTTTGACGCTAGCTGTCATAGATGCGACGCTTTGGCGACGCTTGTGTGTGCCTTTGTCAATACTTTTTCGTACATTTTGTATGGAAACGTCGCGATGTCAAACGTCAAGCGTCATGCCCTACGCCCTATGTCCTTTCCTTGTCCTCTCTGTGGACCTTGGGGCTTATACTGCATTCCTCGTTGTCTCTAATAGACTTACGAAAACACAACTTTCGTGGCAACCAACTTCTTAGTTATCTTGACTCCGGTTATTTTAATTTACGTCAAAAAGCGTCTTCTTCTTCTTTTCGTGTGGGACACCGAGTCGTTCAACGACCCGATGAACCCTGGTGTCAGAGTTTTTCAACCGCCTACTGCAAGTAGCAGGCCTCTGACATGGTTGTGTAACGACCGCCATCATAGACAGCAACCGGGACCGACGGCTTAACGTGCCCATCCGAAGCACGGAACCATCTTACTTGCGGACAATCAGGTGGTTCAGCCTGCAATGTCCTAACCAGACTGGGAACAAATTCACAAAGTAATAAATATCAACTTTGTGAGTGACCCCATCGGGAATTGAACCCGGAACCTTTGCGTGGCAGGCAGGCATACTAACTACTGCGCCACATCGGTTGGGACCAGCTGAAACGCAAGGTTAGATCCCGTGATCCTGCTCCCGCGACTCTTCAGGAGCTCCAAGACGCCGTTATTGAGGAATGGGACAGTATCCCTCAAGAAGACGTCATTAGGGCTAGGGGGGGGTAACACTAGGTTTTAGGTTAGTTTTAAGCAACTTTGTTCTGATTTATTAATCAGATTGCATTAGGATTTTTAAGGATTTTTATTGTTTTGTAAATTTTTCTCAGTTCCAATAAAAAACATTGAATGAATTATTGTTTTTGCATTCTCTGTTTCCTTACCTTTCAAATGATACTGAACATTACCAATATTTCATAATACAAATACGATTGAAAGATGTTTGAAATGGATTTCTTAAAAGGTGCGATTTTTTTGAAGCCGAGTGTATTTCTTGGCAGGGTGTTTTTAGGGCCACTTTCTCTTTCGAAAGCAGCTTCCAAAAAGGACCCCGCACGAATTGTTCGACAAGGGCCGTCCGGTCCAATTGGCTGAAATTTTGGGGAAAGGTAGTACATAAATACATAATGCTCTCATCAAAATGTAAAAAAATCAGCGAGCGGAAATGACCAGTTTTTGAGTAAAGCTATTTTAATGTTCAAGTTTAAGTTGTAACTCATTAAGTCAAATGTCATATTCTTACTTATTTTTTACGTTCATCTGTATAAAACCAACAAACGAGGTAAATATTTCAATTGGAAAAGTGCCTGTTTCGGGCATCTTACACATAATATATCAGCAACGCAAGCTAGATCGCCTAAGCAATACAAGATACAGCAATGGCTCCAAAGCAAAAGTTGTTTAGCACGATTGGCCGCTTCTGCTGGCACATGGACACTAAGAGTATGGAGGGGTCCATATTCGAATGCATAAAAGTAAATACCTTATTATAAAAACGCATCACGAAATTCGGCATACTCATCTTTTCGCATAATTTTAATTTGGCATAAACTATTAGGCATACATTTCTTTTCCATACAGTTGAAAAGCATATTTACAAAAGTCCATAAAAACATTAAACCATTACATTATTATGTATAATAGGTAATACCTAGAAATAACAAGAGTTAATTTCCTCACTCTTTTTTTCTTCATTTCTTTACCGCGGGTGTGTGTCAACCTATCACTAGGGAATGCGATTCCGTATCTGATTCAAAATCCAGATCTCCAAAAACACATACATGAACTATTAATAATTATATAGGGTGTAATTTTATTAGTGGCGGATCCGTTAAGGGTGTGTTCTGTCAATGAAACTGAACAACTTTCCCCAAGGAACATAGGCCGAAATATGAAAAAAAATTTGGCCCTCCCATACAAATTGACCCGGCCGGCCAACACACTTAGTATGGGAAGACCAACATTTTTCTTCGTATTTCGTCACCCTTACCGGATCCGCCACTAATAAAATTACACCCTATATTATCAACTGTCCCGAGGCCATATACTGCAGATTCTGCGCTGAGAACGATGAAACACCTCTACGTCCTCAACGAATATGAGGCAAAAGGAGCTGGACTGCGGGTGGCCACATGTGGTTCCCGAAAAAAGATCAATCCCTTAAACCCAAACACATCGTGACTTTCCTTAAAATGGGCCGACTGGATGAGATTATTAACAAAAAAGAGTGTGCCACAATAGATCTGTAAAGGTCGCAGTAGCTGTTGATCTGACCGGGATCAACCGCCTTCAGTTAAATAATAATAAATGATTATTATGAGGATTTTCAGTTATGGTTGAAAACGTTATGTATGCTACACAATATTGTGGAGAATTATGGTTATGGCTAAATAACCATTATGCACATTTCTAACTATGCCAAGTTACAATTATGCGAAATGACTACTATGCCAACAATTTTATGCGTCATGCAAATAGGAGTAAAAATGTTATGCTTTCGAAGGGGCACCCGTATGGAGTAGTCCACCAGGACTCCATCTAACTAAACCATAAAATATACAGAAATGCCTCCATAGCAAAAGCTGTTCACCATGATGGATCGCATCGGCTAACAGATTGACGTCGAAGTTCTGGAGTACCTGATGTAGACCACCAGGACCTCATCTTAACTATAAGAGATTTCCATACCAAAAGTTATGTTAACACTTTGACTATTTCAACTGGTTAAATAAAGCATTAAATGATAGCTAGCTCCGTATTTGAATACAACGCCATTCAACCATACATCTAATTCTTTAGTTGGGCATTTCATGGAATGGAATTATGGGATGAACTGTTGAACGTTGTGTCAACCACTTAGCTAATGAACGTTTAGTGATGAGGTTGAATGACACCGCTTGATTAAAGAGCAATCTGTGCACCGGACTACTCCATACTCTTGGTGTCCATGTGCCAGCAGAAGCGGCCAATCGTGCTACTTTTGCTTTGGAGCCATTGCTGTATCTTGTATTGCTTAGGCGATCTAGTTGGCCTTTCGGTTTAATGTTTTTATGGACTTTTGTTAATATGCTTTTCAACTGTATGGAAAGAAATGTATGCCTAATAGTTTATGCCAAATTAAAATTATGCGAAAAGATGAGTATGCCGAATTTCGTGATGCGTTTTTATAATAAGGTATTTACTTTTATGCATTCGAATATGGACCCCTCCATACTCTTGGTGTCCATGTGCCAGCAGAAGCGGCCAATCGTGATAAACAACTTTTGCTTTGGAGCCATTGCTGTATCTTGTATTGCTTAGGCGATCTAGCTTGCCTTGCTGATATATTATGTGTAAAATACTCAAAAGAGACACTTTTCCAATTGAAATATTTACCTCGTGGGTTGGTTTTATACAGATGAACGTAAAAAATAAGTAAGAATATGACATTTGACTTAATGAGTTACGTTTTTACATCAGAATATGTTTTGTGACTTCAACATTAAAATAGCTGCTATATCTCAAAAATTTGTCATTTCCGCTCGCTGATTTTTTTACATTTTGATGAGAGCATTATGTTTTACCTTTTCCCAAAATTTCAGCCAATTTGACCGAACGGCCCTTGTCGAACAAATCGTGCGGGGTCCTTTAACAGCTATCGGTGAACACGTCGAGCCTTAGTTATCTTGACTCCGGTTATTTTAATTTACGTCAAAAAGCGTCTAAATCGTCGCTAAGGTACTGAGTGGGCCATCAGTATAGGCGCCCCGCGTGCCGTTTCCCTAAATTTGTGTTTATCAAAGAACACAATATTATACTCCTTGGCAGGGTGTTTTTAGGGCCACTTTCTCTAACTCTTTCGAAAGCAGCTTCAAAAATTTCTTCATTACCATAATAATATTTGTGTATCCCTAATTGACATTACTATGACTGCATTCCTAGTGGTACTTATAGACTTTAGAAAACACAACGATAGCGCGTTTTAAAAACCTAGTGGCGTCATCTAGCGGATTTAAGCGCTATTAAGGACGCTTTGGCGGGAGACTTGGTCACTTATGTATGGCACAAAATAGAGAGTTTACAGAAGGCTCACTCGACCGCATCCAGGATTTTTGCGATTGTCATTTGTTATACAACCAGGGTTGCTACTGTCAACAATCTCAAAGTATAAGAATATGAAAACAGTAATTTTATTTATATCTTCTTAGTTACCTTGAGTTCCTCTGAGATTCCAGTTATTTCCCTTTACGTCAGTAAGCGTCAAAATCGTCGCTAATATCAGTATTAGCGACGACTGTCATGTAACAATGGTTATCAATAAAGAATCTGTATCTGATTGAGTGAGCCATCTTTTACGCGCCCCGCGCGCCGTTTCCCTAATTTGTGTTTTTAGGGCCACTTTCTCTAACTGTTTCGAAAGCAGCTTGGCGAGGTATCCAAGAATGAGGAATGATGTGATTACAATTTAACAGACACTATCTGATTATGATTACAATTTAACAGAAAGTGATAGCACTAACTTAAGGCTAAACGTCAGACTAGTGGCGCCCCCAAACAGGAAAAAATCCCTGGTTGAACACGCTGGTCATCTGGAGCCCAATTTATGAATTGCCGACTATTGTCTAGTTATTACTAACCACAAAGAATAAATAAATCTAATAAAATGTATAAAAATTGGTATCCATGAATAAAATGTGTAAAAAATGGTGGCCACTTTTAGCAATTTCGGCTTACATAACTAAAGTGCACAGTTTTTCCAAGGATTTACTGATTCTAAAAATTCTTTGTTGTTAGTTATTGTCGGTAATTCATAATGTGGTTTCTCAATCACTTGCGTATTCAGTCAGTGAATTTTTTTCACTGAGTGGCGCTAGTGTCGCTAACGTTGAGCCTTAAAGACAAAATGTGTATATCCCGAATTGCCATTAATAATGAGGTCATTTTGAACTGAGGGGTCTTATTCTACTCGGGGTGTGTCTTAAAAGTCCACGTAGAGTTTTTGACCTTGGCTACAATATCTGTCGACCATGGTCAACCGTATGGTGGCATTAATACCACCTAGTTGACCGTCGGGCAGGCGGGCGGTCGTAAAATTAAGCCAAATCCTTTTGCAATATGATTTTGTTTCCTACAAAACATGTTGCGCCGATCCCAAGTAATTGGGATAAGGGCAGGAAGATGATGAATGAGGTCCTTTTAAAGTGAATGTAAATAATTATGTGGAAACTGAACAACTTTCGCCAAGGATCATGCGTACGAAAATAATTCATGAATCAATCCTATATCCCTTGCTGGGTAGGCAAAGCGTAAACGAATGTAAAAAACGGTCCCTTAAAACACGTTTGACAAAAGTGTGTGAGTCATTCAGAAAACTGTGCATCACCATAGCAACAGGTTGTCTGCCCGTCGCCTAAAATTGCAATACACATTAACCCTCAAACGCCTTAGTCGCTTCTTACGACACCTCCAAAAAAGACATTGGACATCACATACAAAGTGATACATAAATGAAAGAAGAATAACCGGCCAAGTGCGACTTGGACTCGCCCACCGAGGGTTCCGTACTAAGATTTGTAGGTTATTCTGGTAACCAGAATCTGGTTGGTTCATATGATACCCACTAGGACATCTAGCCAAATTTCTTAAATTTTGTTTATTGAACCATAAAAACCATAAATTTATGAAAATGCCTTTTTTTACAGTGTTTCCTTAATTCGTAATTCAAAACGAAACCACTTGCCAAATTTCATTCTTCTAGGTCTACGGAAAGTACCCTCTGAATTTTGATTCTCTTGAGAGGGTAAAAAACACGCGTTTTTACTACATAAACGGCTATAACTTTTATTACTTGAAGTTAGGTGTTTGATTTTTTCACACCTACTAGCGTTCATAGACTTGAGTATACGGTTTTAATTTCAACTCAATATCTTTACGCGTTCCTGAGATAAAGGGTCTTGACAGAATGACAGACAGACGGATGGACAACAAAGTGATCCTATAAAGGCTCCGTTTTTTACCTTTTGAGGTACGGAACCCTAAAAATAAGATGGGATCCGCGTGGTTCCGGTAGCTTAGTTGGCAGAGCCGTGGGACGGTACCCCACGGTCCCAGTTAAGTCCCGGCCGACGCTCACATTTAATTTTCTTATTTTCTTTTATGAGAATAATATAGCACTGTGCGTGCATTGAATCCCAATACATTGGTATAAGCAACAAGTAGATGTGTTAGAAAACAAAATACCCGACTGCGGTAATTTTGAAGTACTATTTTGCTGTAAAAATTCGCCATCTTGAATCTATATTTTTTTATATAACCAGTGTCACTCGCGCTGCTGAGACGAACATAACACCTCATATGTCAAAATCCAACTATCCGTTTGGGCTGTAGCCCGTGAAAAAGAATTTTCTTGTCCAAATATATACATACATACTTACCTACATACATCTACTCTCGAAAAACATAACCCTCCTTCTGAGGCAGTCGGGTAAAAAGATTATATGGTTTGAATTCCTACTGTACAGTAAACTAACCAAAATGATGAAACAACAAAAAAATTCTACTACATGCCGCGAGACGAGTATCAAGAGGTTAGGAAATTCGTTGGGATCGGCTAGGCGCCGGTAGCACAGTTGGCTGAGCAGTGGGAAGGTACCTCACGGTCCCGGGTTCAAGGTAACAACCGCAGTCTATTTTACTTATTATTTCTCTCACCTACTGTACAGTTGTGTGTGTGTGCGTGTGTGTGTGTGTGTGTGTGTGTGTTGACTCACTTTGACTGTCCCGATGGCGTATTGGATAATACCCCCGTGCCGAGAGTCGGGGGTTCGATTCCCACCGGACACAAATATTTGTATTGGTATTGAGTCTGGGTGTTTCCTAAATATAATATCTATTATATTAGTTGTCTAGTCATAGTACAAGCTTAGCTTAGTTTGGGGCTAGGTGGCGCTGTGTGTTTCGTCCAGGGATATTTATTACTAGCTGCCCGTCAGCGGTTTCACCCGCTGCAACCTATTATTCCGCGAGAAAAAAGCATTATTCGCCAAGAGATGTCGCTGTTAGTTTTCGGCGAAAACATTTAAAACGCGAATCGGCTCAGTCACGCCACCTTTGCAAAAATATTGGAATATGCGTGATCCCGTAGGAAGAAGACATTTTCCCGTAGTAAAAAGTAGCCTATGTGTTATTCTAGATACTCTTCTATATTTGTGCAAAATTTCATGTCAATCTAATCAGCCGTTTTAGCGTGATGTCGTAACAAACACACACACACAATAATATTATTTATTTATTTATTATTATTTGTTTATTGGGATTTTAATGCACTCACAGTGCTATATTATTCTCACAAGTGAAAATAAGAAACAGCTGGATCGTCGCTTGGAGACGAAATCAAAAAAAAAAAAAACAAAAGCAAACGAGCATCAAGAGATAGAAAATTTGGCATTCATCAACCGGTGCATCGATAGCTCAGTGGTAGAGCGGTGGGGCGTTTACCCATGCGGCCCGGGTTCGATTCCCGGTCGATGTGTGACATTTTTTCTATTTCTTATTTTCACTTATTATTTGTATATTTATTTACCTCTCTGTGTCAGCGCTGGCAGAACCCTCTCAGTGGAATAAGCGTCGTGCTGTGTCACGAGGACCCCTGACACTCTCTCCGTCACTTGGCCTTGGTAGTTGTAGGATATTATCTCTGAGTGCTGAAAAAGGACAAATAATAATATTAGAAAACATACATATACATATCATCATCTTCCTGCCCTTATCCCAATTACTTGGGGTCGGCGCAACACGTTTCGTTGAACACAAAATCGTGTTGTAAAAGGATGTGGCTGAATTTTACGACCGGCCGCCTACCAGACGTCAACCATCCTTGGGAATGCTTTTGTGGTGGATTAACCGCCACCATACGGTTGGCCCTGGCTGTTAGGGTCGGATTTATCCCTCGGTCGGGGGTGGTGCTATTCTACTCTGCCGGCACCACCACTAAACATACATACATATAGGGTGAAAGTTTACTAGTGACCGATAGCGAAAACTAGAACCAGCTGGTGATAAGAAGCAGCTTTCCCAAGGAACATAGGTCGAAACATGAAAAAAAGTATTTGAACTCCCATAGTAACTGAAATCAGCTGATCGGCAAGTTTGTATGGGAGGTCCGAATTTTTTTTTTCGGGTTTCGACCTATGTTCCTTATCACCAGCTGATTCTGAGTTTTCGCTATCGGTCACTAGTTAAATTTCATCCAATATATCACGCGTATATCCCTTGCCGGTAGGCTGGACGTAAACGGCTGTAAAAAACGGCCATTCACACCACGTCTGACAAAAAATAGTGAGTCAATCAGAAGATCGTGGCACCATAGTGACAGGTAGCCAGCCTGTCATTTTATGACACTAAATGTCATAATAGGGCTCTTGAACGTTGACTACGAAACCCTATTTGTAAGCGTGTCAGACACGCTCTTGGTCGATTTTTTTTATAACGTTAAATGTCATATTAGGGCTCTTGATGATACTTTATAACATTAAATGTCATATTAAGGCGCTAAATGCTACTTTACGACACTGAATATCATTTTAGGACACTAGCTGCTTTATGACAGCAGCTGTCACTCTTCAATACAAATGCTACATGTTCTACTCACAAACCTAGCTAGAGGGGCGTACAGTCTACATACGACTCATGATGTTCTCAGGTTATAGAAAGTCATATTATTAAGCGTCGTTAAATAACTTAAGACTGACATCTGGTTGACGAACTACTAAACAGGCGAAAAGAAAAGAAAAGAAAAGAAATGAAAAGAAAAGAAAAGAAAAGAAAAGAAAAGAAAAGAAAAGAAAAGAAAAGAAAAGAAAAGAAAAAAAGAAAAGAAAAGAAAAAGGATCCCAAATGTTACTAGCAATACCTATATAAGGTCACTGAATTTCAAATGCTATGTGTTCTACTCACAAACCAGTAATGTATATTTGTGGACGGTCCTTCATCTTGATACGGATTGAATGGCACGAGCATCGAATGAAATGAAGGGAAATGAAAATGTAATAATACCATACAATGTCTACAGATAGTGTAAGGATCCCAAATGTTACTTACAATACCTATATAAGGTCACTGAATTTCAAATGCTACATGTTCTACTCACAAACCAGTAGTGTCTCTGCGTGGACGGCCCTTCGTCTTGATACGGGCTGAACGGTATCAGCATCAGAACGAAGCAAGTCAGCGCGACCGGAGCGAACGGGGTCCAGATGCGTTTGTATGAGAACACTCTACATACCACTCAGTCTACGTACGACTCAATGACAATGAATAGAACACGAATGCCACTTATTAGGGCTCTAAATGTCACTTTATGAATCTAACTGTCACTTTATGACACTAATTATTACCGGCTGTCACTTTATGACACCAGCTGTCATTTTACGACACCAGCTGTCACTTTATGACACCAGCTGTCACTTTATGGCACAAGCTGTCACTTTGAGACACCAGCTGTCATTTTGAGAAACCAGCTGTCATTTTGAGACACCAGCTGTCATTTTGAGACACCAGCTGTCACTTTATGACACCAGTTATCATTTTATGGCACCAGCTGTCACTTTATGGCACCAGCTGTCACTTTATGGCACCATCTGTCACTTTATGGCACCAGCTGTCACTTTATGGCCCCAGCTGTCACTTTATGACACCAGCTGTCACTTTATGACACCAGCTGTCACTTTATGACACCAGCTGTCACTTTATGACACCAGCTGTCACTTTATGACACCAGCTGTCACTTTATGACACCAGCTGTCTCTTTATGGCACCAGCTGTCACTTTATGGCACCAGCTGTCACTTTATGGCACCAGCTGTTACTTTATGGCACCAGCTGTTACTTTATGACACCAGCTGTCACTTTATGGCACCAGCTGTTACTTTATGACATCCGCTGTCACTTTATGACCCAGCTGTCACTTTATGGCACCAGCTGTTACTTTATGGCACCAGCTGTTACTTTATGACATCCGCTGTCACTTTATGACACCAGCGGTCACTTTATGACACCCGCTGTCAATTTAAGACACCAGCTGTCACTTTAAAGCACCAGCTGTCACTTTGAGACACCAGCTGTCATTTTGAGACACCAGCTGTCATTTTGAGACACCAGCTGTCATTTTGAGACACCAACTGTCATTTTGAGACACCACCTGTCATTTGAAGACACCAGCTGTCACTTTAAGGCACCAGCTGTCACTTTAAGACAGCAGCTGTCATTTTGAGACACCAGCTGTCATTTTGAGACACCAACTGTCATTTTGAGACACCACCTGTCATTTGAAGACACCAGCTGTCATTTTAAGAAACTAGCTGTCACTATTAAGTACAAATGCTACATGATCTACTCACAAACCAGTAATGTCTCTGCGTGGACGGCCCTTCGTCTTGATACGGGCTGAACGGTATCAGCATCAGAACGAAGCAAGTCAGCGCGACCGGAGCGAACGGGGTCCAGATGCGTTTGTATGAGAACAGTCTACATACCACTCAGTCTACGTACGACTCATCATGTTCTTAAGTCAGATTTTGGTGTATCAAATTGATATTCAGAGACTTTAAATGACTAAGTGTGATATTGTGTGTCCTAAAGTATCATTTACTGCCCTAAAAACTACTGGTGTCTTAAGATGACAGCTGCTGTCATTTTAAGACACCAGCTGTCATTTTACGACACCCGCTGTCAATTTAAGACACCAGCTGTCACTTTAAGGCACCAGCTGTCACTTTAAGACAGCAGCTGTCATTTTGAGACACCAGCTGTCATTTTGAGACACCAGCTGTCATTTTGAGACACCGGCTGTCATTTTGAGACACCAGCTGTCATTTTGAGACACCAGCTGTCATTTTGAGACACCAGCTGTCATTTTGAGACACCACCTGTCATTTGAAGACACCAGCTGTCACTTTAAGGCACCAGCTGTCACTTTAAGACAGCAGCTGTTATTTTGAGACACCAGCTGTCATTTTGAGACACCAGCTGTCATTTTGAGACACCGGCTGTCATTTTGAGACACCAACTGTCATTTTGAGACACCAACTGTCATTTTGAGACACCACCTGTCATTTGAAGACACCAGCTGTCATTTTGAGACACCAGCTGTCATTTTGAGACACCAGCTGTCATTTTGAGACACCACCTGTCATTTCAAGACACCAGCTGTCACTTTTAGGCACCAGTTGTCACTTTAAGACACCAGCTGTCATTTTGAGACACCAGCTGTCATTTTGAGGCACCAGCTGTCATTTTGAGACACCACCTCTCATTTGAAGACACCAGCTGTCATTTTAAGAAACTAGCTGTCACTATTAAGTACAAACGCTACGTGTTCTACTCACAAACCAGTAGTGTCTCTGCGTGGACGGCCCTTCGTCTTGATACGGGCTGAACGGTATCAGCATCAGAACGAAGCAAGTCAGCGCGACCGGAGCGAACGGGATCCAGATGCGTTTGCGGGAAAACAGCAACTCTATGCCGGACTGGAATTAATGAAAAAATACAGTAAAACAACTATTTCTTAGTCAATGTGTCGCAGTGTTTCTGTCCGGGTTTGATTTCCGGTCGGTCACTTCACAAAGTAGATATTAATAAATAATCAAAATAGAAATAATGTTTATTGCCTTGTGCAGACTACTGCCAACCGTTTTAACTTTTTGGGTACCTACACTCTACAGCTTGCTTAAACAGGGTATTAGGAAAAGTAGTACGTTCCTTACACATAAAACCTATTTTACAAAAACTTTTTAACTTTTATTGAAATGTTCAACTCTAGGTCTGAGCGCGACATAGCAGATTGTTACGGTCACATACAGTTGGTAATAGAGGTTATTACCGTGGGATAGACCGTATGTAAATAAAAGTAGCAGTAACATAAACTTATGTCACACAGTTTTAAAGTTGCATATGGACTTTTTACTTTACCATAACTTATAAAAAAGTACTTACCACAGTAGTGCTCACAATGACAGCCAGACCGACATTCAAAACGGCAATAGTGACATCGGGCGAAGTGGAGGAACTTCTGCCCATAGTGGGCAGCATGATCGCGTCGAATCGGAGCGAGAGGGAAAATAGGAACAGCACGGACGGGAGGGAGAAGAAGAACTCCATTAGTAGTTGTTGCCACGCTGGAAAGGAAATGGATTATCATCTTTAGAAAACTTGCAAAATTTTTCACCGCAGGCAGTATTTTAACCTGCGACCTTCGGCATCTGTACTGCCGACGCCACTACCAACTGGGCTACCACGGTTCTAATCGAGCCCGCGAAATTAAGGAAGTGTATCTTGTCCACTATCGCGTGGATGGGCTCCACCTACCAGGATAGTTTAACAACTAATTCCCAGCGACTAATTCATTCTTTACAGATCGGTGAAAACCCGCGATAAATTGAATACCAAATTTTTTAACTTTTAATTTTAAAACACTTCCAGTGTTAGATGGCGAAGGTCGCTGGTTCAAATCCAGCGTGCGATGAAAATTTTGCAAGTTTTCCTGAATTGTATACCTGCCACTGGAAGTGTTTAAAAAATTTGGTTTTCAGATTATTATCTATTGGGATTTTAATGCACTTACATTATTCTCATAAATGAAAAAATTAAAATAAAATAAAAAACGGGAAATTGATAGTTATTTTCTCTGCTTACCTTGTAACCGGACGTATCTGACGACAGTGAGTGAGACCATACTGAACATCGACATGAGGAACAGAGGCACTGTAAACATGTACCTGGAAACAACAAATAACAATTTTATAATTTATTAATAAAACACTTTTTTCACTAGTTCCATTATGTATATTAATTTGTTAAATTTTAATAATTAAACTGAATGCGACCGGTTTCGAACATCATCTTCGGGCGATTCTGATGATGTTCGAAATCGGTAGCACACAGTTTAATTATTAAAATTAAACAAATATACATAGTGGAACTAGTAAAAATACAGTTTTACTAATAAATTAACATTTAAAATAAATTCGTTCCCTTTCACTAGTTCAGCGTAAAAACTGAACTAAGCTACATAATAAATTAACATTGAATTCCATCAAGACCCAACAACACAAAGTGTAACTACTTTATAATCAATTGTATTGAGATTTTTAGTGTCAGTGACATCAAGAATAGATTACATATACAGGGTGTTAGGGACGGTGTACCGAAAACTTTGCAGGCATGATCAGGCCATCAAACTGAACAACTTTTACTATGGAGCCAATGGTGGGAAACGAAAAAAAATTTTCCGATCTCCCATACAAAGTTCACGATCAGTTTCCCACCATTGGCTCCATAGTAAAAGTTGTTCAGTTTCATGGTCTGAGCACGCCTGCAAAGTTTTCGTTACACCGTCCCTAACACCCCGTATAGGGATGTACTTGTAAGCTTGATGTAAGGCATTAATTACACCCGAGAATTTTTCAAAGGGTAGTAATAAAAGCTCCGATAATAAATTCAAAAATGTCCTTACTAAAAATATTAAATTTACTGCCTAAAATACTAAACTTCCGACTACTTTTTTCCGACTAAAAATGACACAACGACCGAACGGTATACTTAAATCTCCGAAAAAATTATATGACTGTTAATTGCTGTAATACTTTTTTACCATATAAAATTATGTTCTACTGATAACAATGCTTTGTAATTTTTACCTTTACTTGCCAACTAGTAATTCTTCAATTACATTTCGTTTTTCATAAACTCTGTGCTAGTTTTACTAAAACGTTATACTTAATTTACTATTGTTGGCGGTTATACAGAAAGTTATTATAAATACAAAAATGTACTTACTATAATCATAAAATTTGGTTACTACAGGGAGCAAAGAATAAAATGAAATTAGCTAAAATATTGATTAATCAGTAGTAGAAAATGTCTTACTTCATTTGTTCTTATGAGCTAAAATAGAGAGGTAAGTAGTACCTAATCTTAATGATTTTCACGTTATATAGGTATTCATTGAAATTGATAGCCGATTTGACAGCCGATGTGGCGCAGTGGTTAGTATGACTGCCTGCCACGCAGATGGTTCCGGGTACATTTTCCGGTGGGGTCACTCACAAAGTTTATATTTATCACTTTGTGAATTTGTTTCCTGTCTGCTTAGGACATTGTAGGCTGAACCACCTAATTGTCCGAAAAGCAAGATGGTTCCGTGCTTCGGATGGGCACGTTAAGCCCGTCGGTCCCGGTCGCTGTCTATGATGGCGGTCGTTACACAACCATGTCAAAGGCCTGCTACTTGCAGTAGGAGGTTGAAAAACTCTGACGCCAGGGTCTATCGGGTCGTTGAACGACTCGGTGTCCCACACGAAGAAAGAAAGAAAGAATAGATTGAATTTATAAGAGCAGGTCTAGTCTAGATTTAGTAGGACTACCCTGTTTTCTTTTTGTCCTATAGGTTCGCTTCCAAAGGCGGAGTCGCGAGTTTCGGTCTGGTAGCGATCCCAAGAAGGTACAAATGTACGGGGTGTTAGGGACGGTGTAACGAAAACTTTGCAGGCGTGCTCAGACCATGAAACTGAACAACTTTTACTATGGAGCCAATGGTGGGAAACGAAAAAAAATTTCTGACCTCCCATACAAAGTCAGTCAGCTGATCGTGAATTTTGTATGGGAGGTCGGAAAATTTTTTTCGTTTCCCACCATTGGCTCCATAGTAAAAGTTGTTCAGTTTGATGGTCTGATCATGCCTGCAAAGTTTTCGGTACACCGTCCCTAACACCCTGTATTTATTGTAAAACTGCGGGCAAGTGCAGGATCCTTTTCTCCAATCTACATTTTCGGTTCCGTTTTTTCGGTATTTTCATCATTATTGAAAGTTAAAAAATATATTTGGTAACCAACAATAGAAAATTAAATCACTCCTAAAAGTCGTAAAAGAATGATTATTTTGACATGACCTCTGTTGTCAGTAACCTAGTAATCTTGTCGGAGGTTCAGTATTTTATTCGTAAGTTTAGTTTTGTTATTCGGAGTTTAATATATTTTTAAGTTAAAATGTTATTTGATTGTGTTCATAGCTGTTAGTAGAATTTATTTATTTTAGTCGGTATGCTTTGGATTTTTTTGTCGGTATTTTATTATAACGCTGGTAAATTAGAATAATAGTCGGACAGAGACAGCAGGAGATTCATTTATTTGTCGGAACCATTATTATTTCCCTTGTTCAAAGCGTTTACTTTCTGTCCTGCTTTAAATATCGAATGAAAAGTAAGTAGAATAAAGTGATAAATAAATTAAAATGGTCCATAAACGATGATGCAAATGCAAAACGGAAATTTTATTTTTATTTTTATATTTTTTACGCTTTTGCCATACTCAGCACAATTGGCAGGATTTTATTATAATGATAATGAAATGCAAAGGTGCAAATCCCTCGAACTATAGTATATCAATATGTCAAATTCTCTTACGTGACAGTATTAAGCACTGGTATGCAGATGAGAATCAGCAAGAGGAAAGACAGTATCAGTCTTGTAGCCGCCTGGGCTTGCAGTGTTCGGATGGATCGGTTCAGACCACTCTTTTTCAATTCAATTTCTTTTTTTGGAAAACTTGCAAAACTTTCCACTTCGGCATTTGTACTGCCGACGCCTCTACCAACTGGGACAAGATATACTTGCTTAATTCGCAGGCTGGATTAGAACCGCGGAAGCCCAGTTGGTAGTGGCGTCGGCAGTACAGATGCCGAAGGTCGCAGGTTCAAATCCTGCCTGCGGTGGAAAATTTTGCAAGTTTTCCAAAAAAGGTGGCAGAATTCTTAGCCGCTATCACTCGGCATAGTATATAAAATATGACAATTTCTCTTACTACTACTAACAGCCACAATAAAGTCCACTGCTGAACATGGACCTGCCCGGGGTATTTGCCGTACTCACCACGCTTGTCAGGCGGGTTGGTGAGCGCAATGCAAAACATTGCAATGCGATTGCGAAATTCGTCCAGGGATTGAACCCCTGGATGAATTTATCCCTTAGTCGCCTCTTACGACACCCACGGGAAAGATATGGGGTGATGAAATTCTATGCCGGAATAAAACAATATTTTACTTACGTGACAGTATTAAGCACTGGTATACAGGTGAGAATGAGTAAGACGAAAGACAGTATCAGTCTTGTAGCTGCCTGGGCTTGCAGTGTTCGGATGGATCGGTTTAGACCACTCTGGAATGGAGAAAATAAAATATACATAAGGAACATACATATATCACGCCTATATCCCTTGCAGGGTAGGCAGGGTGTAAGCGGCTGTAAAATCGGCCATTTACAAAGACATCTTACCAGTTTATTTCAACAACAATAGGCGTTTTTGGAGAATCTAAAAGCCCCACAGACTAAGATGAAATAAGGCTCAAAATTTGATAGGTAATCCCTCAAAGTCTATGGAGGCGTTACTCCAAAAAAACGCCCATACATACAGAATTTTACTCAGTTTGTTACTGAAAATGGCTTGCGCTAAAGTATACGCGCTAACTGTATTGTTTTATACGGGGTGTAAGGGACTGTGTAAAAGAAACTTTGCAGGCGTGCTCAGACAATGAAACTGAACAAATTTCCCCATGGAACATATGGTGGTAAACGAGCATGCTATCGAGTGCGCCTACAATGTTAGAATGGTTGGTAGTAGTCAGACCACGACCTCTCTGTCAATCAGTAGCAAAACGCTAGTGACAACACCATCGAACCTCTATAACTTCTCATACATTTGACGTCTGTATCTAGGGAGCAACTGCTTATGCTTTGACAGTACGCCGCGGTTCGATACGCCCACTCAATAGCTTGCTTATATTCAACGTGTTACTAAAGAACCAATATAGCTCCCATACAAATTGAGTTCATTTTGTACGGAAAGTCCAATTTTTTTTGCATATTTCTACCCATGTTCCACGGGGAAATTTGTTTAGTTTTATTAGTAAATTGAGCTCCTTTCAGCTTTATTGGTTGATTTGTAACACCCAGTATCAGGTCCTATTAAATTCAATGCAAAATTTTGAGGATAAGTTTTGCTCGTGAAACCGAACAACATTCCTTACAAACATACTTTGAAATATGACAAAAAATTTGACCTCCCATACAAACTGACACATTTTTAGACATTTTTGTTTGGGAGGTCCAGAATATATTTTCATATTTCGAAACAATGTTACTAAGAAAAGTTGTTCAGTTTCACGAGTAGAACATACCCTGAAAATATTAGCACTGAATTTAATAGGACCTTATACTGGGTGTTACAAAACAACCGTTAAAGCTAAAAGAACGTCGAGGTACTCATAAAACTGAACAATTTTCCCCATGGAAAATGGGATGAAATATGAAAAAAATAATTGGACTTCCCATACAAAATGAACTCAATTTATTTGGGAGCTTTATTGGTTGTTTTGTAACACGTTGTATACTCCAAGGTTGTTAATAAATTTCTTACTTTCTTAGTCCTCCAAGCGTCGTAAAACTGTGAGGCACCAACGGCTCCCATGACATACGGCACCCAGTAGTGGGGGACCACCACCCATGGCTCTGATGCCAGTAGTGGGGGACCACCACCCATGGCTCTGATGCCAGTAGTGGGGGACCACCACCCATGGCTCTGATAGGTATCTGTGAAAACGCACTATAGACGATCTAGTTGGTAATAATTCCTTACTTTCTTTGTCCTCCACTGTGAGGCGCCGACGGCTCCCATTACATACGGCAACCAGTAGGGGGGACCACCACCCATGGCTCTGATAAGTACCGAAGTAACGCACTATAGACGATCTAGTTGGTAATAATTCCTTACTTTCATAGTCCTCCAAGCGTCGCAAAACTGTGAGACGCCGACGGCTCCCATGACATACGGCACCCAGTAGTGGGGGACCACCACCCATGGCTCTGATAGGTAAAGAAGTAACGCACTATAGACGATCTAGTTGGTAATAATTTCTTACTTTCTTTGTCGTAAAACTGTGAGGCGCCGACGGCTCCCATGACATACGGCACCCAGTAGTAGGGGACCACCACCCATGGCTCCGATAGGTACCGAAGTAGAAACGCACTATAGACGATCTGGTTGGTAATAACTCCTTACTTTCTTTGTCCTCCACTGCGAGGCGCCGACGGCTCCCATGACATACGGCAACCAGTAGTAGGGGACCACCACCCATGGCTCCGATAGGTACCGAAGTAGAAACGCACTATAGACGATCTGGTTGGTAATAACTCCTTACTTTCTTTGTCCTCCACTGTGAGGCGCCGACGGCTCCCATGACATACGGCACCCAGTAGTGGGGGACCACCACCCATGGCTCTGATAGGTAAAGAAGTAACGCACTATAGACGATCTAGTTGGTAATAATTCCTTACTTTCTTTGTCCTCCAAGCGGGACCACCACCCATGGCTCTGATAAGTAAAGAAGTAACGCACTATAGACGATCTAGTTGGTAATAATTCCTTACTTTCTTTGTCCTCCAAGCGGGACCACCACCCATGGCTCTGATAAGTAAAGAAGTAACGCACTATAGACGATCTAGTCTATACATATAATAAAACAGAAACGAAACCAATTCTGTACATGGGATAGTTTAAAAAAAAGATTTTTACTTTCAATTGTGCTAAGGATACAGATCTCAGAATAATCGATAAAAAAATTTTTGTCTGTTTGTCTGTCTGTTTGTCTGTCTGTTTGTCTGTCTGTTTGTCTGTCTGTTTGTTTGTCCATCTTTCACGGATAAACTACTGGACGGATTTTAACCAAATTTTGTGTCGTAATACCTTATTAGTCGGGTCAACATCTAGGATACATTTTACTACTCTAGGGTCTGGAGTACCAGATGTAGACCACCAGAAGCACCATTAGGAGCCCGGCTAAACTATAGGATATAGATGTATGACTCCAAAGCAAAAGTTGGTCGGCTTGATAGGACGCTTCTGCTGGCGAATATAAATCCAAGGTTTGGAGTACCTGATGTAGACCACCAGGTGCACCAACAGGAGCCCAGGTAAACTATAGAAGATAGAGATATGACTCCAAAGCAAAAGTTGTTCAGCTTGATAGGATGCTTCTGCTGGCAAATAGACATCGAAGGTTTGGAGTACCTGATGTAGACCACCAGGCGCACCAACAGGAGCCCAGGTAATCTATAGGAGATACAGATTATGACTCCAAAGCAATAGTTGTTCAGCTTGATGGGACGCTTTTGCTGGCGAATAGACATCAAAGGTTTGGAGTTCTTTATGTAGACCACCAGGTGTACCAACAGGAGCCCAAGTAAACTATAGGAGATACAGATATGGCTCCAAAGCAAAAGTTGTTCAGCTTGATAGGAAGCTTCTGCTGGCGAAAAGACATCGGAAGTTTGGAGTACCTGATGTAAACCACTAGGTGCACCAACAGGAGTACCAGGTAAACTATAGGAGATACAGATATGACTCCAAAGCAAAAGTTATTTAGCTTGATGGGACGCTTCTGTTGGCGAAAAGACATCGAAACTTTGGAGTAGCTGATGTAGACCACCAAGAACACCACTAGAAGCTCAGCTAAACTATTAGAGATATAGAAATGGCTCCAAAGCAAAAGTTGTTCAGCTTGACGGAACGCTTTTGCTGGCATCTGCTGGCAATGCATCTACGGTTTTAGAAACATGGTTCCAACAATTAATACATAATTAGCGTGATGGATACAATTTTTAAGACGCTGGTGTGGAAATTTGTATTTTTCAATAGGTATAAGGAACGAAACGACACGAAGTTCGCGGGGACCAGCTAACAATCAATATAAATATTACACTTCCTACATTTGAAAATGTAATCTGTTAGTGTGTATGACCGACCTCACGAAAAAAGAAGACCTACCTGACCCGAAAACCCCAGAAACAACCTTATGGCGCCGAAAAATTAGAAGAGCAAACACCACCTAAAATAAGAAGGTGCAAGGAAGATGAAGAAGTCTGTGTGGTAAACCTAAATGTGCATGAATCACGCAAAAAATTTGCGATATTTTTGGATGTGTGGTATGGTGGAAGATAAACGTCTTGATCATATTTTATGATTAGTGAGAACCTTTTGCCTTGTGATGCCGGCTTAGAATAGCATCACCCCAATTTTACCCGTGGGTGTCGTAAAAAGCGACTAAGGGATACTTATCCAGGGAATGGGCAGCAGCGTTCCCTGTCAATTCAACGTCATGCACTGCGCTCGCCAATCCGCCTGCCAAGCGTGGTGAGTATGGGGGGTATTGCCATACTCACCACGATAGGGGGAGGCCCATGTCCAGCAGTGGACTGTTGAGGCTGTTATGGTATGGTATGGAGAACCTTTATAAACTCTGGAGGGCCTGTCTGTCTGCCTATCTGATGGAACACATAGAGCTCGGCAAAACTTTAGGAGATAAGAAAATTTCTGTATTGAAAAAGTTGTTTTGCATGATGGTCCGCTTCTGTCGGCTCATAAACTACCCTAGGCGAAACGAAGTTCGCGGGCACCAGCTAGTTGGTAATAATTTCTTACTTTCTTTGTCCTCCACTGCGAGGCGCCGACGGCTCCCATGACATACGGCAACCAGTAGTAGGGGACCACCACCCATGGCTCCGATAGGTACCGAAGTAGAAACGCACTATAGACGATCTGGTTGGTAATAACTCCTTACTTTCTTTGTCCTCCACTGTGAGGCGCCGACGGCTCCCATGACATACGGCACCCAGTAGTGGGGGACCACCACCCATGGCTCTGATAGGTAAAGAAGTAACGCACTATAGCCTCCTGAGTCCCTGCGTCCTATACAAAGAACAAATTCCTGTACTGTGTTATGTCCTGACGCTTTGCAACTTTATATCATGCTAGTCTGTAATTTTGTAAATATAGGAAAAATCAAACAAAAAATATAACATTTTACCTTTGATTATGTTTTTACACAAAATGAATAATCAAGACTATTAAATAATAATGTGTTACTAATTTGGTAAATAATTGTAATTAGCACTCAAAAAAAATTCACTCCCTCTTAATTTGTTCTATATAAAGTACACTAGGCCTTAATGACTACATTTTATTAGAAAGCTCAGGACTCAGGAGGATAGACGATCTAGTTGGTAATAATTCCTTACTTTCTTCGTCCTCCAAGCGTCATAAAACTGTGAAGCACCAACGGCTCCCATGACATACGGCACCCAGTAGTGGGGGACAACCACCCATGGCTCTGATAGGTAAAGAAGTAACGCACTATAGACGATCTAGTTGGTAATAATTCCTTACTTTCTTTGTCCTCCAAGCGGGACCACCACCCATGGCTCTGATAAGTAAAGAAGTAACGCACTATAGACGATCTAGTTGGTAATAATTTCTTACTTTCTTTGTCCTCCACTGCGAGGCGCCGACGGCTCCCATGACATACGGCACCCAGTAGTAGGGGACCACCACCCATGGCTCTGATAAGTAAAGAAGTAACGCACTATAGACGATCTAGTTGGTAATAATTCCTTACTTTCTTTGTCCTCCACTGTGAGGCGCCGACGGCTCCCATGACATACGGCACCCAGTAGTAGGGACCACCACCCTTGGCTCTTATACCTAAAGAAGTAACGCACTATAGACGTTCTAGTTGGTAATAATTTCTTACTTTCTTTGTCCTCCACTGTGAGGCGCCGACGGCTCCCATGACATACGGCACCCAGTAGTAGGGACCACCACCCATGGCTCTGATAAGTAAAGAAGTAACGCACTATAGACGATCTAGTTGGTAATAATTCCTTACTTTCTTTGTCCTCCACTGTGAGGCGCCGACGGCTCCCATGACATACGGCACCCAGTAGTAGGGGACCACCACCCATGGCTCTGATAGGTAAAGAAGTAACGCACTATAGACGATCTAGTTGGTAATAATTCCTTACTTTCTTTGTCCTCCACTGTGAGGCGCCGACGGCTCCCATGACATACGGCACCCAGTAGTAGGGGACCACCACCCATGGCTCTGATAAGTAAAGAAGTAACGCACTATAGACGATCTAGTTGGTAATAATTTCTTACTTTCTTTGTCCTCCACTGCGAGGCGCCGACGGCTCCCATGACATACGGCAACCAGTAGTAGGGGACCACCACCCATGGCTCTGATAAGTAAAGTAGAAACGCACTATAGACGATCTAGTTGGTAATAATTTCTTACTTTCTTTGTCGTAAAACTGTGAGGCGCCGACGGCTCCCATGACATACGGCACCCAGTAGTAGGGGACCACCACCCATGGCTCTGATAAGTAAAGAAGTAACGCACTATAGACGATCTAGTTGGTAATAATTTCTTACTTTCTTCGTCCTCCAAGCGTCATAAAACTGTGAAGCACCGACGGCTCCCATGACATACGGCAACCAGTAGTGGGGAACCACCACCCATGGCTCTGATAGATATCTGTAATGACGAGACAAATACGTACTTAATAGATTGATAACAAGCAGATGTATTAAAAAACAAAAACCCCACTGCGGTAATTTCAAAGTAGTAATTTACGATAAAAATCCGCTTAAATTTATGAATTTTGAATATATCCAGTGTCCCCTCGCGCTGCTGAGACGAATTTAACGACACCTCACATGTCAAGATCCGCCCAGCCGTTTGGGCTGTAGCCCGTGAAAACGAATTTCAAGTCTACATACATACCCACAATACTCTCGAAAACTTAACCCTTCTTCTGAGAGTCGGGTAAAAACCGGAAATAAACTTAAAACTAAAAATATTTTTATTATAACTTGCGCAGATAAAGATTGAATCCCGTATTGGCCACATTATTGTTGAGATCCTCCAGCTCTTATGTCACATAATATGATAGAGGCAAACAATAGTTTTGCCAATCCGATATCCATTCTTTATCTGCGAAAGTTATACAGAGGGAGTAGTTAAAATGGTATTGCAAGCCGGATGGAGGTCAAGGTACTCATTAAACTCACAACTTTCCCTATGGAACATTTTATTTTTATTTTATTTTATTTTATTTGGGGAGCTTACAGCCTAAAAAACATATTTAATTAAGTACATAAACAAATGCCAATTACAAGCTTCCACATATAGAGTCGCAATATGAAAAAGTTGAGCTTCCCATGGTAAATCAATCAGCTGATCGGCGATTATGTATAGCAGGCCCAATTTTTTTCGTATGTTATTAGTTCATAGTTCATAAGGAAAATTGTTTAGTTTTATTGCCTGTTGACATCTCCTAGGTCGAAACAGCCAGGATGGAAAAGTTTACAACGTGAAGGTGTGTGTGTACTGTGTATCGTTTATCGTGCGGTTTATCGTTTCAAGGGTTCGCGATAACATGGGACGATGTAGTATCCTGTTACCTTACCATTTTGTTTTTACATCAATTAATATTTAGGCTTACCTCATAGAATAAGTTGCAAAAAATATCCCGGTAGATGGAGCCCATCCACGCGTTAGTGGACAAGATATACTTGCTTAATTCGCAGGCTAGATTAGAACCGCGGTAGCCCAGTTAGTAGTAGCGTCAGCAGTACAGATGCTGAAGGTCGCAGGTTCAAATCATGCTTGCGGTGAAAAAATTTGCAAGTTTTCCAAAAAAACGTACCTCAGTTGTATAGTAGTGCCGACCATCAGAGGCACCACTACGACACAGACTAGTATTCCGGCACACATACTGGCGACGCGACCCAGCACTGAGAATAGCAGCTCGCTCACTGACGACATCCCTGGAACAAAAACACGTTTGATACAGAAAGACAATTTTAACAAGCATAAGGCATTTCCTTACTAGGAAAACTACTACGACTTTTGTAAATAGGGTTTCATGTTTAATACCTAGCACTGTTATTTATTCTGTGGTAATAAACAAAGTCTCAGGTGTAATATACAGGATTTCATGTGTAATACACAAAGTCTCAGGTGTAATATACTGGATTTTATGTGTAATATACAGGGTCTCAGGTGTAATATATTGGATGTCATATGTATTATACAAAGTC
This sequence comes from Phthorimaea operculella, assembly GCA_024500475.1. Lineage (NCBI taxonomy): Eukaryota > Metazoa > Arthropoda > Insecta > Lepidoptera > Gelechiidae > Phthorimaea > Phthorimaea operculella. Next base: position 103,290 of record JANFCV010000217.1, read on the forward strand.
TCAGGTGTAATATACAGGATTTCATGTGTAATACACAAAGTCTCAGGTGTAATATACTGGATTTTATGTGTAATATACAGGGTCTCAGGTGTAATATATTGGATGTCATATGTATTATACAAAGTCTCAGGTGTAATATACAGGATTTCATGTGTAATACACAGAGTCTCAGGTGTAATATACTGAATTTCATGTGTAATACACAGAGTTTCAGGTGTAATGTACTGAATTTCATGTGTATGTGGTACACAGAGTCTAGAGGTTACAAAGTAGAAGTAGCCAACGCTCGCACATCCAAATAAGGCGACCAGAACATCGAGTGCAATGCCCACCCCATAGGTATACATTATCATAAACAAGTATAGGTAGTCGTAGTACAGTAAAATACAGGGTACAATGCGTAATATAGGGTGTCATGTGCAATAAACATAGTTTTATATGTAATACACTGGGTTTGTGTAATTCACAGAGTTTCGTGTATAAAACACAAAAAATAATGTGTAATATACTTGGATTTATGTATAATACACAGTGGTGCTTGTGCAATACAGATAGTCTCATGTGTAATACACTGGGTTGCATGTGTAATACACATAGTTTCATATGTAATACACTGTGTTTCATGTGTAATACACAGGGTTTTGTGTTTGATACACAATGTTTCGTGTATAATACACACGGTTTTGTACGATTGACACAGCAAATAAAAGGGAGTGATGCTATAATAATCTTAAAAATGAACTCACTAGGTCCAACCAGCCACACGAAGTACCCAACGCTCGCAAATCCAAATAAAGCGACCAGAACGTCGATTGCAATGCCCACCCCATAGGTATACGTTATCATAAACCAGTAGAGGTAGTCGTAGTACACCGCTGCTATGGGCTCCACCTGAAATTATACAAACAATATTTTAGTAATCTTTTAAAATCTTGCAAAATTTTCCTTGGCTGGCAGAATTTAAACCTGCGACCTTTGGCATCTGTACTGCCGAGGCCGACGCCACTTTTCCAAAATTTTTATAACTAACACGGGTAATGATTTAAAATTTGTTATTTAATATTTTTGTATTATTATCTCATTTTTGTTTTTAAATTATTTTGAATATATTTTTATTTGTAAAAGAATACTTTGTCAGCGCGTTTGATAACTCAAGAGTTTATCCCATATTTGTTACAGCGCCATCTATTGACTATCTCTGAAACTATTTCACTTTTATCCTGTAATGAAAAAAGTACCTGCGTATCAAATTCCTCCATATCAGCTACCTCGGCTACCAAGTTAAGTAGCATATTGCCAGCGTTCTGAATGACACCTGTCCGAATCATGTCGGGGTGGTCGTAGCGGGTGTGGTAGACGTGGGACCATTTCACGAACGCTATGTCTAGACCTGAAAAAATAATGTGAAACTTTGTACTTGTGACCGACATTGAATTTGAAGTTAGGTTCGCAATAATAAACAAGTTTTATAGATATAGAGCATAGATCGAATCAATCTCTTTTAACAACTGCTGATATTTTTTGCAGCTGTGTATATTTAAAGATGGTGACCCTTTCTTTTTCTTAAAAACAATAATGCCGTCTATTTTACAACCTTGTTTATTTTCGTATTGTTTTATCGGGTCGACGCGCGGATCGAGTTGTAGGTTCCCGAAATCTCTCCAAATCCTAAAATCAGTGTCAGACAGTATGATCCCGGTTCTGAATTCCCCAACACTTTGCCCCCCTATAGTACCGTCGTCACTCGAAGAGGCCATATTTGACAGCTGTCAAAATCATGTTAATGTCTATTTTTCTTTGTTGAAATGTTTCCTATATAGTATAGGTTTAACAGCTGTCAAATATGACCTATTTGAATGACGGTACTATAGTCTACTTATTACGCTAAGCAAGCAAATTGACGAGCTCAGTGCAAAGTTTTGCAGTCACAGGGAACAGTGTAGTTAAAAACCTAGATTTCCAGTTTACATGTGGTGATCCTATTTTGAGTACTTACCATGGAAGTTCCCGAAATCTCTCCATATTCTAAAGTCGGTATCTGATGGTATGATCCCAGCCCTGAACAAAAACTCGCCCAAAAGTCCACCTAGTCATTCTTATTCCGCTAAGCGAGCAAAGTGCAAAGTTTTGCAGTCACAGGGAACGCTGTTGCATAGTTCCTAGATTAATTAAAGTAAATAATATCATATTTTCACTTACCATGGAAATTCCCGAAATCTCTCCATATCCTAAAGTCAGTGTCTGATGGTATGATCCCAGTTTGAACATAAATTCTCCTATACTTTGTCCACCTAGTCATACTTATTACTTAGCAAGCAGATTGGCGAGCGCAGTGCAAAGTTTTACAGTCACAGGGAACAGTGCAGTTAAAAGTTTACCTGTGGTGATGCTAATTTGAGTACTTACCATGGAAGTTCCCGAAATCTCTCCATATCCTAAAGTCAGTGTCTGATGGTATGATCCCGGTTCTGAACAGAAATTCCCCGACACTTTGTCCGCCCGGTCGGTTCACGACGCGGCGGTACGCGGCTAGTAGGCTCGGATCGGAAACCTAGACAGATATCAGGTTTTAATTTATTGTCTACACTAATATTACAAACAGAATTAAGAGCCCGTTCTCTTGAAAAGCAGATCCCCTTAGAGTATATATAAGCAAGCTATAGAGTGCGCATTAGGCCCTGCGGCGTACTGTCAAAGCGTAAGCAGTTGCACACATCAAATGTATGAGAAGTTATAGACGTTAAGTAGTGCTGTCACTGTCGTTTTGCTACTGACAGACAGAGAGGTGCGCCCAGACTACTGCCACCAGTTCCTACTTTTTACGCGCACTCTATAGCTTGCTTAAATATACTCTAAGGGTTTTCATTTATTGTCTACACTAATATTACAAACAGAGGTATTAAGGGCCCGTTCTCTTGAAAAGCAGATCCCTTTCATCTGCGCTGCGCCAGAAAAAAACAGTCAATCACTTTTTGCTTTCGATTTTTGCGGTATTTTACGGTTTTTTCGACATAGAAACAAGAAAAACGATGTCGCAATATCAAAATCAACGAAGTCCACAAAAAAATTTGTCTACATTTTTGCATCAAAAGTTTGTTAAAAGCAGCCACTTTTTGCTTTCGATTTTTGCGGCATTTTACGGTTTTTTCGACATAGAAACTAGAAAAACGATGTTGCAATATCAAAATCAACGATGTCCACAAGAAAAATTGTCTACATTTTTGCATCAAAAGTTTGTTAATTACTTCAAAACTTTTGAAATGGTATCTGATGGTATGATCCCGGTTCTAAACAGGAATTCCCCGACACTTTGTCCGCCCGGTCGGTTCACGACGCGGCGGTACGCGGCTAGTAGGCTCGGATCGGAAACCTAGACAGATATCAGGTTTTAATTTATTGTCTACACTAATATTACAAACAGAATTAAGAGCCCGTTCTCTTGAAAAGCAGATCCCCTTAGAGTATATATAAGCAAGCTATAGAGTGCGCATTAGGCCCTGCGGCGTACTGTCAAAGCGTAAGCAGTTGCACACATCAAATGTATGAGAAGTTATAGACGTTAAGTAGTGCTGTCACTGTCGTTTTGCTACTGACAGACAGAGAGGGTGCGCCCAGACTACTGCCACCAGTTCCTACTTTTTACGCGCACTCTATAGCTTGCTTAAATATACTCTAAGGGTTTTCATTTATTGTCTACACTAATATTACAAACAGAGGTATTAAGGGCCCGTTCTCTTTAAAAGTTGTTTCTTTCATCTGCGCTGTGCCAGAAAGCAGCCACTTTTTGCTTTCGATTTTTGCGGTATTTTACGGTTCTTCGACATAGAAACTAGAAAAACGATGTTGCAATATCAAAATCAACGATGTCCACAAAAAAATTTGTCTACATTTTTGCATCAAAAGTTTGTTAAAAGCAGCCACTTTTTGCTTTCGATTTTTGCGGTATTTTACGGTTTTTTCGACATAGAAACTAGAAAAACGATGTTGCAATATCAAAATCAACGATGTCCACAAGAAAAATTGTCTACATTTTTGCATCAAAAGTTTGTTAATTAGTTCAAAACTTTTGAAATGGTATCTGATGGTATGATGCCGGTTCTGAACAGGAATTCCCCGACACTTTGTCCGCCCGGTCGGTTCACGACGCGGCGGTACGCGGCTAGTAGGCGCGGGTCGGATACCTAGACAAATATCAGGTTTTAATTTATTTATTGTCTACACTAATATTACAAACAGAGGTATTAAGGGCCCGTTCTCTTGAAATCAGATCCCTTTCATCTGCACTGTGCCCTTAGAGTATATATAAGCAAGCTATAGTAGTGCGCATAAAAAGTAGGAACTGGTGGCAGTAGTCTGGGGGCGCACCCTCTCTGTCTGTCAGTAGCAAAACGACAGTGACAGCACTACTTAACCAATACAACTTCTCATACATTTGACGTGTGCAACTGCTTACGCTTTGACAGTACGCCGCAGGGCCTAATGCGCACTCTATAGCTTGCTCATATGCTGTGCCAGAAAGCAGCCACTTTTTGCTTTCGATTTTTGCAGTATTTTACGGTGTTTTCGACATAGAAACTAAAAAAACCATGTTGCAATATCAAAATCAACGATGTCCACAAGAAAAGTTGTCTACATTTTTGCATCAAAAGTTTGTTAATTAGTTCAAAACTTTAGAAATGGTATCTGATGGTATGATGCCGGTTCTGAAGAGAAATTCCCCGACACTTTGTCCGCCCGGTCGGTTCACCACGCGGCGGTACGCGGCTAGTAGGCGCGGGTCGGAAACCTAAAGAAATATGAGGTTTTAATTTATTGTCTACACTAATATTACAAACAGAGGTATTAAGGGCCCGTTCTCTTGAAATCAGATCCCTTTCATCTGCACTGTGCCCTTAGAGTATATACGGGGTGTTAGGGACGGTGTAACGAAAACTTTGCAGGCGTGCTCAGACCATGAAACTGATCAACTTTTACTATGGAGCCAATGGTGGGAAACGAAAAAAAAATTCCAACCTCCCATACAAAGTCAGTCAGCTGATCGTGAATTTTGTATGGAAGGTCGAAAAATTTTTTTCGTTTCCCACCATTGGCTCCATAGTAAAAGTTGTTCAGTTTGATGGTCTGATCATGCCTGCAAAGTTTTCGGTACACCGTCCCTAACACCCTGTATAAGCAAGCTATAGTAGTGCGCATAAAAAGTAGGAACTGGTGGCAGTAGTCTGGGGGCGCACCCTCTCTGTCTGTCAGTAGCAAAACGACAGTGACAGCACTACTTAACCAATACAACTTCTCATACATTTGACGTGTGCAACTGCTTACGCTTTGACAGTACGCCGCAGGGCCTAATGCGCACTCTATAGCTTGCTCATATGCTGTGCCAGAAAGCAGCCACTTTTTGCTTTCGATTTTTGCAGTATTTTACGGTGTTTTCGACATAGAAACTAAAAAAACCATGTTGCAATATCAAAATCAACGATGTCCACAAGAAAAGTTGTCTACATTTTTGCATCAAAAGTTTGTTAATTAGTTCAAAACTTTAGAAATGGTATCTGATGGTATGATGCCGGTTCTGAAGAGAAATTCCCCGACAATTTGTCCGCCCGGTCGGTTCACCACGCGGCGGTATGCGGCTAGTAGGCGCGGGTCGGATACCTAGGCAAATATCAGGTTTTATTTTTTTATTGTCTACATTTATTGCCGTGTGGTGCCGGCAGAGTAGAATAGCACCACCCTCTCTCTTCCCGTGGGGGTCGTAAGAGGCGACCGAGGGATAAACCCGACCCAAACAACCAGGGCCAACCGTATGGTGGCGGTAAATCCACCACAAAAGCATTCCCAAGGAGGGTTGACGTCTGGTAGGCGGCCGGTCGTAAAATTTAGCCAAATCCTTTTGCAACACGATTTTGTGTTCAACGAAACGTGTTGCGCCGACCCCAAGTAATTGGGATAAGGGCAGGAAGATGATGGTATGATGCCGGTTCTGAAGAGAAATTCCCCGACAATTTATCCGCCCGGTCGGTTCACGACGCGGCGGTACGCGGCTAGTAGGCGCGGGTCGGAAACCTAAAGAAATATGGGGTTTTATTTATTTATTGTCTACATTTATTGTCGTGTGGTGCCGGCAGAGTAGAATAGCACCATCCCCTCTCTTCCCGTGGGGGTCGTAAGAGGCGACCGAGGGATAAACCCGACCCAAACAACCAGGGCCAACCGTATGGTGGCGGTTAATCCACCACAAAAGCATTCCCAAGGAGGGTTGACGTCTGGTAGGCGGCCGGTCGTAAAATTCAGCCAAATCCTTTTGCAACACGTTTTTATGTTCAACGAAACGTGTTGCGCCGACCCCAAGTAATTGGGATAAGGGCAGGAAATGATCCCAGATCTAAACAGGAATTCCCCGACACTTTGTCCGCCCGGTCGGTTCACCACGCGGCGGTACGCGGCTAGTAGGCGCGGGTCGGATACCTAGAGAGTTTTGAGGTTTTAATTTATTTATTGTCTACACTAATATTATAAACAGAGGTATTATGGACCGTTCTCTTGAAAAGCAGATCCCTTTCATCTGCGCTGTGCCCTTAGAGTATATATAAGCAAGCTATAGACTGCGCGTAAAAAGTAGGAACTGGTGGCAGTAGTCTGGGCGCCACCTCTCTGTTTGTCAGTAGCAAAAAGACAGTGACAGCACTACTTAACCTCTATAACTTCTCATACATTTGACGTGTGCAACTGCTTACGCTTTGACAGTACGCCGCAGGGCCTAATGCGCACTCTATAGCTTGCTTATATATACTCTAAGGCTATGCCAGAAAGCAGCCACTCTTTGCTTTCGATTTCAGCGGTATTTTACGGTTTTTTCGACATAGAAACTAGAAAAACGATGTTGCAATATCAAAATCAACGATGTCCGCAAGAAAAATTGTCTACATTTTTGCATCAGAAGTTTGTTAAAAGCAGCCACATTTTGCTTTCGATTTTTGCGGTATTTTACGGTATTTTCGACATAGAAACTAGAAAAACGATGTTGCAATATCAAAATCAACGATGTCCACAAGAAAAGTTGTCTACATTTTTGCATCAAAAGTTTGTTAATTACTTCAAAACTTTTGTAATGGTATCTGATGGTATGGTCCCGGTTCTGAATAGAAATTCCCCGACACTTTGTCCGCCCGGTCGGTTCACGACGCGGCGGTATGCGGCTAGTAGGCGAGGATCGGAAACCTAGAGAAATATGAGGTTTTAATTTATTTATTGTCTACACTAATATTACAAAAATATCAGGTTTAAATTTATTTATTTTCTACACTAATATTACAAACAGAGGTATTAAGGGCCCGTTCTCTTGAAAAGCAGATCCCTTTCATCTGCGCTGTGCCAGAAAGCAGCCACTTTTGACGTGACAACGTCTTAAATTAGGTTGTGGCTCGGTGGCATGCAAGGAAAAATATAACGCCCGCTCACGTCTGTTACAGTGAGTCATGACCACAGGTCATGACCGAGAGAGAGGCACGCTGAATGCCGTCTCTCTCCCACTCAAACATACTCGAATGCTGCGCGCGCAGCATTCGAGAATTATACCAGGAAAAAGACGTTGTCACGTTCAAATTTCGCCCGTATACCGACTATACAGGCAACCATTTGTTTTTGCTTTCGATTTTTGCGGTATTTTACGTTTTTTTCGATATAGAAACTAGAAAAACGATGTTGCAATATCAAAATCAACGATGTCCACAAAAAAAATTGTCTACATTTTTGCATCAAAAGTTTGTTAATTAGTTCAAAACTTTTGAAATGGTATCTGACGGTATGATCCCAGTTCTGAACAAAACTTCCCCGACACTTTGTCCGCCCGGTCGGTTCACGACGCGGCGGTACGCGGCTAGTAGGCGCGGATCGGAAACCTAAAGAAATATGAGGTTATAATTTATTTATTCGCTACTTGACAGGGTCGTACATAAAATATCTCTCTTCGTGTGGGACACCGAGTCGTTCAACGACCCGATGAACCCCGGTAGCAGGCCTCTGACATGGTTGTGTAACGACCGCCATCATAGACAGCAACCGGGACCGACGGCTTAACGTGCCCTCCGAAACACAATAAAACCTTCATTCTTTTGGGACAATCAGTGCCCGATGTTACGAAACTAACCGAACCGTCTGCACAATGTACATCGAATTTCGCCTGTAGAATTGTTGTAGCTTCGTTGCATAGGCCACTGGTGGTTCAACCTACAATGTCCTAACCAGACTAGGAACAAATCCACAGAGAAATAAATATTATCAGCTTTATGAATTTATGAATGCTTTACAGAGAATCGAATGTGGAACCTTTGCGCTGCAAGTAGTCGCACTACCACTGCGTCCTTACGGTCGTCTATTATGCTTACTTCATCATCAATACTTAGTATAACATGAATTCGGTTTTTGTGTTTGTCTGTCTGTCTGTCGTGGAATTCGCTATCTCCTCCTAACGCAACTGATTTTGACGCGGTTTTTGTAATAAGTAGAAGGATCCAAGAAAAAGGTTTATAACACATGACGGGTAAAAATCTTTTTCCCGCGGGAAATAGAGTTGCAGAGGGTTACACCGCTGTCGGGCCGCTAGTCTAATATAATCGCTCGTCTGTGGCAAAGTCCTAGACAAGCCTATCTATAAAAAATGGCGCCACAGAGGAGTGGATAAGATGTATTTTTATAGAATGGAAGAGCCTACTCTACATTTCCGGATGGTATCAAGAGGACGTCGCTGGTTCGTGTAGAAGACACTATCATCTTTTAGCTGGGTCCTCCTACCGTCCGGCGCAGCAGCGCTGGAATCTTATTATACTGACACTGGCAGAATTACCCTAGATGGGTAAAAGTGCATATTAATAAATGAAAGATGTTTTTTTTTTACTCACCTGAAAAGCTAAAGGTTTCCCGTTCATACCAGCTGCGTCTAAATTTATGACGTTGACGATTTCTCTTGCCCACGGGTGCTGTAAGAACCCATGGCTTCCCTGCAAACAATATGAATAGATAATATAATCACGACTTCATATATTAAGGAGTAAGCAGAACATATACGGGCGCGGGCGTTACGCCTGACAAAATAGTAAAGGATGTAAAAAAATCAACTGCTAATATTTATAGGGGTCAATCAGTCCATTGAACTGAACCACTTTCCCCAAGGAACATAGATCGAAAAATGACAACAATTTAGCCCTCCATACAAATTGACTCGGTTGGCATTTACCATTTGTATAGGATGTCATATTTTCTTAATTCTTCTTCTTTTCGTGTGGGACACTGAGTCGTTCAACGACCCGATGAACCCTTAATGATATCGACATTAATACGAGAGTCAAGAGAATAAAATTTGACAATTCAAGAGAATAAAGTTTCAACAAAGACCTAATTTTATCAAAAACCTGCGACATAATATAAGGTCCTATTAAATTCACTACAAATATTTTTAGGGTGTGTTTTATACGTTTAACTGAATAACTTTCGCCAAGGAACATAGGTCGAAATATGAAAAATAAATCTGGACCTCCCATACAAATTGACTCGGTCGACTGAAACATTTACAAAATGGGAGGGCCAATTTTTTTTTCATATTTCGACCTATGTTACTTGGGGATATTTGTTAATCCCTTAAAATATTTTGTTGGTACTTGATATTTTTTACATTCTATATTTTAAAATATATGAATATAGGTACCTGAAGTCCATTCTCCTCAGCGCCGTTCCATAAGAATATGATATTGTGTTTGAATCTCAACCCTCTTCTGGAAAGTCGGCTGAGCACCTCCATCATCACAGCGCAAAATACACCGTCGTCTGATGCACCTGTAAAAATTGTTTAAAATTACAAACTATCAAAGTGCTAACAACCCTAGCAACACTTCTTGACTAACCGTGTTGTAGATCTCTGGAACATTCACCCAGAAATAATGATTGGTGCACCAAGTGTGAATAGTTCCAAAAACAGACTAGACTAATATTTGAAGATTGAACTATCAAAAAATAAGACACAAGTGCAGTGATATAAACGGGTGCCCCTTCGAACGCATAACATTTTTACTCCTATTTGCATTACGCATAACACTTTCGGCATAGTTGTCATTTCGCATAATTGTAAATTGGCATAATTTTTTAAATGCATAATGTATATATTGGCATAACAATAAATATCCATAATTTTGTTTACCATAACGATTATAGTCATAAACTCAAAACCTCATAAGAATCATGGAATGGATAATTAGTAAAAACTTATTCAGAAAATACACTTGGGCACGAATGGCACAATGTAGGTAGGTGCTTTGCCGTATTCCTCAGTGGAGTACTGACAAAAAAAAAATTTGGGTATAATAAACATGCAACAAACATGCAAATAATAACGCATTTTTTTCAAACTTTAGTTTTTTTGTAGTATTTAGTTGCCGTGCCATGCCATTTTAGAAAAGCATCACCCCAATACTAGCCGTGGGTGTCGCAAAAAGCAAGTTAAAGATTAAATTACACAATCAAATACTTACCTACCATGTGAAGATTGCTATTTTTGCTACAATTAGATAAGGTGAAACCGCGTTGCGCGGCACGGCGCGGCAATTGCAGCGTAGTTTAACCATTTTTTACAGATTTTATAAGATAAAAATTGTGTCATATTGCGATTGTACTTTTATTCCTACTGCCTTTTATGCGTTTACTTCGTTATGCGTATCGATCGTATGTCAAAGAAATGTATGTCAAAAAAGTTATGCTTGATTAAGATTATGCGAAAAGATGAGTATGCCAAAAACAGGTATGCAAAAGTACGTTAGGACAGATAATGTTATGCATTCGAATATGGACCCGTTATAAACACATCAGCTCAAAAGAGCTACAAGTGTATTAATAAATAAATAATAATAACATCATCATCTTCCTGCCCTTATCCCATATCAAATGTTTCGTTAGAACATAAAATCATGTAGCAAAAGGATGGTATGTTTTGTGACCGGCCGCCTGCCTGACGTCAACCCTCTTTGAGAATGGTACTGTAGGTGGTATCACCGCCACCATGCGGTTGACCATGGAATACCAGACCACAGAATAGCAAGGGTTCTTCGGGTCGTTGGACAACTTCGAAGTGTCCCATTCGAAGAAGAAGAGGAACCATAGAATAGATGTTAGTCGACAGATATTCAGTCGAGGTCAAAAACTCTACGCCTCTACGCAACACCCTGAGTGTACTACGGGTGGCACTATTCTTAGCCGCTACCACACGGAGTTTACACTCTGTCTACCCCGCAAGAGAGATAGGCGTGATATAATTGTAAGAATGTAAATTTTAACTGAACTTAAATTATTGTTTAAAACGGGATTATTACCGCGATTAGGTTTTTGAAATATCGAGGAAAACCAAAACCTAATCACGGTAATAATCCCGTTTTAAACAATAATTTAAGTGTTGTGAACAACCGTGAAAACCTAAAAACTTTAACTGAACTTACCCATAGCAAAAGGCACGGAATCGTAATGACAGTTCACCAGTATCGAAGTGTTCCTTTCTCCCTCTAACCGGGCGATGACATTTGACACATTCTTGTACACGTAGATGTGGGCCGGGGCGAAGTCTATCCAGAAGTCCCCTGCAAATATATAGGGTTACATTTAATTAAGTACAAATCTCTTGAGGGTGTTGTCTACTCACGAAACTGAACAACTTTCGTAAGAAAATTTTCTTGAAATATGAAAAAATAATTGGACCCCCCCATACAAAAATGTTAAAAACGTGTGTCACCTTACGTAGGTCCATATTTCTTTTTCATATTTCGAAGAAAAGTTTCAAACAAAAGTAGAAATATAATAAATAAATAAGTTATCAGTTTCGTGAGTAGAACACGCCTTTAACAGATTTGTACTTAATTAAATGTAACCTTATAGAGAAGTCTCCTGTCAATAATGGGTATAGATAGTATAGTGCGTTTCATCAAACAGTTTTTTCTGGCGTCATGTTGGTAGCATTGTAAATAGACGCCTTCTTAATTTGAACGAATGGCGTCCGAATTAAGACTATCGTTTAGTGACATGGCTCGCGCGAAATGCGTTTTCCACATTTTATGTGCTATCTCGACTCCGGCGCGGGAAGCACCCACACATACAAAACCTTACGCACACATCAACGCGCGCCGGACGCGCCGAGACCGCGCCATGCGCCGGCCGGCGCGGCGCAGCGCCATCATTACGATTTGAATGTTTACCTACTACCTAAACTAATTGATCCTAGAATTCCACGAAAGAAAACTAACCCAATAATAAAATTATATATTTTATTCTGTTTCAAGTAATTACTTTTTTAATCGTTTCATTCATTCATTACACGGATAATAGAAAAAAATATTCTTAGTTATTTATAAACATAAATAATGAAATATCACACCATAACATAGAAATACAATAATACAATATCATACGTCAATTTGCCTGCCAAGCGTGGTGAGTATCGCAAATACCCCTTATAGGGAGATGCCCAATTCCAAAGTAGACTGTCGTGGCTGTTGTAGTTGTAGTAGATAGATACATAAAAATTTACAATATACACAAATAGTTGGTAAGATCGAGGGGTGTTGGATCATTTTTGTCATTTTGCTTCGTAACACCAAATTCTATAATGATAATTCGAATTTGATTACACCAATAGATACCAAATTTCATAAGCTTTCAAATGATATACACTTTAGAAGTGTAAGTGTAAAGTCTTTTATAAAAACTCAACTTTAGTTAAGCAAGTCATTTGATCCAACACCCCACATACCGAGGATTGTTGGATCAGGTACAGAGGGGTGTTGGATCATTTTATGTTAATGTCATTTCAATAAAGGCTTATTTAAAAATTTAAATGTATTACCTCAAAATTAACCAAATAATTCATTTCAAAGAATTATCTGGGTGCACAGAGTGCCTACTATCTGGGGGCACAGTAGTAGAAAACTACCTACTGTTTCTCAAGTACTTCGTAGTTTTTAAACTCTCATATCTTTAGTTTTCGATATACCATATTGATCAAATTCTCAGGATATCTTGTAGATAGTAACTGTAATAAACATGCAATGTTTCAATTACATAGCTTTGACTTTTGATTTTATGTAGGGTCAGGTAGGCAACAGTGACTCGGATTTCTTCAATCAATAAAATTTTAATAATAAAATATAATAAAATTAAAATAAAAAATAAACTGAAATTCATATCTAGGATGTCTTGATTATTACTCTTTCGTTTCATTATAATTTTTTACAAGAACACGACACCTAGGTCACCAGACATATATTTCTAGAAAAAATGTGAGTCACTGTGTAACGGTACCTGTCTACACTGACTCAACCCTGTGGTACACAGTGACTCTAACAATTTATATGGACTTGGCAACCCTGTCGTGCATGTATAATTTTTTATTGAAACTATGCATTTTAATAAATTGTATTTGTCAAAGTATTCTTTTTATATCATCACTATTGCCATAAGAAATACTATTTTACAATTGTCTGTCAATGTTTCTAAAAATAGAGAGATGAGCCAGTACTTAATTTTAGAGTCACTGTGTACCACTTAAATTTGAGCCAGTGTAGACGCCGACGCTATTTTGAAATAATAGCCTACAAATATTACCAGACTTCTAAGAGCTAGCAAATCTGTAATGAGAATAAAAGTGAAAGTGAAAGAAAAATTGATAATGAAAATGAAAACTAAACGTTTATTAATAACGTATTCGGTTACAAATCACACCGCGTGGTGCCTTTCAACACAGACTTACACCCGGCTGGCGCAACACGCGTGGTGTTCGTGTACGTCTATGAAATTAACCATACAAAATTTTACCAAGGGGATGAAAAATGGTGCCAGTATGAAAAAAATAAAACTGAGATAAAACCACAGAGAAACAAGACTTACCAGTGGAGCCACTTGAATCCTTAATATTAAAGGTTTGATATCGTATAAAACTTAAATGAAAATATAAAAGTACCTCCAAAATATTAGACTGACAAATATCAGCAAAAAACCTACCTTTGACGATTTTCTTGACTTTTGACGATCCAATAAAAACAAAACGGCGCGCTATTGGTCAGGGACGCTAACTAAGGGGCAGAAAGAGGCACACTTGCATCGTAGTCTGCTCGTTAATGCTTCTACTTTTCGAGAAAATAAAGCTGATCCAACACCCCTCTGATCCAATACCCCTCGGTCTCCCCTACCTATTACTCTCATCTATACATATAAAATTGTAAGTAAATAAGCTATCTGTAAAGGAAAAATGAAAATGATACGAAAAAATGGTAGGTAGTGTCCTCGCGCTTCACGTCGGGGGCACTGTCGTGCCTCAGATTTTCCGATGACATAACATCACATCACCACGTCTGTCATATATTTGAAGGCCGTCGCAGAAAATTCGTGTATTACTATAGTGACAGGTTGTTAGCCGGTCGCCCAAATTTGTAATACATGAAACCCTTGAGTCCCTTAGTCGCCTCCTACGACACCCGCGGGAAAGCATATTCTAAGCATAATAATAAAAAAATATATAAAACATAATATACGATATTTTAACGTACACATTCAAATCATAACCCCCCACTAGGACTCCCTGTCACGAATTAACGGGGTGGACATAAGTGCACAGAAACATCGCAAAGAACACCTATACTGGGAACAGAACAGATACTTAGTTTCATACCGATTCATTATTTTGTCGATATTATCTCAAAATCCCAACTCTATTATCGTATGTATCGATGTTACTATCGTACATCCCTAATGTACGTTTGCTTACCGTAACCCGCCCCCCATCCCGATTGTGCGATAGGGACAGTTGCAGGCTTCCTGAGAAATTCTCTCGAAAACAGTGCAAAATCGAGGTACGGGCGTTAACGTTTTACTACCCCTAAACTTCCACCGAATCCTATAATTTTGGTCTTAATCGCTTAGGTATGAATTGAACTAGGTTTGTACGTTTAGTTTTTAACCAAATTCTCTATAGTTTTATAATTAAACGTGCTCAAACATGAACAACTTTCATAACCGAAAAAGTGTACTTTGGGACCTTATTATTTCGGAAAGTATTATTAATATCAAAAAAAGAAAAACGTACAAACCTAGTTTTTGTTGGTCTCAATAAAATATCAAAAAATCAAATCCATTGGTTACCGATAAATATGATAAAAACGTTAACGCTTTTTGTATGAAAATTTACAGCTAAACGATCCTCTTAAGGTGCTCATTTCCAATCCTGCCAACATGACGCCAGAGGAGCTATTTGTGATGAAACGCTCTATAGTATCTTGTAAACATTGATAGAATCCCAATTCCCAAATCTCCGCCTATGGAAAAAAGGTTAATTTATGAAATTTAAATAGACTGAAGTGGTAAATTATATTATTATTATAAAATCTTATCTTCATCAGCCTGATAATTTCCAACATGTTACCATTTTTCCATAGGATGAGATTCGGGGTACTTTACCTTTTTTCTAAATATCGATAAATCAACGGCAAATAATAGTCTACATTCCACGTTACACTAGTACTTAGTAGCATTCTATTCTGCTGCAAATATCGAGAAGTCACTACTAAATATTAAGGACATTACCACAAAAAAGCTAGACGCGCGTTGAGCGCGTGTTTAAATAAAACTAAAACTTCATATAAAAATCGCTAGACACGCATTCAACGTGTGACTAACTTTTTTGTGGTAAGTTCCTAAGTAGTTATACATAGAGTAGAACGTTGAATTTAGGAATTCATCTTTCATATGGGTTTGTCTTGTTATAAAAGGTTTTCGGCACAAAAAAAACTATTTCTTCCTATATTACCACTTCCAAGATCTTTCCATAGACTGCGGTTTTGGACGGAGTACGCCTAATCCGTGCCGGTTATTTCAAGGTCATCACATCAGGTACTTCACACCACACTTTTCAAAGTACAACTGCCACTTCAAAGCCTTCCAATCCCTTCAGTGGACTTACCATCAGCAAACTGCCAATCAGTCTGCACAGGCAGATTCCCCTGCCTGGCCACGTCATCGACCAGATTCTTCAGATCTCTGGCTTTTTGTAAATGATACGTCGTCCCGCACACGCGAGGCTGGTCGCCTAAAATTATGTTCAAGTATCGCCAGGCCGCCTCTTCGCTAAATGTCTGGGAGTCCTAGAAGTTTCACAAAATAGATTGGCATACTGACGTTAGGAATAAATCCTTTTAATAGGTATATGTTTTAAAACGGCTGACCTTGTTGTGTTGAATCAAGACTTATAGAGTCTCGACGTTTCGATGCAATAAGTGCATTATCCTGGGAGTCCGACAGGCTACTACCGGCGGGCGCTACTACCGAGCGCGAGCGACCTGTCGGACTCCCGAGGATGATGCATTTATTGTATCGGAACGTCGAGACTCTATAAGCTTCGACTCAAAATAACAATGTCAACAGTCGTTTTAAAACATACAGGGTGGACCATAGAGTGACGTCAATAAAAAGAAATTAGATTCCTCACATCCTGGGGTATTCGAAAATACCCCATGTATGTTCTGCGATTATTTTTAGTTTCAGAGTTATTCAACTTTTAAAATTGTACGGGAAAATAAAAAATAAAAACTTTTCTTTTCCTGTTTTTACTTCCGTATAAAAGCGTTTTGCGCTGTTGATTTCATAGCACAATCTTTTTGATTTATACTTTTTAGCGTACGAAAAAAGAAAAAATGTTTGCCATTCGAGTTTTTCCCATACAACTTTAAAAGTTGAATAACTCGGAAACTAAAAATAATCGCGGAACATACATGGGGTATTTTCGAATACCCCAAGACGTGAGGAATCTAATTTCTTTTTATTGACGTCACTCTATGGTCCACCCTGTATATGACTTATCCTTGTTCGTTTAATAAAAAAATCCTCACAAAACGAGGAGGTATAAATAAATACAGGGCGTAAAGTTAAAACAATACAGATACAGATACAGAACTATAAGAAATGCTCTGCAAACCATAAATTTTGACTTAGACTTATTGAAACTTGGGTTGGTAGAGTCAGGACATGTAGATTAAGCAGTGTAACTCTACTCTTCACTAATAC
The DNA here is from genome assembly GCA_024500475.1 of Phthorimaea operculella. Taxonomy (NCBI): domain Eukaryota; kingdom Metazoa; phylum Arthropoda; class Insecta; order Lepidoptera; family Gelechiidae; genus Phthorimaea; species Phthorimaea operculella. Next base: position 120,372 of record JANFCV010000217.1, read on the forward strand.
ACTGTCGTCCGACATTCTACATATGTTTTTTTGTTAGATCTTTAGTACAGGGAGAATCCGAAATGACTTACCATCCTATCCACATCCAAGTCTTTGACAACCCTGGGCATGTCATCTTCAATAAGTTGTGTGAGGTATGCAAATAACAGGTACACCCCTAGTAGCAGTAGTAACAGTGAAGAAGGCACCTGTATGGAAATACTAGTTAGTATCTGATATTTAATGGTCTGTAAGGATTTAGCAGCGGCAGCGAACAGGACAAATAAGTGTTTTTGGAGAAAAGATGACGCCACCGTACGCTGCCATAGACTGCTGGATTAACTGTCAAATTTTGACAGTTATTCCAACCTTGTCTATGGCGGCGCATCTTGCGGTTGAGTTTCTCCAACAAACTCCTAGTAACCCAAAATAATATTTCCTTTACACAAAGCAGTAAGCAAGTAGATAAAATCGTCAAGAAAAGACCTTATGGTAACTTTACCTAAGTTGGTAAAAGTAACACCATAGAACAATCATCACGGTACAAACGAGAAGGAAGGAATTGACACAAACATAAGCATAGACAAATACTTGCGCTGACATAGACAATTTCTTAGTAGGTAGCTATAAATACAAGGCGCACTAGAAATGGTAAATTTTTTCAAAATATTACGAAACGTACAGACCTGCAATTTTAAAGAGACGAACAAATATTTTGAAATTGACAGGTTCTTCTTAAAGTTGTTCAGACTGACGTATAAAACACGCCCTACGTAAATATGCACTTTATCGCATCAAAAGACCAATTTACAATGTGATTAAGACATTCAAAGTTAAGCTTAAGACTGCTTAGGCAATGACTGATAAACTCTGATTGTATAAAACATACGATACTATAAATAAGGCTAAATATTGACAGCTATGTACACAAACTTAATACTTTGGGGATTAAGTTGCATTGGGTGTTAGTTAACTAACTTAAATAAGGTATTGTAAATGCAGGTCATAATTTCGTTTGTGACAATTTAGTCGATATGTAATCTAATCTCTGAAAGTGAAAAGACCCGGAAGTAAAACATTTAAAAAGATAGGTATAGGTAAAGAAACCATAGCCCCGATAAGTGATAGAACTTAGGTACAGAAAATTATAAAAGCACTGAAGAGTCCACATTAGGGTTTTCGAATACCCGACCTATTTAGATACCCGGGTATCGGGTATGATTTTTTCAAATACCCGGGTATACCCGGGTACCCGGGTATTACTTTTCTATGTAAAATGGATAGGTAATTGAGAAACAAAGATTCAAAAGTAAGCTCAATTTAAAACGACTACCTTTCAGATAGAATATGTACAAGCAGCTAACATTCAGGTTCAAAACTTGAGAATAATTTATTAATTTAAGCAAACAAAATAGGTACTTAAATACATTAATCAGTCTCACTTTTCATTACTGTCGATTTCACTGGCTTCTAACAGTTTTAACGTGGAAATGAGAACATTCGCGGTGGTAAAAGTATCTACCCTATATTTTTCCAGGATATTATTTTGTAATCGTATACGTAGTTTTGAGCAAATCTCTTAAAAACCTGCATGATTGCCCATAGAAAATAAAAAAAATACTTTACTCAATAAAATGATGATGCAAGTCTAGATATACAAGCCCGTATGAGCTTACAGATGTATAAAATTAACTTGTGAAAACAAATAATAATCTTGAAAATATAACAATATCATCTAATCTTTTCTCTCTTTTGTTTGTATCAAATCAGTCTATTTATCTCTTTTTCTCGAGTACCTACCCGGGTATGCCCGACGTTTGTACCCGGGTACCAAAAGTCTGAAATACCCGGGTATACCCGGAACCGGGTACCCGGGTAAAAAACCCTAGTCCACATCATAAAACTAAGCAAAGGAAGTTGTAAGATCTTTTTCGTGGCATGATTTTTCATGGCATGATAAATAGAAAACCTGAAAAATAATGTTAATTTTCTCATTTCTCCGCAGAAGGGTTTTTGGTGTGGTTTGGGTTTTAGACTAGTATTAGTCTTAGGAACTTAATGCATCATGTATCAATGCGGGACGGCATTTGGTTCAAGGTTCATAGAAAAATTGCCATTGTCCTTTCTTGCTGAACCTATCTTGTTTCAGCAATGTTTCAGTTCAATTTTTATTAAAAATTGTAAAAGAATTTGTAATATTTAAATATCTTAAAGTCCGGCTTGTTCAAAGTTATCAAGTAAACATGATCGTAAAGTAATAGAGCAATACGAATTTTATATATGGATGATATAATTTTTATCCGCGAAAATGATAAGGTTAGAGCGTTTTGTTAGTAAAGATTAGGTGATTCACAATCATTTATTTATCTTTTGATCAAGTTTTAAGAAATAAGGCAGAAATTTTTTAAATTCGCTTTAAAGAAAAGTGCTGCATAATAAAAATAACTACTTGAGAAAAATGCTATAAAGGAAAATATACACATTACATCATGCGAATAAAATATACTACAGATCCCATGCAAAAAATAAATACTTATAAATATAATGCCCATATAAATAACATTTTCCCGTAATAAATATAAACAAAAAATACATCATCCCAGAATATCAGAATCGGTATAGAGAGCCCAACATAAAAATAGAGAGTCTATAAAAAATAGACATCTATATTGAAGCCCCAAAAAATTTACACATTATAAACACAAATGTTCCCAAATTTTTATCAATTTTACTCACTGACTTTACAGGCTCATATAAATGTGCCCCTTTTCTGGTGACTTCCTTAATCACCTAGAAATTATAAACATAATAAAAAAAACGAAAATGAGAACCAAATAAAGTAATAATAGAAAATTAAACTCAATTTAAACGAAAAAAAGTAATATCGTGTAACACGGAGGTTGGATGTATACTGTGCCTATAAATCATAACATGTTTTTTGTGTGTTTGAAAATACGATTCCTGCCGTATTACAAACTTTTTGAAGTGTGTTTTGCCGGCTTCCTACCGACTTTGTATGCGTCTTTTGTAGTAACTACAAAACTTGTAATTTTTTTTATCAAACGACTACTTACTGCAGATTTTAAACGTTATCTTTGTGAATGAAATAATTTTAATTTAAGCATGAATTATGTATGATTGATTAAGGTGTAAGTATTAATCATTTCAGTAATGATGAAGATGATGAAATCATTTAACATATCAATGATGGTGATATGGATTTGAAGCATTGCGAAGAATAAGTGTTAGAAAAGTTAGAAAATACAGTGAAGTAAGTATAGTAATATAATATAAAGTGAAATGAGATATACAAGGTGGGCCAGAGAGTGACGTCGAAAGATAAAATATAAATTGCTTATACTGACTGATATTCGAATCAACCTCATGTATGTTCCGGAACTTTTCGACTGTAGCACAGAATACATAATAGTACAGGTACAGAAGACGCACTCCGCCATAGCAATTCAACAAATATAAATCTTTATGCGCGATAATAAAGTACAATTTCCTTCGCGCCAGCTTTGAATACCTACTTTTATATTAGCCTACTGATCGCGCGCGCAAGCAAAAACGAGCCGAATTGCTGCGAGCGAAAGTTCATCTGCCGCTGCCGCAGACCACCTCTGAAGGTCACAGCCGGCACGCTTTGTAGGGATGCGAATTTCGAGATTTATATGAAAATAGGTACCCACGAAAAGTGTATTGGAGTACATTTCTACACCCAAGTAAAACAAAAATAAAATGTTTTGTTAAACGTAGGTTAATGAAAGAAAATCAAAGCACAAATATTAGAAAAAATATGAAAATTGCATTATCATACAAAATTAACGAATGAGGTAGGAAGCTGAGTTACTTAATACAGAATTGATAAAATAAAATAAATCTCGTGAAGAAATGCGAACGGCATCGGAGCGCGCGCGTAACGTGCGGCGCGCGGCAACCAACTGATTAACCTCCCCGCGGGTGTCGCCGCACGTACTTGCAACTCTATACCTACGCCGCGGAGTGCGCCAGGCCTGACTGTAGTTTTCAAATACGCCTCAATATAAGGCTTACGAATTTTGTCTTTGGACGTCGCTTCTTGGGCCACCCTGATCTTATTTTTTCGAGTGGGACCCTGATAGTAAAATGAGATATATGTAATGTATAGTGAAGTGAAATATATTAACCCGCTGCCAGGGCTTTTCATGTCGATCTTCGTCATACTCGATAGTTGGCACGCCAGTGTATATATTCTGAAAATATATAGAAACAATATATTATATACAACAGAAGCAGGTTTTACTAATTTGAAATAAGAAAAGGAAGATGAAATAAAACAGATTTTTTAAAGGTTCAGTTCAGTCAGATAGGAAAACCAACATTTTGATGGATGATGCGTAGGTAAATGATAAATATGAACACATATTCAGTATTTTAGTGCAAGGCAGAATTAGCAAGTAGGGAAAAACAAAGGCATAACAGGAGAACCTTACAGTGCGCTCTGATATGTAAAGTATCAAAGTATCTATGAAGCTTGAGATAGGTCAGTTAAGTTCAGAAATAACATACTTATTACATATCTATTGGTATTTCTTCGTTTTCATCTGCCTACATCATTGCAAATACAGAAATCCGGGAAAGCAGTGGGTATTTAACACAAAACAGAAAACTCATGCACCAAATGCACTCATCGAGGGTACATTTTGGAGTGTGTTGTACTTATTCAGAAGTGTATTACCTAATAGTGCACCAAATGTGGGAAATGAGGACATTTTTCAATATATTGTAGTTGAATGCATATTATTATTATGCAACAAATGTGCAACGTGGGGACATTTGACTTGACAGTGTGCTGCAATTTTGTGTAAAGCGTATTGTATTTGAACGCATACTGATATTATTTCTTCACCACATTTCGCCATCCATCTCCTACCTGTTGAAACTTATTTCTCTTCCTGAATTTCAAATTTGTATCACTTCCCACATCCATTTTTGATGCACTGATATTAATTCAAGTCACTCCACGAATTGTCACTAAACAACTAAAGTTTTTTACAGTTATCCTGAAGTTTATCGGTTAATCTCGAAGTATTTATGACCCTTTATGATAACTTTAGATATTTATTGTATGAGACAGTAGCGGATATAATATTTTTTTACAACTGCAATTAGGAACTCCACTATAAATAATAATAAGGATATTTTTGCAAAATTATACATACTATCGTCAGTTCTAAGATTCGAATATTTGCTTGTGTATTACTAACGCTATCGATGACTAAGGTTTCCCGGTGGAAAAGAAATGAAATCATTATCATCACCGCATATTTTGACCTACTAATAAAAAAGAGGGGAGTCACCTAAGGTTGGATTAGTCATTAATAATTTATTTATCTATTGGGATGTTAATACACTCACAGTGCCATATTATTCTCACAAGTGAAAATAAGAAACAGAAAAATGCATCGACCGGGGGGGATTGAACCCAGGCCACATGGTAAACGCCCCACCCACCACTCTGCCACTGAGCTATCGATGCACCGGTCGATGAATGCCATTTATTCATCAATAATTTAGTCATGAGAAAAAAATGTTTCGTGTAGTGAAGAATAGAATAACGCCACGTCATTTTTACAAATTTCAAAGGCCACTAAACAATTAATCCAGGGAATAGATCACACTGTTCCCTGTGAATGCAATGTCTTGCTGTCTAGCACTGCTTTCGTCATCCCGCCTGCCAAGAGAGGTTAATTTAACAAAATGCCCTAAGTGTAATCCCCTAGTATAGTAATAACCCCATGTCCAGCAGTGGACTGTTGTAGACATTAAAATCCCGTACACAAAGTACACAAACGGTAAGTTTAAAACACTTCACATATCATACTGATCAGGCGTTAACCTCGTCTATACGTAACGTTCTTTGTTTAATTAATAAGAAAAAACTAACTATACAGGGTACTATCATATACAGGGTTATTTTTTAGTCAGTGCGCAAACTTTACAGGATGTTTCTACTCGTGATTCTAAACAACTTTTACTACGGGGCCACCTGCAAGATAAAAAAAAATTTTTGGTTGTTCCATACATTTTTGCCGAGTAGGTATGAATTTTTCTATGGAAAACCCAAATTTTTTTTTTGCGAATTCGCAGGTGGTCCCATAGTAAAAGTTATTCAGAATCACGAGTAAAAACATCCTGTAAAGTTTGCGCACTGACTAAAAAATAACCCAGTATCTTAAAGAAGCCTTCTTTCTATCTTTGAAGTAGGGTCGACAAACAAACCGACCAATTTGACGTGTACCTACCACCTACCTAATTTGTAACAACGAAGGTCGTATTTTTTTGCAAAGGTCAAAATGGTCCTACGCGTTTTGGACCCTACTTTAGGTAAGGGAATGTACTTACTTACAGTACGCGAACGAGTTCATGACCATCCTGAAATATGCGCATCCTTGTCGCACACGCCAGTACCACTGCGAGTATGACAAGGAGGCGCATATTTCAGGATGGTCATGAACTCGTTCGCGTACTGTACTTTATTTTTCAAGGTCAACATTGAAAGGTGACGTCACGACACAGCAGCATACATCAGAATATTGTTGTGGTAGGTTTCGACATGAGTGCAGCGGATGGCAACGCTAGTAAACGTCGAGATAAGTGTAATACATATTTCACTTTTTAATTCGCATATCATTACTAAGTAATCTGCGGTCGTTCGACTTTTGGGTGCGGTCGAATCCTAATTTTACCGGGTGTCCCGTTTTTACAATCCCTATTAAGAAAAATCTAGTTTTTCTTTGCCAGATTGGTGAGTTAGGTAGGATGTCCAGTACCTAGATTTCTTTTCTTTAGACCTCTAACACCGGGACACCCTTTATTTCATAGAATTTGTTTGTATTTAATTCTATTAAATGGGTCGTTCGTTCTACGTTTGTGTCTGCTGTGGTGTCATATGGTCCACTGTTAACATGTAGATTTTTCGATAGATTCTTGTACAGGAAAACTCATCCTAAAATTTTGAACCCAAAAGATCGAACATGCGTTTATCCCTTCCGAGGTACCTAGGTATGCAAAAAGTTAACGGTCATAAAAATACGATCGCTACCAACGCTACAGAGTTACACTCTGTATAAAGAAGATATCATAATACTATAACTGCAGGGAAATGCGCATAAGTGGGTACCTACTCGTGTTACGCCACTTCAGCAATCAATAACCGATTGCATAGTACTTGTTTCTGAAAGTCATGTATCACTTTAACACGCGAAATGACAAGAAAAGAACTGTTTTTTTACGAATGTTTTTTTGATATGTGTAGTAGGTATATAGCTCAGACTAAGAAAGCCTACCAAAAAATACAATAATACATAATTTTAACTGTACGATTTTAACTCGCGATTGTAAGTATTTTAATTGTGTTGACAACCTGTCACTATAGTAAGTAATGCACCATTTTTCTGTAACAGTCCTGAAATATTTGTCAGACTTGGCAAAAGATAGACCATATTTTTTACGGTTGTTGTCGCTCTGCCTAACCCGCAAGGGATAAAAGCGTGATAATGCGCTCATCAAATGTGAAGCTCTGCCTTCTCCACTAGGGATACAGGCGTGATTTATGTTTGTACCACAGTAACAAATAGGTATTATCAACCCCAACAACGAAGTTTTACAAGTTGATAAATTAAACAATAAAATCTTACCTACCTATTTATTGTTTTATAGTTTGCAATGTTATTTAATGTAAAGCGATAGCAAAGCCTTTATGCATAAAAGATTTATTTATAATCATTTATAACATGCTGAGGCACTTATCAAACAAAAATACTGTTATTAATTAATAGTAAATATTAAAGTATATCTGGTATGGTTCATAGTCATATTATAAGGTGTAAAACTAAATGGTTTTCCTACCTACTCAAATAAAAAAAAAAACAAGGAACAAACGCATGGGCAAAAGTGGAACCTCCATGATAAGGATTACTTTTATCAGATAAAAACCGCATCAATTGTGATTGTGACTGTGGATCTGTACCTCAGTCAATATCACATCTGATCTCCTGCCCTCTATTGCCAACCACGTGTACTAAGATAGACCTGATTGAAGCTACCTGGAATGGGATAGCCGTAGCCAAATATTGGCAACACAAAATTTAATCTACCATCTTAGGACCAGTGACAAGAAGAAGAAGACTTTTATCTATGTTTTTTAAACATGTTTGATGTACGAGTGCAATCTGAATGCATTTGGGGTGAAAGAAACAGGGAGGGGGCTCACCTCCCCGCACTACATCATCGAGTCGTTGGACGACTTGGTGTTCCATTCAAAGATAAAGAAGAAGATCTTCATTTGACTAGCAAATTCCTCAGAGCTTCAATGACATCATGTATTTACTGTAGGTATTTATACTCGTATTTAGGTATCACAGTGTTAACATTTAGTAACACGTTTTAATTCTAGCTATGCACTTGGGCAGTTCCATAAAATGGCATAACACCCGTTCCATGGAATTAATCATATATCTACTTTATCCATTTTAAAGTTGAAATAATAGGAACTACTCTGGACTGCTCTGAATTTAGGGTAAAATCAGTTTTGTTGAAATTGAATTATGTAAAGTTTTGGAATCAGCATGGTGTGCATTGTTACATGAATTTACAAGTTTGTAGTATTACGTATATATACGTTGTATTTTAATCTAGACACACGGCAGTGTGTCCGCCAAGTTCGAGCAAAAAAAGCGACACACCGGCCGTGGGTTATATTACACGAACCATTTCGGGCCAAGTTCGACCCACCTATAACTCAAAATCTATTTTATCTACGCATATGAAATTTCTAGTATCTGTCGAGATCTACTTACTTATCTAAAATACAAAATTTCATTAATGTACCTATTGTAGGTCTTGAGATATTGACGTCAGAAAATCGCTATTTTTACTATACACTCACTGACTGACTGACTGACTCACTCATCAAAAACCTAGACCACTTCCAATGGTCGTATTGACTTGAAATTTGGCATGGAGGTAGGTCTTTAGATCAAGGTAAAGGAAAAAATCTGAAAATGGCCAAGTGTGAGTCGGTTCTAAAAATAATAAAGGTGTAAATTCATACCCCTAAGGAACTAAAACAAAAAAATTATCTATATCTTCTAATCGTCGTACCGACCTAAAATTCGTTACGAAGGTTTGTATTTAGTCAAAGTTAAGTATAAATGAGATATTTCCTTACCTAACTTAATCATAAGAAAAAAAGAAAATAAACTTTACAAAAATAAATGAAATCCCACCCAAAACATAAATGTGAAAAGCTGCCAAGTTCGATAATATTGGAATGCTTCGCCTATAAAAGAGGTGAGATCTAAATAAGTACCAAGTTCCATACACAGACCTCAGTTAAAAATAGTTACAGGAATGCACACTTGATTTTCTGCAGTTTGGAAAGTAGATTCTTATTTCCAAACTGCGAAAAATCAAGTGTGCATTCCTGTAACTATTTTTAACTGAGGTCTGTGTATGGAACTTGGTACTTATTTAGATGGAAAGTAGATTCTTATTTCCAAACTGCGAAAAATCAAGTGTGCATTCCTGTAACTATTTTTAACTGAGGTCTGTGTATGGAACTTGGTACTTATTTAGATCTCACCTCTTTTATAGGCGAAGCATTCCAATATTATCGAACTTGGCAGCTTTTCACATTTATGTTTTGGGTGGGATATATTTTTAGCTGGGAAGATAATACTGTCTATCAATTTTATTTCAAGTACTAAATCTGCAACCAAGAAGCCTAAAGAGTTTGAGAATATCTTCTGCTATCTTATCTGACCTTTTCTCAACACAGATCCACTTATAAAAAATTAAATGCTTCATAAGAGGCAGGTTGAGTGCAATAGCCTTAAGTGTCTTCACTAATATCTATGCATTCTATACCATTAATATTCAATCATCAAAATAAGAACCTAAAATACTTGAAACTTAAACTAAAGTTTCAAGTTTCAAATATTTGCATAGTCAGTTCAGGCACCTATAGAACATACCTAATGAACAATTGTACAAATTCCTTTCCAAACACTGAATGAGAATGATAATGGTTGATTGCTATGATCGATTGTTAGTACGATATCCGTAAAGATAAGTTTATCGTACTGTAATCTAGTAAAAATGGGTTAGGTTCGGCTATCTGACTGAATGACCTTAGAAATATAGTTAGAAATCATTAACACTCTCTGGGAACTTTAGACACAAAAAGGCATTTAATTTTACAGTAAATTTGTATGAATTATCATATAAAGTTCAGTTAAAACAGCTTAAAATAATAGTTTAAAAGTTTCTTACCGGATGCAGCCCAGTTTTCCGATTTATGTTTTCGGCACTCATTTTGGCACTAAATTTAATGAAACCTGCAGTTTCTAAGTAAGGTTTAATTCATAAGAAGCCCGAAAATTATGATTTAGCTAGTAAACATAACGAAAATCATGGGAATTTTATTGAAAAACCGCACTGAAAATTTCGTGAAATATCGCTCTCGCGGCCGTCGCTGTCAAATTGACATTGACAGTTGTTATCATAAAAATGTTGCCATACCTGTCTTTCAAATTACCACTTTTGTTAGTTGTTGCGTTGTTGGTCAGCTATTTTCCTATAATAAACTTAGGATCTTATCAAAATGAACCGACAAAAATACAATTTCTAGTAAAGATCCCATGATATAAATTAAAATAACGCCTGATGAAAATACCATTTGCATTACAAATTTTTAATTCTTTAAACGATTGCTCTATACATTTGACAAGGCGATTATAATACGGGAAATAGACCGAACAATCAAGCACAGGATAAATGTGGGATGGATGAAATGGCGACAGGTCACGCGCACAGCGTGTGACCGCCGAATGCCCCTCAAATTGAAGGGCAAGATATATAAAACGGTGGTGAGACCTGGTTGTCATGTATATGGATCAGAGTGTTGGCCAACTAAAGTGACGGATGAAAAACGACTGCATGTTGCTGTAATGAGAATGTTGCGATTGATGTGTGGTGTGACAAGGATGGATAAAATAAGGAATGAGTACCTACTTATATTATAGGGACTTTGACAGTAGCGCCAGTGACAGAAAAAAGAGAGGGAACCGTTTATCTTGGTATGGGCATGTAATGAGGAGGGATGAAGAGCATGCAAATGTAACAAAGAAAGTATTGAACATAAATGTAGATGGACGCAGAAGAAGAGGAAGGCATATAAAAAAGTTTGGATGGATTGTATAAAAGACGATATGAAAATTAAACGCGTAAGTGAGGATTTGACTGTTGATAGAGATGAATAGAAGAAATAGACATGTTGCGCCCAACTAAATAAATTGGGATAAGGGCAGGCTTGTATGATATATTTTTATCGTATTTTTGTGTAAGAAAATTATAACAGAATTGTAAAGTAATATATATTTTTAAGAATAAAAGGGGCTTTTTATAGTTCATTTTGAACATTATAACTTACTTGCTTCGATGACTTAAAATAATACTACAGTTTGTAAGTACTTAATAATTTTATTATTATTTTATGCTCACATTATAAGTAGGGTAATATGTATAATCTATACTACGGATAACTTAAAGTCTGGTAATCTCTATAAACATTAAAATAATAGACATCACCACTCTATATATATCTTTAAAAAAATTTACACTTTCAATTAAGTAAATGGTGAGCAGTAATTCAATAAATTTCTCTGGAGAGGGTAAGAAGAAAAGTAATTTCCAACATATTCTTCCAAGGTTTGGAGAGCATTATAAACAAAATTTGATTTTACGAAATGTATTACGTACGGACCATAGTTCTAAAATATTACTATGGAAATATTACTACTTCTTTCTTATAATATTACTGCTTCTCTGTTTCACCAGCTAACTACAAAAGACACAAAAGTCCAAAAATCTAGCTATTTTTTCAAAATGTTGGAAATTACCTTCTTGATTAGGTACTCTAGGGAATGTATCGAATTTCTTCTCACTCTGTATATTCGCTATAAATATTGTTTAAAGAGTGACAAATATTTTCATCCCTTAGTTGTGTAAGAATTTGAATATTGTGGTGAATTCATGAAATTCTATTGCTGTATAATTTTACCATCATCCTGTAGATGACTTAATAAATAAACGAAAAAACTGTAAGTAGTTAGTACCGATTTTGAAGCAATTACTGTATGTACCTAATAAAAGTATCATAGTTTTAGATAGGTACATTGAGGCTATGGGTAGAAGAACAATATTTTGCAATATACATTACATTCTAAATTTTATTATAAGACTTAGATAATAATCCGCACATATTTATATTAATGTCAAGTGTTTATACATTATTTACAATAAATTCTATATACATTACTCTAACAGATCTAGTAAACATAAAATAAAAATAATCAGGTGTAAATTAAATATATGAAATACATCTAATGGTAAACATCACTAAATTAGCTATACACAACTATGTTGAAAACAATAGGTTAACCATATTGACAACTAAAAGTAATAACCGAGATACTTAATTTCCAGAAACATTTATCGACACCAAAACAAATATTATATCTAGAGTGTTACGTTTTTAGTGGTTCATATAAAACTTAGAAGGCTGAAGCTAACAACCTAGGTATAATTATTGAAATATCACCAGGAATATTTGACCTATGTCCGTCGCACAACGCTAGATAAGAAATATTTGACCATAGTATCGTCAAATCAATTTGCTAGTTTTGTAGTGGGTTATTTTAGATAATCTAGATTTTTTTACGACTAACAACGGAACACTCTGTATAAAAGCATTCACCTTATTTTTTTTGACACAGAGTCCACTTTCAGAATTAAGGTATTGTAAACGTAACTACTGCGTTTACAAGTAATGTATTCGATGTCCATCCTTTACAAAAGATGTTTTTCAAATGGTGCTGGCATTATGAAGTTGGTACTGTGAAATCGTTTCGGTTTACAAAAGACAAATTATTTGCACTAAATCGTTCTGTCATATGTCCACCTACTATGCCGGCTAAATGGTTCATCATTTCCTCCCCCAGCGGGTCCAGCCCGGGGTATTAGCTGAGGCGACACTAGGGCGACGGCGGCATGCTCTCGTCGCTCTCGAGGTAGGTGACGTAGTTGTCGCCCCCCTCGCTGTGGGGCGCCCGCGGGGGCGGCAAACACGGCACGTCGTAGCCGTGCATCTGGAAGACGAAATGTGAGGTTAGGTATGTTTATAAATGGTGTGTCACAGACGTGAAATAGCATCACCCCATTTCTAACCGAAGAAGTTTTAAAAATAACTAAAAGATAAATTCTGGGAATGAGCTCATTGCACGTCGCTCGTCAATCCGTACGCCAAGCCCCCAAAGGGGGCTACAGATATCTCAGCATGCCACAGATACTCCAGCCTCCGAAGGGGGCTACAGATATCTCAGCATGCCACAGATACTCCAGCCTCCGAAGGGGGCTACAGATATCTCAGCATGCCCCAGATACTCCAGCCTCCGAAGGGGGCTACAGATATCTCAGCATGCCACAGATACTCCAGCCTCCGAAGGGCTACAGATATCTCAGCATGCCACAGATACTCCAGCCTCCGAAGGGGCTACAGATATCTCAGCATGCCACAGATACTCCAGCCTCCGAAGGGGCTACAGATATCTCAGCATGCCACAGATACTCCAGCCTCCGAAGGGGCTACAGATATCTCAGCATGCCACAGATACTCCAGCCTCCGAAGGGGGCTACAGATATCTCAGCATGCCACAGATACTCCAGCCTCCGAAGGGGGCTACAGATATCTCAGCATGCCACAGATACTCCAGCCTCCGAAGGGGGCTACAGATATCTCAGCATGCCACAGATACTCCAGCCTCCGAAGGGCTACAGATATCTCAGCATGCCACAGATACTCCAGCCTCCGAAGGGGCTACAGATATCTCAGCATGCCACAGATACTCCAGCCTCCGAAGGGGCTACAGATATCTCAGCATGCCACAGATACTCCAGCCTCCGAAGGGGCTACAGATATCTCAGCATGCCACAGATACTCCAGCCTCCGAAGGGGCTACAGATATCTCAGCATGCCACAGATACTCCAGCCTCCGAAGGGGGCTACAGATATCTCAGCATGCCACAGATACTCCAGCCTCCGAAGGGGGCTACAGATATCTCAGCATGCCACAGATACTCCAGCCTCCGAAGGGGGCTACAGATATCTCAGCATGCCACAGATACTCCAGCCTCCGAAGGGGGCTACAGATATCTCAGCATGCCACAGATACTCCAGCCTCCGAAGGGGGCTACAGATATCTCAGCACGCCACAGATACCCCAGCCCCCGAAGGGTGGTACACACATCTCAGCGCGCCACAGATACTCCAGCCCCCGAAGGGGACTACACACATCTCAGCGCGCCACAGATACTCCATTACGAGATCTAGTAGAAAGTTAGATGGTTGAAAACTCTGATAATGGGATCCATCGGTTCATTCGTTCATTGACAACGTGTTCTACACAACAGAAGTCCTTACTTGATTGACTAGTTGCTGGAAGGCCGCGCTGTGGTGCGGCGCGCGATCCAGGTCCGCGTGCAGAGCGAAGTCCGACAGCGCCTTCCACGGCGGCTGGTACGCTGTCACCTGCACGTAAAAATTAAAAGTTTTCAAAATCAATACATAGGTAAATAATGTACACACATACATTTTATAAAATGATGACGCTTTTTGCGTTTCTCTGTCTCTTTGTCTCGTAGAAATTGCTAACTGCTCCTAAACCTCACAACGGATTTTGATGCGGTTGTTTGTAATAGATAAAGAGATTCAAGAGGAAGGTTTATAATGTATAACACATGCCAGGAATATGCCTTTTTTTGTCTCGTCTGTCTGTCTCGTGGAATTCGTTTACTTCTCCTTAACCACGCAAAGAGATTTAATTCAATTTTCGTCCAATCTAGATAACCCTACAAGATAAATCTCTCAAAAGAAAGTGTAAAAAAAAACTGCAAATATTGTAAGGGCCAAATCACGAATATAAATCAACTTATGAAAAGAAAAAGTTCGGGGACTGGTTCACCTCTTCTTAAAATATTTGCAGTATTTTATTAATACTTTTTATATTGAAAGATAAAAAGAATATGTATGTACTTACCTCAAGAGGCATCGGTCCTGACGGCTCGTGCCGCACCGGCGACCCCGCTACGAGAGGTACTCCCATTGACATGAAGCCCAGGCGGCGGCCTTCCTGTTGGAAACAGAGGCTAAAGTTAGCCTGTGGCGAGAAAAAAAACAGATATAGACACAAAAAACACAAAATTTCGACTGCAGCAGAGACTTGAACCTAGGACAATGGAATAAGTACTATCCCACCTCTTTATGCGTTTTTAGCAAAGTCAAACTCAAAATATTTTATTCAAAATAGGATACAAAAATATATAAGTTATTGATAATAATTTCATTACAAAGAAGAGCCGCTACGAGAGGTACTCCCATTGACATGAAGCCCAGGCGGCGGCCTTCCTGTTGGAAACAGAGGCTAAAGTTAGCCTGTGGCGAGAAAAAAAAAACAGATATAGACACTAAAAACACAAAATTTCGACTGTAGCAGAGACTTGAACCTAGGACAATGGAATAAGTACTATCCCACCTCTTTATGCGTTTTTAGCAAACTCAAAATATTTTATTCAAAATAGGATACAAAAATATATAAGTTATTGATAATAATTTCATTACAAAGAAGAGCCGCTACGAGAGGTACTCCCATTGACATGAAGCCCAGGCGGCGGCCTTCCTGTTGGAAACAGAGGCTAAAGTTAGCCTGTTGCGAGAAAAAAACAGATATACAGGGTGCAATTTTACTAGTGGCCGATAGCAAAAAACTCAGAACCGGCTGGTAATGGAACAACTTTCCCCAAGTAACATAGGAAAAAATATGGAACAACTTTTCTCAACTAACATAGGTCAAAATATGAAAAATAATTTGAACCTCCCCTAGGTCTCAAATCAGCTGATCTTCAATTTTGTATAGGAAGTTCAATTTTTTTTAAATATTTCGGCCTATATTGGGGAAAGTTGTTTTTGCTTATCACTGTTATCACCCACCAACCGGTTCTGAATTTACTCTGTCGGTCACTAGTAAAATTTCGCCCTATAGACATAAATAACTCTAAATTTCGACTGTAGCAGAGACTTGAACCTTAGACCATGGAATATTATCCTAACACTCACTGGGTTACTTTGCTAGCAAAGTTAACACGTTAGCATTTATCAGGTTCAAGCAATCAAGTCCTTGCCGCATTTGAAATTTTGTAATTTAATATTTTTATTTACACTGTTCGACATTATTAAGTGTTTTTGCCAACGGTTTTTGGTAAATAAAAAAAGCAAAGTATTTTTAGGTGAACGTTTAAATAACATAAAAACATAGGTATGAACTTTGTCATTTTAACATTTTCAACTAATAGGTATATTGTAATTGTAATAATAAGTAAGACACAGACATACGACAATTAATAACTGCAAGTTGTTAATAGAACTACGTTTTTTTATTCATCAGCAAGTTCCTTAAAAATGTTAGTAATAAAACAGAACCCTGCGTTAATTACCACCTTCTCCTGCTGCATCTGCATCTTCAGCTGGATGGTCTTCTTCTTGTCCTTGCAGCGCTTGTTCTGGAACCAGACCCTGATGACGCGAGGACTGAGCCCCGTCATCTCAACCAGCTGCTCCTTCATCAGTGCGTCGGGCCGGGGGTTGGCTGCGTAGCAGGTTCTGCGAAAGGGAAAATTGTTACAGTAAAATTTTGCGGTAGAAACTCTTTTATGTTCTACTCAGAAAACTGAACAACTTTGATTAAAAACGTATCTTAGAAATATAAACTGAATAAAAATACAAACATGTTGGAAAAATTCGTCACTTAGTATTTTAGGTCTAATTTTATTCTACGTATTTTAATGAAAAGTTTTTGATAACACTTGTTCCGTTTTGTAAGTAGAATTCACCCTTAAAAAATTTATTCTATAAGTTTTCGCCATGGTATTTTACTAGCTAATAACTATTGCAAAAAAATAATACCTACTATACCATATTTTTTTACTTTATTCAACCTCATTATGATCAAATTTCCACACAATTAGGGAAAACTATTTCATCTGGCAGCACTATAATTTTGTTTCTTTTTAAAGTACCTATTTCAAAAGTTAACAAACAAATTACTTTCATACAGCCTTCCTACATAGAGATTTTTATTGTAAGATTGTAAGCTGATTAAAAAGAGAGCGGCTGGTTGCGACTGGATGGTAAAAACAAGCGTTCGTGTCGCAATGAACTGCTGTAGGCTGGCTGACTTGATTATTAATGATATGATGGCTGTTTCAAGATATTTAAATTATTACCTAATGGTTAATACCTTAACTGCTGAAGTTTCCTCTCAGTGAAGACTGTGCGAACCCTCGTGGTCCTCCCGTCCTCTTTGTCACCAGTCGACCGAGGGCGCCCTCTAAAGGCCAATAAGTCAGTTTACAAGATCATTTCAACATATAGAACAATGCAATTTTACAGTAAAAGAGAAGAATATATAAAATCTGTTTTTTGTAATTCTACGAAAAGTAATTTATGGCCCTGTAAACTGACTTTTTGACTAGACTCTAAAATAGGTCTACGCGTCGAGCAGCATTTTTAGTTCTAATCTTACCCAACTTTAAAAGGGTGTTAGAGTTTTATTAATGTTAGTATCGAAAAAGAATTCAGTGGAAAAGTCATTTTGTAGGACTGTTTTTGATTACCACGGTTACCTTCACTATCCGCATTGCCCTGCAACCACCAAGTCGAAAGTTTTGAGCTTTTTCTCATTGAGTACGGTTTTAACTCACGTTGGTTTGCCTTGCCGAAAAAATTCTGCTTGCGCGTTTCAGGATCTCCGCGTTTGTGCAATTTTGTCCTTAGAGCCATCTAGCGCAGCGTTCAAGAACTACTAAGTACTTCTTTCTTACCTAAGTGTATGAAGTTGTTTCTCGTTAAGTACGGTTCTAACTCGCGTGAGTTTTCCATCAGACCGACCACTCTTGCGACAAAATATGAGAAAACATTGCTTGCGCGTTTTAGGTTCTCAGTGTTTGTGCAAGTTTGTCCTGAGCGCCATCTACCGCAGCGTTCCAGAACTACTAAGTAATTCTTTCTTACCTAAGTGTATGAAGTTGTTTCTCGTTGAGTACGGTTCTAACTCTCGTTGGTTTGTTATCAGCGACACCGCACGACCACTCTTGTGACAAAATATGAAAAATTGCGCGTTTCAGATTCTTCACGTTTGTGCAAGTTTATCCTGAGCGCCATCTAGCGCAGCGTTCCAGAACTACTAAGTAATCCTTACCTAAGTGTATGAAGCTGTTTCTCGTTGAGTACGGTTCTAACTACCGTTGGTTTGCCATCAGCAACACCACACGAGAACTCTTGTGACAAAATATTAGAAAACTCTGCTTGCGCGTTTCAGGTTCTTCACGTTCATGCAATTTTGTTCTGAGCGCCATCTAGCGCAGCGTTCCAGAACTAATAAGTAATCTTTACCTAAGTGTATGAAGCTGTTTCTCATTAAGCACGGTTCTAACTGTCGTTGGTTTGCCATCGGCCGCACCACACGAAAACTCTTGTTACAAAATATGAGAAAACAATGCTTGCGCGATTCAGATTCTTCACGTTTGTGCAATTTTGTCTTGAACGCCATCTAGCGCAGCGTTTGAGAACTTTTATCGCTTCTTACCTAAGTGTATGAAGCTGTTTCTCGTTGAGTACGGTTCTAACTCTCGTCAGTTTGCTATCAGTCGCACCACACGAGAACTCTTGTGACAAAATATGAGAAAACTTTGTTTGCGCGTTTCAGGTTGTCTATATTTGTGCAAGTTTGCCTAGAGCGCCATCTAGCGCAGCATTCCATAACTACTAAGTATTTCTTACCTTAGTGTATGAAGCTGTTTCTCGTTGAGTACGGTTCTAACTCGTTGGTTTGCCATCAGACCGACCACTCTTGTGACAAAATATGAGAAAACATTGCTTGCGCGTTTCAGGTTCTCAGCGTTTGTGCAATTTTGTCTTGCGCGCCATCTAGCGCAGCATTCCAGAACTACTAAGTTTCTTACCTAAGTGTATGAAGCTGTTTCTTGTTGAATACGGTTCTAACTTTCGTTGGTATATTATCTATCAGCAACACCGCACAATCACTCTTGTGACAAAATATGAGAAAACACTGCTTGTGCGTTTCAGGTTCTTAGTGTTTGTGCAAGTTTGTCTTTAGCGCCATCTAGCGCTGTGTTTGAGAACTTCCATCACCTCTTACCTAAGTGTATGAAGTTGTTTCTCATTCAGCAAGGTTCTAACTCTCGTTGGTTTGTTATCAGCAGCACCACGCGACCACACTTGTGTTAAAAAATATAAGAAAACATTGGTTGCGCGTTTCAGGTTGTTCATGTTTGTGCAATTATGTCTTGAGCGCCATCTAGCGCAGCGTTCCCGAACCACTAAGTAACTCTTACCTAAGCGTATGAAGTTGTTTTTCGTTGAGTACGGTTCTAACTCTGGTTGGTTTGCCATCAGCAGCACCACACGAGAACTCTTGTGACTAAATATGAGAAAACTCTGCTTGCGCGTTTCAGATTCTATGTGTTGCTGCAATTTTGTCTTCAACGCCATCTAGCGCAGCGTTCCCGAACTACTAAGTAACTCTTACCTAAGTGTATGAAGTTGTTTCTCGTTAAGTACGGTTCTAACTCTCGTTGGTTTTCCATCAGCAGCACCACACGACACGACCGCTTTTGTGACAAAATATGAGAAAACTCTGCTTGCGCGTTTCAGGTTGTTCATGTTTATGCAATTTTGTCCTGAGCGCCATCTAGCGCAGCGTTCGAGAATTTCTATTAATGCTTACCTAAGTTTATGAAGCTGTTTCTCGTTGAGTACGGTTTTAACTCTCGTTGGTTTGTTACCAGCCGCACCACATGACCACTCTTGTGATAAAATATGAGAGAACTCTTTCTTGCGCGATTCAGGTTCTATGCGTTGTTGCAAGTTTGTCTTGAGCGCCATCTAGCGCAGCGCTCTAGAACTACTAAGTAACTCTTACCTAAGTATATGTATTTTGTTTAGCACGGTTCTAACACTGTTTGGTTTTCCGTCGGTTGAGAAAACTCTTCATGCGCGTTTCATATTCTTCACGTTTGTGCAATTTTGTCTTGAGCGCTATCTAGTAGATGCTTCAGAACTTGCATTTTTTTCTTATGGCGCTTAAGCGGTAAATACTAAGGTATTCTGACTTACCTAAGTGTATGAAGCTGTTTTTCGTTAAATACGGTTCTAACTCTGGTTGGTTTTCCATCGGCCGCGCCACAAACTCTTGTGACAAAATATTTGCGCGATTCAGGTTCTATGCCTTGTTGCAAGTTTGTCTTGAGCGCCATCTAGCGCAGCGTTCGAGAACTTCTATTAATTCTTACCTAAGTGTATGAAGTTGTTTCTCGTTGAGTACGGTTCTAACTATCGTTGGTTTGCCATCAGCAACACCACACGACACGGCTGCTCTTGTGACAAAATATTTGCGCGATTCTGGTTCTATGCGTTGTTGCAATTTTGTCTTAAGCGCCATCTAGCGCAGCCATCCAGAACTACTGAGTAATTCTTACCTAAGTGTATGAAGCTGTTTCTCATTGAGTACGGTTCTAACTCTGGTTGGTTTTCCATCGGCCGCGCCAGCCGATGTTCGCGCCCGACCACTCTTGTGTGACCCCGACTCGCTGCCTGAATCTGGAAATAGAAAAAGTGAACGTTTTCAGTAAGTTTTTGTTGCTAAATAAATGTCTCGTGGCCTCAAAACACACGCAAGAAGAAAATCTAACACAAACGAGTTAAACTGATAAGTAGGAACTAATTTGTAGTATCTGATGATGATATGTAGTATCTGATGATGATGATATGATGAGGACTCTATAAAACCCCATCATTGCCGATCATCAGAAGGGTATTTTCATTTCAGTTATCGATCGTCAAGTTATAAAGCCCGATTCCTTTGTTTCGGTCGGAGTGCCCACTTTAGGGGTAGTGACTGATTTAGGCTTGTCACCCCTGCGACAATAGGCGCATATCCATCTGTCTTTAGATTTACTACTCATGATACGAAAAAACTGAGGGGTAACCGACGTGCACGTAACATGATAGCACACGTAACAAGTAGTGCAAAATAATGCCTCTCCTGTTGTAATATCCTTCATACAAGTGGGGCACTGCTTTGTATTATCGTCTGATCCTGCCATCTTTAATGAATTCCGTGAAACTTCAGTTTCGGAGTAACTATTTTATAATCTGTGGTTCAGTTTGTGAGGTTGTGGGTCTATTTAAGAGTTACTGTCTACTAATCTGTGGTACAATGAGTAAGTTTCGGGTTTCAAATTATAGATGGCGCTGTGTGTCAAGCCGTTCCACTCGTGTTCTACTACTCCTTCATGCTTCTTTACATATTTTTAGGTTATATTTGCAAATTCTTTGTAGTTATATCCCTCTCTTCAGTATTATTTATCATAAATACGTTCCTCACACTTACTTGCTGTAACTTTTTATGTTTTTCTAGCGAAATGTGGCGAATCCAACTTTGTATTGCCGTTGAAAGATTTTCACTGTTGAAAGTTTTTCACTATTTTCAGTCGAAATTCAAGTCAATACGCGAAAAGTTATATAAACAATAGAATAATTACACTGGTGAACACATTTATATGTAGATTAATATGCGTTTTAGTATGTTTTAACAATTTTAAATGATTTTTTCACGAGAGCTTGTGTTTACAACGTCAGTGTTGCCAGCAACCTTTTTAACAAAGGGAAAATTACAGGACAGGGCTAGAGCGCCGGAGAAATTAGCAACTCCTACCGACAAGGTTCTGAAGAAGGTACCGGAGAAACCAGTAACCCCTAAAGACAAGACACTGAAGAATGTACCAAAGAAAGTAGTGACCGCTAAAAACAAGGTACCGGAGCATGTAGTAACCCCTACTGTCAAGTCGGCTGATGCAGAAAGTAATGTGGCTTCAATTCAAAAGTTACTGCCAGATGGCATGCTAGGAAAAATAATTGATGCGGTTCGAGAAGACATCACCCACACTTTTAAGAATACAATAGAAGAACTTATCAACCAACAAATAACTGCACTAGCCGATCGCATTATTTCAAGACTTGAAGATGTTGTACACACAGTTGAAAACTTAAACAGCCGGGTTGATGGTATCGAAGATCGTGTAGCATCCATTGAACATCAACTGGCGGAAGGCTTCACCGGCTCAGACAATGATCAGAAGCAGAATACTATAATTGAAAATCTAAAAAGCGAATTAAATGACCGGGACCAAGAATTACTTCAAAATGACCTAGAAATATCGGGTATCCCAGAGGTAGCCGGCGAGAACCCTATCAATATCGTCTCTCTTGTGGGTAGCAAACTTGGCGTCAACATCTTGCCTAGTGACGTAGTCAGCGCGATGCGAGTGGGAGCACGGCGCGATTACGCCGCTGCAGCCGCAGGACCCGCTGCTGGAGGAGGCGCTCGAAACAATGAGGGAGAGCGTACACCAATTCGGCAAATTGCTGTTCGCCTAGTACGCCGCGCCCAGAGAGATGCGCTGTTGCAAGCTGCACGAGTCCGTCGTACTGTTGATACATCTGGATTAGATCTGCCAGGGGAACCCCGTCGCTTCTATGTGAATGAACGATTGACGCGCATAAATAGACAGCTTTTTTGGAGAGCTAGAGAAGAGAAACAACGTCTAAAATGGAAGTTTGCATGGACAAAAGATGGGGCCATATTAGTTAGAAAGGACCAAGAAAGCTCGGTTATACGTATACGCACAGAAAAAGACATTGCCAGGGTTTTTGGTGCTGCAAATGTTGGTGGCATATAATATGTCATTTCATTTAGTATGCCAATATTGCTTTTTGACTGTGCTATATTTTATGATTTACTTTAAGTTTCATAATTTCTTTGTGTACTGTTTCGTTAATACTTTGTTAAACTACTCGATAATTTTATCTATTGTTAAGTATATAATATTAAGACTAGATCTCACTAAAACTTACACTCTATGTATTCTTAAAATATTCTTTATATTTATATTTATTGTATCACACATACATCACATTATTCCTTCTATAAGGCATTATCGTCGTATCCCATTTTCTTATAATTATTTTAATGTTTCTTTCTACTATAAAATGTCAGTGGCATATAACGTATCTCTTAATTTTTCTATAGTTAACAAACGGCATTTAACTTTGCTGACATTCTCACTGATGAGGGTAAATACTGTCTAATCCTCCACGCCTACATTTTTCAATTTATTAAGACAAATAATTTATCTATAGGTTTGCTTAATCCTGGTTCCTTGGTACTGCTCATGATGAGTTTTGGTAGCTCTATCACGCCATCAAGTGGATATTCTGGCAATCAATGAGACCTGGCTTCCAACAGGTGAAGAGGCACGCGCGCCTGCTCCATCTGGGTATCGGCTGCGCCATATATCGCGCCCAGCAAATCTACGAACGCGTGGAGGCGGAGTGATTTTATATCAAGCGTGGCATTAATGTACGATATCTCACACACCCTCTTCACATTCAGTAGAGCAAATGTGGTTAGGTCTTAACCTTAATGGAGTTCGGGTGGCTATCGGTACTGCTTATCGCCCGCAATGGGTAAACCTTGATAACTTTATTGATGCTCTTTCTGAATCTATAACTTCGTTTTCATTATACGATCACGTCATTCTTGTAGGAGACTTTAATACAAATCTTTTAGTTAATTCAAGTACATTTAATCCTAGCAACGCCAAAAACTTCTAGACTTCTTTACTTATATGAATCTTACTCAATATGTAGATCAAAACCACACATTTCACAGATCATAGTGAATCTTTAATTGATGTAATTTGTTCTACTACGAAGATTTTTGACGTAAAGGTTGATTACATTCCTGATCTTAGCCACCATGCTTTTATATCATGTAAAACAAGTTTCAAAAATTAAGGCACCACCGAAATGGATAATATATAGACCCCTGAAAGACATAAATTTGGAACTTTTTAACCATGACTTAGAATTAATTAATTGGCAGCAGTTAATATCTAATGATGTAAATGATTTGCTACAAAATTTAAACTCGTACTTACTTATTTTGTTTGATCGTCATGCCCCAAAAAAACTAGTGTATATTAAAGAACGTTCATACCCTTGGATAACCTATAATATTGAACAAATGATGAGATTACGCGATGATGCTCATGCTAGATACCGCCTAACAAAACTTGATTCTCATAAAGCTTATTATAAGGATTTAAAAAATATTGTAATTGCAGCTTTCAACAGTGAAAAGTCTGCATATTTTAAAGAACATATCAACTCAAATATTAATAATCCTCAGTTTGTGGAAGAATATCAAATGGGATGTGGCTGACTTTAGGACTAAAGATATGGAGATCCCATCACACTTGTTTGACCCAAACGCCATAAACACCCATTTTCTTACTTTACCTGGAAATGACTCTGTTAGTATTTCAAATCTGACCTACTTTGAATTTCACCGTTTTGGATCAGGTACTTTTCAGTTAAGCCCTATTAATGAGTCAACGGTATTAAATATCATAAAATCTATTAAATCGAACGCATTAGGGATAGATGGAATCTCTTTAAATATGGTCCTTTAACTCTTCCACACACGATTGGAATTATTACAGCTCTAGTGAATAAATCTATATTAACAGGTACCTTTCCTGAAGCCTGGAAAACTGCTGTAATCAAACCACTACCTAAAAACAATCATCCGGCCGAATTTAAAGATTTGAGACCAATAAGTATTTTGCCATTCCTATCGAAAATTTTAGAAAGCAGTTAGCATTCAAGTATATAAATATATCGAACAAAATAATATATTACCATCAAAACAATCCGGGTTCAGGAAGGGCCACAGTACAGCTACAGCATTATTAGAAGTAGTTGATGACATCATAGCTGCTCAGGATAAAGGAGAAGGGACTATTCTAACGCTGTTAGATTTTTCACGTGCGTTTGACACAATTAATATCTCTCTTCTACTGTCCAAACTTGCCTACTACGGTTTTGATATTAACACTATTAAATGGTTTTCTAGTTATCTTACTGGTCGCACTCAGTTGGTTGAGCTTCAGAAGCCGGACGGATCGTCGATAGTTTCAAATACAGCACCAGTTAAAAGAGGAGTCCTCAGGGATCTATTCTTGACCAGTGCTCTTTATTTTATATTCCGCTGATATTATTACAAGTATTAAAAATTGTAATTACCATATTTACGCCGATGACCTACAGCTATATATGTCATTTAAACCTGGTCACACTAATTCTGCAATTAACAAAATTAACGAAGATTTGGAGCGCATAGCCGAATGGAGTGTAGCAAACTGCTTGGTGATAAACCCTGCAAAATCTAAGTTTCTTGTCTTGGGATCTTGTAAACAAAGAACAGAGATTATAGCGGCTGACCCTGTTGTATCAGTTAAAACAGATCCGATCCAAATGGTTTTTGAGGCTCGAAATCTGGGGGTTTTAATGGATGGTAGATTACATTTCGAGAATCATGTCTTGACGACTATACGTAACTGTTTTTACCGTTTAAAGGTACTTTATCGAGTGCGTAATTTTTTAGATGTTGACTTACGTATAAAATTATGCGATTCTTTAATCCTCTCTAAACTTAATTACGCTGATACGGTAATTGGGGAATGTTTACTCGCACGAACTAAAAAAGTTATACAGAGATTGCAGAATGCATGTGCCCGTTTCTGTTTCCATATACCTAGGCGAGCTCATGTCACTCACTTCCTAAACAATAATAATTTAATGAACATGGCGTCAAGACGCTCATTGCATTTTGCTACGTTACTTTTCGGTGTCATTAAAAACCAAATCCCAATATATTTATTCCAGAAACTTAACTTCTAACCGTCACATTAGGTATGCTAGTCGCCTTTCTAGCCATCAACACCGTACAACTGCCTTTCGTGGTAGCTTCCGGTATGCTGCCACGAAATGCTGGAATAATTTACCTCCGCCCATAAGAAACTCAAAATCTATTAATTCTTTTAAATACAATCTAAAAAAATACCTTTTACAAAATCAAAAACAATCATAGACAAGCAGTTGTACCAATTCCTTCAATTCATTATATTAAAATAAATTTTAAATTACGAATACTATTTATTATATTATGCATCTATACCTAGGCATTAGTTTTATAGCAGTCTGACTGATCTCATAAAATATTAGTTGATATATTACCTGATCTCATTATTTTAAGTCTGTAATTATTGTTATTTGTCATTGGATTTATTATATTATTTTTCTAATTGTATTTTATTATAGTTACAATATCTGTTTGAAATATGCGAGTAATGAAAATCTTTTTATAATAATTATGTATATGCTTAATCTAGTAATTTAAGAGTCTTGTGTTGTCACAATAATTTGGTTACGCGGAAGACCAGCGCTTTGTGAGTGCCCTGCGCAAGTAGGCTCTTGCAATGCATTTTGCTGAGCGGAGACCTTTTTGTTACCATTGTTAAACCTATTAAACTGTAAGTTAATTTGATTTATTTAATGTGTGGTAACAAATAAACATTTTTTCTTTCTTTTCTTTTTTCTATTTCGCAGTTTAGAAAATCAATTCCCAGTTTCTTAAAAGGCAGTTGTACTAAAAATTCCCAGTTTCTTAAAAGGCAGTTGTACTAAACTGACTACGTTTGCTCGTCTTGTGATCAAACTTGATCTCCCATTCCAAACGGCAGAACAAGACTTCTGTGATCAAGAGACTCTTTGGATTATTTATTACATTAATTCAAAAAATTAAAGAGAGACATAAAAAAATACATCGCAACGTGCTAAGTCGCCGCTACGTCGTAGGCATTCGTAGCAGAGGTCAACATCAGCCCTAAATAATGCAAACATAATTGTTTCTTCCGTAACATCAAACACAAAGTCACATCCATACAATCACCATTATGATCCCTCGATTATCCCTCTATGATCCCACTTCACACCTCTGCTAACCCTAAAATCCTGGGTATTTAGCAATTACATAATAACTACAGAACCCCATAAGGTACCGGTCATCTGACGGTCATTTCTAAATTAGCTAGGGATCTCTAGGATTAAGTATGATTAAGGGTGAAAAGGGGTGGATCGAAGTGATTAAAAACCTTTGAAAGTGTACGTAGGTACATTTCTTATTTATTATTATTATGAAATCTTTCAAATTTTCAATTCAAATGTATAAAAAAAAGATTCAGGTATGTGGTTAGAAGTTGTGTAAGTAGAGTTTTAGAGAATTTGAACTGCCTAGTAATCGCCTCAAAGTGATAAATTATCTATTCCAACTTTATGAATGAGTGTAGGTATCTTTGTTCTTTGTTACCCTACGTATTGCTGCGACTCTAGCACAAAATAAGGATGTGCCTTTCCAACTCGCTTACCGCAGGAAGTAAGTACTTAATTTGTAACTCTAGGTATCTACCAA
Source organism: Phthorimaea operculella (assembly GCA_024500475.1). Classification (NCBI taxonomy): domain Eukaryota; kingdom Metazoa; phylum Arthropoda; class Insecta; order Lepidoptera; family Gelechiidae; genus Phthorimaea; species Phthorimaea operculella. The sequence continues at coordinate 147,902 of JANFCV010000217.1, forward strand.
AATATAGAGCTGGGGCTACTTCCATACAGTCCTCAAACGTTTTTGCATTGTTTTTGCCGATCGCTATACAGGGAGTAACAGAGAGGGTATAACAAGCCGAAAGGAAGTCAAGCTACTCATGAAACTGAACAAATTTCCCTATGGCACATGAGTCGAAATATGAAAAAAAATATATGGTCCTCCCATACAAAATTGCCGATCAGCCGATTGATTTACTATGAGAGGTCCATTTTTTTTCATATTTCGGCCTATGTTCCATGGGGAAAGTAGTTCAGTTTCATGAGTACCTTGACCTCCTTTCGGCTTGTACCCTTTTCGTTACTCCCTGTATAAACAACTTCCAACTATCTTCGGATGGACCAGTCGGTCTCCTAGTCATAACACCCGACCAGGCGGCGGGTAGCCTACCCTTTTCCCTTCTCCGTCGTCACTCGGTCAACAGGCGTGATCATCACTCCTCCTAAATAGCATTCCTGTAGATAACCATAACCCCAACCACTCGAGCACTACACGCAATTTTTCCGCAATTTCACACAATAAATCAACCTGTGTACCAGTTGGCGTTTTTCGGCGGCAACTTCAAAGCCGTCGGCGCCTCTGTCGGCTACATCAAAGACCGATTAGCGCGTAATCACGGCACGATCGCGAAAGTTACCGATATCGATAGCGACACTCGAAAAATCGAATCTGTAGCGATTGGTATCGGCGGGTAAACTAATTATGAATGTAGAGATACGCTGAGCTAATATTGGTGTATTTGATTGCATGTATGGGAACGTTTTGACCTTTATACTGAAACTATGGCAGTACTTTCCAATATTTTGCTATCTATCAGTGCTAAAGGTGTGGTAATAGCTGGCGGTACCTACTGCCACCCCTAGTCCACTAAGGGTGTTTCGTAAAAGGCGACGTAGAGTTTTTTAAACTCGGCTGAAATCTGTCGACTATGGTCAACCGCATGGTGGTGGTGATACCACTTACAAAACCATTCCCAAAGAGGGTTAACGTTAGGCAGGCAGCCGGTCGTAAAGCATACCGTTTTGCTACATGATTTTGTGCTCTCACAAACTTATTTGGGATACCTAAGGGCAGGCAGATGATGATGATAGGTTGGATTGGATAGGATGATAGGTATTCTACGTTTTGTCTACGTGCCCGATGGGCACCTAATGCAAAATCTAGCGAGTCAGCAGAGTCACAAAACTATAGGTTGATGTTATGTGATGTAAATTCTACTCACCAGACATGGAGCCAAGTTCGTGTGGATGATGTGAATTATTGTTACTAAGGGTTGTATTGTTGTTGCTTTCTGCATTTCCACTGCTGCCGCTGGTATTTGCACTCTGAAAGAAAATAACACCATTTATATACCTACCTACATACAGGGTTATTTTTTAGTCAGTGCGCAAACTTTGCAGGATGTTTCTACTTACTTGTGATTCTGAACAACTTTTACTATGGGGCCACCTGCGAAATCTAAAAATTTTGGTTGTTCCATACATTTTTGCCGAGTAGGTATGAATTTTTCTATGGAACATCCAAATTTATTTTTGCGAATTCGCAGGTGGTCCCATAATAAAAGTTGTTCAGAATCACGAGTAGAAACACCCTCCAAAGTTTGCACACTGACTAAAAAATAACCGTATATAGGCAATGATATTATATGTAGGTTTGTATATAGGTAGGTACCTATGTCGCAGGACCATCGCGAAATTGGGTCAATCGCGAAATCAGTTTTCCTAGCACTTATCCGGCATTCGCGAAGGGCCTAGGGATTTCGCGATTGACCCGATTTCGCGATGGTCCTGCGAGACATACATAGGTATAGCACGCCTATAGCAAAAAGCTGTAAAAACGGTCATATACACCATGTCTGACAAAAGCTTGAGATTCACTCAGAAGACTGTGTATCATATCACCACCGTAGTGACAGATTGTCAGCCTGTCGCCTAAAATTGCAATACACAACTCTCAAAATCCCTTAGTCGCTTCGTCGTGAAAGGTTTGGGGTGATGCTATTCTAATCCGGCACCATACGAAAGATTTTCATATTTTCAGTAGATAAGTGAGTATTCATCGATGAAACTTTTTATGAGTTATCTTTCGAAATCAAAACCAATGATCAGCATGATTAGATTATGTATCAGATTGTAATTTTTAGGGTTCCGTTCTTAAGGGGTTAAAACGGGACCTAGACGGGACCCTATGGGGTTAATCTGCATTTTTTGTACACGCCGAGTTAAAAATTATTTTTTTTAAACGAGTTGTTCTATGAAACTACAAAAATCTGCAAATCTGTCATGACCACAGACAAACCGCGAATGTCATTTTTTTGCTCTGTGGTCATCAGGGGGGTGTCAGTTGTAGTTCCAAATTTCGACGCTCGTCGCTGCTATCGCTTATTTGACTGTGGCGGCAGAATTTAAATTTGGAATGAAAAAATTATTGTCAGTCAATTCATCTGTGACAAAGACACTTCTATGACAAGACTTATCAAAATTTCAACGTGGCGTCTGTTGTTGATTAAATTTTCGGTGAAATTTACTTTTGCTTTCAATGATATTATATGTAGGTTCTAGGTTGTAGATACGCCACCTGAGCAAAAAGTTGTTCCTTCAAATTGGTCTCCGTGAGACCAATGTGACAGTCTTGTGTCAGTCAGGCTTTGGTCAGGCTATGAGCTGTTCAAGCGAATTTCACGGAACAACTTTTTTGTACAAACAGTATGGAGATACCGTGTCTATAATAAAATGTCTTTGTTTGCTTTAGTGGATTTATTCGCGCATTATTTATTTCTCAAGTTGTTGATAAGAGATTCTACCTTCGCAAAACCTTCGGATGCGTGGACCATGACCTGAAACGTGGTAGGTAAGCTGTACCTTTTTAGGTTACGGGGTGATTACCTAAATATGATGATTCTTCATTTGGATATGTTTGCTCGTGCTTCTTTGTGTGTGCATAAGTGAGCAGAGCAATTTTTTGTGTACAATTTGCTGCATTTAATGATTTATTTAACATGAAGGGTTTTCCTTTCAGATCAAAATGCTTTGAGTGACCATAATTACTTCAAGACCCGATCTTATGATAATGATGATGATTCTGACCTCACCTAATTTGTGGGATAAGCAAATATTCATGTGCAACCTTCGCCCACTTTTGTGAACACTGTACAAGCTTCTACATCTACCTAAAACGCCAGGCCGAAATAACTTTGTCATGTATGTTGAATTAATTGTTATCAAACATCGCAATGAAAATTTCCGATAAAACTCTTTGTAAGTGGTAATGTGGTAAGTTTGTAAACTACTTTGAATAAATGTATTTTGAAAATTTAATAAACTGACAATTTAATCCCATTTTCTGAAGTTTTATTCACAATTTCTTATTATTTAATCAACATCAATACAGTATACCCTACAGTAGAACGCCGCAGTTTTATCGATAATGACCGCACAGCACTAATAATCGATGGCGATAAATGTTTCGATGGACAGCACTATTAATTATACTACCTTTTTGGATTTACTATCTCCTTATGGTCCTAATTAACATCTATGGTTAATGCGCGACACTAGCGCCAAGAGATGAACAATAATGTAGTGGGATATGTAATCTGTGGTAGTGGGACAAGTGACTGTCGTATCTGTAGCTAGTCTACATATTTAAGTTCATCTGTGGTGGTCATGACATGACCAATTTAATAGGTCATCAAGTCATCATCGATTTATCCGAAAAAGATACCAAAAATAATTTAAAAATATTGTTAATAACTTGCGGCCCGCCCTGCGGTTTTACCCGCTTTCATGTTTAAAAATCTTTTGGTTAAGCTAGACTTGGTTGGTAGTCATAAGTAGGTAAAACAACAACTTACTTTTTCTAAAACATCGTGATCTTCTCTACAATATAAAGCACCGCCTTCTCTTAACGCGAATTCGTCACCTGCGAACAAAATACACACGAATTAACACAAATAAACTTGCAGCCATGGATCGGAGAGCGCAGCGTGGGACTTATTCCTGAAGGTGAAAAAAAAAACCAGCACAACGGCCTGTAAAAAGCCTACGTCTTTCGGTTCTTCTTTTTTAGAATGCTAAAAAGAAGGGTTATGTTTTTGATAGTATATACTATATACCTAGTTGTGTTTTAATAGAACTTAATGATGTGACTTTTAAGAAAAACCGGCCAAGAGCGTGTCAGACACGCCCACAAATAGGGTTTCGTAGTCAACGTTTAAATATCAGGCTTTTCAGTATTACAAACTTAATTTTGTTGCTGGTTTGTTAGCAGCAGTATGATGACCAACCGCAAATAGAAAATCTCAATTTTTTCTGAAACCTTTAAGGGTACGATATCCGTTATAGTTTTCATTGTAACTTCAGATTGTAAGCTATATTCCATATTTATTTCAAATTTTTAGCGTTTATACTTTAGAAGTTACAGCTGGAACAAATTATGGGTCAAAAACGCCCTTTTTAAAAGCAAATATCTCGTGACAGAAACATTTTAGTGACTTTGTTTCAAAGAAACCTCACCTTAGTTTTAAAAGACCTATTCAACGATATCCTACTCAATATAACAGAAGAAAAAATTTTTGTCCTCCTTTCACTTGTAAGGGAGGGGGTCCAAAAAAAATTTAAAATATTTTTTTCTTAACATTTCTATATTTGGGTCAACACGATCTATCTTCTCACCAAACTTCATGTTGATAGCTCTAAAACTGACGAAGATATGAGGGCGCGGCATACAGACAGACAGACAGACAGACAGACAGACAGACCGACAGACAGACAGACAGACAGACAGACAGACAGACAGACAGACAGACAGACAGACAGACCGACAGACAGACAGACAGACAGACAGACAGACATTCAGACATGACGAAACTATAAGGGTTTCTAGTAGACTACGAAACCCTAAAAAGTATCGTTTTTTTCAGTCAACAACTAAAAAATATTATAAAGGAATGGCTATTTATGTAGTTGTAGTCTACTAGAAACCCTTATCATTTCGGTAAGTCTGTCTGTCTGTCTGTCTGTATGCCGCGCCCTCATAACTTCGTCAGTTTTGGAGCTATCGACCCAAACTTAGAAATGTTGAGAAAAAAAAAATTTCATTGTTTTTTGGACCCCCTTCTCATACATGTGAAAGGGGGCCAAAAAATTTTTTTTCTCCTGTGATATTGAGTAGGGTATCGTTCAATAGGCTTTTTAGAGGTTTCTTTGAAAGAAATACTCTAAAATGTTTCTGTCTCGAGATATTTGCTTTTAAAAGTAGCGTTTCTGTGCCATAATAAAAAAAAAAATAAAAAAAAAATTTGTTCCAGATGAACTTCTAAAGTATGCATGCTAAAAATTTGAAAAAAATATGGAATATAGTTCTTAATATGAAGTTACCATGAAAACTATAACGAATACTGTACCACTTAAGGTTAAGGAAATATTAAAGATTTTCAATTTGCGGTTGGTCACCATACAGCTGTAAACAAACCAGCAACAAAATTAACTTTGTAACGCTGAATAACCTGATATTTAAACGTTGACTACGAAACCCTATTTGTGGGCGTGTCTGACACGCTCTTGGCCGGTTTTTACTTCATTAGCCACATCAATGTTTTTTTAACCAAACCTTTATTAAATGGATTTGAAAAAAACAATCGATACCGCGTTTTAAAAGACTACTAGCGACATCTATTGTCGTTGCATTAAAACTGACCAGGTATTAGTTGCCTCGCACAAGCACAGCACCGAAACCAGTCGATGTGGTAGATCTTCGTCTTGGCTCGCATCACGAAGTCGTTTAACCCGACCGCACCAAAAGAAGGATTGTGTTTTATGCATAGTGCCTGCTAGAGCTACACTACAGCCCAACTGATCACTATTTGCTTCACTAGCCGAATCTTATTTGAATCAAGTCTTATTTAGATGGATGTAAAAGTAACAAACGATACCGCGTTTTAAAAACTAACAGCGACATCTATTGTCGTCGTTTTATAACTCACCAGGAATAAGTTGCCTTACAAGCACAGCATCGAAAGCAGTCGACGTGATAGATCTTCGTCTTCGCTCGCATCACAAAGTAATTTTTGCCCGACCGCTCCAAAAGGAGGATTGTGTTTTATGCAAAGTACCTACATGCTAGAGTTACAGTCCAACTGGTCAAGTGATCACTATTTACTTTACTAAAGTAAGGCCAACCAGACGAGATAAAAATTGTAAACAAATCTGAAAGAGACAGCTGATATTATACCATAAGACAGATTGTAATAACTGTCACCGAGTGATACAAAAGTTGTTTACATTAATTATCTCGTTTCGTTGGAACAAACGATACCGCGTTTCAAAAACTAACAGCGACATCTGTTGTCTTACCAGGTATTAGTTGCCTCGCACAAGCACAGCATCGAAAGCAGTCGATGTGGTAGATCTTCGTCTTCGCTCGCAATCGCATCACGAAGTCGTTTTGCCCGACTGCTCCAAAAGGAGGATTGTGTTTTATGCATAGTACTTGCTAGAGCTATAGCTAAACTGGTTATTATATTTGCTTCACTAGCCCCATCAATGTTTTTTGAACCAAGACTTTATTAAATTGATTTGAAAAGAACAAAACGATACCGCGTTTTAAAAGACTACTAGCGACATCTATTGTCGCAGCTTCATAACTCACCAGGTATTAGTTGCCTCGCACACGCACAGCATCGAAAGCAGTCGATGTGGTAGATCTTCGTCTTCGCTCGCATTACGAAGTCATTTTGCCCGACTGCTCCAAAAGGAGGATTGTGTTTTATGCATAGTACCAGGTACCTGCTAGAGCTACAGCCCAATTGGTCACTATTTCCTTCACTTGCCCAATGTTTTTTGAACCAAGCCTTATTTAAATGGATTTGAAAAGAACAAAACGATACCACGTTTTAAAATACTACTAGCGACATCTATTGTCGTAGCTTTATAACTCACCAGGTATTAGTTGCCTCGCACACGCACAGCATCGAAAGCAGTCGATGTGGTAGATCTTCGTCTTTGCTCTCATCACAAAGTCTCCGCGTTTTAAAAGACTACTAGCGACATCTGTTGTCTTATAACTTACCAGGTATTAGTTGCCTCGCACAAGCACAGCATCGAAAGCAGTCGATGTGGTAGATCTTCGTCTTCGCTCGCATCACGAAGTCGTTTTTGCCCGACCGCTCCAAAAGGAGGATTGTGTTTTATGCATAGTATATGCTAGATCTACAGCCCAACTGGAAACTATATACCTACCTATTTCACTAGCCCTATCAATGTTTTTTGAACCCAGCCTTATTTTTCAATGTATTTGAAAAGAAATAAACGATACCATAAAAACTAACAGCGACATCTATTGTCGTCGGTTTATAACTCACCAGGTATTAGTTGCCTCGCACAAGCACAGCATCGAAAACAGTCGAAGTGATTTTTGTCCGACCGCTCCAAAAGGAGGATTGTGTTTTATGCATAGTACCTGCTAGAGCTACAGCCAAATTGGTCACTATTTACTTCACTAGCCCTATCAATGTTTTTGAAGTTTTGAACCAACTTTATTATATGGATTTGAAAAGAACAAAACGATACCGCGTTTCAAAAACTAACAGCGACATCTATTGTCGTCGCTTCATAACTCACCAGGTATTAGTTGCCTCGCACACGCACAGCATCGAAAGCAGTCGATGTGGTAGATCTTCGTCTTCGCTCGCATCACGAAGTCGTTTTTGCTGAACGAGCTGCCGCACTTGTCGCATTTCGTTCCGAATAGTCTGTGGACAAGGGAAAATAATGTTAGGAATGAAAAAATTAGGAAATTCTATGTAGAGGTCAGCCCAGTACCTAAAAAAGAGCTGCAGCATGGGATGTTTACCAGTTAAGTTTGTCTTAATTTAAAAGAAAAAAGCCAACTCTTGTAATGCCTTTAATTTTCATTTGACTAAAAAACAAAAGTCCGTACCTATAAACAAGCAGATGTATTACAAAACAAAAACCCGACTGCGGTAATTTCAAAGTTGTTTTTGCGATAAAATCCTCTATTTCGAATTTAAGATTTTTTAACATAGCCTGTGTCACTCGCGCTGGTGAGACGAATCGAACGACACCTCATATGTCAAAATCCAACTAAGTAGGTATGCGTTTGGGCTGTAGCCCGTGAAAAAGAATTTTCTTGTCCACACACATACATACATATATGAATACAAACTTACATACATACTCTCGAAAAATATAACCCTCCCTCTGAGGCAGTCGGGAAAAAAGAAAACGTCATATTTGCTTTTCCGTAGCAAATGGCTTTTGCAAGCAGTTTCTCGTGCAGTTTCGACCAGTATTGCACCGATTTTATATGAAAACTTTTTAGCTGCAGACTGTATTTCAAAACGGACAAACTGGCCGTTGCCATAAAGTTACAGAAAAAGAAAATAAAACGTTGTAGGGTCAGCTCACATCTAGCACGCTTTGGCGCAAACCTTTGCGTAGGTACGTATGAAATAAAAGTGGAGGTCTGATCGTGAAGCAGTTCGCCTTTTGCTCATGTCATGGCAGCCATTATCTACTTTATTTCATTTACAATACCGAGCATTTTTATTAATTCCTGAAAAAGTTTGCGCCGAATGGCGCTAAATATGCATAGACCTCTACTTTACTTTTTAATTGCGAATGGTTTCGGCCAATATCTTTGCCAATATCCTTTTGAAGCATATTTAAATTGAAATCTCTTTGCCTTACCTAATAAAGTTAGATCTCTTGCTGACATTCCGCTTGTAACCACCTTTAAGTATGATAATTTCTAGATAACCTACCTAATCTCAAAACAGATAATCTAAATCAGATATAATAATGATGTAAGTAAATGCACCAAAAATGTTATCAAAAACATTATCTTTTCCAAATGCAAACAAACTATTTACTAAGTCAGCAAACTGTAAAAAATAGAAAAGTTTTGTTTGAGAACAGAACTGAATTCTGAAACGTTTCTGTATAACTTTTCACTCATATGAAAATAGATGAAATAGGCAGAGCTGTTGCCAGAATTCAGAACAAAACCTCAACCTCTCGTTTTGGTAAGTACTGATTTTCAGTACCAAAACATTAGTGCCAGCACTATTGAACATCTATGACTTCTCATACCTGCAACTGCTTACGATTTGACAGTACGGCGGCGGCGCGGGCCGATATGCACTCTGTAGCTTGCTTAAATATACAGGCAGATCAAATAAAATATAAGCATGTACTAGGCAAATTTTTAGAGAAAACTACACGCTAGTTTTCGTGAAAATTGCATTTAATTATAAAAATACAAAACGTAAAAAGTGCACCCTGTTTGTCCTAGAAACTAACACTTCGATGAATTTAAATTATGCGCCAAAAAAAGTGCTATGATTGGTTGGTTGTTAGTGTGCGTGCCATGTAAGTGAATCCTGTCTACGTGGCGGAACGTCAGTTGGGTCAGTCAAAGGATGTTCACATAATTAATTAAAAAGTTTGTTTGAAAATTAAAAAAAAAACTAGCGCGTAGATTTTTTTAAAAATGCCTTAGATGTTTTTCTTATACATATTTACGCATGCCCTTAAAATATTTGCAGTGAATTTAATAGGACCGTATATACTCTAACAATGGCGTGTAAGGATTACAGCGCTCCGACTGATAGGTTGTAAGGGACAGCTCTCCGAATACTGATAAGTTGTATTCGGACCATGAAACTGAACAACTTCCCATAGGAAAATACATTGTTTACGTTCCATACAAAATGTAGATCAGCTGTTTGAGACGGCTTGGTTTGAATGACAGCGTGTAAATGTTTGTGTGAGTGTAATAAAGTTTCCTCGTAGCCGTCTCTCTGTATTGGCACAAAATAGAGAATTTACAGAAGGCCAGCTCGCCCCTTCTTTCGATCACTTATGCCTACTCTTTAGGGTTGCTACTTTTACTTGCCGTCACGAACTTTAATAGGTTAGGTACCTATGGTTGGAAGGTAGGTATTTTTGAACAGGGATTCAAGCCATCATGAAAGTAAACGTACCGTCACTAGTCAGTCGCACACAGATTACCTACCTACCTACCAATGTATTGGCGGGCGGCCGATACGCGCTGGGAACGGTAGGTAAGTAGGTTGGTAACTACCTATCATGTCATGAACATGACGACATGACAAACGTACCTACTTGTACGTACGTACCTAAAACGCTAAAGCACTTCTTACGAACTAAATAAGATTTTTCAAAAGAAATCCCTCGATTTCTAGTGTATTGGGTTCCCGCTAATTCTTTGTGCTACTAGTTAAACTGACATTCTTGGCAGAGTTTCTAAACTGAATTTTATCACCGGATAAATTAACACTGACTATAAAATTTACTCTTTAGCAGCTAAGTATTATTAAATAAATTATCCCGGTAGATGGAGCTATGCCACATGCGTTATTGGCATTAAGATACACTTGCGTAATTTCGCAGGCAACGATTGCCCTGACGTCGCTAGTACAGATAACAAAAGTCACAGGTCGAATCTGACTAAATTTAAATTTCTAATGCTTTCTAAAATTAAAAAAAAGTTCTAAATATCCGTCCAAAAAACCATGCAACCTCCCAAAAAACTGCGAAACAAGCGCGCCCTAGCGGAAAAGCCTGAAAGCCTTAACAAACGTTTTTAAAACACCCCTGTGGGTCGTCGACCGCCACTTAGAGGAATGAAACTCCCCCCACCCCCCCCTCAAACACGCCCAGCTAGGGATGGGAAAAAGTTATCGATTATTTAGAAATCGATTTTTAATAATCGTTTTTTTTTCTATCGTCACATCACATTAAGAGATCTAAAAAGTCTTTATTTAGGTAATAATGTAATGATTGATTTCTGTAGGATTATTATTTTCTATAATTTCTTCTTAAAGTTACGAATACCTGAAAGTCTTGACAAACGTTTTTAAAACACCCCTGTGGGTCGTCGACCGCCACTTAGAGGAATTAAACTCCCCTCACCCCCAAACACGCCCAGCTAGGGATGGGAAAAGTTATCGATTATCAAAAAATCTATTATTATTCATGTAGCTTACAGTTTGTACGTTGAACTAGTGAAAGGCACCAGTAGTCCGTATGGACGAAGTTTCAAATGATTATTCTTCGATTATTATCTGTCTGTAAAAAATGACGGAAAATATCAAGTCTTAGAAATCGATCAGTTTTTGTTTATTCTCTGAAAACTATTCTATAAATACATAATGAAAAAAATCGATTTTTAATCGTGCTCATATTTTCTATGGTCGATTTTTAATTTGATTACTGTTTTCTATTATTGCATAATTAATCATGTCATTTCTCAAAATATCAGTTTGTTGACGAATTATGTATATTTAATATAATTGATTCATAAAAGAACTGCGTTAGTTACTAAAGTGTCTATGTACCTACTTTATTAGAAACGTGATTAAATAGCCGTTTTTTACATCCATTACGCTCTGCCTACCCTGCAAGAGATATATGTAATAATTATGATGTATGTTTATAAGAAATAATCGGTTCCAAAGTTCGATTTTTGTTACTATAAAATGTCACAACCTTAACCCCTCACACCCCAAACGTACCCCCACTCACACCCCTGGGCAATATCGCTAAAAGCAGTGTGCTATAGCTAGCGATAGGGTTACGTATAGGTATAGGTAAATGTGTACCTACTTTACCTACAGTAGATACAGGTATTGGTGTAGCTCGGGATGGTATCTATAGGTATTGGGTATAGAGACCTAGAACAGAGAAACAGAACAAAGTTATCTGTGGATGTCTTAAGATGCAACTAAGGGATTAGAAAGATAATGCGTATTGCAATTTTAAGCGGCAGGCTGACAATCTGTCACTATGGTGATACAGTCTTCTGAATGACTGTCAAACTTTTGTTAGACGTGGTTTAAAGGCCCGGTTTTTACAGCCATTGACGCTCTGCCTATTTCATCTATTTTCATATGAGAGAAAAGTTATACAGAAACTTTTCAGAATTCAGTTCTGTTCTCGAACAAAACGTTTCTATTTTTTACAGTTTGCTAACTTTAAGTAAATAGTTTGTTTGTATTTGAGAAAGATAATGTTTTTGATAACATTTTTGGTGCATTTAGGTACTTACGTACATCATAATTATATCTGACTAGCTGCCCGTCAGCGGTTTCACCCGCTGCAACCTATTATTCCGCGGGAAAAAAGCATTATTCGCCAAGAGATGTCGCTGTTAGTTTTCGGCGAAAACGTTTAAAACGCGAATCGGCTCAGTCACGCCACCTATTTCAAAAATATTGGAAAATGCGTGATCCCGTGGGAATGAGACATTTTTCCGTGGTAAAAAGTATCCTATGTGTTATTCCAGATGCCCTTTTATATTTCTGCAAAGTTTCATGTCAATCTAATCAGCCGTTTTTGCGTGATGTCGTAACAAACACACACACAAACATCCGCCTTTATAATATTAGTAGGATTTAGATTATCTGATTTGAGATTAGGTAGGTTATCAAGAAGTTATCATACCTACAGGTGGTTACAAATGGAAAGTTAGTTAGAGATCTAAGTATAGAACCAACTTACTTTATTAGGTAAGGCTAAGGCAAAGAGATTTCAATTTAAATATGCTTCAAAAGGATATTGGCAAATAAAATTTAAAAGGATATTGGCAAAATAAATTATATATTTAAAGGATATTGGCAAAGATATTGGCCGAAACCATTTTAAGGTGCACTCTATAAGGTCCTATTAAATTATCTGCAAATATTTTAGGGGCAGATCAAATAAAATATAAGCATGTACTAGACAAATTTTTAAAGAAATCTACACGCAAATTTTCGAGAAAATTGCATTTAAATAGAAAAAAAACAAAACGTAAAAAGTGCACCCTATTTGTCCAAGAAACACACACTTCGATGAATTTAAATTACGCGGCAAAAAAAGGCGCTGTGATTGGTTGGTTGTTAGTGTGCGTGCCGTGTAAGTGAATCCTGTCTACGTGGCGGAACGTCAGTCGGCTCAGTCAAAGGGTGTTCACGTAATTAATTAAAAAGTTTGTTTGAAAATGAGAAAAAAAATCTAGCGTTTAGATTTTTTTTTAAACGCTTTAGATGTTTTTCTTATAGATATTTACGCATGCCCTTAAAATATTTGCAGTGAATTTAATAGGACCTTATATAGGTTGCTTATAATATACTCTAAGCATACACCCCTATAGGTAGATTTCTGCCTTACCCTACTAAGCATTATTTATTAAAATACCTATTCTGTGGCCTACCCCAAAGAAAATCAGTTATGGCGATCAGATTTCTCCACCCGCAGTTGTCATCCTGACTGACGTATTTTCAGTCACATCTGTCTGTATGCGTGTGGTCTGTCCGTTTGTACAAAGTAAGTATTAGCTGGCGCCAATCCAGAGAGCCGGCTTCAAGGAAACGTCGCTATACTCACACAGACATCCACGCGCCGTCGTTTACGCGCAATCTCGAACCGGTTCGAACCGGCTAGTAGCGAGTGTCAACAGCGTTCTGTGCGGACGGGTGGCAAAATTACGACTTGCAAGTGCCAATATTATATAATGTATACTTGCGATTGTCGGCGCATGATGAAACTTCGTAGTAGACATAGTTGTAAATAAAACTCTTGTACTCGTTTCACTTATATTGCTGGTTTAACCCAACCAGTTTCACTCACATGAGCATCTTCAGGGGGATTTTTTACAATACAATGTAAAATCACATTATACTATACAATGTAACACTTTTTGATAGTAAATAAGTATAAAAAACATCGAATTTTATACTTATTAATTTGCATTGCCTTTGTTGTTAGTTGCGATGATGCATTTAAATTCAAATTCGATGTTTTTTATACTTATTTACTATCAAAAAGTGTTACATTGTATAGTATAATGTGATTTTACATTGTATTGTAAAAAATCCCCCTGAAGATGCTCATGTGAGTGAAACTGGTTGGGTTAAACCAGCAATATAAGTGAAACGAGTACAAGAGTTTTATTTACAACTATGTCTGCCAATATTATTGTATTAGTATGTTATTGTGTACGTTTGATATCACCATCTTCCTGCCTTTATCCCAATTACTTGGGGTCGGCGCAACACGTTTTGTTGAACACAAAATCGTGTTGCAAAGGATTTGGCTCAATTTTACGACCGGCCGCCTACCAGGGCCCCGAGTCCGCTAAATGAAAATCGTTTCAGTCAAGTCTCGATGGCATCTCAGTTGGATGGTTTCGGCCATTTCGTAGTCTGCTAACAGTTTTTAGTATGGAAAATCACAGTGGCAGTAGAATGACAGTTGAGTCTCGCTGGCATTACAATGGCTAAAAATTAGCAGACTTGGGGCACAGACGTTGTGTACGTGATATAATATACCTAAATATTGTAACTAAGTATATTTGACCCAAATACGGTATATATTCAAAATTCAGAAAAATGAAAGCAGCTACCCTTGAGTGCAGGCAAAAATGATCGCAAGAAGGGGCGAGCTATCCTTCTGTAAGTAAATTCTCTATTTTGTGCCGTTCGTCTGTCTGTTTACTCAGCCGGTCTCACGGCAAACGCCAATCATGCAACTCTATACTGTGAAAATAATAATATACCTACCTACCTATCTGCAAATATTCTGCAGGGTTAAAGTTAGATTTGGATTTGAGGCACAAAATAAGATGTGTTTCAAACATGCCTCACGATTCTGCGGTATTCAAATTGTCCGGTCTCTCTTTTTCTTCCGTAAAGAGAATCTTGTGAATGTTTTGACTTCACTATTAGACCAATTTTAAAGTTATTGTCAGTAGCTTGCTGCATACATACTTATATCACGCCATATCTCTTGCAGGGTAGGCAGGGCATAAACGGCTGTACAAAACGGTTACTTACACAACGTCTAACAAAAGTTTGAGAGTCATTCATAAGAAAGAATGTATACCTATCACCATAGAGACAGGTTGTCCGCCTTTCGCATAAAATTGCAATATACATCGACTCTCAAATCCCATAGTCGCTATTTACGACAACCACGGGATAGTGCAGGCTGTCAAAAACCGTAAAATCGAGCGGCACGTCTGCAAATCCATCTTAGATGCGTTTTGTGATGAGTCGATGAGGGAAATGTGAAGTCAGTTGATTTTAGACGCGACGAAAGGCTTTGGTTGTAGCTTTGTTTATTTATTTCTCGTTGTGCGAACCTAAACGTGTTGAAAACAGAATAAAACCAGTTTGATCGTCAAATGTTTGCAGACATTATGTTATGACAAAAATAAAAGAAGAGAAAGAAATTGGGAGGACAACTCAAAGCGACGCTTCAATAAGATGTCGCTAAACTTAGACATATTTTGACACATTCTAGTTCTTGACCAATCAAAGTAGTGTGGCACCTTATGGCAAGTTGTAGAGTGCGCTTAAAAAGTTAGAACGGTTTGCAATAAATAGTCTGTACACGACCTCTCTGTCTGTCAGTAGCAAAACGCCAGTGACAGCACTATTGAACCTCTATAACCTCTCATACATTTGACGTATTTATCTAGGGAGCAACTGCTTTGCTTTGACAGTATGCCGCAGGGCCTTACGCGTACTCTTCTAAGTGTGGCACACACAGTCGAAAATGGCGCTATTTAGTTCCCGATTTTCTCCATCGTGGGGTGATGCTATTTTAAGCCGACAACGCACGCATAAGATTACAATATTGTGTTTATCCTGTCCGCCCCGCTAATTAGTGAAACCTGACACGGTATACTCTTCTCGTGTTCCTGCTACTGTGTTTAGTATACTGTGTACTGTTACGGCTATTAACTCCAAGATTACAGCACAAATTAGGGAAACGCCGAGTGGCGCGCCTAACCAGATGGCTCACTCAGTACCTACTAGCGATGATTTTGACGGGAACTGACGAAAACTATAAAAAACCAGTAACCATAACAGCCACAACAGTCCACTGCTGGACATGGGCCTCCCCCTATCGGAGGGTATTGCCATACTCACCACGCTTGGCAGGCAGATTGGCGAGCGCAGTGCCAAGATGTTACATTTACAGGGAACGTTGCTGCCCATTCCCTGTATGAATATCCCTTAGTCGCTTTTTACGACACCCACGGGTAAAATTGGGGTGATGCTATTCTAAGCCGGCATCACACGGCCAAAAAAAACCAGTATCTCAGGGGAAGTCAAGGTAAATAAGAAGGTGGTTGACTTATTGGATTTAAAATTGGCTCAGAATCACATGACGTTCTTTATCAGATTTTGCAGTTTTGATATTTTAAAACTTTAATATTTTTGACAGTAACAACCCTGGCTATGTATCAAGTGCCAATCGCGAAAATCTGAAATAGGGCCGAGTGAACCTTCTGCTGATTACAGCATAAGAGAACTTTTCAGTCATTTGATATTTATCAGTCTTTTCAGTTCCGTGCGTCGGAGGGCTCGTTAAGACATCGGTCCCGGTCGCTGTTTATGATTCTTCTTGTAGTAGGCGGTTGAAAAACTCTGACACCAAGGTTCATCGGGTCGTTTAACGACTCGGTGTTCCACACGAAGAGAGAGAGAGAGAGTATGGAGAGAGAGACGACTCGGTGTCCCACTCGAAAAGAAGAAGTCCATTATACGCATGTAACTTTGTTTTTATTTACTGGTGTCGTTAGATGCCGTATGCCAGCCCCGAAGCAGTGCCTTTACTATAGTTTTTTTATCAAAGTAATATTCTTATAATAAAAAAGAGAACATTGTGTCTTAAGTCTGTACTTGTACGTACGTACCACAAATTAGGAAAACGGCGCGCGGGCGCCTTTACCAGATGGCTCACTCAGTACTAGCGTCGATTTTGACGCTTACTGACGAAAACTGGAAACAACCGGAATCTCAGGGGAAGTCAAGGTAGGTAAATAAGAAGGTGGTTGTCACGAATGTCATATGCAATGGATTTAAAATTGCCTCAGAATCAGAATCATACGACGTTCTTTGTCAGATTTTGCTGTTTTGACGTTTTTATACTTTGAGATTTTTGACAGTAGAAACTCTGGCTGTGTAACAAGTGCCGATCGTAAATCCGAAATAGGGCCGAGTGAACCTTCTGTAATACGTACAGCAGCAGGGTTGGATCTTGCATAGTAACTTAAATTCAAACTAGATGGCGCCACTAGGTTTCTAAAACGCGCTAACGGAGTGTTTTCCTCGGACTATAATTGGTAAGCGAAACCATAACTGCTCGAGGTTTTTAACACACAAATAATCAATTTTTGGAACTTCTTTCAAATGTGAAGAAAGAGGTTAGAGTATGAAGAAAAGACGTACCTAAGCAAATGAAATGTCACGGCAACAGGCGATTTAAGAAGAAAATACCTAGAATGGATGTCGGGCCTACTTGCGGAATTAATACGCCGGTTACACTACACACGTGAGACGCACGTCGCATCGACAGCTTCTGACGATCACTTGTCTAACAGATGTCATCTTACTTCACACGTCGCACGTCTCATCTGAGAAGATAGCTCTCTATCACAAAGTAGGTACCTACTAGCAACTATTTTGTTGCTCACTGACTTTCTTGAATTAACTGGAATATTAGGGAAACTCAAGGTAACTAAGAAAATGGTTGCCGCGAACGTCATATTTCTTGGATTTCAAATTGGCTCAGAATCATTTGACGTTCTTTACACAAAGTAAGTATTGGCTAGCGCAATCCAGAGCACAGTATAATTAATAGTACTAGCGTAATCCAGAGAGTCGGCTTCGGGCAAACAAGGCTAAACTCACTCAGACATCCACACGCGTCGTTTACGCGCTCTCTGGAACCGTGTCGAACCGGTAATGGTTGAGTGTGAACGGCGCGTTCGGTGCGGGCGGACGGAAACATGGCGAGTAAATTAAAATATTTTTGTTATGTGTTTGGGTGTTACTTTTATAACTTTTCAGTTTCCCACGTGAACTATTTTATTTGATAAATAAATACCTAGATACCTACTTTAAACACCAGAAATGGACGGATTTCGTTTTAAAAATCTTATTTTTCACTCGTACCTAATATGTGCTTTAGCGTTTTAGGTACGTACGTAGAAGTAGGTAGGTTGCGCTAATGGGATTAGGTAGGTACCTACCTACAGTAGATAGATACCTACCTAGTTAGCATTTAAGGTGAAGCGATGAGTACCGAAATACCGATTTCATCTCCATTTCCGATCATTAGGTACCTATGGTAGTCCAAATGGACTATCATAACGATTCTGGATATTTTTTTACTTTGTCGTCACGGCGGCTGGTGACCTTCGAAACTATGGTAGTTAATTATAGTAAGTAGCTATACAGCGCATGGTTTTACCATAATTCTTCAAGTAGGCAGGAACCTACCTACGTACCTACCTACCGTTTCCAGCGCCCGTCGCCCGCCCGCCAATACATTGGTAGATATGTAATCTGTGTGCGACTGACTAGTGACGGCAAGTTTGACTTACATGATGGCTTAACTCCCTGTTAAAAAATACCTACCTTCCAACCATAGGTACCTAACCTATTAAAGTTCGTGACGGCAAGATAGGTAGGTATTTTTTTAGTCCTTACTTTTAGATAGACACTTGTTTTCCGTGGGAAACACAGACGAACGATGTGAGGAACCCTTTCAGTGTCGTGTCAGTCATCACCGCCGGCGGGTCCTCTACCTACCTACTTAGGTACCTATCTGCCTACCTATGGGTCGCTTCGCTCACCACCTAGTCTCGTGACCCAAACCCATTGCAAACTACCGATTTAGGTGGGGACCTACTTATTTCCTATTAGAAATATGACTTTCTACTCAGGTAGGTACCTACTTCAATATGGTAAAAAATATACCTAATTCATACGTACTTACAAACGATTAAAACAGTAATAATGTAATGTAACTATGTCTAGGTAGGTAACTTCATTTAAAAAAGTAAAAGTAGCAACCCTAGAGAGTAGGCATAAGTGAACGAAACAAGGGGCGAGCTGTCCTTCTGTAAATTCTCTATTTTGTGTTCTTTATCAGATTTTACTGTTTTTATCTTATCATAGACATAAATCTATCTATATATATAAACTAGTTTTGATGTAGGTACTACCTATACCTACTTATTACTTTGAGATTTTTGTGTTTTTGACAGTAGCAACCTTGGCTATGTAATAAGTGACAATCGCAAAAATCCAGAATAGGGTCGAGTGAACCTTCTGTAAACTCTCTATTTTGTGGTACCGTACTTTACTAATCGAGTAAATCGATATATTTATTTCTGTCCGCTATCCGATATGCTTCAGCAAAACATAAACAAACTCACTTCCGTCCGTATTTCCTTACAGAAGGGTTAATACCGTTCCAGCAGCCATTTTCTTTTCCTATAGTTCATTTATATGCCGAGTGGGGCCGGCTTAGAATAGCATCACCCCATATCTTTCCCTTATAGAGATTTCAAAGTTGACGTGTATGTATTGCAATTTTAGGCGACCAGCGGAAAACATGTCACTATAGCGATATCTATTTGTCAGTACCTACGCTCTACCTACCCCGCAAGGGATATAGGGGTAATTAATGTATGTATGTATGTTTGTTTTAAAATAATTATTAACTTTAGGAAAACAATATTTTTAATAACTGGTGCTCGAAACTTTTTTTAAGAAACAGCCTAATGACAAAGTGACGTAACTCAATAATGAATATTTTGTTCTTGACATTTTTGATGTTTTATTTAGATGGGTAGGTTTTGTTAATTATAAAAAATGTACTTTACTTTATTTATAGTAAAAAATCACCTAAAAACGAATACCTACCAATATTATGAGTAAATCTAAATAAAATCTATATAAGGTCCTATTAAATTCACTGCAAATATTTTAAGGACATGCGTAAATATCCCGCAGGACCAGTTGTACCATTGGACAGTACCATTGATGGTACAACTGGGACAAAATAATCCCACCTGTACACTCAATGGAAAAACATCTAAGGCATTTAAAAAAAATCGACACGCTAGATTTTTTTTTCATTTTCAAACAAACTTTTTAATCAATTACGAGAACATCCTTTGACTGACCCGACTGACATTCCGCCACGTAGACAGGATTCACTGACACTAACAACCAACCAATCACAGCACCTTATTTTGGCGCGTAAATTAAACGCGTTTAATGGTGTTTTTCTAGGACAAACAGAGTGCACTTTTTTCGTTTTGTTTTTTTTTTAGTTAAATGCAATGTTCTCGAAAACTAGCGTGTAGATTTTTTTAAGAATTTGCCTAGTACATGCTTATATTTTATTTGATCTGCCCCTAAAATATTTGCAGTGAATTTAATAGGACGATAAAGTTAAGTACATTTATTAACTTAATAAGTTCAGTTCAAATTCAATATTTAAGTTAGTGACGATGCGAATATTTTTAAAACACGTTTTTGATCCAATCCAAAGCCTGCCAGTCAAAATATTGACAGAAAAATCGTACAAAAACCGTCCTTTGAGAAAAAGCCAAAATAAAAAAAAACCGTTAAGCCCGGCTGTACGGAACAAACAGGCCACAGTCATATCAAGTTGCCGCCGCCCGCCGCGCTGTCAGTCTGACGTTTGTTTTGGCGCCAAATACATAATGCTCAGTCAAACCGAGTTTGTTTTCTCTTCGGCACATCACAGTCCACAAGCGCACACATCTCACAACGCCGTCGAACTCAATTTCACCGGAACATATTCGATTTTCTACCTTAAGCCAAGGTTATAAAACTTTCTAGGTTATGTTCGGCTTAATACCGTAGACGGAATAATGTTTGTGGACGTGTAATTCTATATTTTAGCCGCGAGAAATGGAAGGGTGAAAAGGTAAACAGATCGGCTATTTTGGTAAAATCATTTTTGGTGTGTTTAAAAAGTGGCGCCGGCCGTGTTGCTTGATTGACATTTTGATTATGAATAGTTTTTTTTGTTTTGGATTAAATTCTCCGGCGACTACCGGTCTAAATGCGGGATTGTAAACGAGTTATAATAAAATTAGCGAATGTTTGTGTCCTTTCGCGGTATGAAACGAAGTTTTCTCGTGATGTTATTTTGGGAAGAATGGACATTTTGCGAGAAGGACACTCCGCAAATACTTAGAGCGCTTAGAGCACTTCTGACCTGACAATTAAAATATTTAGGTGATGTTGTGGTATTTTTGCGGTTGGTGGTAACGTCAAAATGAGCTGTCTCTACATAAGAAACCGCAAGTTAAATCACATAAGATGCCGGATCCTTGTTCGGCATAATACTGCTATGTAGCAGGCTTGTCTGAAGAACATTATTTATCAGCGCGGAACTATCAAAGCCGAAGGAATTTACCTACCTGTGTAGACCACAGATCTTTCTCAGGTTAACCAGTTAGGTATTTCCTTACCTAGTATAATCTCGTTTGCAATACGTCTTCCCGTCTCTAACGAAGCAGGTGCACGACTCGTCCAGGAACTGCCGGCACTCCTGGCACTTCAGGCAGGCGGCGTGCCACTCCAGGTCTGGCGCTACCCTCAGGATACCTACAGGCTACAATTGGATGGGTGAAATTCGATGTACAATGCGGAGCCAGTTTAGTATTGGGATCATAATGGCTAACCGGGTACGCATTGTACATCGAATTTCATCTATAGAATTGTAACCTGTAGTTTGATGAAATAGGCACAAATCTAGCTCTACCCTTAAGATGTACTGGTTTTGAATCTTGTAGTACAGCCCATTCGCTTAGATAGTGTAGTAAGCAACAAGACAATTCTATTCGAAATATGACGTTTTCTCAGGGAATGACATTCTCAGCGTGGCACTATCTAAGTATGACTTTACCTACCCATGTAGACCACCGATTTTTCTCAATTAGCGCACTCACCTAGTGTAATCTCGTTTGCAATACGTCTTCCCGTCTCTAACGAAGCAGGTGCACGACTCGTCCAGGAACTGCCGGCACTCCTGGCACTTCAGGCAGGCGGCGTGCCACTCCAGGTCTGGTGCCACCCTCAGGATGTACTGGTCGTGGATTTGGCCGCCGCAACCCACGCAGAGCGACAGCCGCAGCTTTTCTGGGGAAGAAGAGAAAGACATTTAGGTACGTAGTTCATCATCATCTGCTTGCCCTTATCTAAAATCAGTTGGGGTCAGCGCAACATGTTTTCTTAGAGCACAAAATCATGGAGCAAAAGAATAAGGCAATGTGAATGACTATCATAGAACTATCTTGGGAAATGCTGTTGTAGGTGATATCACCGCCACCACGCGGTTGTTCCTAGTCGACAGATTTAGCCAAGGTCAAAAACTCTACGTCGCCTTTTACGAAACACCCTGAGTGGACTGGTACTGCCACCGTCTACTCAGGGTGTCGACATTTAGTTAGAAAAAGCCATTTAGTAATTTATTAAAAAGATTGATGGACACTTGTATTTAGCAAAAAGTAAGAAATTAATATATTATATAAATTAATACAAAATAAGAAATTAGTTAGCCCTCATGAAAAATATTTGCGATTGCGGTTGCGATTGGACATCTACGGTGTTATTACAAAAAAGTTTGGCGCGCGTTTAGACAGTGTTTAAATAAATTTTCCATACGATTTGACGTTGTCAAGCGACTTAAGCCATATCTACTTTTTTTTGTAATACAATAACACGAAAGAAAATATCAAGCTTTTCTTTCTTGCCTTGAAGAGAAGGCACTTGTACGATAACCTTTAATACAATATTTTCCTGAAAAAAAAGACAACTTCTTTCTCATAATATTTTTAATCTTTGTATTTTGAAATTCTTTTACAATTTATCAAAACAGAATTACAAATTTTAAAGAAATTTATTTCACAAAATGGGAGATAACGCTCCCAAATCAGGCACCCATAATTTTATTCACGGAAAGGGCGACGGCTAAAACCTACAAACCCATGTTTTCAAACAAAACAAGGTAAAAAGGCAAGTTTTTGGGCATTAATAAGAAAATTATGAATAAATTATATTTTGGCAAGCAAAATCGATATGTTCGATGGGCGTGGCTAGCGAATGCCGCCCGTTTGGCAACAGCTGATAGAATATATCTGTCTCTTTCATTAAATCGGTCCCGTTCGCACGCGTTGGAAGAATCCGGATTTGAAATGATTTGCTAATTTTTAAAATAAATATACAATACGTTCGATAAAGAAAACCGTTCATTAAAGATAAATATTTTAATAGTCGTGTTGATGTTTCTAATTTTAGAAATAGCTCGCGCTACATATTTGATCAACAGCTATCAGCAAATTTTAAATACATATTTATTTAACTTTACATTTGAATTTGCCGTGTGATGTCGGCTTAAAATTGCATAAACCGTATCTTTCCCCCGGTAAAGGAACTCGAAGGGATTTAAATGTTAAGTAGGTAGGTACGTACACACACAGACTATTTTGGGCGGTGGACTGACAAACTGTCAGTACAGGGATGAGTGCATTATTATAATTGCAAGGTGTGGCGATAACGCCGGTTAAGTATTAATGTGTATGAAAATACCCATTTGCCTTCCGTTTCAAAAATTCTCACATCAAAACGCCAAAGTCACTTCTAAGGTCAATAACCTGGTTGCAAAAAATATCTGTTACTTTGTAATTTTTATTTTCTTGAACATATTTCTTATCTGCGGATCGGCAATGATTTAACACCTTGCATTCTGCGCATCAAAACGCATGCGCCCGTGACCGACAGGATGACGTTATGCAAAAAAGTTGCTACAAGGAAGTTTAAAAAAAAAGTTATGTATACGGGGTGTAGGGACAGTGTTTCGAAAACTTTGCAGGCGTACTCAGACCATGAAACTGAACAACTTTTCCCATGGAACATAATGGTACTCTGTATTTGAATCGAAGAAACAAGTGGTAAAAGAACTTGCAAGGTTTTCACAATTATTATTTACAATTATACATACATAAATAATTATATGTTTACTTTACAGTTTTACATACATTTACTAAAAAAGTCAATGTAAAGATGAATTATAGATATATGTAGATGTACATAAATGGAGGGTACGCCCTAGTATAGATACCAGTCTCTCACAAAGGATCTTGTATTTGATGTTTTATTGTGTATCTTATTGAACCTTTGTGTAAGAAAAAATATATATTTTTTTACTATAAACATACTGACAGATAAAAAGAAATAGAAGATGTGATGAAACTAATAAATAACTTAATAAGTCACATGTACAAAGCAAAAAAATCTTACTTACCTATTACTATTTTCTTACCTCGTATGTAAAGACAAACATTTATATTTTTATATCAACATCGTGTTTGGGATAATTTTATGCTGCCTGTGTTAATAACTACCTACTTATAAAACAATAAGGAGTTTGAAAAACATATTCTTTTATTGAAGCCGTAAAAAGTCCATAACATCGTTGCGGTTTATACTTAATAATTATTTTAAATCTGGGATACTTACATATTAATGATGAATTGCTTACGGAATAAAATTATCCTTTCGCTCGTAAAAAAAAAACAATGTTACCGCAACAGTATCGCGATCAAAGTAATTCTTTTTATTATTATGCGATTGTATTTTTTTAATTAGTGAAACGAATTTCAAACAAAAGTTAAAAACGCGAGTTTTAATGTTTTGCTCTCAAAATCCAATTAAAAAATTAATAAAAATACACCGTTATTGGGATTTTGTTTTTCTTCCGTATCATAAAATTATATTGTGCTCAGTAATGAACACAAAAAGTAATTATAATTAACGAAACCAGATTCATAATTGCAACGCCTATATAATTTGGTATATTAAGACAATTGTTTTTTCAGTTCAGTTTCACGAATAGACCACAACCTAAAAATATTTGCAGTGAATTTAATAGGACCTTAATACTCTAATGTGAAAACCTTTATCTCTCCATCTATTTGATGTCACCGCACAGAAGCCCACTTTATAGCTCTAGTTCAGCTTAATGAATAATCAAACTTGATTGGATAACTTAACTATACCTTTGTGATAAATCCAATTTAACGATACGCTTAACGATACATTAGAACTGATTTATTTTAACGAGTAATTAGAGCAGATTTTTTGTTTCAATTTAATTGCCTAGCTTCTAGTCTTGAAAAGTTTATTTTAAAAATAGCTCTACGTAAATTAATAGGTAGGTACCTCCATTTTGTCAAGCGATATAAAAATTATTTTATTATGTTTCTATAATGATTATATAATTTAGTAGAATTTATAATGTTTAAGGGATGAAATAAATATACACCATCGTTTACGGAAGCTGTGACATTTTTAATATAATCATATCACACCAATCTAGAACCTACATACAGGGTTATTTTTAGTCAGTGCGCAAACTTTGCAGGATGTTTCTACTCGTGATTCTGAACAACTTTTATTATGGCGCCACCTGTGAAATCTAAAAAATAATTTTGGGTGTTCCATACATTTTTGCCGAGTAGGTATGCATTTTTCTATGGAACATCAAAAAAATTTTTTCCGCATTCGCAGGTGGCCCCATAGTAAAAATTGATCATAATGATGAGTAGAAACACCCTGCAAAGTTATACAATTACAAAAACAATACAATTACAAATACAAAACAAAATAATACAAAAAAAAAAATCCGCATTCGCAGGTGGCCCCTTAGTAAAAATTGATCATAATGACGAGTAGAAACACCCTGCATAACTATAATATCATTGTATCACACACATTACATTACGTATAATATAACCAACCACAATGGTCGAATGCTGGACATCACTTCCACCTGGGTGGAACTGCTACACTTGGTAGGCAGATTGGCGAGCGCAGTGCAAAATTTTGCATTCTCAAGAAACACTGCTGCCCACTGCCTGGAATCATTTACTCCATACTTGATCATCACAGCCATCGACGGGTCGATTTGATGATTGGTGTGATGCTATTCTCAGCCAGCATCACGCGGCAAAAACGTATCATGTAAAAACCTAACTCTTTCAAAATGAACTTCTGTGTTGCAATAACTGCCACATTAAAAAACAATTAAAGACGACCCCGACTGTAAAATTAACATCTCCGGCCCAACTAAAAAACATTGAAACGTCGACTCTAATGACTGAATAAATACAACTTTACCGTCTACCTTTTCCACAAGGACCATAATCGCGTGAAAGCAGATTCACTTTTCTTAAAAAATTTCAAGTAGTTGTTCCAAAAGTGCAAAGGATTTTAGGCCGTAAGGTGTTTCATGTTGGTTCGAAAAGTTGTTTGAAAAGGACGAGGTTTAAAATTAGCGCGTCCTACCGCGGTGAGCCAAAGGACTAAGTTAATATTGTGGACAAATACAAGCCAAAGAAATAGTTTAGAGGTCTCCGCAGACGATACGGAGTTTATTTAACAGATAAAGGGGTTTCTTATTTCTCCTTTAGTAAGATACGTTCTTATTTTTATTAAGACTTTTATGTTTCAGAATTATATTTAGGTAATTCAAAATTCTATGATAAATATGGCATAGTGGAATCTAATCCTGAAAAATCAAAAATTTTGACTTATCGCATTATGGTAAGGCACTGAGAAAAATAATTATTGTTTTTTTTTACATCAATCTGGTACCTACATTGTTTTCAAAGGTCTGAAGAAAGGTTTTTACTCTTCTTTTCATCATCAGTATCATCTACAATAATAGTCTTCTGAGTTTACTTAGTAGGTATTAATATTGTAGTTTCAATATTGTAGTTTCAATTAATATTTCTTGTTTTGTGGCGTTTCCATTATGATTTCGCCAGTGTCTAGTTTTTTTACTAGGTTTTAGTGTTGTATTTTTGGCGCTGATCACTTATATTGTGATTTCGCCAGTGTCAGTTTATTCGTTTTGACATCATGACTTTGACTCTGGGATGGTACTTTTATTAAGTTCCTTACTCTGTAGTGTGCGAGCTAAGTTGTTTGCTAGCATTTAGCACCCCAGTGGACATTAGACGGTCCACGTCTGTTTGGAGACAGCTTTTATACTGTGGCGCCTGATATACCAGTTTTAAACTTTCAAAGCTATGGAACAATTTTCAAAATGTAATTTCCTAACGCAAGCATTTTATTTATTCAAAACTTGATTTCCAAAATTCTTGAGTTACTGCACTTTGTCATTCAGCAGGCATTCGAATGTTTTAAAAACATTGTAAGTAGTTTTGATTTCTTTCGTACTTCGAGCATTTGCCGTAATGACCACTTTTTCTTGAGTTTCTACTGTCCAACAGAAACAATATTATAGAAATAGGTAGGGCTATAATACACAAATGAAGAGCTAGTGACAGTAGGTACCTACTTTATCTTAAAGAGAATCTTCTAATATCCTACTAAGAAAAGAACTAAATGTTTTGACTTATTAAATTCCTTATCTACTCTGTAGTATTTCCTCTTAGTTGTTTGCCGGCAGTTAGCACCCCAGTGGACATTAGACGGTCCACGTCTGTTTGAAGACAGCTTTTATACTGTGGCGCCTGCTAGACCAGCTTTTAAACTGGCAAAGTTATGGAACAATTTTCAATACGCCAGGGCGCTGTTTATTCCAGAATTCTTGAGATATTGCACTTTAGCACGTAGGCATTCGAATGTTTTTAAGATATTGTAATTTGTAGGTAATTTTGATTTGATTATTGTCATTTTGACAACTTTTTCTTTGAGTTCCAATAAAAATGAATCAATAATATGTATGTATGAAAAGCTAGTGGTGGTACGTACTTTTATTTAATTTCTTATAGTATTTCCACTAAGTTGTTTGCCGGCAGTTAGCACCCTAGTGGACATTAGACGGTCCCCGTCTGTTTGAAGACAGCCTTTATACTGTGGCGCCTGCTAGACCAGTTTTAATAGGTTTCCAACCAGAAATAAGGAATAATTTTAATTTTTCGTGAGAGACAACGAGTCGTCGATCGATTATTTAACCCGATTTTCAACTAAAACTTAGCAAAACAAACTTGACACTCGCGAAATCACAATGAAAACGCCACAAAACAAGAAATAGAATTAAATTGAACGCTACATTTGTGCTATTTTAGGTAGCAGGTGATATTACCTAAAGGTGTTATTTATTCAAAACTTTAATTCCAGAATTCTTGAGTTACTGCACTTTGTCATGCAAGCATTTGAATGTTTTAAAAACATTGTACCTACTTTGAGCATTTTCCGTAATGACCACTTTTTCTTGAGTAGTTAACTTATCAACAGAAATGAACATTTTAGCAATAAGTAGGACTTGGGAAGAGCTAGTGATAGTAGGTTCTCTATCTTAAAGAGAATCTTGTAAATTCCTACTAAGAAATAGATGTTTTGACTTTGACTTATTAAGTTCCTTACTCTGTAGTATTTCCACTAAGTTGTTTGCCGGCAGTTAGCACCCCAGTGGACATTAGACGGTCCACGTCTGTATAAAGACAGCCTTTATACTGTGGCGCCTGCTAGACCAGTTTTTAAATAGATAGATAGGTAGATTTATTCACCGTTTATTTCCAAAATAGGTTTCCAACCAGGCCAAAGATAAGGACCAATTTTCTTTTTCGTGTAGTACACCGAATCGTCGAATGACCTGACGAAACCGATTTTCACAACGTTATATTCTATTATAATACCACGTAAGGATTTTGTTTATTCAAAACTTGAATTCCAAAATTCTTGAGTTACTGCACTTTGTCATGCAGTTATTCGAATGTTTTAAAAATCATCATCATCATCATCATTTTCAGCCCACATCCACCCACTGCAGGGTATAGGCCTCTTCTCTACAGCGCCAATCCTTACGGTCCTGTGCCACCCTCGTCCAGTGCGGTCCTGTAAGCTTGACGATATCGTCGGACCATCGAGCAGGTGGTCTGCCCACTGACCTTTTCGCTCCTCTTGGCCACCACTCTGTAACCGCTTTTGTCCACCGATCGTCACTTCGTCTCACCAAGTGTCCTGCCCACCTCCACCTTAACCTTGTTATTCGCTTTCCTACGTCTTCGACTTTTGTTTTACGTCGAATCTCAACGTTTGGTACGCGGTCAACAAGGGAGATACCTAGCATAGAACGCTCTATAGCTCTTTGTGCGACTTTGATTTTGTGCATGTTTTGCTTAGTGAGCGTCCATGTTTCGGCACCATAAGTGAGAATAGGCAGAACACATTGGTTAAACACCTTGGTCTTCAGGCATTGTGGAAGTTTTGATTTAAATACGTCGTCCAGCTTCCCAAAAGCAGCCCAACCTAGTCCGATACGTCTTCCGATCTCCTTTACCTGTGCTTCTGGGTCAAAGGACAAACGATGTCCAAGATAGACGTAATCGCTGACTACCTCAACAGTGTCATTTCCTACACAGATGTTAGGTATACGTATAGTGCGATTCGTCATGATCTTTGTCTTGGACATGTTCATCCTGAGCCCGACTTTTAGAGAAGCTTCATGCAGATCTGAGAGCATTTTCTGGAGATCCAGGACACGTTCGGCAATAAGGACGAGGTCGTCTGCAAATCTGAGATGCGACATGCGTATTCCGTTGATATTGACGCCTCTCTCACTCCAATCCAACATCTTTATGACATCTTCAAGTACGTTGGTGAAGAGTTTAGGTGAGAGATTGTCTCCTTGTCGGACCCCCCGGTCAATCGACACAGGGTCGGTGTTTCTGTGCATGCGCACCTGCATTGTCGCAGTCCCGTATAGCTCTCGGAGGATATCCACATATCGCTTGTCAATACCGCAGCGATGGAGAGAGTGAAACACGGCCCAGTGTTCGACACTGTCGAATGCCTTTTCGTAATCAACGAAGGCGAAACACAAGGGCCGGTTGTACTCTTTGCACTTCTCCATTAGCTGCTTGACAGCATGTATGTGGTCCATAGTCGAATAAATAATTTTGATTTGTTGCATATTTTGGGCATTTGCCATTATGACCACATTTTCTCGAGTTACTGCCCAACAGAAATGAACATTATAGAAATAGATAGGAGGGCTTTAATATGCATGAAAAGTTAGTGATAGTAGGTAGGTACTTTTTCTTGAAGAGAATCTTGTAGTATCCTACTAAGAAATAAATGTTTTGAGTTTGACTAAGTTCCTTACTTACTATGTAACATGTCCACTAAGTTGTTTGCCGGCAGTTAGCACCCTAGTGGACATTAGACGGTCCACGTCTGTTTGAAGACAGCTTTTATACTGTGGCGCCTGCTAGACCAGTTTTAAATAGGTCTCCAACCAGGCCAAAGATAGGGACCAATTTTATTTTTCGTGTAGTAGGTACACCAAGTCGTCGAATGACCCGACGAAACCGATTTTCACAACGTTATGTCCTATTATATTATCACGTAACGATTTTGTTTATTCAAAACTTGATTTTCAGAATTCTTGAGTTACTGTACTTTGTAATGCAGGCATTCGAATGTTTTAAAAATATTGTAAGTAATTTTGATTTGATTTCGTACCTAATACTTTGTTAAGGCACTTTCTATTATTACAACTTTTTTTACTTGAGTTACTAACCTACAGAAATAAGTAGGGACTAAGGTCTTTCTCTTCGTGTGGGACACCGAGTCGTTCAACTAAGGGACCTATAATATGTATGAAGAGCTATCGATAGTAGGTAGCTACTTTTCTTGAAGAGAATCTTGTAGTATCCTACTAAGAAATAAATGTTTTGACTTTAACTTATTGAGTTCCTTACTCTGTAGCTCGTCCACTAAGTTGTTTGTCAGCAGTTGGCACCCCAGTGGACATTAGACGGTCCACGTCTGTTTGAAAACAGCTTTTATACTGTGGCGCCTGCTAGACCAGTTTTTAAAATAGGTTTCCAACTAGAGAGAGATAAGCAATAATTTGAAGAATTTAAATTAAATTGAACTTTACCTATGTCCTAATAAATTAACATTACCCAAAGGTGTTTTTTATTTAAAACTTTAATTCCAGAATTCTCGAGTTATTGCACTTTAGCACGCAGGCATTCGAATTCAGTAAATAAAAATATGGCTCTTGTCTAACTAATAGAAATGCTCATTTTAGAAATAGGTAGGGTATAATGGATGAAGAAATAGTGATAGTAGGTACGTTACCCTAGGGTTTAAGTATCTCCTACCTACCTTACTCTGTAGCATTTCCACTAAGTTGTTTGCCGGCAGTTAGGACATTAGACGGTCCACGTCTGTTTGAAGACAGCTTTTATACTGTGGCGCCTGATAGACCGAGTTTTTAAATAGGTTTCCAAAGGTAAGGACCAATTTTCTTTTTCGTGTGGTACACCGAGCCGTTGAATGACCCGACGAAACCGATTTTCACAACGTTATGTTCTATTATATTATCACGTAAGGATTTTGTATGATCAAAACTTGAATTCCAGAATTCTTGAGTTACTGCACTTTGTCATGCAAGCATTTAAATGTTTTAAATTTTTTTAAATTGATTTTGATATCTTTCGTACTTTGAGCATTTGCCGTAATGACCACTTTTTCTTGAGTTACTAACCAACAGAAATGAACATTATAGAAATAAATAGGGCTTATAATATGCATGAAAAGCTAGTGATAGTAGGTAGGTACTTTTTCTTGAAGATAATCTTGTAATATCCTACTAAGAAAATGTTTTGACTTGTGTGCCAGCTAAGTTGTTTGCCGGCAGTTAGCACCCCAGTGGACATTAGACGGTCCACGTCTGTTTGAATACAGCCTTTATACTGTGGCGCTTGAGAGACCAGTTTTAAAACTGGCAAAGTTATGGAACAATTTTCAAAACGCCATGTCCTATCACGGAAGTAAGGATGTTGTTTATTCAAAACTTGAATTACAGATTTCTCGAGTTTTGGCACTTTAGCATGCAAGCATTCGAATTTAATAAAAGTTTTAAAACTATGGTCAGTTTCATTCTTTATTTTATTAACTACCTAGGAAAACACCCTGCTCTAATGCTGTAAGGCATCCAAAACAGTTCTTTTCATATAAACTTTGAAAAACTCTCTATCGAAGAAAGTCTGTCTACCCCACAAGGGGTAAAAGCGTGATGTACGTGTTGTATGGACGTATGTGAGAGGTCTGTAGTCGGTGCGTTAGAATTTATAGTGTCAATAGTGGACTGACCGCCTGCGCGCCGCAGCAATCTTTAGGGCTGCCAACTTTTAAATTAATATGTCTAAAATACTTTGTGGATGGACGCAGAAGAAGAGGAAGGCCTGAAAAAGTTTGGGTGGATTGTATAAAAGACGATATACTGCTGATAGCGATGAATGAAAGAAAAAGACATGTTGCGCCGACCCCAAATAAATTGAGTTAAGGACAGAAAATGATGATGTCTAAAATACTTTCTTCATAGATCTGCTAGTTTTGGACCAAAAACCTGTGGTTCACAGAGGAGACGTGAGACGTAAGATGGCATCTGTCAAACAAGTTATTGTTGGAGACGTGAGACGTGCGATTCTGCGGCGCTTGAAACCGTTTCCATATAAAATGTTTGAAACAGAAGAGACAAAGCTACACACGTGAGACGCGCGTCACATCGATATTGGCTGACGATCGCTTGTCAGACAAATGTCATGTTGCGCGTAGCGTCGCGCGTCTATTCTGCGAAGGTTGACCTTAAAATTTTGAAAATACCTGATTTTATCAAAAACCTGCAACAAATGAAACATTTAAAACATTGGACTACCTTCCTGCATCCTTAAACTACTTTTCATGTCAACACTTTAGGTCTACCGCACGGACGTATACTGTAGCGATAGATAGCACTTAGGAGGTCAGGAAAATAGTGGGTTGCCATCTGCTAACCTGGAGAAAACTTTTTTATTAGAGTTGGAAAATGCAAAAAAAGTCCAAAAATTACCTCACATTTCTACCGCTCCAAATGTTTTCCTACCTAAAGAGACTCCTTTTGAGATCCAATCCTGGCAGGTTCCAAGGTCAGCCACATTTTATGAGGCCCAAAAATGGAGTTTTTTTACCTCATCTTTCTACCGGACGAAATTAGTGATATAATAAATAATCGATAGCTCTAAGCATCCCATTGACAAATATGGCCTAGCCTGGCAGGAACTCTGGTAAACCCCCTCAAAGAAACGACGGTAAAATCTTCAAACAAAGAAAAAGTTATGAAAACCACTAAGGTTCCAGCAAAACTTAATGTTAACTGCGCCATAGAGTTACATTCTGTCGTGTGGGACACTGCGTCGACGAACGACCCGACGGAACCTGGTGTTTTAAAAGCATCTATAATTAGGAAGTACAAAGCAGGCCACTGACAGGCCTTACCTTTCTTGCAACCAAACAAAATTTATGACAAGAGATTTTTGCGTAAGCAAGCACATTGCACCACAGAGTCATCATCATCTTCCTGCCCTTATCCCAAATGCTTGGGGTCGGCGCAACACGTTTCGTTGAACACATTGCACCACAGAGTATTTAAAATAAAATACGTATAATATTTACAACCATTTCCGGTGGTAAGATGCCATAAGAGTCTAAATTAGCGCAAAAAGGACAAAAGGAAGATTTTATTCACCAGACAGCTGTCAAAAATCAAATAAAAGCTTGGAATAAACCATGAAACTTGTGTCGACAGCCCTAACTCAAATAATCGATTCAGAGGCGGCGGCGCGGTGCTTCAAAGGGCACGTTACATGCGCGGCTTATCTCATACAGACTCTTGCAGGAGCCAGTCCTTGAGAGGATTGCTTAAAATAGCCTTACGCACGTAAATCACGCCAGTATCCTGTGCTGGGTAGGCGGTGCCTCAAAGGCCACGGTATAGACTGCAGCAGCCAAGTTAACAATTATTCCAAGGATAGAGCGACAATAGCTTTTCAATGCAACGTGCTTTTTTAACGTTTGTATTTTTTCGTCATAAGTACGTACGTGGTAAGCAAAGTCAACACTCGTCTCCCGTGTTTGAGACCCTCGCGGTGTCTTTGGCGGCAAAGAACACGTTTTGATTTTTTAAAAGGGTTCAATAATTTGTGCAGTAAAAAATTAAAATTAGGTTGGCAGTTCCAGTCTTCTTAGGCTTTTTCCAGATTTTCCCCACACTCACATTTTATCAATTTTAGGCAGACAACCAGTCACTATGGTGATACAGTCTTCGGAATGGCTCTCAAACTTTTCTCAGACGTGGTCGTTTTTACAGCCGTTTACGCACTGCCTACCCTGCAAGGGAAATAGGCATGATATGTATGTCTGCATTATGCATATGTATATCACATTTTATCTGTGTTGGGGTAGACAGTGTATTAGTAGCCTAAAACCGGGTGTTTCCGCAGTGGTGCGTCAAAAATTGCTACATACCTTGGAACCCTCCAGATCTTACCCTAAGCAAAATGGGGTGATGCTGTTATACGCTGGCATTTTACGGTCCAAGATCGTAAAGACTAATGAAACTTCGTCATGACTCACAAGCGTGTGAAGAAAAAATTACTCAGTCATAGCCTTATCAGCCCATCGATACTTCGACCGAGGCTACCGTGACCATATTGAGGCCAGAAAAAGAGCGGGTTTCATATAAGCTTAAGCGGGAATACTCAGTCATAGTCGCAAGCAGCTCATCAATACTTCGACGGAGGCTACCGCGGCTATATTGGGGCCAGGAAAACAGTGAGTTCCATGGGCTTATGCGGGATTAACCAGTCATAGTCTTATCAGCCCATCGATACTTCGACCGAAGCTACCGTGACCATATTGGGGGCATGAAAACAGAGAGTTTCATAAGCTTTAGTGGGATTACTCAGCCATAGTCGCTATCAACCTATCGTTACTTTGTCTAAGGCTACCGTGACCATATTGGGGCCAGGAAAACAGCGGATTCCTTAAGCTTAAGCGGGATTAATCAGGCATAAGCATAGTCGCTATCAGCCATTCGATGTTTCGACTGAAGCTACCGTGACCATATTGAGGCCATGGAAACAGCGGGTTTCATAACCCTAGCCGGGATTACTCACTCATAGTCATCAACACCAACAGCGCATCGATGTTTCAATCGAACGTCTGCCACACGAGAACTCCATAAAGGAAATGGGTTTCTTTAGTCACGATCAACATTCACGACTACCCTTTGGCTGGACATTGAAATCACTCTATTATTGGGACACCAAACCAAGTGTTCAGCAAAGAATAACAACGAAATTTAAAGTGCGCTTAAAAATACATAGGTATGTAGCGAACCCCTTTGTTTATGAACTCTCTTGTTTTACAACTCCACACTGAAAATCAATATAGTCGCGTCGCGTATGCTAGGCGGCGATTTGACGTCTATTATATTCACATATCGGTCAACCACACCACCTTTTCACGGCCCCACACTCAAGATCAAGGTATGTAGTCACGTGTGCCGAGGCGGTATGACGTCTTTATCGTTCAACCGTTCCGCTTATAAAACCGCTCTTTTCCCGGCCCCACACTCAAGATCAAGATAGAAGCGTATGCCTAGCGGTATGACGTCTATATTCACATATCGGACAACCGCTCCGCTTATAAAACCGCTCGTTTCACTGCTCCACCAAAAATTAGGGAAACGGCACGTGGGGCGCCTATACAGATGGTTCACTGAGCACTAGCGCTGATTTAGACGCTTACTGACATTGAATGAAAATAACTGTATTCTCAGGGTAATTAATTAAGAAGTTGGTTGCCACGAACGTCATATTTCTTGTATTAAAATTGGCTCAAAAACATATTGTGACATTTTTGTATCAGATTTTACTATTTTGATAGGTATTCTTATACATAGTTTGAGATTGTTGACAGTAGAAACTCTGGCTATGTAAGAAATGACAAACACAAAAGTCCTGAATATGGTCGAGTGATCCTTCTGTAAACTCTCTATTTTGTGGCCCCACACCCAAGATCAAGATAGAATCGTATGCCGAGGCGGTCTGACGTCTATATTCATATATCGGCGCCATCTTGAAAAAAAATATCTATAATATGCGTCCTGCAAGTGTCAAATGATCGGAGATTAGAGATGGGGAGATGAGCCATACCGACGTGGGAAACACTAATTGATTTATAATTTTTGTAACGATGTTTATTTAAAGATTTTCTAAGTGTATATGGAGTGGGTTGAAGCACAAAATAATGCCGTGTGGTGCCGGCAGAGTAGAATAGCACCACCCCCTCTCTTCCCGTGGGGATCGTAAGAGGCGACCGAGGACCCGACCCAAACAGCCATGGCCAACCGTATGGTGGCGGTTAATCCATCACAAAAGCATTCCCAAGGAGGGTTGACGTCTGTTAGGCTGAGAGTTTATAAAAGGTTCACTCGACCCTATTTAGGATTTTTGCGATTGTCATTTGTTACATAGCCAGGGTTGCTGCTGTCAAAAATCTCAAAGTATAAGAATATCAAAACAGAAACATTTTCAAGAACGTCACATGATTCTGTCTGAGCGAATTTTAATCCAAGAAATATGCCGTTCGTGGCAACCATCTTACCTTGACTTCCCCTGAGATACTAGTTAAAGTTATAGTCCGTCAGGTTCGTGCGCGACCTTCCTGCGGGGTACAGACGGTGGGGGGGCGAGTAAGCACGTCATTTTAATATGACGTGCGGCGCGGATGCGCGCGCTTCCCTTCCCCGCTACACCTCCCGCTACCCGCTGACATCTCCCCTCCCAACGTCTGTCACCCCTAGGGAGGGTCGCGCACGAACTTGCAGGACTATAGTAAGCGTCAAAATCGTCGCTAGTAGCTATACTGAGTGAGCCATCTGTATAGGCGCCTTTCCCTAATTTATTGGTTTCTGTTTGAATCTAGGTCAATGATGAACTCACTTGTAATTTATTTTTTCATATAAAAGACATCAACGCACAGTAGGCCAGTATTTTTATAACCTAAATCCTCTTCCCTACTCTACTTATTTTTTTATAACTGTATTTTTTATTCTTCCTGTAGCGTCATTCCAGTTGTCATAAAACCCCCACGGTAGCAGGGATCTGTCAAAACCTGTTTTTTTTAAGGTTTTTTATGATTAAAGTTTGGAGTACACCGAGTGTTGAGGTGTCGGTTAAACTAAAATGTTTAGGGCATCGTTAGCCCCAAACTCCACAGAGAGGACAAGGAAAGGACATAGGACGTAGGGCATGACGCTTGACGTTTGACATCGCGACGTTTCCATACAAAATGTATGTCGCCAAAGCGTCGCCAAAGCGTCGCATCTATGACAGCTAGCGTCAAAAACTAAGAAGAATATTTGACGATCACTTGTCTGTCAACTGTCATTCTTACGTCCTATGCCCTCGTCTTTTTGGTGGAGTTTGCGCCTTAGGGGTTAAGGATAATAAGTATCATATTCTATTATATTAGCTATGCTAGTTTATCGTCCCACGTTTTTACTCTAGCCTAGGTTGTTTAATAGATTTATTTAATCCATATTGTACTTGTGTACCATTGGCGAAAGACGACATTTTGACGTAGGTAGGTCAAAGGAAAAATAATTCTAGCGGTAAAAATGGCCTATGTAACTGTCCAGCCTTAAAAATATTATAATCTTATCAACCATCACTACATTGCGACGGGAAATAAGCATAATCAAACACCTTTTCCCATTTATATTTATTAGTAACATTTTCAAAATAAAAAGGTCCTATCTTCCTTCACACATGAGACGTGAGACTTCGCGACGCTTGAAACAGTTTCCATTCAAAATGAATGAAACAGAAGAGACACCGTCTGCACACGTGAGACGCGCATCGCATCTATGACGGCTGGCGTTTTCATGTGGAAAGACAGTTCCTAACAATCTAGTTTTTTTTGTTTCTCCCTCTCTGAAGGCAGTTTATTAATGACACGATTTTATTCATACATAATTATTACACAAAAAGTTCTTAGGGTTTCGGTGTCCCGAACCAATTCGGGGCACAAATGTATTACAGATACTATGCTAGTTACTATAACAATTTCATAGTAGTAACCTAAGAGTTATCATGAAGATTGTGCTCCCGGTGTGTCCCCACCTCAGTAAGACGTCTTTAATCTGACAGGCGTCGTTATTAGCTGCAATGTTGCACGTTGCTCGTTCAATGTCGTATTTACATACTTAGTAATGATAAGTACTATTATTTTAACATTTAATATACCTACTGGACACTGGGAGAATCTTTTTACATCGAAACACACGTCACGTCTAGGTATATCCCTTGCGGTGTAGGCAGAGCATAAACGGCCATATAAAACCACGTCTGACAAAAGTTTGAGAGTCATTCAGAAGACTGTGTATCACAATAGTGACAGGTTGTCAGCCTGTCGCCTAAAACTGCAATACAAATCAACCCTCAAATCCCTTAGTCACTTCTTACGACACCCACAGCATCTAAAGATATAGGTAGGTAGATTGATTTGTTTGCTAGGTACAATATGGCTTTTGTTGAGGTACAATTCTGCCAGTGTCACGTAGTAAAGAAACTTTAGCAAAATCCTAGTCACGTCAAAGATATTTGACAACCGAATGATGTGTTTAGTCATTTTGTTGGTAGAATATTAATAAAGTGTTCCTCTTCAACTTCAACAGTCCACTACTTTTCTTCGAAATTGCATAAATATAAGACAATCATACATATAAAAAATTGATTAATCTACTTAAATAAGTATAGAACAACGAATAGATAGACGTAGATCCTTTTTAGAGTGACAACAATCTTAAACTTTTACGCAAATTGTTGTCATCAAACTAATTCTCACAAAATGACCCATTGTCTTCTTAATTTTTTTCTTTACCCATTAATTATCCGGCGCCAAAAACCCCATTAAATTCAACCCTCAACCCTGACCCATCCATATGGCACAAATAGGGGAATAGACGCCTTTACAGATGGCTCACTCAGTACTAGCGTCGATTTTGGTGCTGACTGACTTTAACTCGGGATAAGAGATAGTTGCCACGAACGTTATATTTCTTGTATTCAAAATTGTCAGAATCACATGACGTTCTTGTATCAGATTTTGCTGTTTTGATATTCTTCTACTTTAGAGATTTCGGACAGAAGCAACCCTGGCTATGTAAAAAGCGACGATCGCAAAAATACCAAATAAGTAGGGTCGAGTGAACCTTCTGCAAACTCACTATTTTGTGACCCTAGCCCATATGGCACGGCAGAAACTTCCGAAAAATAAAAAAATGCCCTTTAATGTCAACATAGTTACGGTATACATAAATCATTGCCCAGACGGACAATATTTTAACGCCAGAACTGACCAAGGGCCCAAAACAATAAAAAAAAGTTTTTGTAACCTTTTTTCGTCTTTTTTTGTCTCTCTCTACAACCGGATATCACAAGGCGACATTTTCTTAGCGGCTTAACGTGGCGCCTACTTTTTTTCTTACAGACACCTGTCAAATTCAACCGTACTTTCTAAGTTATAGGGGTCCATTTCGAATGTGGAGATTTTCTAAATCGTACACACAAATAAAGAGTCAAATTACGATTGACAAAGTCATCGACTTACTATTGTCTTGAAGAAAATAATAAACGATTTTGATACCTATTGTCAAGACAATAGAGACTAAATTATACAGTAGGGATGTAGCTTCCCACATGTTTTGAGAAGGTTTAGGGATAAACAGTGACTTTGATGAATCCATAGTTTTAAGTGGATTTGAGATAAACCTTTTTTTCGGGAGCTTATTATAATAGTTTGGCTATTTTTTGAAGCTCTGCATAAACATGTCTGAGTAAAGCCAGTGGCCCTTGGTCATAATAATATTTTCTTGTCGTTTTTACGTCATTCAGATGAAATCCAATCCTAAACTATAATTTGGCCGAATCGCTCAATCGCTTCCGTCAGTGAGACCAGAGGCTGAACTCTAATAAATAAAAATCGTTTCAGTTGTGTGTGATGGCATGTCAGTTGGATGGTTTTGATAGTTTCGTATTCTGCTAACAGATTTTAGAATAGAAAAAATCACAGTGGCAATAGAATGGCAGTTGAGTGTCGCTGGTTGTAATACAATGGCTTAAAAATAGCAGACGGCCCTACAAATTATACCTTCTTGCCTACTTAAAAATATTTCAGAGGGATTGAGCAATTTCTTCATAATTTTATCATCGAAAAAATCACCTCAGTCTTTAGAAACGTACCTAGATCATTTCTATCCATCTCTATCTTTTAAAGCGATATGACTAGGACCGTCATATCAGATAAGTAAACTTTCTTGCAAATAATGTACGGAACCTTCGCCAAACAAAACCGTGCTCTCCGAACCACACAAAGAGTTGGTGTGGTATTTGTCAGGCGCCACCGTTATCGAGCCCTTTATGCCACCAGGGTGACAGATAGTGAGGAATACTTCAATGGTTAGTCATACCGACTTGCCGTGTGATGCCGGTTTAGAATAGCATCACCCCGTTTTCTTCTAGCGGATCGAGACATTTATGCCACCAGGGTGACAGATAGTGAAGAATATTTTAATGGTTAGTCATACCGACGTGCCGTGTAATGCCGGCTTAGAATAGCATCACCCCGTTTCTTTCCCGCGGATTGAGTCTTTATGCAGTATAAAGATGGCAGTAGATAACAGACAGTTAAGAATACTTGAACGTTTAGTCATGCCTACTTGCCGTGTGATGCCGGCTTAGAATAGCATTACCCCGTTTCTTTCCCACTAATCGAGTGTTTTATGTCACCAAGGTAGATGATATTGAGACTTGGTGTGGCTTGGTCACACAGACCACAGAACAGACAGACAAATATTTGCTCTATCAAAGAACCGAGAAAAAGAGAACGAATAATAGATATATCTCTCCAATATCAGAGAAATACGTTGAATTCAAATTAAAATTATTATTTAGTTTGTTGTTATGCTCTTTTTCTACAAAAATAAACCATAAATCATATTTTACCGCAAAGTAAAAACTGCGGACTCACCCACCGAAATGCCTTTGCCCAAAAAAATGGCGACCGGCTATGAAGCTGTCATACTAATTTGACAGCCTGTCAAAGTGGGCGTCTAAAAGATTGAGATGTAACGATACGGGGATTTGTAAAATTGTAAAATATTTTGAGTTTTGCGTCGGTTTTTGAAAGTCATGGCGAGGCATTGGTGAGATATTTTTATTGAGATCATAGAACTGCGTTCGTCACTGATTTTTTCGGTTTGTCTGAAATAACTTGCTTTGAAAATAATTATAATGAGGTAGAAATAGGTATCTAGGTAGTATATAGATTTTCACGCTTACTGAATTTAGTTGGAAATAACCGGAATCTCAGGGGAAGTCAAGGTAACTAAAAAGTGGTTGACATAAACGTCATATTTCTTGGATTCAAATTTGCTCAGAATCATATCACGTTCTTGTTCCAGATTTTGCTGTTTTGATATTCTTACACTTTGAAATTTTTTACAGTAGCAACCCTGGCTATGGTAACAAGTCACAATCGCTTAAACCCTGAATAGGGAAGAGTGAAACTTCTGTAAACACTATTTTTATGCCTAGGCCGGAGGACATTTTGGGCCACGCTAGTTACATCATTCTATAAAACCATCAAAGAAATCGAAAGCCATCACCTTAACATTCCGTTTTCCATACAACCACACTACTTTCATACACCCTGAACCCGTTCCATACAAACTGGTTCTAATGACATACAAAGCGCTTATCGGACGCGTAAATTCTGTCAATTACAGTCCACGGGATTTTGCTGGGTGGAAAAAGATGTGGTTGTGAGGGATTCAGGTGAAAAAGTTGAGGGTTCCGTCGATTATGTTAGAGAAATGTTGTAAAATATCCATGTCATATCCAATCATAAAATACGGTGACCGAATCAAGACGAGGAGGTTTACTTTTTTAATGTACTTAGGTATTTTATTTTTCAATTTCACTTTTTAAAGTTTTACTTCCTTACAGTATTTACACAGTAGGCAGGTCTTCTTCTTCTTCTTCGTGTCAATGACTCAAAACTAGTAATTAAATAAACTTTTGCCAGTATTTAGCGACGGTCACGGCACTCTCTGTCGCCAAGTTTAGGTCCTCCACGCTGCAAGTGTTGGGTAGAAGAGGGCACGTCATCAGGTGAGCCATTGATTGGGATGGGGCTCCACAGTCGCAATTGGTCCGCGTTACATCCGTGAAGCCCCACTTAGCCATATTCTCTCTGCATCGGCCAACCTGGGTGCGCAGGCGGTTTAATGATCTCCAGGTTGGCCACTGCAGTTTATGCCCAGGTGGTAATGTCTCTGATGGTGATATGAACCCCACAGGAGGAGGCCAACGGGCATGCCACAATTGTTCCTTGGCTAGTTGCGCATTATCTGTGGCAGCTGATTTCCTCATGAAACTTTTGCGGCTTTTCAGACGAGCGTGAGGGATAGAGTAGTTGTACAGTGGGTGTCGAGTGTCTAATTCTTGCTTCTGTTTCTCCACTGCACAAGCTACTTCTCGCCGAACGTCCGGTGGCGCTATGCCTGCTAGAGGGTACAGCATGTTCAAGGGCGTAGGTTTAAGGCACCCCGTTATGATGCGACACGTCTCGTTCAGGGCTACATCAATCTGTTTTGCATGGGAAGATCGGTGCCATACCGGGCATGCATATTCGCCCGCGGAGTAGGAGAGCGCGAGTCCTGTAGTTCTTAGAACATCTGGTGCTGCTCCCCAGGCTGAAGATGTTAGCCGCCGCAGCAGATTGTTTCTGGCACCGACTTTCTGTTTCGTATTAATGCAGTGGGTTTTAAAGGTTAATGTTCTGTCGAGAGTGATACCCAGGTACTTAGGATTGGGACTGTGCTCGATATTGACACCTCGCCACGAAAGTTTAAGAGAACGATTCGCCTCGCGGTTTCGCAGGTGGAACGCACATGATTGGGTTTTGGACGGATTTGGCCGTAAGGCATTCGCGTCATAACACCCATCAAGTGCGTCCAGCGCGACCTTGAGTGATTTTTCGGCTTTTTCGAAGCTAGGTGCCTGAGCAACGAGCGCGAGGTCGTCGGCGTAAAGAAAGTGTTTGGTATTAGGTGTTAACGGCTGGTCATTTGTGTAGGCATTAAACAATGCTGGTGCCAGCACACTCCCCTGTGGAAGCCCATTCTTTTGGCAACGCCACCTACTTTTTACGTTGTTGAGAGACACTTGAAACCTTCGGTTGTTCAGCAGCTCCCTTAATATATTAACGAAACCCGAGTCTTGTGTCATATCATATACTTTCGTAAGTAATCTTCTGATATTGACAGTATCGTACGCAGCTGTTAAATCGACGAAGACGACTCCTGTGATTTTTTTAGTTTCGTAGCCATCCTCAATGTGTTGAACAAGATTCAAGGTTTGGCTTGTACAGGACTTACCTGGGCGGAACCCAGCTTGCTCGGGTATGAGAGACTTTTCAAGTATAGGTGTTAGTCGGTTGAGCAGCATTCTCTCAAACAGCTTGAATGAGTGACATAACAACGAGATAGGACGGTAGCTTTTTGGTTCCGATGGGCACTTGCCGGGCTTAAGGAGAGCTATTACTTTGGCTTGCCTCCACAGCTTCGGAATCTTCAACGTGCTGAGACATGCGTTAAACATAGCTAGTAGCCAGGACACGGCTACTGGTCCTAAATGTTTGATTTGCTCTGTTGTCATGTCATCCATTCCAGCTGCTTTACCATATTGCAGAGATTTGATGCAGGTTATTATTTCGGGTAGAATAAATGTAGGCAGGTACAACATAATATTATGTTTTATACAAAAATCGAAAGCTATACATCTTTATCATCATATCATCATACTCAAATTGGTAAACACAATATTTAAAAAAACTTAACCATGAAATACTCTCTCTAGTTTTTGTTGATGTAGTAGGTGCCTATTATGTACATAAATTAAGATCAGAAGTAAGGGTTCAGATTTAGCTATACTCTTCCCTAAGTCCGTAGAGACCCCTAAAAAGAAAAAAGAAAAGAAAAAACGTCCTGGGCTTGCCACTGGCGCCGAACAAAGATAACACGAGGTTGGGACCTTCTTCTTTTTTTTAGTCTGTGGACGTTATAGGTCTTTTATGGGCGACACACGATAACAGATTATTTAGGTTTTTTTAGGAGGCAGGGCCGTGGTCTGGCTGTAATCTTAGGATTTTGCTCTTTCTGTAAGTTAAGGGCTTATCTCTAGTTTTGTTTTGTTATTATGTCTATGTTTGATATTGTTATAGAAGATAGGCCATAATCTTTATATTTTTTAGTGTTTTAGTTGTTATGACTGTGTTTGATATTGTTATAACTAGGCCAATTATTTTTTATCTTTCCAGTGTAGAACACCGAGTCGTCTAACGACCCGATGAACTCTGGTGTCAGGGGTAAGGTGAGGTGAATTTTTCAACCGCCTCCTGCAGGTTGAGTAGGTACCTAATGACCGCCGTCTAAGTGATCATAGACAGCAACCGGGACCGACGGCTTATCGTGCCCTACGCAGCACGGAACCATCTTTCTTTTCGGACAATCAGGTGGTTCAGCCTGCAATGTCCTGACCAGACTGGGAACGAATTCATAAAGTGATAAACATCAACAGTATGAGTGACCCCACCGGGAATTGAGCC
Source organism: Phthorimaea operculella (assembly GCA_024500475.1). NCBI lineage: Eukaryota > Metazoa > Arthropoda > Insecta > Lepidoptera > Gelechiidae > Phthorimaea > Phthorimaea operculella. Next base: position 192,321 of record JANFCV010000217.1, read on the forward strand.
CGGAACCTTCTGCGTCGCAGGCAGTCGTACTAACCGGTGCGCCACATCGGCTTTACTCTCATATCGTCCAAAACCGACAGAGATTCATTATCATCGGAATTGCCACGAGTCTTAACATTTCACGCCGACCACGTCAGATTATAATCTCTGATAGATACCTATCAGAGGTTCTGATCTTACTTCCGAATGCATGGCACCGGGTACGAGGCGCCTTAACTTGTTTTTAAGTTTTTTATTTAAATTAGGTTAGGTTTTTGGTTTTAGTCGTTTCAGAGCAGAGGCATTTTTGAAAATCCGGTGAAAGGTAATGAAATTTTGGAATATGAAAGAAAAATGTTGCATTAATGCATGAAACGCCATCTTTTATTCATATCTTAATCAACTATCTCAAGAAAACTCAACCTAACTGAAAAGATGATTGCCACGAACGTCATAATTGTTGGATTAAAATTGGCTCAGAATCGTATGACATTCTTGTATCAGGTTTAGCTGTTCTGGATATTCTTATACTATGAGATTTTTGACTGTAGCGAGCCTGGCTATGTCAAGTGACAATCTCGAAAATCCTAAATAGGGTCGAGTGATCCTTCTGACACACAAGACTTATAGCTATTCCAGAGTCTAATCGGGCATAAACTTGACTGTACCTGGTTTAACCAAAGTACCTACCTAATTTTAAAAATATTTCATTTGGCGCCTCCACTCCACACATCGGAAGTAAGATGGTGTATTTAGATGGAATGCCACTCAAGATCAGAGATAGCGGCGGTAAGGATTACTGTGTGATCTTTAATTCATTACACTATCCTGGCGATAGGGCTTGATTTAGCATTCATACATTGCTGGTTAGGTACTGTTGAGATGTGACATAGAGGAACGCAGATTTTTCGTGCCGTTCCGTGACAGGATGGCAGCCGTATTGCTCGAAGCACGTCTCGGCCGAAGGTCATGCTTTCTCAGTCGCTTCTCTCAAAGTATAATAACGTCATATGGTTCTGAGCTAATTATAATCCAAGAAATATGACGTTCGTGGCAACCATCTTTGTTACCTTGAGTTCGCCAGTGCTGAGTGAGCCGAGTGATCTAAGGTGTAAAAAAATCAACTGCAAATAGGTATTTTAAGGAGTGAAAAACCCATGAAACTGAACAACTTTCTCCAAGGAACATAAGTCGAAATATGAAAAAAAATTTGGACCTCCCATACAAACAAATTGACTTGGCAGGCTGGTACATTTTGTATGGGGGGACCAAAATTTTTTCTCATATTTCGACCTATGTTCCTTGGGGAAAGTTGTTCAGTTTCACGGGCTGATTCACCCCTTAAAATATTTGCAGTTGATTTTTTTACACTCTGTATAAAGGCGCCTTCCTAAAATTGTACTGATGTGATGTAATGTAAACCAGCAATGTATGCCATTATAGGGCTGTGATCTTTAAATTCATTTAGCAGCCCTGTCGGGATCACCAAAGGATTTTATTGGTACCTAACCTGTTTTTTTTTATTGGAATTTTAATTAATGATTTTAGTAGTTAATTATAAAGTGTATCGACTGAAACTTACTTTCATTCAATTACCTTACCTACGGTAGGTACTAGGTTCAGTGAGTTAGAACCTCGGTTAGAATAAAGTTTAAGCCATGTTTAAACATCCTTTTAAGTTAGGTAGGTAGGCAGAGCGTAAACGGCTGAAAAACGGCCATTTACACCACGTCTGACAAAAGTTTGAGAGTCATTCAGAAGACTGTGCATCACCATAGTGACAGGTTGTCAGCCTGTCGCCTAAAATTGCAATACAGATCAACTCTCAAATCCTTACTTGCAACAAAGTAACATTATTTCTTGGCCATATAAAGCCCTAACTTTATGGCGGTCCCTTTAGTTATATCTACTTGTATCTTGGAGTCGTCTACGTTTTTTGGAGAGCTTTCTGCGCGTCTCCGCGAGACTTCAGGTGATCCGAGGTCAGGCGGCTACCTTGCTCAAAGATTGAGCATTGCTATCCAGAGAGGGAACGCTGCCAGCCTTTTGGGTACCTTGCCTCGCGGGGACGCGTTAGAAGGTATATTTTATTTATAAGTTTGTAGTTTATAAGTAGTATTTAAGTTTTTTTTTTTTATGTTCTAAAATGTACTGTTTTTCCTGAATAAAAATTTCTTGCTGTCATAAATAACTCACTCAGGTAAAAAACACCACGTTGTGAACCAGTTCTAACACTTACTAATGAGCTTAAAGATTAAGAAGATAAGATATTCTTGTATCTTCTTATCGATATGTTGCTTTGGAAATGCGATTAACATTTCTGAACCTTTAATTTTCTGCTCCTAAACATTCTTGAGATCAGGTATTTCCGTTTGGTCTCATTCAATACAATTTTGTGTTAATTAATGAGCATTTCATTTTAATTTGAAGGCATTACAACGCATAAGATCTTAAAACTCTTTTTTAACCAAAGGTTTTAACTTTATTACAAATCTTACGTCGGAACGGTTTTTCGCAGATATGAATGAAAACGCAGTAAAAATTGGACCCTTACCTAAATGGGTAGGTTACTTTACTGGCGATGGTATAGGTATTTTACACACTAATTTTGCCCATCCAAAAAGTAAATAATATGAGCTATTACTTATTACCTACTTCTACCTCGAGAGTTCAATTTAAACTGGTCTTCCATACAGTTACTAAGACCGATGTGATTCTTAGAGCTATAGAATACCTACTTCAGAGGCTCAAAAAGTAACACTATCGTAAAATACGGAAGTCTGAGCGAGACAGAGGTAGCGCGGCAGCATCAAAGGGTTGAGATATATGGGCTTTCGATCAGATCTGATAAAGTCAGATAAGCCGACCGATTTTAAGATCAGTAAGGCAATGTTAAAATCTACGTACAATTTAAAGCGCTAGCTCCACAACAGGCGAGACTTAAGGCATGAGACGAAGACGTGAGACGTTCGATGCGACATTGCAATGCTTGAAACAGTTTCCATTTAAAATGTATGAAACAGTGGAGACGCCGTCTACACCCGTGAGACGCACGTCGCATCGATAACGGCTGACATTCACTTGTCTTACAGATGTCGCACGTCTCATCTGTGAAGATAGCCCCCAACAAAACGGGTCTAACAACATAAAGTAAGTTTCTTGGAAAATTCGTTCACTTTAAGAATGCCAGTAAACCTTCTAGAAAATATCGCAAATCAGCGCATGCGAATACTATTGGTTCAACATTGGTTACACCTCCCAGAATCCACATAAATACATATCACAAAATAGAGAGTTTACAAAAGGATCACTGATCGACCCCATTTAGGATTTACGCGATTGTCACTTGTTACATAGCCAGGGTTGCTACCGTCAAAAATCTCAAAATATCAAACGTCATCACCAATTTTTAAATATGACTTTCTTGGCAAGCATATTTTTAGTTCCTCTGAGATTCCAGTTTATTCCAGTACGCGTCAGTAAGCGTCAAAATCGTCGCTAGTACTGAGTGAGCCATCTGTAAGGCGCCCCGCGAGCCGTTTCTCTAATTTATGTCAATATTTTCTATCACCCGTTGCTTAGACATTCGCGCACGCTTATGCCGACAATAAACTGTACTAGAGTAGCAATAGGTATGCATAAAATTACCTTAAAATTACCTCGGAGACGGTAAATTACCATATTTGTGCTTAATAAGGAACTAACGAAGTGTTTACCATAGCGGGCTTGTAAGTTACTTTGAGAAGAATAAGGTAGAGGTAGCCCTGCAGATAAATATTACGAAGACAGTATACAAACAAAAACAATAAACAAAATACAAACATAAATAAAATACAAACTTGGTGTGATATTGTGTTGTGCTTATGGACTACTTTTTACCCGCCTGCCTCAGGAGGGTTATGTTTTTCTAGAGTATGTGAGTATGTAGTAAGTACCTATCCAGAATTCACGAGCGTCGTTAGATTTGTCTCAGCCTGAGTCTGAGTGACATGGTCTATACAGTGTGAGTCTTGATAAAGTGTACATATCAAAATCAGGGAAACTGCATCCAAATTTATCGATGAAAAAAATATTAAAAAAAATAAAAAAATATATTTGAATTTTTTATGATTTTTTTAAGATTTTGAATTGTACCTGTTGACCCCATTTAGATAAATCGTCATAACTTTTAAACTAAGTGTGTTATCAGAGTGGAATAAATTTTGTGATGATTGCTAATAATAAGCCGTACTCATGAAGTAAAAATATCCTAGAGAAATAACGTTGTTAATTTATAATTAATAGAAACTTGAAGAAAATTTTGTTTTTTCATTCATTTTACTATTATTTTACAATTTCTTAAAAGTCACCCCGTAAACCCTACTTTTTTTTTATTTATGCTTATTCTACATGGCATTAGCTTGCTAAAAGTAAAAATCATGTTTATAACTCAACTACAACTTCTTAAATCAGCGTTTAAAAAAACAGTTAACTTAGTTAAATACTGGATAATGATTAAAACATAAGTATTTTTTCTGCATAATCATTTATTATTCTTAAATAAAATTAAAATTATCATTAACCTAATGCATGAAATTTGAAAACAATGGTGTGAAGTAAAAAAACAACACGCCTCGCAGGCACATGGACACTTATAAAGGCTCATAGAAACTGTTGTATTTGAGTTGTAAACGTGCAATTTTAATTTTAGAAAGCTAATGCCATGTAGAATAAGCATAAATAAAAAAAAGTAGGGTTTACGGGGTGACTTTTTAAGAAATTGTAAAATAATAGTAAAATTTATGACAAAAAAACAAGATTTTCTTCAAGTTTCTATTAATTATTAATTAACAACGTTATTTCTCTGGGATATTTTTACTTCATGAGTACTGCTTATTATTAGCAATCATCACAAAATTTATTCTACTCTGATAACACACTTAGTTTAAAAGTTATGAAGATTTATCTAAATGGGGTCAACAGGTACAATTCGAAATCTTAAAAAAATCATAAAAAATTCAAATTTTTTTTTTTATTTTTTTTAATATTATTTTCATCGATAAATTTGGATGCAGTTTCCCTGATTTTGATATGTACACTTTATCAAGACTCACACTGTATTAAAAATTCACAAATTCAAGATTTTTAACGCAAAATATTCGTTTAACTTTGAAATTACCGCAGTCGAGTTTTTGTTTTTATACATCTGCTTGTTTCATTTACTAAAATTACAATTCGAATCCCACTCGTGTAGAATACTTGGTCTTATTTTCCTATACAAAATGTTTGCAGTGAAATTTTTATAAAAGTGACAGGAGTCGTAATCTTAAACTGAGCTTATTAAGTATTCTTTCTAGCTAGTTAAAGTCTGTTTTTGGAACATTAAACGCTCATGTCAACTTAGTGAGACTCGCTAGGCTTCACTTATTCGGTTGTGGGACTGTCTCTTCCTTATTTTTACCCAAATCATAAATTTATTGGCGTAAATGTGGTTCGAGCCTTATCTTTCTTTGCTGACAAGTCAACGTCCACCCTTATCTGTACATTGTCAGGTCTATGATAGGAATTGTTAGATATTTTTGTTGTAATAATTGTAATTGTAAGTTGTTTTGACTTTAATTAGGTGAAATTATCATTAATTTTATAAGGGCATTTAAGGCTTTAAGTAGCGAATTGACTGTATTCTTTGATGCCATCTAAACTAAACTAAAGCTACTTAGGTAAATTTAGCCACAGACGGGGCGTTTAGGGCGCCTTTACAGATAGCTTACTCAGTTCTGGCGACGATTTTGTCGATTACCGACTTTTGATGGATTTTACTGGAATCTCAGATCAGAAACTGACAGAAACTCTAGCAAGATGGTTGCCATGAACATCAAATTTCTTGCATTCAAGTTCTGTTGAATCAAGTCGAGTGATTCTTCTGTGAACTCTCTATTTTATGGTAGAGATCTTTGGGAGGTATTTTTAGATTGGATTTTATCACCACGCACGCAGAAAAATATAGCTTTTCTATTTTACTAGACTGTTATTGATAAAACTATTTGCTCAAAGGACTCACTACCGAAACGTGTACTCACTGATAAACATATCTACAAAACATATGTTCATATTATTAAGTGCAGTCGTAAAGTTTTTTTGATATGTTATCTATCCTTTACCTACGTTGCTTAGACACGGTACGGTGCTTTTGAAAATTAACTACGTACCTATATATTAGGTAGGTAGTAATTAGGAACTGTCCCGATCCATGTAATTGAAAATGAAATATAGATGGCGCCCTGTACAGGGTCATAATATTTTGGTTCGTCCACCCAAGAAAAAGACAGAATTTTCGAATCGAAATGGTGTTCAAACTGGGAGCCCCAGTGACTTGTCCGAGGACAGGTTTCGGCGCACACAAAAAGGTGAAAACAACTCTGATATCCGGCTGTAAAGCGGTAATGCCGTCATCATAGGAGCCGACACGTGCGTGCCGAGTCAAGATTTTTCCACTGGTGTCGACATTTACCTACCTACCGAAAAATATCGATAAGTAGGTACAACTAGAATGCTTTTTATTCTTGTGCTGTAGAATTCGCACAGCTATTTCAGAATTTTGAGGTCTATTTCATAGAAGGCCGTTTTTAAAATATTAGAGCGATATTTCAGAAATATTTGATTCTACATGTATTTCTGAAACATTTGAGCGCTATTCCAGAAATATTCGGAGTCCATATATTCTATTATACAACCCATTTGAAAAATATAAAAGGCTCATTTGAAGACAGGTTTCGGCGCGGACACAAAAAGGTGAAAACAACTCTGATATCCGGCTGTAAAGCGGTAATGCCGTCATCATAGGAGCCGACACGTGCATGCCGTTCCACTGGTGCCGACATTTACCTACCGAAAAATATCGATAGGTACTACACTAGAGATGTCTATTTATTGGGAGAAAACAGCAGTATTTTAGAAATATATGAGGTCTATTTTTGAAATATTAGAGGTCTATCTCTGAAATATTGGACGTCTATTTTTGAAATATTAGAGGTTTATCTCTGAAATATTGGAGGTCTATTTTTGAAATATTAGAGGTCTATCTCTGAAATATTAGAGGTCTATTTCTGAAATATTGGAGGTCTATCTCTGAAATATTTGAGAGCTATTTCTATGATATTCAAAGGCTGTATGTTCTGTAATACTAGACCGTTATTTCAGAAATATTAGAAGACCATTTCAGAAAAATTAAGTGCCATTTTAGGACAGGTTTCGGCGTGGACACAAAAAGGTGGAAACAACTTTGATATCCGGTTGTAAAGCGGTAATCCCGTCATCATAGGAGCCGACACGTGCGTGAACTAAGAGTGTTCCACTGGTGTCGACATTTACCGAAAAATATCGATAAGTAAGTAAAATATCTACACTAGAATCTTGAGATGTCTATTTCTTGGGTGAAAACAGCAGTATTTTAGAAATATTAGAGGTCTATTTCTAAAATATTAGAGGGCTATCTCTGAAATATTTGAGAGCTATTTCTAAGATATTCAAAGGCTATATTTTCTGTAATACTAGACGGTTAATTCAGAAATATTAGAAGACCATTTCAGTAAAATTGAGGGCCATTTGAGGACAGGTTTCGGCGGACTCTAAAAGGTGAAAACAACTCTGATATCCGGCTGTAAAGCGGTAATGCCGTCATTATAGGAGCCGACACGTGCGTGCCGAGTCAAGATTCTTCCACTGGTGCCGACACTTACCGAAAAATATCGATAATTACAATTAGAATCTGTGCTCTTTATTTTTGTGAAGTGCCTAGATTAGCAAGCGTCAATGGACTTTTACCTCATCTGGCAAAACTTTAAAGGCCACTTCAGAACTTTGACAAATATTTGAGTCCATTTTTGGAATTTTAGATAGATATTTGTAAAACAATTGTAACTATGAGTAACTATTTCTGAAATACGATACGAAAAAACCATCAGAGACAGCAAATCGAAAAGAAATTCTCTTACGTCAAAATAAAATATCCTTTATCGGTAGGACTCCCAAACTATCTACGTTCAATACCATTTTTTGTATCGACCCCTATGGGTAACACCATAGATATTTAGTGGGTAGGTGCGAGCTACCGACTTTGCACCCCAATAAACCTTGTCCTGGTGGTCTACTGAACCTTCATAAATACCGAATAGTTGAATATGCGGTAAAAAACCCAGATGTAAAAAAATAAGAGTGAATCAGCTGATGTCGATAAGATAAAACTAAGATCACCACTGTTAGTAGGTTCATCTTTAGAATTTCGTCTTTGTTTCAAACGAATAAACAAACTGACTTTGCGGGCTAGATCCAAAAAATTACTATTTGACTGGCTTATTTATAATTTACCTAACTAGCAGCCCGTCAGTCTGAATGACTCTCAAACTTTTGTCAGACATGGTGTAAACGGCTGTCTTTTTACTGCCGTCTTCGCTCTGCCTACCCCGCAAGGGATACAGGCTAGATATGTGTACGTATGTAGTAACTTGTAAATATATTTTTAACCCCAAGGCTGCCGGGTCAGGTCACTCGGGCCGTCTGCAAATAATTTATTTTGAAAATAACCGCCGCCTTGTACGTTTATCTGTTGTTTAACCCTATCTCTGCTATTTGCTTATCTCTTTATCGCTGCAACGAGATTCTGCAATGTAGTGATGGGGCGCGAGTGAGTCAGTGAGTTGAGTCACATGAAGATAATATTTTTTACTAAAACATTTTTTATTGATTTTACTTTGTTTGGTGTTTTCAGATTTCAGATTTCAGATCTTTATTTGCAAAGAAAATGGTACAAATATAGCAGATGTTAGGCTTAAAACTAAAGGTCAACATTTTCTGTCACGTACATTGCAACATGCAAATTTTAAATATAATACAAGCAAAAGAATCTAAAAATATTACAATAAATGTCATTCATAAAGCATAGTCATAAAAAATAAAAATATACACCGCGATAAACCATCATTAAAATTCAAATTTCAAATTTAATACAATACAATACAATGTCAAAAGATTTTAACAAATACATCAATATTATGTCATAAAGCAGTCATAAAAATTAAAAAATAATAAAACATCATTAAAATTTAAAGTTTAAATATTCTGTTACACTATAAAACCTCTTATCTAATAGCAGTCTAAATAATGCTACTTTGAATTTGTTTAATGGAAGATCTTTCACATTGTTCGGAATTTTATTGTAGATACATACTGACATATAATTGCAGTTTCTTTTATACCCAGTAGTCTTCGGGCGATCTCCATGTTCTATTCTGTTAGAATACCGTGTGCTTCTAGCAGGGTATAAATCAATGGTAGTCTTGTACAGGTGACTATGCTGCTTTACGAAAACTGACATTTCATAAATATATAAGCAAGGGAAGGCAGAATTCGCAACTTCTCAAATAAAGGTTTGCAAGAATCAGTCGGTGCTGCTCCGCAGATTGCACGAACACATTTTTCTGAGCAATAAATACTTTTTTGAATTCGTTCCATTGCCCCAAATAACTATGCCGTACCTGAGAATTGACTCGACATATGCGTAATAAGCTGTCAAAGCAGCATGTCGGGAAGCAACTTTTTGCAATTTATACAAAGGATAAACGAATCTATTAATTTTCTTACATATTATATTAGAGTGTACTTTCCATTTAAATTCTTTATCTAAATTAATTCCTAGAAATGTCACATTTTCAGCCTCATTTATGATTTGTCCATTATAATTTATATTAAAAAATTGTTTAGTTCGATTATTATTAAAATTTATGTAACTAGTTTTATTTATATTAACTTTAAGATTATTATATGTTAGCCATTCAATTACCGATGATACAGTTTGATTGATGTCAGTTTCATGACTAACATAGTTATTTCCAGATACAATAATGGAAATGTCATCTGCGAACAAAATACATTTATGTCGAGTTATTTGTGGAAGGTCATTAATGTATAGAAGGAAAAGTAATGGCCCTAAAACACTTCCTTGCGGCACCCCAAATTTATTTGCTACATATTCGGAATTATAAACTTGGATTTCGTCATCTTTATTAACTTTAGTGATTTGAACACACTGGTTTCGATTCTGCAGATATGACGTGATCCAGCTTAGTGCAGGACCTCTAATACCATTAAATTCTAGTTTTCGTGCAAGTAATTCATGTGACACGTAGTCAAAAGCTTTGGTCATATCGTAAAATAGGCATGTTACGATATTACCTGCATTTTTATTTTGTAATATTCCAGATACAAGATTATAGGCAGCGATTGTAGTTGACTTTCCTTTCTGAAACCCAAACTGCTCTTCACTAAGAATTTTGTACTTATCTAGGAATGTTGTAAGTTTCATGTGCATGGCCCTTTCAAAAATTTTTGAGAAGATTGGTATCAGTGTGATTGGACGGTAGTTACTGATATCAGTGCGGTCTCCTTTTTTGTGTAATGGCTTCACGATTGACTTTTTAAGCAGCTCAGGAAAGCAGCCAGTTTCAAATGATAAGTTTATTAAATAGGATAACACACTACATATTTGTTCTTTACACTCTTTAATTACCTTCGTGCATATACCGTCGTAACCTTCCGAGTTTGTATTATTCAAATTTTTATTATTTTAATAACTTCGAACTCATTTATAGGCGTTAAAAATATTGTATTATTAATATATTTATTAAATGTCATAGTATTTTTAAATTGTCATTTCGTTTATTTGTCAAATTTATAAAATAATTATTAAATATATTTGCAATTTCATTAGGATCGTCAGTTAAATGTCCATTATTATTAATTTTAAGTATATTTTGATATGTAATGTTATTATTTGTTTCATTTTTAATCACGTCCCAGGTAGCTTTTACTTTATTTTGCTATTTAAAATGTATTTAGTGTTTGTGGTTTTTGCCTTAATTACACATTGTTTTAACATTTTGAATACTTGTGGTATTGTTTTTTATGTTTATTATTTCTTTTATTTTTGTAATATGTGTACCTCAGTTCTCGTTTTCGCCTACAGCTTACTTTCAAGCCTTCGGAAATCCATTTAAAATGCTGTTTGATACCAACTTTCTTTCTAACTAGTGGAAAACACAGCATGTACAATGTATGGAAAATATCATAAAATATATCAAAGGCTGCATTCAAGTCCTTTTCTTCAAATACGTCGTTGAAGCTTAGACATGCCAAATAGTCTCTGAATAGATTTATATTGTCCGAAGAATAAGACCGTTTATATTTAAATATCGTTTTAGGTGGAGCCATACTATTCTTATGATTAAATGTCAATATTTGTGCAGTATTATGGTCAGACAGCTGTACTGACAGTGTCTTCCCTTTTACACCCTTTATATTAGAGAAAATATGGTCTAAGCATGCCTTTTCTCTAGTTGGTTCAGAAATATGCAGTTTTAAGTTATAGTTGTCTAACAAATCTATGTAGCGCGAAGTGAGAATGTTATTTTTTAAAGTATCGATATTAATATCACCTGCGATCACGATTTTTTTAATCTTACCGTATTTTCTGTTGTAGCGATGTAATAAGAGGTCTAATTTATTTAGGAAAACATTAATAATTTTCTTACTTTTAGGAGGGGTTCTATATAAACAAACAATGATGGCATTAATTAATGGCACTTCTATTGCACAACATTCAAAATTATTTTTTTCAGCAATATCATCGAAAAGGTTTATAGTTTTGTAGTCTAACCCTTTCTTAATTAAGATGCATGCGCCACCTCTTCCTTTGTTTCTCGAGTAGTTAGCCGCAAGTGCATAATTCATCAAGTGAATGTTTTTTTCATCTCCAGATTTAATAAATGTCTCAGTAAGACAAAGCACCTCTGGTTTGTCATGAAAATCAAGGTCGTCAATTGTTAATTCTATGATATCCTTTTTTGACAAAAAACCTGATATATTTTGATGAAAAATTACAAATGGTTTAGATTGCACATTATGTTTGTTTTTCACGAAAAAAGGTGCTGCAATTTTTTGGCGATAACGTATTATTTTTTAAAGATTCACTATCATTTTTATTTAATGTGTCTGTTTGAATTTTTAATGCCCTGTTTCCTTCTTTCGTATTTGTGTTTTGCTTTGATTCATGTTTGTTCATAAGATTTATAGGTTTTTGTTTCATTAGGTTAAAATAATACGGAATTGTACCCTTCTTGTAATGTTGTGTGTTTTGGTGAGGATTAATTTTTTGGTCTTTGTACATAAAATTTAAATATTTTTGTTGATAGTCTATGCAATTGAGAACATGATTAATTTTGGCACATGTGATTTTATGTGAGTGTGATGCTGGTGATACTTCATTTTCAATGAAATAACAGTTTTTGAAGTTATTGCAAATTATTTTGAGCTCCTGGTTTAGTCGATGTTCATTGAGGTAATTATTTTTATAGACGCTTAAGACAATGCTAGTATTATTTTGGTTCATTTTTAAGAAGTTGTAGAGTTCTGCCTTAACCTTTACCGGATTAGAATCATTTTCACCTATAGATAAAATAAATTTGGACTCTGTTTCTTCCTTGCTAAATTTATAGCTCAATATATCTTCTGTCATTGCATTTGGTTTTATAGTAGATGTGACTGTATAATCGCAATATCTATTACCATCTCTCGACTTAATAAGGGCCGCTGCAAGGCCTAAGATTTGCTGCGAGCCCAACGTAATATATAGTTATAGAACATCGTACACATTTATTATAAGAAAAAATGGCTTGAGAAAATAATATTTGTTAGACTTTTCTCTGCTATTCTGCTTTCGCTGTTTACTGTCTAGTTTCTCTAAATAAATTGACTCATCTGAATATTTAATATGTGGTTACTAACTTTAAGATAATGTTTATTTATTTGAAAGCTTATTAACATAATATTTAATTTGTATCAAAAGTATTTGTAAAGCTTTTTAATTTAATATATTAATAACAAGCGATAAATTATTTTTTCATTTTTATCTAAGTATTTGTTTTCTTTCTATACCTCTTGGCGCAGATCGGCACACGTAAAATCAAATCCATCTCTTGAACTGTCTCACTGAAGACTAAATAAACATAAATATGCATCTCTACAACTGATTTTCCTATCTTCTCAGTCTGTCCGTGGTTTTTGCGAACTTACTTTTGAACCTTATTACTCCAAGGGTCAAACTCTGTAGATATGAATCCAGGATGAAATAGAAATTTAAAGTGAGTAAATCCCGATCATATTTATTTCATTATAGTGATGAAAGTTTTAAAGGTACTGAGTGCTGGCTGATCATTCGATTGACATATGAATTTCTTGCTTTTTGGTGGTTTCGTTGTGATTTCGCCAGTGTCAAATAAATACTACTGATTCAATGAACCGCCTTCTGAACTGACTCACTCAACAAGCTTTTAAGTGACTCACTGCAACTGACTCCCCTAATCCTGCCAGCCCGTCCGTGGTAGTGAACATTTCTTGGCAATAAACAGTGCGGTAACAGGCAAACAATGGGAAACTACTCCTCCTAGAGGCTACCTGCCAAAGCTATCGCCTGCACATCAACCTACCCACTTAAGGGACCAACTTTTGTTGGTTTTTCATTTAAATATTTAGAAAAGACAGTATAAATTGACCCCTTCAATAAGTAAGTTGATACGCTATAATATAGGTATAGATTCCTAAGAATGTGGTGGTGGTGATGGTATTTTGACTTCAAATTGTTACCTATTTACCTAGGTAGGTGCTTAGAAGACAACATAAGGACTCCTTGCCAGAAAAAAGACGCGGTTCGAAGGCGTGTTTAAAAAATATCTTTATACAAACAAAATGCTAGACACGCGTTCAACACGCATCAAATATTTTTGTTGAAAGCCCTTGAAATGTTTTGAATAATAATTGGATAAAATTTCGTAATAGCACGTTTGATACAAAACCACAGATTCAACCTTGTTCCACAGGGTTTTTAATTTAACTGTAGTTTCATACAAAGTTGTTGAATAGAGAAATGTACAAGCTACTGATTATTTTTTATGAAAAATTTTTGCAATACATTTCTGAATATTATCAAAAATACTTTATGAATTATGAAAATTTGGAATATTACCTAAAATAGTTCTTTGTAATTTTATTTTTGTAACAAAAAGTAGCCTTTTCATAATAAACCTACACTACACAATGGATGATAATCACGTATCTAAGTCAAAATTAATTAGGTACAAAAATAAAATTATAATTATTGTTTTGGGAAGTCAGGAAGGTAATAAATACTGCATGCATATGCATAGGTACGCGCTTCCTTTCTTTTCTCTCTTTTCTTCCACAAAATCAAAGTAAACTTCCAACAATAAATCTGGAATCTAACCCTCTAATGGTCCAAACGTGCATTAGCAAAAATAATGCCCTCTGTAACCCTGTCCCCTTCGTTATAAATCAATCAACGTAACTAGGGATGTGAAAAGATTTATCTATTAGGTAGGTAGGTACTACGGGTATTTTTAAACTAAATAAATAAAATAAAAACAATGTTTTTTTAATTTTTTTATTATTTACTGAACTACTGAATCTGCACGTAAAATTACCCAATTAAGTATTTAATAATTGATAACATTTTTCTAATTTCATAATACAAAGTTATTACTTTAGTTGCAACTATCTATGGTATAGGTATATAGTATGACGCTGGCTGTCGTAATTTTCTTGCGTTTTTTTATTTGTTTATTTTTTACCATCGTATTAATATAATGCCAAAAATATAAGTATGATTAAGTAGGTGTTCACAGGCACCTTGAAAACTTTATTTTGTTCGAGTATTTCCTTTCCATTTTATAGCCTAGCTAGAAATGGACGCTGTTTAGCATTCATGTACTAACCCACACAAATTGAGGTTTTGAGTTATGAATGCAGTTCTATGCGTATTCACTTAAGCTTTCAGATTCTTCAACTCTTAACTTTATAAAAAAATTATATAATTAATAAAACCCCAAAAATTGTTATTGCGAAATTCATAACAACCCTACTTAATTTTGCAATAATGTACTATGCACATACACTGTTATTGCAAAATACTTTTTGGGAATTTCAAAAAGCAATAATGTACTATACCATACAAGGTTATGTACTATGCACATACACTGTTATTGCAAAATACTTTTCGGGAATATCAAAAAAGCAATAATGTACTATACCATACAAGGTTAAGGTCAAAAATATGAGGCAATATTTTTAGTGTGGCCTGTGAGCGTGGCTTAGAAGATTAATACAAAATATTAGATATTCCTGGAGAAGATAAGTTCATGGGCGGGTTCTCCCCGCACTTAATTAATGTCGTGGAGCTTATTAGCAAAGGGTCCACAGGACAGGTCCACTTTACGGTAAAAGCTATACGGACGATGTGGCTATTGTCTTTCCGGAGCCGTTTGAGAGTATCTTCTGCAGCTGATCACTGAAGAACTTCAAGAATGGTGCACAAAGCATATGAAGTCATGTTCACCCACAAACGTATTCTGGGTGTTTGCGGGTTCCGTTAATTAACAAATCAAGCATACAGTTTTGGGAATGCAGAAGACTCCTACGGAAGATCTGGTGCTTATCGCCGAAGAAAACTCCTTGAACTATGGCTTTACAGAGAGTGCAGTCGTTTGGTGGCCCAGAAACGAACTCATAACCAAAAACTGCTATCATTTCAGTGACTAGCCTGCTAGGCCGTTGCTAAATGCGTACGAACAACGTCGTCTGAAGTCTTGGAAACACGGATCGGCCTGCCTGCAGTGGACATCTTCATTCAACAGGAAGCCCGCATAGCGGCTATCGGGCTCAAGCATACAGACTTTTGGCCCAATAACAGGGGTCATGAGGAAAAAACGCTGAATAACTAACCACTCACTAAAGCGCCTTGTAATAGAGTCCCAAAAATACACGTTTTTGACTAGCTATACTAAAACTTCGAGAGCACTGTCACTTCAGTTCCAGAGATTCTCGCTGAGTTTAAGGACATGAGCCAAAGCTTCCACCCAACGCGTTGAACCCCAGCTTTCCTCGCCACTTTATGTACAGATGATTTCACGGATGTAGATAGATAAAGCTATATCGGGGTGGCCTCAGGCTGCTCAAATATAAACAAGTAAAAAAATTCCGGAATAGCCATTGATACAATCCCGGATGTATAGAGAAGAAGTGTTGTAACATTGTAATTCAAGCAAGGCAACAAAACGCTGCTCAAATACTTGCCTATCCCACTTCTGAAAGCTGTTCTCGAAAGAGGTAATAAAGAAGATAGGAGTATATCCAATCTAATCGTAGGGATTACGTCAAAACTTTCGAGGAGTATGACATGGTGACGTTATATCCCCGAAAATATTATTCACAAACATACGGGAAGATGCGACTCCGACGTGATCAACAACGACAACATGACGGACAACGCGACCCTCATCAACAGAGCCAGACGTCATCATCATCAGCAACCACTGCAGTCACAACATCTCCAGCACCTCTGTGGTAACACCCCTGTCTCCATATGTCCTCGACGCCTTGAAGACCTGGAGATAGTCATCAGTACCTGCATGGCCCTATAGAAGTCACTTTCGAAGTACTCACTCTAGTAACTTGTCTCTGCACACTGGCTCACCGCATCGCCTCGTCTAACTGAAGCACCACCATCAACAACATGACGTCACCAATTTCAACGGACATCAGCGAAACTTAGATCCCATAAACTCAACGCATCATCAAGCCACTTGGTCCTTGGCAAACATCGCAGTACCAGTAACAGGTGTTCTGTACGACATGAGCTCTATCCTCGGTTGACACTCAAGAATCTCATCCACACACTCCAGCGTGCAGCCTGCTCTACCATTGCTACACGCCTGACAGCACGATGAAGCAGCAACTGCCACAAGACATCAACGGCTGAACAGATTCTTCAATATTTCAAAATGGGGAGTTAGAAGGTGGCGCGCATGTGGTTGACGAGGAGGTACACAGTCCAAAAAAACGCAGTATCTAAGTGTTTTTGCCGATCGCTAAAATACAACTTCCAAACATGTCGGTTCCCTGGCCATAGCACCCGACCAAGCGGGTAGCCTACCCTTTTCCCTCCTCCGTCGCCACTCGGCCAACTGGCCCCATCATCACTCCTCCTAAAGATGTCTTCAAGACTAGGCATCCTCATCAAGAGCGATTGAGTCATCCATCTTTGCTTTTCTGAAGATATTCATAACAGCTGAAACGCAACGACCTACAAAAAATGATGTTCTGCTGAGATGAACTTGGACAAGACTGAGGTCATGCTCAATCAACAATTTATCATGGTTACAAATTCATCTAACCACCCAAATCCATCACACAAAACTATAGTACTTTATTTCTTAATTTAAAATTCCTGTCAAATATTTAGCAATAATGTGTAAAGCCACATAGTACATTATTGCTTTTTACGAATTACGATGTTTTAATTTTGCAAAAACAGTTTTTCTTGTTTATTTAAGTAACTAACCATTTATAACTTTAACTAATTAAATAACCTAAATCTTCTAATTTAAACGCAACTAGTGATACTAAATAATCTAATCTCACGTTTAGGGACACTGAAATAAATTGAATAATCTCTTAAAAACTTTGAAGGCGCGTAGCTCATTTTAGTCCAAGTGTGGGTTAGTACATGAATGCTAAACAGCGTCCAATAATGTGGCCAAAGTTGCATCCCTACATGTAACGCAAAAGAAAGGGGCGAAGGGGAATTCTTGCGTTCGTCAAGTTTACTCGGATTAGAAGTATTTGATTAGGAAAATGCATTCCGAATTTCTTTTGATTAAATTGTAATGGATAGTTTTGGTTGGGGGTTTTGAAGAAGAAAGAGAAAGGGGTAGGTATCTTTGTTTGCTTTCAGTCTTATAATTTTTCAATAAATTAATTAGTGTTTAAAAGTATTATTTTTCACAACCACGTCAGAGGCCTGCTACTTGTAGTAGGCGGTTGAAAAACTCTGACGACTTGGTGTCCCACTCGAAGAAGAAGAAAATGAAGTATTATTTTTAGTTATGTCTAGGTATTTTATTTTATTTTGTTTGTGAGTTAAATAGACTTTTTTTTATTTTATTTAAAAATGCGTGTCATAAGCTTCTGCATTCTAGATTATATTAGGTATTTTCAATTCAAAAGTTAAAGTAAGTTAAATTCTACACATATCTAGAGTCATTCGGGGTAAAAGTGCGCAGCGGGTAAAACTGCGCACCGTCGATATTACGGAATAGGGCGCAGGGGCAGGGACGCTGATTTTCTGGGAACACGTGTACCTGAACCACCATTTTAGGTCCAGACACTGTGTGCAGTGCGGGTCGATTTCCTACCTATTATAACCAAAAACACCAAAACGTGGTTAAATTCGGACTTTATTCGGTGCAAGGAAAAGTTTGTGGGAGTGTGGATATTGATCATGAAGAGCTTGCTTCTACTTTTAATTTTCTATACATATTGAAGTTCTTTTTCAGTAACAACATTTCAACCGTGCCTCTAAAGTGTCAAAGTTACGATGAATTGTTTGAGTACTCATTGAATGGGGTAAAACTGCAGGGTAATAGTGCGCATATGACGTATGTGACTAGATGTGCGCAGTTTTACCCCACTATAGTGATATTTAAAAACGCATTTCTGTACAGAAATACCTATATTATATTAAATCATTCTTTTTTTATTGTTTTAGACTATAAAATGCCTCGTATTGATAAAATATAAACATCCGATAAGACCTTAATTATTGTGAAACCCTTGTGCGCAATTTTACCCAACACACCGCGTAGTTTTACCCGCATCACGGGGAAGAAGTGCGCACTCCGACTTAGTCACTGTTTTTTTAAATATATGAAAAACCGCAGATTACATCGCAAGTTGTTTGTTTGTATTTAAGAGGCCATTAACCAAGATATTAGACAGCACATACAATGTGTTTTAAATCGCAGTAGTTTGGGAGTTATGAAGTGAAATATCCAAAAGTGCGCAATTTTACCCTAAATGACTCTACGCAGTTTTACCCTAAATGACTCTACGCAGTTTTATTAAGACTATTCTTTTTTATTTATCCAACTGACTTTTTACAGTGGATTTTCTTAAAGCATCCTGTACTTGTATCTTAGAGTTTGTATCTTAGAGGTACCTATATAGTAGGGTAGGTAAAAATGAACATTTTACAAATTAATTGCCTTGCCCCTACGATAATTTTGGTCCTAATTACCGAACGCGAAATAAAATTTTCATTGGTCTCCATATTCTTGCTGACCTAGTGTAACCTATTATTAATTTATGTGGAATGATGTCAGTGGGAAAATTGAAACCCCAATAAAGTCTGTTATGCTAGTAACTCGGCCAATGCGGGATCATTTCCATTGACCCGAAAAGAAGAAGAAGTAACTCACTGGGCATCATCTCCACGTGTGATGATGTATCCATGATGTTGTGATGATGCATCATCTCGGGTGGGGACTGCACCAGTCCACCACCACCGCCGCTGGCCATCACCATCACTGACAACTCCTCGATGATCACTCCCTATATTTACCAGTTGGGATACTATATGATCAGTCTGATATATGTCACTGAGTTGCTCACTTTGTGCTACGCATTGAACTGTCAAGTATTGCTTTAATAGTAAATATCACAATGTTTTGTCTAGTATGAAAATGATTTTTATAAAACACGTTTTGGGTTTTCTATAAAACACTCGACTCTACCACAAACGAGGAACACCAAAAAATATAAATAAATACACTAATAAGTCTATAGGCACTTCGAAATTTTTGAACAAAAAAATGTTTGTCAACCGACACGGACGACCTTTTGCGGCAACGGCCAAGCCCACACTGCCGTATTATAGTTATAATTCTATGGATCGACGCAAAAGCGCATGAGCAGCCCAGCCCCTTCTCTTATTGGTTGGTTAGCTCAACGCCTTGTGAAAACAGCTCCTCCCATTGGTCGATGGGGATCTATTCTCCCGCCCTAATCGACAGAGCCCTCACAAAATGGCGCCCCCTTATAGCTTTTTGATGCTTTTTTGAACATTTTCTTCGGTAAAAAATAATCCGGTTCCAATATAATGAGCATGATTTATGGTTTTGATCCGTGGTCTCTTTGGAGGTTTATTTTTTAATCTGGTCATGTTAATCTTTCGTGTTTTAGATGTTTTGTTTGATTTATATTGGAGCGATTTCTGTTTGATGTTTGGTCCTGCTTGGTGTTCTGGGTAGATTTGTTATTGTCTCATTTATATTGTTTCATCGTAACGCAGTGGAATTTCAAATGAATTACTGAAATTGGATATTGTGAACAAATGAATTTGTGACTTATGTAAGTAATTAGTACTTTTTATTTTTCTTGCGTTTCCGTCAAGGAGAGAACCCCTTCGCTAGATAAATTATTAAATTACCTATAGCTAATACCTCGTGTCAGAAAAAGGTAGATCGATATTTTTTAAATAAAATCGAATCGAAAAAATTTGGTACCTATTATTACAATTTGCTAACTCGCTGCATACTCTATTCGTTAACCTACAAATTGTATTTACTTAGTATCAAAAAAATTACCTTCCTTTATTTTTTATCTTTTTAATTTATCTACTAGTTGTTGTGCTAATATTGTGTTAATTTTTGATTCAAGCATTATTTTTTGCATCTCACCTTTTTTTAGTCACTAGAGTGTTATTACAAAAAGTTTGGTGCGCGTTTAGACAGTGTTTAAATTAATTTTCCATGCAATTTGACGTTGCCAAGCGTCTTAAACCATGTCTAACTGTTTTTGTATAACATGGCTAGTTTTTATCATAAAATCAGGGATCATTAATTTTCCACTAATTATGTCGTCAACGACGTGTGAGGTGTCTTCCGTGACAAAAAATATGGCGCCAAATGTTCGCGCCAAAATCGTCAAGACTGCGAACCTTAGATAAAATAGAGTAACAGATAAAGAAAGACATCCTTTCTAAGGGCAGCAGATGTGCTGATACGGCCGAAGCTTCAAAAAGACCTTAAAATAGCAAAAGAAAGATCCTAGGGAATAATAAAATTAGGTACAAGTTGGATCAATAGTGTGAAAAAAAATCTTATTTGAAACGAAATAAGCAGTAATTTTACCCGTATAAAACAAGGGTAATTTTCTAAAAAAATAGAATATAATAATTTTAAACATACCTTGTTTAGATTTCTTTTTTATATTTTACCTACACTCTATCTTCTCCGCAAGATAAAGGCGTAAGTATTATGTATTCTGTGGCGTAAGGTATATTTGTTTGTGTGTATGAATAGGTAACTACATTTGTAACCGATAGGCACGACGGACATTCTTTACCTATAGGCAAATTTTCCAAATTTAATTTCTAAAAATAGTAGAACTGACACTTCGCACCCTACATACCTACTAAAGTGAGCCATTAAAAACGAATCACATCCTTTTACCAAAGAAAAAGTTACCGAACTATTTTCGGTATGCTGATAAAATTCGTTTATCTCAAGACGCACACGTTTTTTTTCTGGCATTTTTACTGTTGGCGCCGCCATGTGTGAGGTGGCCTTTATTTTTTGCGTTTTATTTTGGTTTGAGAATTTAAGAAATTCTTTAGTGGCGAGACAGTGACTGTTAATTGGCAGTTTGATGCTGGCTTTGGTATTTCATAGTTTCAGTACATTTTATATCTACCTATGTCGTGACTTCCATTAAAGCTACTATACTACTGACTTAGTAGTAGAGATGCCTGCTTGCTTACCAATCTACAGGATGTAAAAAAAGACTTAAGTGGTGAACCAGCCTGTGAAACTGAACAACTTTCCCCAAGGAACATAACACGATTTTTTTTATTTGCTCTTTCATACAAAATGTAAAGTATGGGAAAAGTAGGTATGTGAAGCCAAATTTTTTTATCGTATTTCTACTTATATTCTTTGGAAAAAGTTGTTCAGGTTCATGGGCTGGTTCACCCCCTAAAATACTTGCAGTGGATTTTAATCACCTCATATTTTTTATTGATTCAATTAATCAAAAGAGTTGACTCATTTTATTACGTCACAGCACTATTTCGTAAAAATATAAATGCAAGAAATACGTGAAATACGTCCCTGCTATATTTTGTTTTTTGAGATACCTACAGAGTCTGTCTACGACAAATCAACTGGCCTCATATTATGTGAAACTGAACAACTTTTCCTAAGAATATTTTTTCAGGAGACATCAACATTTTGTTTTTGTTTTCTGGCATAGTTTACGTGCATCTACCTTATAAGTATTTGATCGTAAAGTTATAGGACTTAGGTTGGTTTGGTCATCTGTGGCCTATGCAACGAAGCTACAGGCTACAATTCTACAGGCGAAATTCGATGTACATTGCGTAGACGGTTAGTCATTATTATCCCATAATTAAACCGGCTACGCAATGTATATCGAATTTCGCCTGTAGAATTGTAGCCTGTAGTTTCGTAACATCGGGCACTGGTGACAGCAAATCCACGTTCCACAGAGGAGATGTGCGGTGCAACGTGACGCGTGGGATGGCATCTGTCAGACAAGCGATCGTCAGCCGTTATCGATGTGACGCGCGTGTCACGTGTGTAGCTTTGTTTGTTCTGTGGCTTCTGTGTCATAAATTTTAACTATAGGTACCTATAGTACCGACGCCGAGAGAAGTCAGTTTTGACAAATGTCGGATTTGCGCAAATGCCATAGCAGAAGGTTCATTTTCCTTTGATGACTTCCCTTTTAGTATGAAACTGACAGATGTCAAAACCGACTTCTCTCGGCGTCGGTACTATACCTATGGAAACGGTTTCAAGCGTTGCGATGTCGCACGTCTCACGTCTCCGTCTTACGTACTCTCTGTGAAGCTTGCCCCTAAGGGCTAACTAACTGATTTTTCATTCAAAGAAAAACCAATACTGGGTGTTACAAAACAACCAATAAAGCTGATAGGAGGTTAAGGTACTCGTGAAACTGAACAACTTTCCCCATGGAACATGGGTCGAAATATGAAAAAAAAATTGGACCTCCCATACAAAACGAACTCAATTTGTATGGGAGTATTTAGGGGTTGTTTTGTAACACGTTGTATACCTACTTACAACTACTTGAAGGCCGTTTGAATAGACCATATTTGACAGCTCTCAAAATCATGTTAATGCTATGACATAAGGTCTTTCTTTGTTTAGGCGTGTCTTCTAGTGTTGGTTTTACAATTGTCAAATATGATTTATTTTATCGCTTTAGCATTTAGAACTGAACTAAATACTACCACCCCCACACAAGAATCGATCCCGCTACCCTCCAGACGGGGGGAGAGAAATGAATTAGCCGCAATCAATACATCCGCAGACGTCACTTCCGGCCAGCGGCTTCCGGATCCGGTCCGCGGGCACATCCGGATCCGGCGCGGAAAATGTCCGGTACGGGATATTGATTTCTTTGTCTGCTCTATCTAGCACAAAATAGAGAGTTTACAGAAGATTCACTCGACCCTATTTAGGATTTTTGCGAGTGTCACTTGTTACATAGCGAGGGTTGTCGAAAGTGTGTCAAAAATCTCAAGTACAAAAAAAGAACGTCATATGATTTTTAGCCAATTTTAATCCGAGAAATTATGACGTTCGAAGCAACCATCTTCAATTACCTTGAGTTCCTCTAAATTTTCAGCGAAGTATTTCCAGTTAAAGACAGTAAGCGTCAAAATCGTCGCTAGAACTGATGGGTCATCTGTATAGGCGCCCCGCGCGCCGTTTCTCTAATTTGTAACTTTTCGATGGTGGCTTATGTTGGTAATATTTTTTTTTACCTGCCATACAAAATTCTCGATCAGCTATGGAAACCAAACCGGTGTTGCTTCCGTTTAATACATTTTATATGGAACGGTTTCAAGCATTGCGATGTCTCCGTTTCATGTCTTACGTCTCGCCTATGGAGCTAGCGCCTTAGATCTTCTTTTTCGAGTGGGACACCAAGTCATCCAACGACCCGATGCGATGAACCCTGGTGTCAGAGTTTTTCAACCGTCTACTACAACTTAACGTGCCCCTCCGAAGCACGGAACCATCTTGACTTTCGGACAATCAGGTGGTTCATTCTGCAATGTCCTGACCAGACTGGGAACAAATTGACAAAGTAATAAATATTAACTTTGTGAGTGACCCCACCGGGAATTGAACCCAGAACCTTCTGCGTCGCAGGCAGGCGTACTAACCACTCCGCCACATCGGCTGTCAAAGGCGTGATATAGAATCGAGACTACTTTCAAACCAAAACAGTGACACAACAATTATCGCTATTACGAAACAAGAGCTACGTGTACAGTAAGTAGGCACTAATTAAATTAGGGCATTTTCGAAAACGCCGAAAGTGAAGACGTTAGAGCCTGTTTAAAGCGGTGCGGGTAAAAAAAGCACCACCACAAATTAGGGTGACGGCGCGCGGGCTCCTTTACCGATGGCTCACTCAGTACTAGCGACGATTTCGATGCTTACTTGAATGAACTAGAATATCAGAAGAACTCTAAGGGTAACCACAAAATATACAAAAGGACAGCTCGCCCCTTCTTCCGATCATGTATGCCTATACTCAAGGGTTGCTACTTTCTTTTACTGAATTTATAATATGCCGCATCTGGGTCAAACACACATAGGTACATTACTAACATTAGGTATATCAAACGTAAACTTCGTGTGGGACACCAAGTAGTTTTAATAAAACGTAAAGCAGGTATAAAATACTAGATACACTTGCGAGTCGTAATTTTGCCGTCCGCCCGCACGGAACGCTGTTGATATTTGCTGCTAGCCGGTTCGAAACGGTTCGATATTGCGTGTAAACGACGGCGAGTGGATGTCAGTGTAAGTATAGCGACGTTTCCTTGAAGCCGGCTCTCTGTATTGGGCGCCCGCCAATACTTTTCCAGCGCCCCGTGCAGGTAAATAGAGCACGGTATGCGCGCGCCCTGTGCTTACATACAACTTGGTTGGTGCATTGATTTGTAACAACCTACTTGATCCTCCTACCAAAGTCACCTTTTTTTTTATTATACAAATACAAGGTATACCAATTTCTCGAAGTGACTGGCACATTGACTATCGCACTCATTAATTTGGTATTTTTGCGAAAGACAGATAGGTAATTGTTTTAATTCGCTCGCTCGTAAAGCGGTTCAGCCTGCAAAGTTCCGACAATCAGCCAGGTACATAAGGTCCAATTTCCAAAATTACTTAATTATATTTTATTTAATAGAACTTAAACTTGTGTTAATGTACAATTACAAACTTACGTGCTAACTATATACAGTAAACCTATTTAAATTATAAATTAAAAATGTCATCCAGCACTTCGCAGCGCGGCAGGGTTCCCAAAAGGCTGGCAGCATTGCCCCTCTGGATAGCCAAGCTTATCCTTTGGGAAAAAAAGCTGCCAGCCCTTCGGTCACCTGTTGCTTCCACGAGGCGCTGGGAAAGTTCGCGACAGAAACTTTTGGCCGCCGGTCCCCAGGAGCCCATCGTTTCCACGGCAAGGCTGTAATGCACACCATAAGATGACTCTGCCTGTTTTTGGACAATCAAGTGTGAGCCTGCTTTCTAACTGGACTGGGATGTTCTATCTAACTGGAATGTTTTGGCTGACGACCTATGTCGTCAAAAACAAAGTCAGTCAGCTGATTACACACACGCTATTAAAGATTACGATGCACCGCGGCTTTATAATGTCGGCCTCCTTAATTGAAAAGCGCATCCTAGCTAAAAATCGTATTAATGATTTTTTCCTATCCATACATAGATAGATCGAAAAATCGATAAAATAGCCTAATGGCGCCAATCGAAGTGTTAAACGCGCCTATATTTTGACAAAAGAGGTTTTGGATTAATCCTCTTTACTTTTTTCATACATTTTTAGGGTTCCTTACCCAAGGGATGTAACAGGCAGGACGTCATTTACAGAGGCCGCACTAGATAGATAAATAGATAGATAAAATAATCATTTATTGCCAGATACACAATCATTACATAAGATTTTTACTGAGACACTAATTAGAAATTAATTTGAGTGTGTATTGTGGCAAAAGGGACATTGGCTTAATACAGCTTAATACAGTTTCAGGACGTGATATCATTATACAGACCAGTACCAACAGTGTGTACCGTGTGGTGCCGGCAGAGTAGAATAGCACCACCCCCTCTCTTCCCGTGGGGGTCGTAAGAGGAGACCGAGGGATAAACCTGACCCAAACAGCCAGGGCCAACCGTATGGTGGCGGTTAGTCCACCTCAAAAGTATTCCCAAGGAGGGTTGACGTCTGGTAGGCGGCCGGTCGTAAAATTCAGCCAAATCCTTTTGCAACACGATTTTTGTGTTCAACGAAACGTGTTGCGCCGACCCCAAGTAATGGGGATAAGGGCAGGACAGTAAGATGATACCAACAGTCTGTAGAAACCTTTAATACCAACGGGGTAGGCAGAGCGTAAACAGCCGTAAAACGGATATTATAGGCATTTATGCCATGTGTTTGTTCAAAAGTTTAAACGAATGTAGCCATATTTGTGATGAGAAGTGCTTATTTTTGCTGAAACTGTTACGGAACCTTCGTGTGTGAGGTCGGACTTGCACTTGTTCAAAAAAGGTATTTCATCCTACCGCCTTGGCCCTTTTGCTCTTTTGTCGGCTTTCTGTTGAAAGTATTAGGTATGTCATTCTGTACAAAAGAAGTGTTTCTAGAGTGAAAATAAGATGTTCTTTTTGTCATCATCACATTATGATTCTGTCACAGAATTCGACGGTTGCGAAATCTATGGCTTGGCTGGGGCTAATACATTCGTACTACTACTATAGACAGCCAATGTGGGCAGTCAGTCAGTGGTAGCACAAATTAGAGAAACTGTGCGCAGAGCGCCTATACAGATGGCTCACTTAGCACCAGCAACGATAATGACGCCTGGCTTTAACTGGAAATAACTGGAATCTTAGGGAACTCAAGGTAAGTAAGTATTTCCCTAATTTGTAGAAGAGGGTAACCACGAACGTCATATTTCTTGGATTCAAATTGGTTCAGAATCATATGACGTCTTGTATCGTCTTCATGCGGGGTAGGCAGAGCGTAAACGGCTGAAAAAAAGGGCCATTTACATTAAGTCCAACAAAAATTTGGTTATCAGCGTATCGCCTAAAATTGGAACACACATCAACTCTCAGTCAGTTCTTACGACACCCACGGGGAAGATATGGTTAAAATGCGCTGTTTCTAATATTATGAATCCCAAAGTCTTTTACCATTCTGACCACGACAAAAAGCGCATTCTGATCTGACCACTACAAAAAGCGTCAACATGACAACAATTGGTCACAAAACGCCTGATTGCTCATTCCGACAGCCAGTAAACAAACAGTGAATACTGACGGTTTTTTCACCGCGCATGGATCAGATTTAAGTTAATCGCATCAACACGGACGCGCGTCGAGCGGAAAATCCGCGTCGCCTTTTGTGTGCAGGGGGTTTTACAGAATAAGTAGCCGAGAGGCGTCACGATACGTCAGGGAATGAAACATCATGCCATATGCACAAAGTAGAGAGTTTACAGAAGGTTCACTCGACCCTATTCATGATTTTTAAGATTGTCGTTTCTAAAGAACCAGGGTTACTACTAACAATCTCAAAGTAAAAGAGTATTTAAACAGTAAAATCTGATACAAAAACGTCATATGACTCTCAGACAATTTTAATTCAAGAAATATGACGTTCGTGGCAACTAACTTCTTAGTCATCTTGATTTCCCCTGAGATTCCGGTTATTTTCAGTTAAAGTTAGTAAGTGTCAAAATCGTCGCTATCGCTAGTACTGAGTGAGCCATCTGTATAGGCGCCCCGCGCACCTTTTCCCTAATTTGTGCGTACAAAATTTGTACTACGCCTGTGTTGGAATTTTTGGTAGCATATAGATTTTTGTCAGGAAAACATTTGCCGTGTGATGCCGGCTTAGAATAGTATCACCCCATTTCTTTCCTGTGGGTGTCGTAAGAAGCGACTAAAGGACTCGAGGGTATCATGTGTATTGCAATTTTAGGCGACAGGCTGACAACCTGTCACTATAGCGATACACGACAATAGCTAAAACGGCCCTCAAATATGTGTCAGACGTGGCGATAACGACCGTACTTTTACGGTCGTTGACGCTCTGCCTACCCCGCAAGGGATAAAGGCGTGATGTATGTATGTATGTAACATTTGTTATTCAAAGGTCACTGTCACTCTATCAATATACAAAGTGTAAGGGACCGTGCTCCGAATAAATATGTATCTACTGATAGAGCGTCTTACATAAAACAAAACTTGAAAAAGATCATCAAAATCACGATCAGCCCGATCAGCTGACTTTTTATAAGAATTTGAGCTTTCCTAAAATAGGTATATTTGTTGTTCAGTTAGGTCTGAATCAGTCTGAATGCACCTTATCAACATTCGAAGGGCCATCTCTTACACTCTGTATAATAAGTACCAAATGCTTCCGTGCGTCGCGCTACGCAGGCGCGGCGGTGCGTGACGCGCGTAAGCTGATCTGGATAATGTGAAGGGACCTTTATTGTGATGGTATGCAGTGAATATTGATCTTTTTGAGAGCATTTCTTTGGTATACGGGGTTATTTTTTAGTCAGTGCGCAAACTTTGCAGGGTGTTTCTACTCGTGATTCTGAACAACTTTTACTATGGGGCCACCTGCGAATTCGCATAAAAAATTTGGCTGTTCCATAGATAAATTCATACCTACTCGGCAAAAATGTATGGGAAACCCATTTTTTTTAGATTTCGCAGGTTTACCCATAAGTAAAAGTTGTTCAGAATCACGAGTAGAAACACCCTGCAAAGTTTGCGCACTGACTAAAAAATAACCCCGTATTCTTGGAATCCTTGCTGTAGTGTGGTAGCGGCTAAGAATTCTGCCACCCCTATTCTACTCAGGGTGTTTCGTAAAAGGCGACGTATTTGGCTACAATATCTGCCGACCATGGTCAACCGTATGGTGGCGGTAATACCACCAAAGATAACATTCCCAAAAAGGGTTGATATCAGGCAGCCGGCCGGCCGTAAAATTAAGCCTAATCATTATACAACATGATTTTGTGTTGAAACAAATCATGTTGCGCCGACCTCAAAGTTATTGGGATAAGGGCAAGATGATTCTTAGTATCCTTATAAAGTATGAGGCTCCATAGTACAGAGTAGCATCTGGGACACACAGGGTATATATGTAGAGAGAGGGTGGTCCAAACGACCCACTTTCCCCAAAACGCAAAGCCCCAAACTGAACAACTTTCCCTAAAGAGCAAAGTTCAAAGCCGAAAATAATTGAACCTCCCATACAAAATCATGTCCGAGCAATTTTGTATGGGAGGTAAAACTTTTTTAGGGTTTGAAATTTGTTCCTCAGGAAAAGTTGCTCAGTTTGACTTTATTGATCTTAGTGTGTGGGAAAATGGGTCGATCAGTACCATCCTGTATATTGTCTTCGCTTTCGAATGCCATCAGATCGCGCGCGGACTGTACTGGGTGTTAAAAAACAACCAATAAAGTTGAAAGGAGGTCAAGGTACTATAAATAAATACTGAACAACTGTCCCCATGGAACATGGGTCCAAATATAAAAAAGTGGGAGCTTTAATGGTTGTTTTGTAACACGTTGTACATATGGGAATGTCTAAAGTCTGGACAGACAGATAAGGGCTGGCACACACTTGAAATTAACAGTACAAAGATGTTTTGTTCGACCACTTGATCACACTAGGGTCCCCCACAGTAGTATGGGACACATGATTCTGTGCACTTGATGGCACTGTCCAGTACTTGAATCTAATATCTAAAAATAACCAAGTGTGACCAGGACTCCTGCGCCGACGGTTCTGTACAACCGTTTACTAATCAATTCACTAATAAGGTAACCCTACCCATTTCGAACCTCCCGTTCGGCGGCACCCTAAAATTGCAAAAATATAAAATGGTTAGACACCTTAGGCTCTATAGTAGCATTACAGGGTGTTAATTTAAATGCGTGCCATAGCTTCAGGGTAGGTTAAGTATCGGGAACAAATATATTGTATACCAAAATCAGTTTTGAATACCTAAACACGTTTACCTTAAAACGACAAGGTATACCAAAAAATGAATAGTGTACCAAAAAACAAATGCGTAAAAAAGTATATCCGCAACGCAATTTAAAAAGTGCGTTTATCTGATAAAGTTATGCTCATACTTTAAAATGTAATCGGAAGCCAAAATTAGTAAATGTCTACCAAATTCAGTACACCCAATTTACGCGCCAATGCTACCAATTTAAGTTACAGCACCTGCAAGTAGGTATAAATTTGGTGTCATGTCATTGAACTTCACTAGAGGTGTACCCAAAAAATCTTAGTTTATAGGTCCGTTAGATATAGCCTAACCGAACCTGGCGCGGAAAGCGCCAGGTTAGGTTAGGTTAGGTTAGAACTTTGACCACAACGCACGAGCCGAGCGAGCGGAGCGAGCGTGCCGCGGCAGCGGCCGGCGATGTACCAGAAACGACACGCTATCTGCGTCAAAAATTTAAAATATGAAAATGTGGGCAAACTTAGCTTATTTTGGGAAAACAAAACTTTTTTAAGGAGCATTTATTTTATTAGAGTAATTAAATAGTAGTATTTAGATAACATTTCGGTATAAATTGGAGTTTAAATTTTGGTAAACATTTACTATTTATTAGATAATTATATTATTTTTGGTCTCATGTACTTTAATTTGGCTAACGTAAAATTAAACAAATGTATGCGTTTAAGTATAAAATAGGGTGCCAATTTTTGGTAGACATTTACCTTTTTTGGGTTGAAAATACATTTTTTTGGTTTGCGATTTTTATTTAATTTGGTAAACAGTTAAACCAAAGCCTTAAGTATCCAATAAGGATGCCGTAAAAAATATTGAGATTGAACGAATTTCGGCTGAGATATACCTAGGCATTTGAATCAAATGTCAGCCAAGTAAAAAAAAAAATATGACTGTTTCCATTTAAAATGTCACATGTGAGACGCGTGCCGATAACTTGCTTGTCTGACAGATGTCATCTCACGTCTCTCGTCGCCTCATGTGTAAAGATAGGCCCTAATAGAATCAGGGCCCTGGTGACAGACTGGACTGAAGACTCAGTTATAGGTAGAGGTTTGTTCTTTCGATACAGAACCCTAACTGGCGTAGTAATATTCGTAAGTACATACAAAGAAACAAAACTAACTCGGCTGTACAGATAAGGCTGTGTTTACAAAACGCTCGGTACATTATCTACGTGTGCGGCGAACATTATCATCCATCACCGACCAGTGTGCGCTTAGCCTTATCACAAAGATATTTTCATGACAACTTTATTTTGCGGTCGATTTGGGAAATTTCCAGAAAAATTAGTATGGGAGGTGGACTGTTTCAACAGCAAATGTAAGTTGGTTTTGTATAAAAATGGTCCAAACCGTATTGTATTGAAGTGTTTCGGTTTTGTACACTTATTTGGGTTTGGTGTAGTTTAAATTATCTGTATAGATTATTTTATAGTTCGTCTGTTTGTATGTATATTACCTATGAGCAGTACAAGAATTTTATAAGATAGGTCAAAGAGGTCCATAATGTGCGTCGTTTGTTCGATTTTCCATCTTATTTTCATACGAATAGGTACGGTTTATGTCAAACAGTATGACAGACGCATCCGTCGACGCAGCGTTGTGCTATGCCGTTTGACATAAACCGTATTCGTATGAAGGAAGGGTGGATAATCGAATGATTATGATTTGACGTTGTGTGTTCCTCGCCTTAAATTCCTTTACAATCGATGTGGCACAGTGGTAGTGCTACTGCCTGCGGCGCAAAGGTTCCGGGTTCGATTCTCGGCGGACCATTCAATAACTTTTATTTATCTTTTTGTGAATTTGTCCCTAGTGTGGTTAGAACATTACTGGCTAAACCACTTGAATTTTCTGCCCAGAAAAAAAGATTGTTCCGTGCTTCAGAGGACACGAAAAGCATAGTACGTAATCGTGATTTTGTAAGGGAGGTCCAATTTTTCTTCGATTTTGAGAAATGTTCCTAGGGGAAAGTTGTTCTGATTCATGGTTTGCATGCACGCTACCAGAATTTGCATTAGGTACATTGGGTACTTTTGGACCAGGTACGAACAGGCATGAGCTGCTAGGTTAATGTATAGGTATATAGGGTTACATTTAATTAAGTACAAATCTCTTAAGGGTGTGATCTACTCACAAAACTGAACAACTTTCATATAAAACTTTTTTCGAAATATGAAAAAAAAAAATCGAAGAAGTTTCTAACAAAAGTTGTTCAGTTTTGTGAGTAGATTACACCCTCAAAAGATTTGTACTTAATTAAATGTAACCGTATATATCGCAGGTCACTAGCGAAATCCGGTTGATCGCGAATTTGCTAGGCCCATCGCGAAGAACCGGACAATTGCGAAATATATCGATCTATCTTCTCACCTTTCATGTCGATAGCTCTAACACCGACGAAGATATGAGGGCGCGGCATACAGACAGACAGACTTTACGAAAATAAATGATAAGAGTTTCTAGTAGACCACGAAACCCTAAAAAATTACATGAAAAATTTTAAAATTATTCAGATGTAATGTAGGTAAGTACCAACTAGTAATTCACCTTTTAACCTTTAGTGTTTACCTTAAACTAAAAGCTTTTTATCTTATAGATAAGCAAATATACATCTGTTATCAAGCGCACACTATTATCGTTTATCACATTACGATAAACGTATGATTATGTACGATAATGATAATTCACCATGCCATCGATTACCTACTTGGATACGGTCGTTGTACCGGGGTTTCTATACAAAATGGTGAGGAAAATTCGCAGGCAACAATTTAAGTCGCGGTAGTAGCAGAACAAATATTTTCATCCCTTTTTGTCTTTTCGGTACTTATTTTAAGCTTTTTATAATTTTCTTTTTTACTGTTCAGGGGAGGAGAGAATGGAGGCCTTTGCCCAGCAGCGGGAAACCATAGGTTCAAATAATAATAATACAATAATTCATTCAGTCAATCGTATTCTAAGTAAATAACTTTTAATTCCTAACAAAGTTAAAAAAGCAAAAAAGTAAAAATGCATAAAATGTTACAGGTTACGGAAAAAAGTGAATGTTGTAGAAATAGTGTCTCATTTCTTTTGCATTTTTGAGGTATAGCTGCCAGTTCCATAGCATTATCACGAATCTTATTGAGCTTATGGCCTTATCTACCATTACCGGCTATCCTGGTTCAACCAAATAAGTGTTGTATAGAAAACCTGCCTCAACGACTGTACCTGCATCAAATATGGCAAATACCAGTAAAAGCCCTACATTAACTTATCAAAGCTACCTACCATCGTAACATATGGCTGAGCCACGGCAATATGTATGTTTGTTTTATGTTTTAGCAATTTTTATGTTTGTCACCACTATCTCAATCACACCTGACCTGTCATAAAGATAGTGACATTTGCAATATGTTGCGCTTTTATGTAAATAGTACTCACTATAATATATGTAGGTGTTTTATCCATGTTCTTGGAGAATGTTGTAAGGTGTAATCAAAGGATGGAAGTTGTCTTAGAACGACATAAGTCATGCAAAGGGTAAACCCACAATATAAGGGTCAATCAACATCATCATCATCTGCCTGTCCTTATCCCAAATCAGCGGCCGCATGCCTGACGTTAACCCTCTTTGGAAATGCTATTGTCGGTGGTATCACCGCCACCATGCGGTTTTATAACCTCTTGTTGCCTTTTACGAAACACCCTGAGTGGACTAGGGGTGGTGGCATCATCAGCCTCCACCACACGGTATACCGCTGATAGATACCTACAGACGGCGTGGAATGTTGCATTTTATATGCCTTTGACCCTTTAGATTTTTGATAGCCGTTTACGGTCTGCCTACCCCGCAAGAGATAGGTTAGGATATCCATATAAGACGTTTTAAAAACCCTAGCCTACAGCTACAAGTCCTTGTCACGAAACTCGAACATCTCGGTCAAGGGTCCGAGAGAGAATTTATTTCCGCGATAAGATGACGCCGGCGAGGAATGTCGCCCGTCTGATCTGAACGTCTGTCTGTCCACTTATGGCCCTCTTGTGTCCAGTTTTTTATTACTTTTTGACGGCCGATGTGGCGCAGTGGTTAGTACGATTGCCTGTGAAAGTACCGAGTTCAATTTCCGGTGGGGTCGTCACAAAGTTGATATTTATTACTTTGTGAATTTTGTCCCCAGTCTGGTCAGGACATTGCAGGCTGAACTACCTGATTGTCCGAAAAGCAAGATGTTTCCTTGCTACGGAGGGCACGTTATGCCTTCGGTCCCGGTTGCTGTGTATGACAAGGATCACATTGATCACTTATACGGCGGTTGTTACACAAACATGTCAGAGGCCTGTTACTTGCAGTAGGCGGTTGAATCTGACACCAGGGTTCATCAGGTCGTTGGACGACTTGGTGTCCCACTCGAAGAAGAAGATATGAACACTTTATCCGACTTCAGAAAAGAAGTGGATTGTCGCCCGTCTGATCTGAACGTCTGTCCATATATGGCCCTTGTGTCCAGTTTTATTATTACTTTTAATCCGACTCCAGAAAAAATCGGGAACGTCTAAGTATTATTTGTTCTACGGTTGTTAAGTTGGTTCAGTTTCGTTTCGAACTGCGTCCATACGGACTACTGGTGCGAACCTGCGAGGCATAGGTTATAGGTACATTTTGCGCTTGCCCCTCTTGGGTACAAGAAGCTTATCTTAGAGGACGAAACTCATATCGAGTTGTCGTAAGACGCTCATGAGACCGATGCCTCACAGATTCGCGTAGTGCGTATTGACGCAGTTTCAAATTCCAACTGTCGTAAGGTCACTCCCTACGATACCTGAAGATTGAAAGTTGCCTACTGATTTTGCAAATATACTTTTCGTCTTTCGTTCTCTTTCACTAGTTCGGCGTAAAAACTGTACTAAGCTACATATTATTCAGTTACGTGGAGATTTTTGTCAAAAAACACTTAGAAATGCTCGATTTAACTAACATGACAGAATAACATTGCAACAAATTATGCACGGCTCCAAATTAATCATCAAAACTAAAACAAACCCCACTTAATCCCCAAAACCCAAGCACTTCCGGCTTTCGAATCGCCAATTTTTTCAACGTCTCTTAACCCCTCAGCTACCAACGAAAAAACTGCACAAAAAACTGAACAAAAACAGCGTCAGACTGTCGCGTGCTTCGTCGTTATTTATGAGGATTGCTGTTAGGGACAGCGCCTAGCTAACTCTTTTTGAAGCTATACGGGGTGTAAGGGACGGTAACGAAAACTTTGCAGGCGTGGTCATCAGACCATGAAACTGAACAACTTTCCCCATGGAACATGGTAGCAAACAAAAAAATATTTTGACTTCCCATACAAAGTTAGTCAGCTGATCGTGTACCTATTTTGTATGGGAGATCGGTATTTTTTTTTCGTTTTCCACTATGTGTTCCATGGGGAAAGTTGTTCAGTTTCATGGTCTGAGCACGCCTGCAAAGTTTTCGTTACACCGTCCCTTAACACTCTGTATAATTTCTGTAGATCTTGTGTAGATCATACACATCACATCACATCAGCCTATACAAGCCTATAGCAGTCCGCTGCTGGTCGTTAGGCCTCCACCAGGTTCGCCAAAAGTCACGTCATCCCGTTTTCGCCATCCAGTCGCTACTAGCCGGTCCATTTCGCCAGAGGGCGTCATCAATCAATCAGGACCTGAAAGATCGTTTCAGTTGGATGTCGATTGGCATGTCAGTTGGATGGTTTTAATAGTTTCGTATTCTGCTAACAGTTTTTAGTATGGAAAATCACAATGGCAATAGAATGGCAGTTGAGTGTAGCTAGACATGATAATAATAACGCTACGCTTCTTGAGTAGTGATAGTGGCCTCCGCTTAGTCCACTGTCCATCATCATCGTCCGTCATCTTAAAAATGCACGGTACCCGTATTGAAATAAGTCCTGGTCGCAGAAACGCTAGTTCATAATTGTTATTGAAAGTTGAAAGTGTTGCGCGCCGAACGGTGCTTCACATTCGTCGACCCTAAATGCGTTCGAAAAAATTGTCTTCTTCTCCTCAGATGTTCGTCTCGAACTATTTAAGATGTTACGTGTATGACATGTGGTTAGGAAAGTGGTTAAAATATAAAAGGAAAAGCGGTTGGACGCAGTCGGCCCTAAATTGCGACTTATATAGGCCTGGACAAATGAAGAGGTCCTTAAAATCAACGAAAAGACGATGTTGTTACTAATCATAGGTCTTAAATTGACTTATATGTAGGCCTGGACAAATGGAGAAGTCCTTTAGAGAATCAACGAAAAGACGATTTTGTTAATAATCATACAGAACAGGCGATTGAAGATGATGGGACACAGCTTATACGACACGGTCATTACCTCATTACCTGAAAAACATCGTGAAAGTAAAAGTAGAAGGCAGGAGAAGACGAGGCCGACGAAGACGAAATTATTTTGAACAAATAAGTAAGAAATAGTTCCGTGTCGTGTCGTATCAGCAGGCCAAACAAGACCGACAACCGATGTGGCGCAGTGGTTAGTATGCCTGCCTGCCACGCAAAGGTTCCGGGTTCAATTCCCGGTGGGGTCACTCACAATGTTGATATTTATCACTTTGTGAATTTGTTCCTAGTCTGGTAGGACATTGCAGGCTGAACCACCTGATTGTCCGCAAGTAAGATGGTTCCGTGCTTCGGATGGGCACGTTAAGCCGTCGGTCCCGGTTGCTGTCTATGATGGCGGGCGTTACACAAACATGTCAGAGGCCTGCTACTTGCAGTAGGCGGTTGAAAAACTCTGACATCAGGGTTCAGCGGGTCGTTGAACGACTCGGTGTCCCACACGAAAAAGAAAGAAAGCAGGCCAAATCATTGGCGGAACTACAAGAATTATTTGTGCTTTGAATACCAAATTTTAAAACACTTCTCGTGTTAGGTAAACAATTTTTGGAAAACTTGCAAAATTTTCATCCAGCCTGCGGTGAAAATTTTGCAAGTTTTCCAAATATTTGTGCTTTATGAACATAACATAACATAACATAACAATATTCTTTATTGCACATAAAACATACAAACAAAGTAATAAAAAAGAAGACATAACAGAGTACAATTTGGCGGCCTTATTGCTTAGGTAGCAATTTCTACCAGGCAACCATTAACATCAGGAAAAAGTACATACAGAGAGAAAGCGGGATAGTGCAACTATTTATGTATTACATAAACACAATATACATACTATTACTTAAATACTTCAACTATGATAAACTACTACATACCTATGAATAGACTAATACATATTATATATACAGATAAGAGAGAATACATCATTATATAGTTCCAGATAGTTTAAAGGAGTGCCAGACAGATAAGGAGATATATACCTATGAAGAAGTAGATAAAGTGGAGGCGTAGAACTTAGACATAGCGCATAGGAAGAGACAGGAAGTGTTTCATAACACGTGCTTTGAAGCATTCCTGGGAAGGAGCCCGTCTAATACTTTCCGGTAAGGAGTTCCAAAGTTTAATCGCTTGGACCGTGAATGACTTAGCAAAGAATTCCGTCTTATGTGGGATCATATTAAGTCGAAGGTCATTGCTGGAACGAAGATTACGGGCCAGCGTCGAAGAGTGATACTGGAACCGATCTTTTAAGTAGGGAGGAGTGTTAGGGTATGAAAGAGTGGAGTATAGGAGGGAAAGAATATGATAGTCCCTTCTGCGCGAGATCGGAAGCCATTTCAGCTGAGTGCGGTATTCAGAGACATGGTCGTATTTCCTTAGCCCAAAGATAAACCTTATACACAGGTTCTGCAGACGTTCGAGTTTGTTTAGTAAGTCCACTGATAAATCCGGATAACAAACGTCTGCATAGTCCAGTATAGGCAGCAATAGTGTGTGTGCTAAGGAGATCTTCGTTTTAGTTGGCAGAAGATTTTTCAGACGTTTGAGCGAACTATATGCAGCAAACACCTTCCTGCTTACTTCCGACACTTGATGCGTCCATGAGAGGTGTTGGTCAAATATGACACCCAAATTTTTTACCTTTTCGCTGAAGGGAATCGGTACATTATCAAAAAATATATTAGGCAGAGAATTATAGTCAATGCGAGAGATGTACCATGAGCTACCAATAATTATAGTCTGAGTTTTATTGGGGTTAACTTTCAGACCATAGTTACGGCTCCACTCCGCGATACACCTCAGGTCACTGTTGGTTGTCATAATTGCATCTGATAGTTGGGAGAAGGGAGCTTTTGTATAAATTTGTAGGTCATCAGCGTATAAGTGAAAGGAAGATTGAAGAGGAAGGGTAATGGAGTTAATAAAGATAGAAAATAGTAGTGGCGATAAAACCCCACCCTGTGGAACACCTGCAGAAATATCGCACCAAGCCGAAACCGAATCCTCAATACGTATACGCTGTCGACGCCCGTAAAGATAACTACGTATCCAATCTACCACCTCCTGGGATAAATTCAGTGATCGCAACATGGCAAGTAGAATTTCAAAGTCAACGGTGTTGAAGGCATTACTGAAATCGAGTAATGTCAACACCGTCAACTCCTGATTTTCCATGCCGAGTCTATGGCCAGCAGCAGACGTCTCGTAGCTGTTGATCATTGAAATCGCATCAGCAGGCCTGGACGGACGGCAATATAAAGGTCAGTTCTGTTGATAAAAAACACCCTATCAAGTCTGCATACAAGTGTCTCTTTATTTGTATGAGAAAATAAAAATCCAGGGTGACATGTTTTGGTTGCTAATATGGCCTAGATGTAAGTTTTGTAGAGTCATCAACAAGTCTTGATACTTTTGTTTAATCATCCCAAAAAATGCATGCTAAAAATGTCATAGCAAAATGAAAATAAATGATGTTCCATTTTCAAAATGCCACGTCATATCATATGCCGGGGTTTCGGTAAAAAACTACCGAAAATCACACTGATCATCCTATTCATTGATATTAATGATTGTGCGACTGATCTAGTTAAAAATATAGCAGTCATTGCGGAATAACTTTCTAAAAAAGCTTGCAAATAAGGTGTAGAATATTAGGTCAAAATATATGGGGTGAAATTTTACTAGTGACCGATAGCGAAAACTCAGAACAACTTTTCCCAAGGATAAGGAACAACTTTTCCAGAACAACTTTTCCCAGTGATAAGGAACAACTTTTCCCAAGGAACATTGGTCAAAATACGAAAAAAAATTTGGTCCTCCCATACAAAATTGCCGATCAGCTGATTTCATTTACTATGGGAGGTCCAAAAAAATTTTTCGTATTTCGCCCTTTGTTCCTTGGGGAAAGTTGTTCCTTATCACTAGCCGGTTCTGAGTTTTCGCTATCGGTCACTAGTAAAATTTCACCCTATATCTGCCCATGAATGTAAACAACTTTCCCTTATGAAAACAGGACGGACAAAAAGAATTTGACGTCCCATAAAGAATCGGCAATTCCCTAAGGATGGTTATTTAGTTTAAAATTTGTGGTCCGTTAGCGGTTTCACGGTTTGAATGACTATTACAAAACAAAGTCGCAAAATCCGTTGCATGGTTTGGGAGGAGTGAGTAAATCCCATGACAGACAGAAAGACCGCGAAACGCAAAAAGTGACTTCATTTTACCTATACAATATTAATTAATGATTGCCTAACAAAAGACAAAATTCGGATGACGCAGAAGAGTAATTTCTGAATTCTAATACGAAAATTATGAATTACACACACAGTAGATGTAAGTTTTATAGTAGACAAACGAATTATAAATAGTAGATGGTAGTTTTGAAATAAAATTAAATATAAATTAATTTGTTAGTAAGTATAAAAATAAATTCAGAATGAAGAGCTACAATTTGCTTTATGATGTGATGAACTATTCAAAATTAACAAAATGTTTTGCTTGTAACATCATTTATTTGCATCAACAATGAATTATTAATATCAAAATAATGAACAGACAGACAGACATCACCATCACCCCTTTGAACACACGTCCAAATCAAAATAAAAAAATTTACGAAATAAAAAAATCACGAAATGTACAACAGGCTATTGTAGCGCCATATTTCGTGAATTATACGGAGGTAATATTATAATAAGTGAATGAATTCATTAAAATTAATATTCATATGCATAGAATTATTTTTGCTTTTAGTTGTCAGTCAAGGGGTTACCCCTGCCTGACGCCCTCGTGACGTCATAGGGTAGGGCTCGAGGGTGATCCAAACTGTTTGATACTTTATTGTATAAGAAAGAAAGAGAAGAGGAAGGCCTAAAAAGTGTGAATGGATTGTATAAAAGACGGTATGAAAAATAAAGGCGTAAGTGAGGATTTGACTGCTGATAGAGATGAATGAAAGAAAAAGATATGTTGCGCCGACCCCAAATAAATTGGGATAAGGGCTGGAAGATGATGATGATGTATGGAAGAATACCTAGTTTGCTGATTATTATCTTTTGTATCTTTACTCTCGTTCTATATGAATCTAAGCATGATGGTTTTAGAGTTCCCCAGTAACTTTGCATGCTTACAATTCGGAAATAAGATTTTAATTTTTTTTTGCTATAAACTAAATTTAAATGTTAATTTATTTTTTAATTTGGTACGTCGACAGAACTCTATTATTACAATTTTTATCACTACTTTTGATGGATATTAAGAATTCTTTCAAGTATCAACCAAAATCTATCCACGTATATCACAATGTGTGGCCATATGCGTATAGTTGGGCCATAAGTGGATCTATAGCCATATCTGGCTAACTTAAGCTACTCCATTGCACTTAGTCAATGCATTTGTGCACTTGATTCTATTACGCTTTTTGATTTCATTAGACATCTACTTCTTTTTTGTACATAGTTTGATCGTAAGTAGAACTTAGTTGTTGTTAATAAATGTTTTCCTCTTATTCTTTTCGAGTGGGACACCGAGTCGTCCAACGACCCGATGGACCCTGGTGTCAGTTCTTCAAACGCCTACTACAAGTACCAAGCATATGACATGGTTGTGTAACGATCGTCATCTAGGTAATGATAATGAATGACATAGTGCAACCGGGACCAACAGCTTAACGTGCCCTCCGTAACACGTAACCATCTTGCTTTTCTAACCTGACTGGGAACAAATTCACAAAGTGATTAATATCAACTTTTTGAATGACCCGCCAGGAATTGAACCCGGGACCTTTTTCGTCGCAGGTCTACCACTGCGCCATATCGGCTGTCAAACATCTATCTACTATTTACATACTTCGTAGTTACTATGTTATTTGTATTGGAGATTTGGAGGTCCAATAGTTTTAGGAGAAAGTTAGAAGTTTAACGAGATGAACTAAGCGTTTTCGGAAGAAAATGTTTAAAAACTAACAACTTTACAAACAAGAAATAAACGGTTAAAAGATTAAAATTTCAATCTAAATGCTTCACAGGAAAACAATATTCAAATAATTCAACCACTGACTCCGAATACACAATCACAATCATTCCATCGCAATCAGACAAATTGTCGTTGTCAATACGCGAGTATTTACGCGTTATCACACTTTCCAATCAGAAATAATAACAAAACCGGAACCCGTGATATGCACAATGAAGAGAATGCGACCAAGGATGCTCCCTTGCGGCACACCCTCGCATTACCTCGGGCTTAATCAAAAACGGACGGGTGTGAACGCCAAACATTGGGGCGAATACTTTCCCATATCGATAATGAATGATTCCACGGAAAAATAACAGACACACAAATTTTTTTTTATGTATTTAACGGGTGCGTTTCAATCAAAGGAATCACGGAAATCAGTTGACGATAATTGTAGGGAAGCGGTGATTTTTGTGGACGATGCGATGACGTTTGCTGATTATTTTTTGTTAGTGAGGGTTGACCGTGATTGTTTACCGGAAAATTATATTTTTGTAATAAAAATGTGTGACTTTCATCATAGCATAATATGATAACATTATTTGTAATTATAGTGTAGCGTTATAAAAACTAAATTTACGGAATATAACGGAAATTCTAATAGGAATTTTCTTGTGTCTAGCTTAGACTAATTATTAGGCAAAAAGTCCAACGTCTGGAAGATTAGTCATAATGAAAAAAATATACAGCTTATTTATGTCTTTCGTTGCGCAAAATTCTACTTATCAAAAAACTCTTAACAACTGCAAAAACACAACAATCCAAAAATCATTTAACCGTTCACACCCGAAAGCCCAGAATACTTCAGTGGATTACAATAACGAAAAAATAATACAGTAACGGTTATTCCAGCTCAGCTGTGGATCACAAATTGGCACACTCGGTGACACGCGGCAGCTCGATGGCCCGCGAGGGAATAGGATATCAATCATAGATGGTATAAATAGCCGTACATGTGGGGTTTTGGCCATCTTGAGGAGTACCGGATCAAAATGTGTTAGTTGGACGGCCGATATGGCGCAGTAGTGCGACTGCCCGCGACGCAGAGGGGTCCGGGTTTGATTCTCGGTGGGTCACTCACAAAGTTGATAAGTAGGTATTTATCATTATCACTTTGTTAATGCGTTCTTAGTCTGGTTAGGACATTGCAGTCCGAACCACCTGATTGTTTAGAAAGATGGTTCCGTGATTTGAAGGGCACGGCACGTCAAGCCGTCGGTCCCGGTTGCTGTTTATGATTACTTTGATGGCGGTCGTTTCATTACACAACCAAGTCAAGGGCCTGTTACTTGTAGTAGGCGGTTGTCAAACTCTGTCACTAGTAAGGTTAATCGGGTCGTTGGACAACTCGGCGTCCCACACGAAGAGAAAGAGCGTTGGCATCTTCTAGTTTGTTGTTGTTGTTTTTTTTTATTTTTGATAGAATACATTTTCGTAAACAAACCGCAATAAATAACCAAAACCAAAAATTAGTCCCCATTCAAACTTCGCGGAAACATTAACCGCTGTCAACAAAATAACCAACCAAAAAAATGGGGTAAAATATCCTCCGCAGGACTCTGCATTTCCAATATTTGGAAGCGCCGTACCGCATTAATCTAATCAACACAAAACATTCTAATGACTGTCAAAAGTTGGACGGCGGGCGGAGCGTGGCGCTCACGTGACCGGAACGTGGCTCCAAATGGATACTATTGTTTAATACGCTCTCCTTTTAGGGTGTAAGAACTCTATGGTAATGGGTATGGGAGGATCGAGTAATTTGTTGGAACAATCTATCATGGGGTCAACGTCTTCTTTTAAGGTAGGTCGTTTTCGAGATTTACTGCATAGGCTACAGAAGTAATGGAGAAAAACATACAGAATAAATGGTAGGTACTGCCTGCAACGCAGAAGGTTTTGGGTTCCCACTCGAAGATGAAGAAGAATGGTAAAATGTGCCTCCAGGGTTTTCTTTCGAAGAATTTCAACAGTGTATCGCATTAACAGCCACAACAGTCCACTGCTGGACATCAGCTTCCCCCTACTGGGGGGTGTCTGTCTGTCTGTCTGTTAAACTCAAAACGCTTGGT
This sequence comes from Phthorimaea operculella, assembly GCA_024500475.1. Classification (NCBI taxonomy): domain Eukaryota; kingdom Metazoa; phylum Arthropoda; class Insecta; order Lepidoptera; family Gelechiidae; genus Phthorimaea; species Phthorimaea operculella. Next base: position 235,848 of record JANFCV010000217.1, read on the forward strand.
TGATGGATTGGCGAGCGTAGTGCAATGCAAAGTATTGTATTTACAACGAACTCATCTGCCCATGTTCCCTGAATTTTATAGGTAGTCGCTTTTTAAGACACTTTCGGGTGTTAATGGGGTGATGTTACTTTAAGTTTGCATCATTCGAGAGTAGGTAGATATCTTGGTTGGTTTGTAACGAACGGCACATGAATAGGATAGTCTAAAATCCACATCGAATCCAAAAATATGCGCCCTCTAAAAATCCAAAAAAACACAAGCATCCGTTAGTCGTGTGCCATGGCTTCCATTATTGCATAAAAATTGGCGGGAATTCTCGGCAAGATGGCGGCGGCGCCACAGATGATAAATCGTCGCGGAATACTTCCTGTTCCGGCGTAATGCGTCTGATCCGGCTTTTTATGCGGTTTATTGGAGGTTTTTAACCGCTCTTCCTGCTTTTTTCAATGCTTTTTTGCTGAGGGGTGACAAACTTGAGTTTAGCAATAAAAAAAATGGTTTTCCAGAAGATGGCGTAGGCGGCGTAGGTCTTTCGGCATGATTTGGTAACTTCAAAAACTAAATCTTATCTGAGTTCGGACTATTACTGTTTTGGCCCAAGTGGGCCGAACATGGAATTTCAGAATAAATATTTTTTTCATTAAAATATTAACAATTTTAAAAGGATTCATGTTTTTTAATATATTTTTTGTCACCTACATTTATTTAAGCTGTGTAAAGTGCCAACCAAAATAAATCCGTATTTTTTATTGTGAGGCGTAATAATTATTGTACAAACAAAAGAAAACATAAAATAGGTAAGCCAAATGTACACAATTCCTACTTACAGAAATCCGATAAACTTATGATAATTCTAATAAGTAATACACAAAATCCCCCTACCAATCAGTAATGGGTGTTTATACAACCGCAAACAGGATTGGAACCCGCGACCCACCGATGCAGTGCCGATACTCAACAAACATTGGGTGGATTGCACAAATGCACATGTGCGGCGAAAAATTGTAAGTCATAAACTCAAAGGCAGGAAGTTTTGAGTGTATGCGAGAGTGAAGCAGGACATATTTTAGGATTTGTTTATGCATATTTTTATGTTGGTACGAACAATAATTTGATTGGATCGCAAAATATGTACCTTCCTTCCAACCTACTCAAAAACAATTTAAGCTGCGACTTTAATCAAAAAATGTTTGCATATATCTTCTTCTTCTTCTTCTTCAACCCGTAGCCACCCAATGCTGAGTGTAGGTCTCCTCCAACGATCTCCACTTTCGACGGTCAAGGGCTAGTCTCTTCCAGCTCTTCCCAGTGACCGCGACAATGTCATCTGTCCATCTTGCCGGCTGTCGACCCACGTTTCGTCTTCCCTATCTCGGTCTCCATTCCAACACTTTCTTTCCCCACCTGTCATCAGTTCTTCGGCATATGTGTCCCGCCCACTTCCACTTTCTACATGTTATCACTTTTGCTATGTCAGTTAACCTGGTTCTTCTGCGTATTTCGGTATTTCTTACTCTGTCGCGTAGAGAAATACCTAACATAGCGCGCTCCATAGCTCTCTGGGTGACTTGTAAGCGATCGATTGTGTGTCGGGTTAATGTCCATGCCTCAGAGCCATATGTCATGACAGGAAGTACGCATTGATCGAACATACGACGTTTTAAGTTCATAGGCACCTTCTTAGATTTTAGTACGTCAGACAGTTTACCAAAAGCACCCCAGCCAAGTTGAATTCGACGCTTTATTTCACGGTCTTGGCCATTAATTTCTAAACTCAGGGTCTGCCCTAGGTAAACATATTCCTGCACCTTCTTGATCTGGTTGCCTTGGATGGTTATGTGGTCAATATCATCGCAACACATCATCTTGGTTTTTGAAGCATTCATTTTGAGACCAACGCTAAGTGATGCATCATAAAGTTCCTGAACCATAGACTGTAGTTCGTCTACACTTTTTGCGAAAACGATGATGTCGTCGGCAAACCGCAGATGGGTTAACTGTTCGCCATTGATGTTTACACCTCTTTGGGTCCAGTTGAGGAGCTTAAATACATCTTCTAGACAAGCTGTAAAAAGTTTGGGTGATATTGTGTCCCCTTGTCTTACTCCTCTCTGTACGAGCACTTGGTCTGTAAGCTCATGAAGTTTAACTTGTAAAGTGGCTGAGCGGTATATTTCTCTGATGGCTTCTACATATCTTGTATCAACCTGACAACGTTGTAGAGAGTGAATTACGGCCCAGTGTTCTACCGTATCAAACGCCTTTTCATAATCCACGAAGGCTACTACTAAGGGTTGGTTATACTCGTTACACTTCTCTATAACTTGGCGTACTGTAAATATGTGGTCTATAGTTGAGAATCCACTCCTAAATCCAGCCTGTTCGATTGGTTGGGCCGAGTCTAGCCTAACTGACAGACGATTGGTGACCACTTTGGTAAACAGCTTGTAAATGTGACTCAGTAGTGAAATGGGTCGATAATTACTCAATTTAGTGATTTCACCTTTTTTGTGTAAAAGTACCACGATCGCATTCTTCCAAGATTCTGGAGATTTGCCTTCGAACAATACTTTATTGAAGAGCATCTGCAGTTGTTTAAGCACTGGTCTACCGCCGTGGAGTAATTGTTCGTAAGTGATCCCATCTTCACCTGGTGATTTACCCTTCTTCATCTGCTTGAGCGCGTGTTTTATCTCATACAGGCTAAACTCTGGGAGATCTTCCGTTCTGTGCCTAGTAAGGGTAGCTCGTGGATCACTTGAAACAGCAGAGTTCGGCTCCTGCGATTGCGAACTATAGAGCTCCGAATAAAACCTTTCTACTGCGTCTTTAATCTCCTTACGGTCTGAAGTTTGTTGGTCATTCTCTTTGGTTAGCCGATGTATCTGGTTATTACCGCGATTCATCTGTTTCCTGAACACTTTTGGACCCTTGTGTTTTTCAATAGTAGCAAGGATTAATTCGTGGTTTCTTCTCCTTTGAAGCTTCCTTATAGCATGTCTTATGCGAGTATTAATATTGTTGATACCCTGTTGGTCCGGTGTTGACAATATTTGCTTCCGGTGTTCGAGGAGGAGAGTCAGGTCACTTGGCATCTTAGCTTTCGCGCTGTGTGCTGGTTTTATTTCTTTGATAGTGTGCTTGATTGAATCTACTAGCTGCCGATTTATTTGATCAGCACTCCATTGATTTGTCTGTCCGCTAAGTTTTTCCGCTAGGTTGTCCTGGTAATACTCTTTTTGGGCTAACAAGTATGTCTCATCCCTTCGGGGTCTAATTGTTTCAACGAGTCGTCTCCGTTCTAATGGCAGGTTAATTGCAATCCGTGCTCTTAGGATTCTGTGGTCACTTCCTGCACCGGCTTGGTTTATGACGTCGACATCGTGTACTACATGTTTTCTGTTGGACAGAACATAATCAATTTGGTTTTTTGTATTCCCGCTTGGGCTCCTCCATGTCCACAACTTCTGGGGCTTTTTCTCAAAGAAAGTGTTCATAGCATAGAGTTTCTGGTACTCGAGATAACTAGCCAAGGTTTGCCCTCTCTCGTTTCTTTGGCCCAAGCCAAACCCGCCCACGAACTCTTCATTCGCTGAACTTTTTCCTAGTTTGGCGTTGAAGTCCCCGATGACAAAAGTATAAAAGCAGGGATTCTCATTGAGTGCCTTGGTGACATCATCGTAGAAAACGTCCAATTCTGTGTCGTGCTTTTTGGCTGATGTTGGAGCGTAGACTTGAATCACCTTTAAAGTGTATCGCCGGTTCAGTTTAAAGGTTGCATAAATTACTCGTGGTGAAATTGCGCAGATGTTAAGCAACAATTTGGACATTGAGGTGTTAATTAGGAAACCTACACCTCCCTGTGAGTTATTGTCATCATAACCTTTGTAATAAAAGAGTTGTCCGGAATTAAGTTTAATTAGTTCTTCTCCCCGACGCTTCGTCTCGGATAAACCAATTATATCCCATTTGATCTTGTTCAATACTTGTGATTCTAGTTCTTCATACCTTTCATCTGTGAGCAGAGTTCTAACATTATACGTAGCCAGGTAAATATTGTTGCATATATCTAATGCAACCCATTACTTAGTAGAGCCAAGGCCTTCCCTCTTTTTCGCCAGGTTTTTGTCTCTTAAGCCTCTGATGTATTTATACGTATGTCCATTGCTCGCTATATAAATTTGACAATTTCGTCCATCCATCTTTCATAAATGGTTGTGCTTCGTCGTCGGCAATCGATTCAGTGGCCATCCTGGCCCATCTTTCGTAATTATCCTACCTATAGGTACAGAAAGCGGATTCATCTGATACTTTAACGTGTCCTTCGAATTGAAGCACGTAAATCATCTTTCTTTTCCAATAATCGGTGCTTCAGCGTGTTATACGAGGCTCTTAAGAAGGATATTTGCATATTGATTTAATTTTTTTTTATTTTTTACTTTATATTTCTGAATTTTGGCTAAACTCTGCATACAACCAGCCAATAAATTCAATAGATTGCTTGGATTAAAATAACTCATGTATATTTCATAGTTATGCCACGCGGAAAATGGCGGCCAACTCACTATGGGCCACTATGGGCCGGACTGGGGTAGCATGCGGTTGCATTAGGGAAATTGGTTGTAAGCAAACATTGAATCCAGGGACGGAGCTGGGGAGTTTATTTAGAAATAGTTTTATGAATCGTCGTGGCTTTCACGTACTGACGTAACTGATTTCAGCAAGCTTCTAATTGGCAGTCATACAAAAATATTAGTCAACAAAGGAAACTAAACTATGTCAAATCAATAGCATGATTTTGACAGCAGTCAGAATTGCCTTATTGGCGTGGCCCGAGACTCCTTCAATCTAAAGCCTGCTGATAGCAGTTATGTCAGCACTAGAAAGCAAAATGTTACATAAGTTTAAAATATTCCAAAGGATGAATCAGCCCATGAAACTGAATCACTATTGCCAAGGATATCGTCGAAAATGATATTTTTTTATTCTCAAGGTCTAATTTACTACCTACATTATTTTACGAAAGTAACACTACAAAAGACGTCATCGTGGGTCTAGAGAAAAAAACTTCGTGAGAATACCAATTTTATGTTCCAATAAACATTATTTTGTTTTCCAATAAACATTAACAAAGCACTAAATACCTAATATTACTGTTGGGTTTTGTAGTGGGAGCGCAATGAGACACACGTAAACGGTTCAACGGTATATTGATGACTGCCTGACGATTAGAGGCTACCCCCTATATACAATTATCTTTAACCCGCATATACTACAGTTACGTTACGTTAAATAAAACTTACTTATGCATGATCCGAATTGCATCACTAAAGACCAGTGGCGTCTTTTACCCAAAATAAGCTCCTTAACGAATGCCCGGAGTTTATCAGGGCGTAAGAATTAAATCTCTCCCAAATCCGCCTCTGTGTTAGGGTGGGCGCACATCAGACGCGTCAGATTATAGATGCACCGACTAGGGATGTGACAAAAAACATTTCGATTACTTCTAGGCAGGAAAAAATAGATTGAAACTGAATCGATTCTATCGATGATCGATATATATTGTTTTACTTGAATTCAAGCAGAAATATGTCTTATCATAAAATTTTCGACAGACGTAAAACGGACATCACACTGCCGAAACCAAACATTACAAGGGTCTTGAAATAAGCTGTAGTGTATATTAATTTAAGACCCGGTTTGGTGCAAATACTTGAAGCAGAAAAACAATCAATTTTCGAAAATGCTAAATAAAAAATAATCAGGACTGCTTCTAAAAATGATCGATCACTTTTTCACATCCTTAGATTTATAGATGCACCGACTCACAACAGATTCGGATGATTTGTGAAGCTTATCGCCTCTGTGTGCAAGGGCCTTAATAGATTATTGTGATTTTCTGTTAGCTTTGAGATTTTACATTTATTTTGGGTTGTAATTTGACCACCCTATTATCAAAAATATGTACAAACAATGCGTTAAAGAATATGAAGGGAATGGAAAAAAAGAGCAATTTATGTAAGTTGGTAAATTTAGTGTGAATCTCAAAAAAAATTAGGTACCTACTTGTGTATTTTATTAAGTCTGGAATTAGAAATCAGAAACGGGAAGAATATAAAATCTTATGTGACATCATACCCTGAAGCTTTTTTACGATTTATTCATTTAAATTCTGGTTTATCTTGCATTATTGAAAAATGTTTAAAAAAGTGGATAGTATGCAGAACAAAAATTAAAAATTTACTATTTTTAATTCTATTTTATTGGAATTCCGCGTTCGGCCTATTTGGGCCAAACCGTTGTGGTCCGAATGCAATATCAATAATAGGTATTTCTGATGAATGTAACACATATTAATAATTAGTTTTTAATAATAAGAGTCGTGTGATGCAGGCTTTGAAAAGCATCACCCCCTCTCTAAATGTGGGTGTCGTAAAAGGCGACTAAGGGATGAATCCATGTAATAGGCGTTCCTTGCGAATAAAAACATCTTGCACTGCGCTTGCCAATCCGCCTGCCAAGCGAGGTGGCAATACATCCCAAAAGTGGGAGAGCCATGTCAATCAGTGGACTGTCGTGGTTGAAGAAATAAGTACCAAATTTTAAGTTTATATGTTTTACCTTTACAGCCAATAAAGCCACAAAAGTCTACTGCTGGACATGGGCCTCCCCTTCTCGGGGTGTATTGCCATACTCAAGGCATATAGGCGTGATAAATGAATGTATGTATGAAAGTCCCGAGCAGTCCCAACCAAGTTTAGTTTCCTTAAACCAAAGTATCAGCAAACTAAAAAGGTGATTTGTATGTAAACTTTCTAAAACAACAGTTAGTTGTAACTTGTACAGCAGACAGCAGGTCACGGCTTTTAAACACAATGACCGGTAGCTTTAATTGCGTCCGACTGTACACGTAAATACTTTTAACCTGAGGTCACCATTAACCTATTTTGTAACTAATGTAGGTATTTAAGATTGTCAAATGTCTAAACGATTTTCTCTAAGGATTTTTGTTTACTTTTTGTCCTCTTATTTTTTTTAGATTTCGCTCTCTCTCTCTTCGTGTGTGTGGGACACCGAGTCGTCCAACGACCCGATAAACTCTGGCGTCAGAGTTTTACAACCGCCCACTACTAGTACCAGGGCTCTGACATATTTGTCTAATCAGTAATCAGTGCAATCACAGGAAGCAACCGAGATCGACGGCTTAACGTGCCCTCCGAAGCTCCGAAGCTAATATCGCTAGTGGCTAGAGATGTTCAGAAACTCTAAGTATTATTGAACTTTCGCATACGAAATTCTACCACTAAATGTTGAGCACATTTAGTACCTAGAAGTACAATTTCAGCGTCACTTTTAAATCTACGCTTAATAAAAAAAAATGAAGAAAAAATTGATGTATGACTTAGGCAAAATACACAGGTCAAATACAGGGGATAGCTACAGTCCAGCAAAAAAGAGTAGACAAGAAATGAAGGCGCCACTTTGTACGAAATTTCAAAATTAAATGGCAGCATTGACTATGAATGGCAACAATTTAGTATGAAAATATTTTAGTTCCATTTTATTTAATTTCTACCTACTTACTCTTTTTTGCTGGACTGTAAATATAGCAAGCTTTTCAATATAAAACAACCAATGAGGCTCCGTAACTAATGTGCGGGCGTGAGAACTTCATTACAACATATTGTATTAACCCCCTTATTACTGTAGTCGCTATTTAGCAGTACAACCGCGCACAAAGTTAAAACTCAGCCAGTATCGCGCCCCATACAATTCGTTGTACAACTTGTGTGGAATACGGTGTACAGTAAGGTGCGTTGGGGTAACATCGGACGGATTTTTGACTAGTTAGAAGAGTCTCCCAAAAACTTGAATTACTCGACATTCTATAACCGCGTAATCAATGAAATAAAGAGTAAACAAATGACAATAAAACGGAGCTTAACTTTATGTATCGCTTTTGTTTTTAAACTCAAACGTTTGTGTTTTGCACGTGCGCAAAGTCAAGTTATACTTTTTTGAGACCATGATGACAATTTACTTGTCAAGGGGTAAGTTCGGATATACTTTTAAAACCACTTCTAGTGCACGGAGAATAAAGTCTATAACAGGAATATATACGATCTTTTCCCTTCTAACACGTATGGCAATAAAATATGCAATTATTTAAGAGGCATAGATGTTCCAAATGTTTATTCATTTTTTTTACTATAGGCATCCGGTCTTACCCCACAGGCAAAAATTTTGAAATTCTGTGCTTCTCAAACTATTTTATGTAGTGTCGGGAAGATCGGATGGATTTTTCTTTGTGAAACGTTGTAACAGGCACGAGGGTCTACTAAACTGAAAGAACCACGAAGACTTACTGGAGAAGGCGAAGACCACATTGCAAACAATATAAATAAATAAGAAACAAACACAGCGCAGCAGTGCAGCGGCTACAGCAGAGTGGAGGGGGTACTAGTGGACGACGGCGCAGCGGCTACAGCAGAGTGGAGGGGTACTAGTGGACGACGGCGCAGCGGCCACAGCAGAGTGGAGGGTACTAGTGGACGACGGCGCAGCGGCTACAGCAGAGTGGAGGGGTACTAGTGGACGACGGCGCAGCGGCTACAGCAGAGTGGAGGGGTACTAGTGGACGACGGCGCAGCGGCCACAGCAGAGTGGAGGGGGTACTAGTGGACGACGGCGCAGCGGCTACAGCAGAGTGGAGGGGTACTAGTGGACGACGGCGCAGCGGCTACAGCACAGTGGAGGGGTACTAGTGGACGACGGCGCAGCGGCTACAGCACAGTGGAGGGTACTAGTGGACGACGGCGCAGCGGCTACAGCAGAGTGGAGGGGTACTAGTGGACAACGGCGTAGCGGCTACAGCAGAGTGGAGGGGTACTAGTGGACGACGGTGCAGCGGCTACAGCACAGTGGAGGGTACTAGTGGACGACGGCGCAGCGGCTACAGCACAGTGGAGGGTACTAGTGGACGACGGCGCAGCGGCTACAGCAGAGTGGAGGGTACTAGTGGACAACGGCGTAGCGGCTACAGCAGAGTGGAGGGGGTACTAGTGGACAACGGCGTAGCGGCTACAGCAGAGTGGAAGGGTACACTCTAACTGGGCTATTATCCTCCTTCTTTTCTAACGGAGCTGTACAAAGTAGCTATTTTAACTAAATTTAGAACCAAAATTTGTTAAATAAATAAAAAAAAATTTTTAGCGTAAAAGTTTGACAACCACTTCCATTTTTGTTACAGGGTAAGATCGGATAAAATTATCCGATCTTTACTCATCAAGGGGGAACACCGGATCTCAGCAAGTAGCAAACCCAGGGCAATTTTAATAATTGTAAAATGTTTATCACAATAAAAAACCTGGAATAAGTGTTTAAAATAAACAAATAAAGCTATATTTAAGCCAAAATACGCAATTAAAAATTTTAGGGAAAGATCGGATGGACGAAAAATTATGGAAATTTACCATGGTTTTTTTTTTTGGCGCGTAACACACATATTTTACGTCAGATTGACAAGCTAAAACTGACAATCGGTGAACAATAAAATGGCGTCATGCACAATGTTACCAGATTTAAAAAATATTGCTTGATTCGCCGAAAATTCAACTCGTACGATCTTACACCTCGTCCGAACTTACCCCAACGCGCCTTACTGTACAGCCCTCCTCAAAGTTCGCTTCTGCCTGCTCCTACAGCGATATTACTGGAAGATAAACTTGTGTTGAAGTTTGTATTTTCCCATATTTTCATTTTGTGGTCGTGAGAAGCAAGGCTGTGACGAATCAAACGCGTGGCGCGAAGCTATTTATTTATTTATTTATTTATTTATTGAAATATAATTTGACAGTATTACAGCGATAAGCCAAGGCACTGGCAAACTTAAACTAGTTATATTAACTCACAATAAAGTAAAAGGGTAGAACACAATTTAGACCACGGATCGGCAAACAAGTCGCAGTCTGGTGTTAAAGCGAGCAAATTATTGAGTTGCGTCCGAGCATTTACAAGAGGAGATACACTATGCGCCACCGTGCGCGCTCCCTCGTCAGCCAGAAGCCGATGGTTACGACCCCTGATATATTTGTCAGGAACATATAGTAAACATTCTCGAGAAGTTAGTTCCAAGCAGTCTGATTCACCTCGTAACAATTGGCATGCAGTAAATAACTGCTCAAAGTCGCGCCTCACTTGCAATGAGTTATATCCTACCATACCGTATATGAACTTAGAAGGGTAAAGGAAAGGGTAATACCCATACAGTTTTTTATACAAAAAACGCAGAAATGCTTTTTGCACTCTCTCTAACAACAGGATGTAAGATGTTTCATGTGGACTCCACACAATGGAAGCAGACTCTATCTTGCTCCTGACCAAGGACGTGTATATTAAACTTATAACCTTTGGGTTTTGAAAGTCTTTCGCGCTTCGTATAATGAATCCTAATCTCCTGTAGCAATCCTTCGCGAGTGTTATAATATGCTCATTAAAAGTTAGCATTGGGTCGAAGAGAACACCTAAATCTTTTATTTTTTCTACACGTGCGATTGGATCACCACCAAGTAAATAGGTGTTCACTATAGGAAAACGCGAACGGGTAAATGACATCACACTGCATTTGGACGGGTTAAAAAGAAGTTTATTCTCGATACTCCACTCAAACACAGCATCAATATCCTTCTGTAAGTTACTACAGTCTAAATTATCGGCCACACAACTAATAATTTTGAGATCATCCGCATAAAGTAGACATTTCGATTTTATGATGACTTTCTCGAGATCATTGACCATCAAGGTGAACAGCAGTGGACCCAGAATGGAACCCTGGCTTACTCCAGACCGAGTGTGGTAGGGTTGAGAATCATAGCACCCATGTCGAACAAACTGCTGACGGTCCTAAGGTAATCGGCACAGAGCCGGAGAAGTCTTGGAGTAAAACCAAGGGTTGCAAGTTTGTTCAGCAAAATATCGTTGTCCACTCGGTCGAATGCCTTCTGAAAGTCAAAATAAATAACGTCTACTTGACATCTCTTGTCTAGACTGTGGGATATGTAATCGACTAACGTTAACAGATTAGTTTTAACTGAACGCCGTCTACGGAAACCGTGCTGTGAGTTGGATAAGTATGGATTTATTTGAGCTGTAATTCTTCTATGGATGATTGACTCTAATACTTTTGATAAACTAGAAAGAATAGCAATAGGGCGGTAATTTGTAGCATCATGAGTGTCCTTTGTCTTAGGTATAGGGTTTACTCGCGAAATTTTCCAGTAAGTCGGATATTTGCAGGTGATTAATATTAAATTAAATATATGATGAACAGGCTGTATTAGGATATGTCTACATGCTTTTAATATGTAAGAGGGTACATTATCGGGGCCAACTGCGGATCTATGTTTAAGCTTTTTGAACCCATTTTCTATTTCTTCTTCAGTTATATGGGAAATGTCAACTCTTGCTGATGAAGTGTTGGTGTCATTTTTTATAGCGAAATCTACATCTAACCTTGGTACATTAGGTAAGAACACACTAGAAAAGAATGTGGCAAACGCATTAGCTGCATGTGGACCTGTGTATTCATTGCCGTTGTAAGTTATATTTGATTCAAAACCTCCTTTTGTTTTTAGACTGTTTATATGGCTCCAAAATGCTTGTGGATTATTTATTATGTTTTCTTCAACATTTCTAGTGTGTGAATCATATGCCTCGATTAAATTGAATTTGATTTGGGTCCTTAGTTCACTGAACCTATTGTAGTAATGTTCGTTGCCGGTCGACTTCCATAGACGGTGTTGTTCAGCTTTTTCCTTTATGGTATTTATTATTTCGCTAGTGTACCAAGTCGGATAACATCTACTTCTCTTGGATGGTCTTACTTTTTTTGGGATGCAACAATCAAAAATATCATAAAGAATAATATAAAAGGCTTGAACGGCACTATCTACATCAACAGCGCTAAGGACAGTAGACCAATCGCTATCACGAAGACGTTGGTAAAGAAGATCAAAATCAGCTCTAGCAAAGTTCCAATCCTTCAACCTATCAACATTACTGGGATCGAGATAACTAGCTTGCCCAGAATTTGGTGTATTGCAAATATTGATAAGAACATCTAACGGGGGGTGGTAACCATCAGCATGGGGCACAAGTCCATTTCCTTGAATTTTTTCAACTGTCACTAAATTATTACTTTCATTTACCAGAACTACGTCTAATTTACCTCCATGTGAATTATCAAAAATATTTCTATCTGTTAAACCACAGTAATTTAAAAAATAACAATAATAAGTATTGATGTTCAGTGAGGCACTGTTTAAATTTAAATCTCCTAATATTACAACCGTTCCATATAAACTAATAATTTTTGATTCTATCTTGTGAAATAGATGTATGTAGGTAGAGTCACGTGAACTAGGTGGTACGTACACAACTGCTACGTAAACTTTAACATTATTGAATGTAAGCGAACACCACAGATCTTCACAGTTCTCAGTTTCGAGTTCAGTGTGCCGTCGAAGTGAAACACCGGGAGGCGCTGCTAGTAGTACGCCGCCCCCCCAGGTAGGTCGGTCACGCCGAATAACGCTCCAACCTGTAGGTGTTAGTTCAGCATCACTGATGGAATCATCCAGAAAAGTTTCAGTAGCTGCGACTATATCTGCTTCTTGTGACATTAAACTACACCTCCAGTTTTTGAGCTTCGTTTTAAGACCTCTTACGTTTTGATAAACTATATTTAAGAATTTGTGATTGCGGTTGGTCTTAGTGGAGGAGCGTGTAGAGCTATTTTTAGTCTTGGCGAAAGTTTTTGCGGGGGTGACGAAAGGATGTCCAAGGTTTCACCCTTGCGTTAACGGGCCATACATCAATTGAGAGACATTTATCGTAGTAGGCTTCTGGCACCATAATTTTGTATGACTTGTAGTCGCCGCGAGGCTTCAGTTCGTCCACAGTGCATTTGCCCGTAGGACAAAGCGTTTTTAGGTAAGTCAAGACCTCCTCTGGGCCTGAAGCCATATTCCATAGATGAATGATTTTATTTGCTTCAACGGCTTTTAACGTGGTAATATTTGGACCTGCGGTGCAGCGTTGAGACTGGATACGGCGCTTCTTCGGCATCACATCAATCCACGGGCCATGCTTGGTCTCACCATCATCATCGTCGGCTTCAATGACTATCGGGTTGTTGGCAACTTTGTCAGAACTAGAGTTAGTCTCCGTTTTATTATTTATATTGCTGGATGTATGGACAGGTATATTAGAATTTGCACTGGGACATGAGTTGTTGCGGTTAGTATCAGTACTAGTGTTGAGAGGAGGTGCTAATTTACTTTTTGGTCGTTTGGGCTGTGGTTTTACTACAATGTTATTTGTAGAGTTATCGCTGTTTTGGTCACAGTTGGTTTGGTTGTTATGGGTCGAATCAAGATTTTGAATCCGCTCTTCCATGCCGACCAGCTTTTCATTACAGGAATCTATTTTATCATGACAGCGGTCTACAGAAGCGGCAACTTCTCCCAGACGATTATTTAGTAATACTACTTGTTCTCGAAGTGCTTTCATTTCCATAACCAATTCGCTGATTACGTTATTTTCTACAGTTGAGTCGTCCAAGTTCGGCACTTGCTTAGATCTTATGGTAACATTAGATCTGTCCAGTGTGGATAGAATCTCATTGACTGAGCTAGCTAAAGGTAACGGACTAATAGATTTCTTCGCTGTGTTGTTCGGTGGAAGTTTTGCATAACAAGCTCGGCATTTCCAGCAGGTTTTCGCTTCAGCGGTCATAATATAATACCGCCTAAAATCTACTCCCGCACAATTCAAGCAGTATTGATGTTTACATTCTCTACATTGAAGTATTTGTTTGCATGTAATCATAGTTTTGCATTTTCCGCACTTAACAGGAGCGACTGGAGCCATTTTGTTAGTTATTAAGTCCAATTAGTAATAAAGCGTTAGTAAAAACAAAACAAAGCACAAAGTTATATAATGCGTAAAGCGCTGAAAGCGCTGGGCGGTGTAAGTAAAGCGTGCAGCGCCTCGCAGGTTTCGCGCCAACAACGGAACCAACGGTCGGCGGGGGCGTTGACCGCTAAGCGTTAGACCGTTTTTCGGTGTAAAAATATTTTGTTTGCAACATGTTTGTGTTAAAGTTATTAGCACTATTATAGTTTGTGAGTTAGAAAACCATCACCCATTGAGTTAAATTCACAATTATTGCATGTAAAACCAGTGTTTTGAAAGATTAATTTGAAGCTGTGTGAACTGTTCGGCCGTTATAAAGTGTTGTCCGTGAAATCTCACAATAACAGTACAATTTGTAAAGTTTAAAACCACCACCATGTAGCACTAATCACTAGCATTTCAAATATGCATAACACAGTCACTAAATGTTACTTTGGACACAAGATACGAATTAAAAACGCGGAGCGTTAAAGATACGCGTGCTCGCGGCAAGACGGCCACCGGCCAAAAAAATATATATAAGGAACTACATAAGGAACTACGATGAATTAGGAAAATTTTGTAGGTGGGACCGAAGTTCACACCACTTTACCATAACACGCCTCACAGGCGATAACCCTTACAGGGTAGGTAGAGCCACAACTGGCTTAAAAATACTATCGTTGTAACCACGCACATAATGACTGATTTGGTATTTGAGGACTGTTTCAAAAATATTGTGTGTAGTTTGTCAGCCTGTCGCCTGAAATTTAACATTTTTTTGAACATTTTAATTCTTTTTACATGAAACCCGTAAGCTGAAGTAAAAAAAAGTAAAAAAAAAAAAACATTTTATTCAAAAACTAGGTATGTTGATGAATTCTGTTTACAAAGCTTTCTACTGATTGAAAAATACATCCCAGATTTCAGCAAAACAAACTTTAAGCAAAATAATTTAAAAATCTTCTCCCTAAAGAATGATTAGGAAAAAAATATTCGAACTGTTATCATCTGTTAAATCTGACAGTTTGACTTCGCCGCCATTATTTCACCGGCCAATGGCGGGCCCCGCTTTGAATCTCGAACGTTTTCTTTTTCTTGAACGAGCCCATTGTTCTAAGCGGCCAGTATCTTTTCACTTGTCATTGTTTTATAAATGTAAGTAGATAGAAGTTTTTATTTTTATCTTCAATTCGTATTTTCGACCAATCATGATGGAAGCAAAAAAATTGAAGATTTTTATTTTCACGAAATATTGTGGCACCAATTTCGGTGTACGCTTTCCTGACAGAAAAAATAATCATAAATAAATTAATAATTGTATTTACCTAAAAACACTTTATAACACAACTGAAGAATAGGATAGTTTTAAGATGTTTTACTTTCTTGATTTCATCATTCTGTAGAAAGCGCTCATCTGTCTCATACATTTTATACAGATTCAAGCGTCGCGATGTTTCATGCACGTCTCATGTCTTACGTCTCATGTGTAGAGATAGGCCCTAAGTGTTGGATCTGTAAGAAAGAGACAAGGTCTATCTCAATTCGTAATTCAGTACCTCCTATCCTAGTCGTCTTAATAGTAGGTTAGAATTACTATACAAAAAAAATTTGGGAGTTCCCGTGCGTGTTCCAGGTCGGTTCCGCTTTGAGAACTAATCTTTAGGCTATTCCTTACCTATGCCGAACCGGGGATTAGCTGGTCTACTTACAAAAGAAAAATGGCAACTGCTTCAACATTTTTTCACTGGGCAAAATTTTAATATTTTGTAATAATTCAAAAATGGTAAGAGCTACAAATAACTATTGTATGGAAGATATGTTAAGCGTAAATTTGTGCATATGAATGTTATCAATAACTTTTTCATAATCCAATAGTTTGCGAGAAAAACGTAGCACAACATGGCAGTTTTTGCTGAAAACTCACAAATTAGAAAGTATAAAGTAAGTAGTGAAGTTGGGGATTAAGAGTCACTCGCTGTGTGGGTAGACCATGCTACAATATCCTGCCTGATATTTAGTAACAAGCTTTCCGCCCAGCGGTTTTACCCGCTGATATATTTTGAAGTAAACAAGTTAATTTTATACAAATTTTCGTCCTCTGTTTTACCACCTTAGGTGATGAATTTTTTGGAATCCTTTCTTGATATTAATTAAGATTATTCAAATAACCTCTGTGCAAAATTTCAGGGTCCTAGGTCCAGTAGTATTGCCTGTGCGTGGTATACAATTTGTATGAAAAAAGTAGAGTTTGTTCGTTGTTGCTACATTTTGTTCTTCTTTGCTATCCTAACAGGACCTTGGGTCAGAACTATTAAAGAACAGCCTCAAGGGATTGCAAAAAAATAAAAATGTGGCAACTACGAACAAATTTAATATTTTTTTTACAAATTGTAAATCTATGCACAGGCAATACCACTGAACCTAGGTTCTTGAAATTTTGCGCAGAGGTTATTTTGGGTGAATTAACACCAGGAAAGGAATTTAAGAAAATCATCTCGTAAGGTGGTAAAACTCAGGTGTAAATTGGCAAAAATTTGCTTGTTTACTTGAAAATATATTAGCGGGTAAAACCTCTGGGCAGAAAGCTTGTTACTAAGTATCAGTCAGGATACCGTAGCAAGGTCTACCCACACAGTAAGTAATTCTTAATCCCCAACTTCACTACTTAATTCATATTTTAGATTTGGTGAGTTTTTAGAAAAAACTGCCATGTATTAAAGCGTTTTTTTCGCAAACTAATATATTATCAAAAAAGTTATTAGAGCAAGATTGTGCAGAAATTTACGCGTAACATTTCTTCTATACAATGTTCATTTATAGCACTTACCAGTTTTGAGTTATTACAAAATAACAAAATTTTGGCCAATAAAAAAAGTTTGAAATGGCTGCCATTTTTTTTTGTAAGTATGCTAGCAAGGCCCCGGCTCGGAATAGCTAAAGAATAGCCTAAAGATTCGTTTCCAAGGCGGGGCCAAACTCGGGAAAAAACGGGAACTCTCACTTAAGCGATCTTGCCTACTATAAGGGATTGTAATTTATATGGCCACCATTGGAATAGGCCGTATTTGACAGCTGTAAAACTCATACTACTTAGAAGAAATGTCAACAAAGAAAAATATTATGCCCTAAACATAATTTTAACAGTTGTCAAATATGGCCAATTTAAACGGCCGTACTGTAACTACGTATAAATAAACAAGAAATAACAAATATTATAAAATTAGTCATAAAAAGTACAAAGTCAGAATTTAATAACTTTTGCCTTCCATTGGCTGCCTTGCCAGGCTTCATTTGATTGGCAGGATATTGGCAGGTGCCAAACTTAAGCATTGACCTGTTGTAGATGTCTGACAAAAGGTCACACCACGGTCAGATGCATAAATAAGTACATGCAAAAAAGGCAGGTACATTGAGTTTTTCTAAGGTAAAGTGAGTAGAGTTCGTTTTTATTTTAATTCAAACTTGAAAAACCCTTTACACAAATATATTTTTTAAAATGCCTTCTTCTTCTCTAGTGCCATGTCCTAACGGACGTGGGCGACCATCTCTTTGAAAATCTTCCTATCTTTCGTTTTTCTGCACAATGTTGTTGCGTCTTTAATGTTCGACCATGTCTTGAGGTTATCGATCCAAGTCAGTCGTCTTCTTCCTCTTCCTCTCTTGCCCTCAATTTTGCCTTCCAGGATTGTCTTTAAAATGCTGTATTTACTATTTCTATATATGTGACCCAAGTAAGCAAACTTCCTCCTTTTAATCGTCGTTAGAATCTCTAGATCTTTTCTATTCATTCTGTTTAGAACTTCTACATTTGTTATTTTATCTCTCCATGATATTTTAAGCATTCTTCTATAAAGCCACATTTCGAAAGCATTCAGTTTATCTTGCGAGGCTTTATTCAGTGTCCATCCTTCCACACCGTACATCAATATGGACAGAACATAGCATTTTACTAATCGCCACCGAAGCTTTAGCTTTATATCTTTATTAGTGAAGAGCTTTTTCATCTTCATGAAAGAGTTTCTGGCGATTTCGATCCTCGTACGTATTTCCTTTTCTGGGTCCCAATTCTCATTCAGCCAGCAACCCAAATATCTGTATTTAGATACCTGTTCTACAGATTTTCCATCTACGAGTAGCGGACCAGGGATAGTTTCGTTTTTGCTGACTACCATGAGTTTGGTCTTGGAGATGTTCATTTTTAAACCAAACTGTTTTACTTTGTCATTTAGGAGTGCGAGTAAATTTGTGAGATCGTCCATTGAATGCGCTAGTAGAGCTGTATCGTCTGCGTATCTTAGGTTGTTGATGAGAAGTCCGTTAATTTTAATACCAATGTTGACGTCTTCGAAGGCCTCTTGGAAGATGAATTCAGAATATAAATTAAATAGTTGAGGGGACAAGATGCAGCCCTGCCTTACACCTTTTTTGATAGCTATATCCTCGGTGGTAGTTTGATTGATCTTGATATGTGCTGATTGATTCCAATACAGATTCTTCAACACCCGTTTGTCTTTGGCGTCTATATCCGTGCGGTTTAAACACTCCATCAGTTTGTCATGTTGGACGTTATCGAACGCCTTTTCGAAGTCGATAAAGCAAATGTATACTTCTTTCTGATGTTCCAGACACTGTTGTACTAGAACCTGTATCGCCACCAGAGCTTCGCGTGTCCCCAACCCGTTTCTAAAGCCAAATTGGGTGCAGCTAATATTGCAATCGATTTTATTGTAGATTCTGAAGTGCAAGACTTTTAAAAATATCTTCAGTACGTGACTCATGAGGCTTATAAGTCGATGTTCACTACATGTCTTAGCATTCAGTTTTTTGGGAAGAGGAAGAAATACAGATCTCAACCAGTCAAATGGTAGTTTGCCCGTATCATATATAGTGTTAAATAATTTTGTTAGTATATTCATGCCTCTATCATCTAACAATTTCAACATTTCAGCGTATATACCATCCGGGCCCACAGCTTTCCCATTTTTCATTGCTTTGATGGCTCTTTTTATTTCCTCTTTAAGTATTGGAGGACCTTCCAACACTTCTTCATTATTGTTCTGAAGTAAGGTTCTCTCATCATGAAATAATTTGTTTATGTATTCCTCCCATATTCTACATTGTTCTTTTTCTTCGGTTACAATTTTGTTTTGATCATTAACTAAAATAGCGATTGTGTGTTTCTTGTTTGTTTTAGTGAAATCTTTAACTTTTTTATGAAGGTTAAATGAGTCGTGTATCTTTTCCAAAAATTCTATCTCTGTACATTTATTTTCCAGCCAAACATCTCTTAATTCTTTTATCTTGTTTTTAATATCTGAATCTATTTCTTTATATTTAACCTCGTTTATATCTTTAAATTGTCTCCTAGAGTCCATCATCCCCAAAACTTCGTTGGTTATCCATTCTAAGCGTTTAGTTTTCTTCCAATAACCTAACTTCTCTCTTGCCACATCTTCAGTTATTTCCTTAAGAGCGCATTCAATTTTTTCTAGCAAATTTGCAAATATTGGCTTTATAAACATGCGAGTTTCTCGAAAACCGTTATGTAAAAA
Organism: Phthorimaea operculella; assembly: GCA_024500475.1. Lineage (NCBI taxonomy): Eukaryota > Metazoa > Arthropoda > Insecta > Lepidoptera > Gelechiidae > Phthorimaea > Phthorimaea operculella. The sequence continues at coordinate 255,356 of JANFCV010000217.1, forward strand.
TAATATGTTACTTGAACATTTAATCAAGCATCTTCATCAAAATGTACAGTGTAAATATTAACATTTTAGTTTTAAACCTGTTACAAACAGCGATATCTTCAAAAGACCTCAAATCAAGCGTGAGTTTTAGAGTTTTGTCACTGTAAAATATCAATTATACAAAAATAGAGTATATATTTGAGAACAAAGTCTACAGTGAACATTTTACATTTTATTCAGAAATATATAATACCACGTTTTTATATACGATTTTAATAATGCGCCATTATAACTTCTGTATGTAACAGTAGTAAAGATTTATATATGTTATTTAAGAAGATGTACTTAATCTAATTGCAGAAAATATATTTATTTTTATTCATAATATCACTGTAAAAAATATTCAAACATCCCCATGTTTTTCGCAAAATGACGCTCCGAGAGGTCTGGCAGGGAAAATTGTATGGGCTTCGTGAAAAGCTCTATAGCGGCCTTAAAAGACTTCCATTGTTCATCCAAGTTGTCCTCTTTTGAAGTTTGGTTTAATGTTGGGTTATTGTATATTCTTTCATTTAAACAATTTTGTGTGTCCAGTTTTATATAAGTGTCTTTAATCTGTCAATGTCAATCTTTCTTTGAGTGGGGTCTGATTTCTTGATAGATTTTAATTTAAGCATGAATTTTGCTACAACTGGGTTGTGGTCTGACCCTATATCAGCCCCAGGATATGTTTTGACGTTAACTATAGCGTTTCGATAGCGAGACTTGATCATTATGTAGTCTATTTGATTGCGAACAATTTTGTCATCTTTGTGCAGTGGAGATGTCCACGTATACAGTCTTCTTGGAGGGTGCTGAAACCAGGTATTTGTTAGGATAAGATCTTTTTCAACACAAAACTGCAGCAGTCGGTCTCCTCGATCGTTTCTGTCTCCCAACCCATACTGCCCTACGGTTTTTCCTACTGCTCCTTCACCAATCTTGGCGTTCAGATCTCCCATAACCACCACAATTTCTTGTGACTTTATGCTGTTCATAATCTCCTCTATTTCTCTGTAAAAATCTTCTATTTCATCGTCGGTACTTTGTGCGGTAGGCGCATAGACTTGGATAATATTCAGCTTGAAGGGATGTGTGTTCAGTTGTAATAAAAGACATCTGTCTGAATATGGGATGAAATTACAGACATATTTGGTGAACTCTTTGTCCACGAGTATGCCGACACCATAATGATGGTTTTTCTCGTCTTCGGGTTTTCCCGAATAGTATAATACAGCTTCGTCTTTAGCAAGCTTGCCATTATCATGCCATTTAATCTCACTAAGTCCCAAAATATTCAATTTCAGTCGTTTCATTTCCTGGATTGTATTATCCAGTTTTCCTTTTTTTATAAGGCTTCTAACGTTCCATGTAGCTATCTTCAATTGTTGCATCTTCTTCCTGGATAGGCTTTTACTGCTTGGTATCGTGTTTTCTTCTCCGGTAACATATTTGACATCATCGGTCCCGGTAAACGAATGACGCCGGGTGCCGTCCGGGTAGTATGACGGACTAGTGTTCTTAATATTTGTACTTTTCATTGAGATGGGTTTTCTTAGGACTTCTTTTAATGCAGTGGCGTCCCTCGTCCTTCTGCACTGGGAACATTTTAGGGTTCTAAGGACTACAAGGCTGCCCAGGCCTATGTTGAATGGATATACCGCCATTGACTCGGTCGCCAGAGCCTCGTCCGTTGTCTAGCAGGGAGCACCGCGGCAACCGATTGGTCGCCGCCGCCATCCGGCGCGAGCAGGTGAGGTTGACATTTGGGCCGGCTAAGATGTTAGTGCCGTTCTCCCCTTACTCCCCCTCAGCTTAAAATGCCTAAATGCGCATAATTTTAGAGAATTTTCAACCCCTTTTCGCACAGTGTTTCGTGAGATTTCACTTGACCTCTTCCCCAAATAAACATCACAAAAATTGCTTCGTCGGCACGGCACAAAGAAAACAAAAGGAAGACGAAATAATATATTTTTACGACCTAAAAATTACTTCCATTTCTATCAAAATTAGCTATCCGCAACTAAATAGGTGCAATTTGGTCCTAAAAGCATTTTCTGCGACTCACCTCGAGGAAGAAGGGCAATTTAAAACTCCCTCCTTTACGGGTAATATTTTGACAGACGATTTTTAGGGCCGCGCCCGGTAAAAGCTTTTTGAAAAGGATGAAAAAAATGTGAAGTGGGATTTTGGTTTGTTCAAAAAAGGTTCTGTACATATTTAAATTTTGCTAGGTAGGCAAAGACATTTTACTTAGTCAGCATTTAAGCTGAAGCGATGAGTGCCGAAACACCGATGGCGAAAAATCCAGGTTGTTTCACCTTCATTTCGGATCATCAGGTATGGAAGTGTCCATACGACAACCTTTTAGGATATGTATAGTCCAGATGGACTATGAATGCGAATCTGCGAGGCATCGGTCTCACGAGTGTCTTGCGACAACTTTTGTGAGTTTCGTCCTCTACGATAAGCCACTTGTACACATTACAGTGTAATCCTTTTTCACTTAGTCATCATTTAAGCTGAAGCGATGAGTGCCGAAACACCGATGGCGAAAGGTCCAGGTTGTTTCACCTTCATTTCGGATCATCAGGTATGGAAGTGTCCATACGACAACCTTTTAGGATATGTATAGTCCAGATGGACTATGAATGCGAATCTGCGAGGCATCGGTCTCACGAGTGTCTTGCGACAACTTTTGTGAGTTTCGTCCTCTACGATAAGCCACTTGTACACATTACAGTGTACCTTTCACTTAGTCAGCATTTGCTGAAGCGATGAGTGCCGAAACACCGATGGCGTCAGGTTGTTTCACCATTTCGGATCATCAGGTAGTGTCCATGACAACCTTTTAGATATGTGTCCAGATGGACTAATGCGTCTGCGAGGCATGTCTCACGAGTGTCTTGCGACAACTTTGTGAGTTTCGTCCTACGATAAGCCACTTGTACACATTACATTGTAATCCTTCGCCATCGGTGTTTCGGCACTCATCGCTTCAGCTTAAATGCTGACTAAGTGAAAAAGGATTACACTGTAATGTGTACAAGTGGCTTATCGTAGAGGACGAAACTCACAAAAGTTGTCGCAAGACACTCGTGAGACCGATGCCTCGCAGATTCGCATTCATAGTCCATCTGGACTATACATATCCTAAAAGGTTGTCGTATGGACACTTCCATACCTGATGATCCGAAATGAAGGTGAAATTCCCTGAACTTTCGCCATCGGTGTTTCGGCACTCATCGCTTAAGCTTAAATGCTGACTAAGTGAAAAGGATTACACTGTAATGTGTACAAGTGGCTTATCGTAGAGGACGAAACTCACAAAGTTGTCGCAAGACACTCGTGAGACCGATGCCTCGCAGATTCGAATTCATAGTCCATCTGCGTATCCTAAAAGTTTGTCGTATGGACACTTACATACCTGATGATGCGAATTGAAGTGAAACAACCGACTTTTCGCCATCGGTACTTCGGCACTTATCGCTTCAGTTGAAATGCTGACTAAGTGAAAAAGATTACACTGTAATGTGTACAAGTAGCTTATCATAGCGGACGTAACTTACAAAGTTGTCGCAAGACACTCGTGAGACCGATGCCTCGCAGATTCGCATTCATAGTCCATCTGGACTATACATATCCTAAAAGGTTGTCGTATGGACACTTCCATACCTGATGATCCGAAATGAAGGTGAAACAACCTGGACCTTTCGCCATCGGTGTTTCGGCACTCATCGCTTCAGCTTAAATGCTGACTAAGTGAAAAAGGATTACACTGTAATGTGTACAAGTGGCTTATCGTAGAGGACGAAACTCACAAAAGTTGTCGCAAGACACTCGTGAGACCGATGCCTCGCAGATTCGCATTCATAGTCCATCTGGACTATACATATCCTCAAAGACATTTTATAGACAAGGTATCTCCATAGGGGAGACCGAGGGGTATTGGATCAAAGGGGTGTTGGATCAGCTTTGTTTTCTCGAAAAGTAGAAGCGTTAGCGAGCAGACTATAATGCAATTGTGCCTCTTTCTGCCTCTTGTTGACCCCTAAGTTAGCGTCCCTGACAAATAACGCGCCGTTTTGTTTTTATCGGAACATCGTAAAAAAAAAACGTCAAAAGTAAGTATTCTGCTCTTATTTGTCAGGCTAATATTTTGGAGGTGCTTTTATATTTTTATGTAAGTTTTGTACGATATGAAACCTTCAAAATTAAGGATTCATATGGCACCACTGGGACGTCTGGGTTCTCTGTGGTTTTATTTCAGTTTAATGTTTTTGTCAAACTGGCAGGATTTTTCATACCGAGGGGTGTTGGATAATCCTGACCCAACACCCCTCGGTAAAATTTTGTATGGTTAATTTCATAGAGTACACGAGCACCACGCGTGTTGTGCTGGCCGGGTGTAAGTTCGATATACGTACGTATAACCGAATACATTATTAATAAACTTTTCGATTTCATTTTTATTTTCATAATCATTTTCTCTTTCACTGTCACTTTTAGTTTCATTTTCACACTTTCACTTTCATTTTCATTTTCATTTTCATTTTCATTTTCAAATGACTGATGCTTATTTATTATTTATTCCTTTTTCACCGTGAATTAAAATGCGATTTAAAAAAAAGAAGAATTCTCATACTAACTTTTTCCCCCCATTTTGGGGATTGGGGCATAAGTTTCTGAATCTTTTCGTTTTTTGTATGCTTAACCTAGTCTACACGCCAAATTTCAGCTTACTAGCTCTTCAGGAAGTTCCCGAACATTTTGCTGATCATCAGCGAGTGAGTGTGTCAGTGAGTGACGAAATCGGTGTTTTTTAGATATACATAAAATCAAAAAGTATTAAAGCTATGTAATTGAATTATTGCATGTTTAATAAGGTTACTATCGACAAGATATCCTGAGAATTTGATCAATATGGTATATAGAAAACTAGAGTTATGAGAGTTCAAAAAACTACGAAATACTTCTAGAAAAGGTAGGTAGTTCTCCGGCGCTTTGCTTGGCTCGTCTTGGCGGGGGCACTACTGTGCCCCCAGTAAATTCTTCAAAATGAATTATTTAGTTAACTTTGAGGTCATACATAAAAAAAATCAAATAAACCTTTATTGAAATGACATTAACATAAAATGATCCAACACCCCTCTGTACCTGATCCAACAGTCCTCGGTATTAGGGGTGTTGGATCAAAATGTCTTGCTCAACTAAAGTTGATTTTTTATAAAAGACTTTACACTTACACTTCTAAAGTGTATATCATTATAAAGCTTATGAAATTTGCTATCGATTGGTGTAATCAAATACGAATTATCTTTATAGAATTTTGTGTTACGAAGCAAAATGTCAAAAATGATCCAACACCCCTCGGTCTCCCTTACTGCTTGTACAAAAAAGTTGTTCCGTGAAATTCGCTTGAACAGCTCATAGCCTGACCAAAGCCTGACTGACACAAGACTGTCACATTGGTTCTTTTAACTTTTTGCTCAGGTGGCGTATCTACAACCTAGAACCTACATACGGGGTGTAAGGGACAGCCCTACGAATACTGAAAGGATGCATTCAGACCATGAAATTAAACAACCTGCCATAGAAATAAATTTCCGGAAACAATGTTTCGACTTCCCATATAAAATCACGATCAACTGATTGAATTTACTATGGGAAGTCAAAAAATTTTTTACCTTTCCTGAAATTTATTTCTATGGGAAGTGGTTCAGTTTCATGGTCTGAATGCACCCTTTCAGTATTCGGAGGGCTGTCCCTTACACCCTGTATAATATCATTGTAGGTAGGTATGTGGGGTTAATGGGGTTAATTTGACACCAGGGCCAAGTCTGCGAATTTTTTGCCATCGTAATGTTAGCGACACTCCACTGTCATTCTATTGCCATTGTAGCTTTCCATACTAAAAACTGTCAGCAGAATACGAAACTACCAAAACCATCCAACTGAAATCCCATCGACATCCAAGTGAAACGATTTTCATTTAGCTGACTTGGGGCCCTGAAGGATTTTCATTTAACTCTCTTGGGGTCCTGAATGATTTTCAAATTTATTTATTTCAAATTAATTTAATTTAAATAATATTAAATGGAAGAGGCCCATGTCCAGCAGTCGGCTGTTGATATAAAAATATTTTTAAATACAGAGCACAAGGACAAATACTTTTAAACCATGCTGATGCTGAGTACTATAGGTACTACATTAAGTTGCTTATTTATAAAAGAAACATATCATGACAGGATTGCTAGTTTTTCGGACACTTTCATCTACTTCCATCAAGCTTTGAATTTTCCTTTGACGAAAGACGTCATAAAAATAACTCAGTCACTGCCAAGACAAATACACAAAACGCGGATAAAATAGGCTCTTTCTATTTTTTTCGCGGAACCCTAAACTGCATAAATGCAAGGTTCAAAAACGTAAAGTCATGACAATGTGTGAGACGGATTCACAAAGCACAATGAGTCGGATTGTAACTCAATTTCTCTTCTTGTGATTATCTTATTAGATTAGGATGTAATTACTACGAGAAAGGCGGTTTTCAAACGCGAAGGAAATTATACGTCGCCTTCTTTGAGGGTAGATAATTTTATTAGCGTAGTTCGCGATGCATGGTAATGGTAGTGGTTATATTAGCGAGTATGGTTTATACTATAACTAATTTAACTAGACTAAACCGTAGTAGTCAGTTTTAAAGATAGATTCAAGATTTATGTAAGTATCCCACAAAACGAGAGTAGCTTAGCTTTTAAAAAGAATACTCTAGGTACTTGAGACAAGTTTCTGACTAAACCTACACGCTCTAACTAAGTAGGTACACCAACCGTTTCAAAAACTAAATGTCTCCAATGAAGTGGCGGCCGTCTCGCTACCGTCAAGTATTAGTGTTCAAATATCTAGTTTCTGAAGTAGGTAGACAATGTGTACAGAAACGGCGAAACCAAGCCATACATTTTGAAAAGGATGTAGAGTTTGTAAAATTTGGGTTGGTGGCTATCGTAAGCAGGTGGATCTAGCCACCATATTTTTATGGTCAGCCATGGTCGGCAGATATTCAGCCAAAATCAGAAACTTTCCTATGAACACCCTGAGTGAATTAGGGGTGGAAGGTATTTTGAACTCCAACCATACGTCACATATAATTCAAAAATAAGCCCCCTGACTTTTCAACTACCAAGTCAATAAAACAAGAGATTGTTTAGATGTGTTCGAGTTCTATTTTTGGCCATCAAAATTCAAATATGCGAGTTATTTCCGGCAAGTTCAATAACATCACCACCAAAACCCATTAACTACCTATGCCGATACGATAATGGCGGCCGACGAAAGATCTACATTAATCTTTCATACCACACATAAAATACTAAAAACAACATCCAAAATTATTGCTTTATCTAACACCACCCGCTGACATATTTACAAGTTATAAAACGGATAATAAACAAAAAAGCAACGTCGATTTATTTTTGAATTTCGAACTTGCGCACGCGACGATTTCGACGGCCAATCAGGAGGTAGAGCGGAGAGTTCAAAGGAGGTGGGCGGGGCTTAGGTAGAGCCTTTGTAGACCGCCGAAGTTCAGATGGCTAGTTTGATAAATTGCCTTTTTTTAAGGATTGATTATGTCAAAATATTTCTGCCGGTTTATTTGGGCCGTTGAAGATCTTAAGGTCGGCTTTCATGACTAAGCATGATCCTTTTGAAAATGTTAAAGTGCTTTTAAACAAAATTGGAGCTATTTTGAGCTAATTTGATGCAGGATGAAAGGTTTTCAATAAAAACTAATAGAAATATTAAAAATTGGCTTCGAAATAAACAAAAAAGTAAATTTATCCTAGGTAGGTATGTAGGTATCATCATCCATCACATCAGCCTGTACCAGTCCACTGCTGGGCATAGGCCTCCCCCACAGTACGCCACAAGGAAAGATCTTTCGCCATCTAGTCGCTACCAGCTGCAGCACTCTCTAAGTCCATCTGACCGCAGGGCGTCCAACGCTACGCTTGCCGATCATTGGCCTTTTCTCGAGAACTCGATTTCTCCATCGTCCATCGGTTCTACGACAGATGTGTATAAGTATTTTAGATAAGTAGATAAATGTTTTACATTACAACCATAGGAAATGATTGTAGAGCACCTACGTACATGGATGACATTATAATAATATGTATATTCTACTTTAAAACAAGTTAAAGTTCGTTTAACACAAACTTTATGCTAATTAATATTTTAGTACTTACTCTTAATATTTTAATTAAGTATAAAAAGTTCTTATGTGTGTTACAACCATATAAATGATTGTAGAGTAGGTACCTACCTACGTACATGGATGACATTATAATAATATGTATATTCTATTTTAAAACAAGATAAAGTTCGTTTAACACAAACTGTATGCTAATTAATATTTTAGTACTCTTAATATTTTAATTAAGTATAAAAAAGTTCGTATGTATGTTACAACTAGAACCTACATATAATATCATTGGTTACAACCATATAAATGATTGTAGAGTAGGTACCTACGTACATGGATGACATTATAATAATCATGTATACTTAATATATTCTATCTTAGAACAAGATAAAGTCCGTTTAACATGAATTTTATGCAAATTATAATTTTATTGTTCACTAAACTTATTTCCTATCTTATCATTTGTTTTTACAAGGCCATAAGTTCGTAATTGACCATTTCCTTGCTGAATAAGAGTCTGCTACTTAGATTTATCTAAAATTATACCGCGATAAACTATTTGAAAATTAGCCTGAGAAGGCCTTGCGCATAGATATTGAAACCAAGTTACCTATAGATATGTCAGTCACAACAGTCCACTGCTGGGCAAAGATCACGCCCTTCTTGTCATAATTAAGGCGCAAGCTCTATACAGGGTGTTAGGAAAAGTACTGCGTTCCTTTTGAGGGATGAACCAGCCCATGAAACTGAGCGAATTTCCTCAAGAAACATAGATCGAAATATGGAAAGAAATTTTGGGCCTCTCATTAAGTGTGGCCGGCCGGGTCAGTTTGTATGGGAAGATCAAATTATTTTTTCATATTTCGACCTATGTTCCCTGGGGAAAGTTATTCAGTTTCATCCCTCGAAAGGAACGCAGTACTTTTCTTAACGCCCTGTAGTGTAGACGTGAGACGTTAGATGACATTCTGTCAGACAAGTGATCGTTAGCCGTCATCGATGCGAGGCGCGTCGTGTGTAGCTTTGGTTCTTCTATTCATACATTTCGTATGGAAACGGTTTCAAACGTCGAGACGTGGCACATCTTAAGTCTAATGTGTGGAGCTAGGGCCTAACTCACCATGCTTGACTGGAAACTTTAGGTACCTACAAGCGTAGTGTAAGGTGGAACGCTGCTGCCCATCTCCTGGACTATACGATTCAACTTTCACGACATTCACGGTTAGAAATGGGGTGAGTATAGTATTGTGATTGTTGAGTTTTTGTGATTGTTTAAAGTCTGAACGATTTCGTCAGTCTGTCTGCAAGGATTTTAGGTCGCTTCTTTTCGCTTTTACCACTTAGGAAGAAAGGTATATTTTTTTTAAGTGACATCTACCTAAGTCACAACATCACATATCTCCAGTTTCTTACTCTTATACAAACGTAAAGACTATCATTATATAGCTTTTAGCTGTATGGAGGCAATTTGACTGGCCCAGGCCGGTATAGATTATGGAGCCATGAAATTACTGGTCCAATCGCTTCTGGGTTTTATGTGCCCGAGTTTTTTTTGTAATGATAAGTCTTTTTTGTTGAGGGCAATAAAACTTGTTCAGGTTTTTGAACGATTAAGTTACGTTCGACATTAAAATGTAAACTTCCCCATTTAAAGGGCCTTCTTAAAGAGAAACCAATAAACGTTGATATCAGGTTGCTAGTACTAACTATCGATAGCATAGTCAACCATAAAGGCGTCTATTGAAGTGAGGGAATGGTTTCACAGAATAGGTACCAGAGCTGTAGGTAAATAGATAGCTACTGCCTTTTGGCTGACAGCCGACGTGGACAACTTCTCTACTGTTCGGGCTTTACCAAGTGGAGTAGAGGGCTCTGTTATTAATGATGACAGCCGATGTGGCGCAGTGGTTAGTACAACTGCCTGCCACGCAGAAGATTCCGGGTTTAATTCCCGGTGGGGTCACTCACAGTTGATATTTATCACTTTATGAATTTGCCCCCAGTCTGGTTAGGACACTGCATGCTGAACCACCTGATTGTCTGAAAATTAAGATGGTTTCGTGCTTCGGATAGGCACGTTAGGCCGTTGGTCCCGGTTGATGATGGCGGTCGTTACACAACCATGTCAGAGGCCTGCTACTTGCAGTAGGCGGTTGAAAAACTCTGACACCAGGGTTCACCGGGTCGTTGAACGACTCGGTGTCCCACACGAAGAGAGAGAATAGAATGGTTTCACTGAATACCAGAGCTGTAGCTAAAAAGATAGCTACTGCTTTCTGACAGACATGCTCAGTTCCAATTATTTTGACGGCATGTATGCGCAAGAACATGTACCAGTTAAGTTTTCTTTTTGTTGATTTTCTTTGATTGTTGTTGTGCTGTGACCGAAATATATTTATTTTCTTTCTGTATTTCTTTCTTTCTATCAGCGACATTCCCACGTAGATCAAAGACACCGTTTTGTGCGCCGGCGCCGTTATAGAGCTCCGCTGATAAGCAACCACTTCAAATATGGAACACAGAGTAGATAGATTCATTCGTGGCTACCATGTGGTAGGTAGGTACTTGAAATAGATCGTATTTGGCTACTGTTTTGGTATTGAATTACTTATCTAGTGTTGTAATGGACCTTACATCACAAATTAGGGAAACGGTGCACGGAAGCATGTTGCCGTGTAATGCTGGTTTGGTGACATGCTGACAACCTGTCAGTATGGTGCTGGTTATACACAGTCTTCCGAATGTCTGTCAAACTTTAAACGGCTCTAAAAATTACACCACACTTTTACGCTCTGCCTACTCCGCAACGGATATAGGCGTGATATGTAGGTACCTGACGTTGGTGCAGGTTGTATATTTCGTCGGACGCCCTCTTCTGGCCAGATAGACTGTTGACATAAAGAAGGCTGCTGGTAGCGTCGACTAGACGGCCAAAACGCGGGAATCCTCGTGCCTTTATGATAAAGATTATGATTGTCATACCCTAGGGGACGCCTTTGTCCAGCAGTGGACTGCTAAGTATAGGCTGATACGGTGGACAAAGGATTCTGAGTCGGTTCCTCTGGCCGTCTGTTCAAAATTCAAAATTCAAAAGCGGTTCAAATCTTCCCTTTTGATAAAACCGAAAGCTAGCGTAACTTTAATTCTTCTTCTTCTTCTTCGAGTGGGACACCAAGTCGTTTAACTCTGAAAGTGGCAGGCCTCTGACATGGTTGTGTAACGACGGCCATCATAGACAGCAGCCGGAACCGACGGCGTGCCCATCCGAAGCACGGAACCATCTTGCTTTTCGGACAATCAAGTGGTTCAGCCTGCAATGCCCTAACCAGGTTGGGAACGAATTGACAAAGTGATAAATATCAACTTTGTGAGTGACTCCACCGTAAATTGAACCTGGAACCTTCTGCGTTGCAGGCAGTCGTACTAACCACTGCGCCACATCGGCTGTCTTTAATATTGCCTACAGATTCATTACCATGGCGCCTACCTTCAAGTGGCTACATCCGCTCATCCGCTCATCCGCACCTACATCCGCGGATCCCGCGACGGATATGAGGCTCATTTGAATGATATTGCTTCCGTAGACGAGCACTGGCTCGAAGCAAACACTTGAGACACTTGAAGTGGCTTGGATTCGGCTTTATTGAACTGGGTTTTGGGTTTAGAGGGTTTTTAATAGAGTTTTTTTTAACTCTCAGTAGCGCCTATAAAAAGAGATCAATATTTATACCGGTTATTTTTAGAAAATACAAAAGCGTGGTCAAGCGTGGCCAAGCGTGGCCGGTAGCAACTAGGATTACTAGGAGAATTTTGGAATGAGAATTGTTAGAGAGAGAGAAATGCTTGAACTTGGCTGGACACGCTGCCGCGTGTCTTGATCTAGGTTTAAAAGCTATGATGATTTTAAAGAGCATACCTTTACAATTTTAGGAGGAGTGATACCTAGATGATGGCCGAGTGACGACGCAGGAAGGAAAAGGGATGTTGTGACCAGGGGACCAACTCTTCCAACCGGACGTAAGGACTGGGAGTTGTTTAAATAACGATCGGCGGAAACACTGCGATACCGCGTTTCAGGACTGTATGGAGCGCATGCGCGCCGCCACACAATCAATCACAGATCCATTCAAAACAAGGTACGTAGGGTAGCGATAACCAGCAAATTCCTACCCTGAACTTGACCAAATTGAAGAATATCGGTATTTAACTTGTAGCAATAACTATGGATCTTGCTACAGCGAGAACTTTTAACTGTGAATCTTCATGTTTTTTCACCATTACTTGCTTTCTTGCACTTTCGTTATTTTAATATTTTTTTTTTTTGTTTATGTATTTCCCCGATGTCGCAGGATAGACCCTGGTTTCAGTAAATATGCCGAAATGCGATAAAGTCGTAGAATTCAGATAAAATGGTCGGACCGTTGAACCATAACATGGTCCATATATTTAATTTCTAGCCGAAATCGCCCAATTGTGTAGAACCCGTGTGTAGAACCATCGGTTCTTTCAGTCAGCTGTTTCTATCGCGAATTCTTTTTGTTTCTTTTTTTCACTTTCGATATTTTCATTTGTTTATCTTTATGTAAGTATTTTTCCGATGTCGCAGGAGCAGGATAGACCCTGGCTCGGTAAATATGGCGAAATGCGCTAAATTCGTACAATTCAGATAAAATGGTTGGACCGTTGGACCATATCTTTAATTTCTAGCCGACATTTGTGTAGAACGATCGGTTTTTTCAGCCAGCTGTTTCTATCACGAATTCTTTATGTTTCTTTCTTTCACTTTCGATATTTTCATTTGTTTATGTTTATGTATTTCCCCGTTGTCGCAGGATAGACCCTGGCTCGGTAAATATAGCGAAGTGCGTCAAAAGCCGTAGAATTCAGACAAAATGGTTAGATAGACCGTTGAATGGACCATAGGTATAGGGAGTAACGGAAAGGGTATAACAAGCCGAAAGGAGGTCAAGGTACTCATGAAACTGAACAACTTTTCCCATGGAACATTTGTCGAATATGAAAAAAAAAATTTGGAGCTCCCATAGTAAATCAATCAGCTGATCGGCGATTTTGTATGGGAGGACCAAATTTTTTTTTCATATTTCGACCCATGTTCCATGGGGAAAGTTGTTCAGTTTCATGAGTACCTTGACCTCCTTTCGGCTTGTTATACCCTTTCCGTTACTCCCTATTTAATTTCTAGCCGACAATTGTGTAGAACCATCGCTTTTTCAGCCAGCTGTTTCTATCGTGAATTCTTTGTGTTTCTTTCTTTCACTTTCGATATTTTCATTTGTTGTTGTTTATGTATTTCCCCGTTGTCGCAGGAGCAGGATAGACCCTGGCTCGGTAAATATGGTGAAATGCGCTAAATTCGTACAATTCAGATAAAATGGTTGTAGCGTTGGATCATACTAGGTATATTCAATTTCTAGGCGACAATTGTGTAGAACCATCGGTTTTTTCAGTCAGCTGTTTCTATCGCGAATTCTTTGTGTTTCTTTCATTCACTTTCGATATTTTCATTTGTTTGTTTATGTATTTCCCCGTTGTCGCAGGCAGGATAGACCCTGGCTCGGTAAATATGGCGAAGTGCGTCTAAAATCTTCCGGCACGAGCTCCCGTGAGCGCAACGAAAACAGGGGTTCAGTCTACTAGCACAGGGGTGGGATAGAGTCGCTTTGATTAGATTAGATTAGATATTTTATTTCACATTATCAAATTCATAGTTACAAACAGTACTTAAACTAAATAAAAATGTCAAAGTATATTGTGATCGTCAAAAATAATAAAAATGACAAAATGTTCTACAATAGTAGTATAAAAAATAAAATAAAAAAGGTATAAAAGGAACAGAAACAATAGCCCATACTGTTTTCCATATTTACCCGACTGCCTCAGGAGGATTATGTTTTTCGAGAGTATGTATGTGTGTATGTATCCAGAAATTCGTTTTCACGCGCTTCATCCCAAACGGCTGGGCGGATCTTGACATGTGAGGTGTCGTTAGATTCCTCCTCGGGATTCCTCTCAGCAGCGAGTGACACAGACTATATAAAAAAATCATAAATTCAAGATGGAGGTTTTTCATCACAAGGACAAGTTAGGATAAACTAGGTCATTCGGAAAGAATAGCGAAGAAATAGTTTGCAAATCTTCATTCCCCGTCGGTATAATGTTACATGATGAACGTGAATTTTCGTGAGCTTTGGCCAAGGCTTTGGCATTAAAAGAATAGAATGAATCCGCGGTACACTTGAACCATTCCCTTCTATTGCATTCTAGTTGGACTTCAAGTTGAAAAATCTATACGCTGGAAAGACAAGATATTATATAATCAAAGGTCCTATTAAATTCACTGCAAATATTTTAAGGGCATGCGTAAATATGTATAAGAAAAATATCTAAGGCATTTTAAAAACAATCTACACGCTAGATTTTTTTTTCATTTTCAAACAAACTTTTTAATTAATCATGTGAACACCCTTTGACTGACCCGACTGACGTTCTGCCATGTAAAAATGTTTCACTTACACGGCACGCACACTAACAACCAACCAATCACCATTAAATTCATCGAAGTGTGTGTTTATAGGACAAACAGGGTGCACTTTTTGCGTTTCGTTTTTTTTTAGTTAAATGCAGTTTTCTCGAAAACTAGCGTGTAGATTTCTTTAAAAATTTGCCTAGTACATGCTTATATTTTATTTGATCTGCCCCTAAAATATATGCAGTGAATTTAATAGGACCTTATATGATCTGCCGGCTACAACCGAATCGGCCTATCAAAAGATGTAGAGGTTTCTAAGTGTCCACTGAATGTAGCAGACTATCAAGGGTCTGCAAAATTTGATACAGACTGAACTCTTTTCGCTATCGCTCATCCTCAATCGAAAAATGTTGTAGAACAGACACTTCAACAAAAGAGGAAAATGATAATCATGATATGACAGCAGTAATCGAATTTAGTTTCACTTACTGGTCGTTAAGGCATAAAATTACATGCCGTGTGGTTAGCCTAGCCAGCCCCGAGGCAGTGCCTTTATTTTTTTTGTTTATCCCGCCCGAGCCGCGTTTATACCTCGTAAGAATAAAAATTGTTATAAAAAAGAGAAAATTGTGCTTTGCAAATTTCTCTTATTTACAATGACTACCAAATCCATTTCTGCATAATCAATAATCTATCAATAAGTGATATTTTTATGTCCTAAATTGAATAAAGATTTTTGACTTTGTTTTGATTTTTGAGTCTCCACGCCATCTCTGTTCTTCACCCCTATTCCATTAAGAGGATTAAAAGCACAAGGCGTTACAGCGACGGCGCCACAACACAATGTTATGTATATGCTACCAACATGACGCCATAGGAACTATAAATAGAAACGCACTATAGAGGCATCAGCTACCTTGCTTCCATAACTTAAGAATGCCATAGGTTACCATGGAAGGTTTGTAACCAAAACAGTTCAATGGCCGTGAAAATTACCTTTCAATATTTGTCAGACATTGAGATTATCACTAATTTCTGTGTTTTAATTTTCCGTTTACTCACTGCCTGACCCACAAGGCTTAGAAGCGTGATTTAGTAATCAACTGCGCCACTCACTTGGTACTTGTTGACGGTTTACGCTTCGTTGGCTGGGGTGCAACCCTGTTGTGGTGCAACCTGGGTATTCGAGTAGAAACTACTTAGCTGGATTGATTGTTTTTTTAGGCTGAAGGTTTTTTATTAGCGATGGTTTTTCCTTTTCACAAGGCTGGACTCACACAGCCTGAAGATGACACCATATCATGATGAAAAATATCGGTACCTACTGAACTGACAACAAAACTTTTCCTAGAGAGATGGCAGACAAGGGCTAAGATATCGCATCATACAGGACTTGGACGACTTTTGATGAACTCTAGTTAGAATCAAAAGTAGGTAGATACTACTTAACAGCCATCCCAATAAGAACAACACGCAACAAGCAAATAAATTAAAAAATATAGACCCAAGTTTTCGAAGTTTTAGTTTCCGATTAAAAATAATTTCTTCTATTGGGATTTTAATGCACTCACAGTGCTATATTATTCTCACAAGTGAAAATAAGAAATAGAAAAAATGTCATACATCGACCGGGAATCGAACCCGGGCCGCATGGGTAAACGCCCCATCGCTCTGCCACTGAGCTATCGATGCACCGTCGATGAATGACAAATTTTCTATCTCTTGATGCTCGTCTTGAAGCGACGATCCAGCGACATCTATAGTAAGTATTTAGAACTTACTACATGGTTAGTCCACATTATGAGTGGAATTCAAACCATATGATGAAGCTTGCTTAATCCATCTGTTGGGATTTTAATGCACTCACAGTGCTATATTATTCTCACAAGTGAAAATAAGAAATAGAAAAAATGTCATACATCGACCGGGAATCGAACCCGGGCCGCATGGGTAAACGCCCCACCGCTCTGCCACTGAGCTATCGATGCACCGTTGATGCACTGTGATTGCATTAAAATCCCAATAGATGGATTAAGCAAGCTTCATCATATGGTTTGAATTCCACTCATTATGTGGACTAACCATGTAGTAAGTTCTAAATACTTACTATAGATGTCGCTGGATCGTCGCTTCAAGACGAGCATCAAGAGATAAAAAATTTGCCATTCATCGACGGTGCATCGATAGCTCAGTGGCAGAGCGGTGGGGCGTTTACCCATGCGGCCCGGGTTCGATTCCCGGTCGATGTATGACATTTTTTCTATTTCTTATTTTCACTTGTGGAAATAATTTCTTGTCCACATACATACTCGTACATGCTCTCGAAAAACAAACCTCCTTCTCTGAGGTAGTCGGGTAAAAACAACTTTTTTAGCAATCTTCGAAATAGCATGACCGCACCTCATAAACTCATCATGCACGCGTGATCGCGGCATATGGCCTCGTAGCATCACCCTACAGTTTCGCATCATACCCTGCGCACGCGTCATTGCCTGCAACTGCTGCCGCTAATTAGAGGAGGGTACGATTATGGTGCTTGTTAGAGGTGTTTAGAGACTCTTGCCAAAGCTCTGATAGTTGAGTGTTTTCAAAAACAATATGACTATGGTAAAAAACATATCCATCAAAGTAGGGCGAAAGTATAAGACCTCGAGGTCGTAAGGCGGGATACTAATGGTAGGAAGCTATAGGACGGAGAAGAAGAGCTCCCTCAACCTCAAGCTCATATCTGTACCTACTTATAGCTCTTTTTATTGCATCAACGCTGACGCCTTGTCGTGTCAGGCTGCGTTTGCTGTCTATGCTTATTTTTACTGAGCCACGTAGTGATAGTAGGTCGTCTTCAAACCCTGAAACCAGAGTTCTTTATATCGTTCATCTACACGAGTCAAATCTGTCCTTCTATATGGCTGCGAGACATGGAAGGTCACAAAAGTGCTATCCAATAAACTCTAAGTACTTATGTGTGAATAAGTTCCTCCGCACCATCCTCCGCATCTTCTGGCCGGATACTATAACCAACGAAGCACTCTGGGAAATGACGTCGCAGAAACCAACCAATGACGATTTTTTCGGAGAAAATGGAGTCGGATAGGGCACTGCCTAAGAAGATCAGAGGACAACATATCAAGGATAGCACTAGACTGGAACCCGGCGACTGGCCGTAGAAGGCAAGGCCGCCCTGCCATTACCTGGAGAAGATCTATCCTGTCCGAATTAAAATCTGTCGGAACAACATGGGCAGAGGCAAAAGAAAAAGCCCAAAATAGAAATGTCTGGAGGAAATTTATTGAGGCCCTATGCTCCACGAGGAGTTAAAGGATCAATCATCATCACACGATATCCTGCACAACGATACAGACAGATAAAATTGTAGGTAAGGAACATACATAGCCACCTATTTCCAATATACTAAGGTAGGTGAGTCGATTACCGCCTGTCGGGTAATATCGCCTAGGTTGAAAAAAGTAAGAAAAACAAGAATAATTTCCGAAAATCTGCATGGAATAGCAACATTGTAGTGTTGCCATTTCGCACTGAGCGCGGTGAGCTCCTCACCCGCGTGTAATGCTAGTGGCCGCGTGTTGTTCGTGGGAGATGTTTTTGCTGGCTGCGCTTAAAAAAATACGTGAAATAATCAGGTAAGTTATAACTTCATTTTAAAATGTTTGATAACTTTCATGGACTATTTTAGTTAAACTGTTTATTTTGCTATCTAAATTTAAATTAGCTTTTTACAAAAGCATCACAGATATGTTTATTTCGAAAATCTTTGTTAGATATGTCATAAAGGTTAATACCGCCTGTGCGATAATAGACTCCTTATAGGCGATATTACCCAGCTGAAGGCGTTGTTACCCACCTATAGGCGTTATTAACACCTACACGGAAATCCAAGAATAACTTTGCGATATTATGTTTATTTTTTATGAAATGGTGGATAATCGAACCTACAGGTAGGAATAAAGATTTGTTTTTGAATTTGTTCTTTCTTAACTAGTTTGTTTTAGTATCGTTGGCGTAATTAAATTAGACACCTAGGTAGGCATAATTAGGCTCCAAGTTTAAAAGCGCCTACCGACATTTTTTAGCAAAACATTAATTTTTCATTCTAAAATGGCCTAATTTTTAGCAACTTAATTTTGACATTTTTTAGCAAAACATTAATTTTTCATTCTGAAATTAAATATTTTCTTATGTGTTTTGATGTCGTTTTAACAAAAAGAGTTACAAGTAACTATGACGTTAGTAATCAAATAATTTGTGTTATGTGTTATAAAATTGAGAAATTATAATTCTCAATCTCGATCTCAATTAGAATTTTACAGTCAAGTAATACTCATAGGCGAATTAAACTCCCACGTAGTTTAATTCTGCCAGCGCGACTGTGTTTTGTCTTAGGTTTTATTTCATATTTTAAAAGTATTATGTTACTCTGCTGTATGGTATTTATAAAAAAGAAATTGAAATTATATGACGCGCCTGTTTTCCTATTTAAATTGTTATCTTTTATTAGAAATATTTGCTTTCGAAGTTACATAGGCGGTAATTGACGAACTTACCTTAGTTGTACCATTGTACCAAGCTTCTTGTCACTTCAAATATTTTACGGTGTACGACACCATTGTCGATGTGAATGGGACATTATGCTCTTCATTTCCCATTGTCATCGTGTCGTCCATGTATAAGTATTGCAATCCTAGAGTATTATAATAAGCAAGCTATAGAGTGCGCCTAAAAAGTTAGAACGGTTCGCAGTAGTCAGCACACAACCTCTCTGTCTATCAGTAGCAAAATGTCAGAGTAGTATTGAACCTGTATTATATCATATATTGGACGTCTGTATCTAGGGAGCAACTGCTTACGCTTTGACAGTACGGTAAGGGGCCTTACGCGCACTCTATAGCTTGCTTATTTACACTCTGAGATTGCAATATTTTTATTGTTCCCCCAGTATTCGAGATGATTGCTACCGATCTGTAGACAATACGGTATAATATCCCCCTTTTGGAAAGGCGGTTAAAAATGGTGGAAGATTGAAATGTACAATGACAATCTAAAGGAAAATTAGGAAAAACAGCAGTCAGTACTGTAGTAAGCATTATTTTAAATTTTCGTATGGATGTTATAAAAGGCGACTTAAAGGAATGGGTTGCAGTGTTCCATCGTAACACAACAACAACTTGTAGTGCTTGAACTGCGCTCGCTAACCCACCTGACAATAGAAGAAAGTCCATACCTGTGGCTATTAATTATATATCGGGTCGTCGGACGATTCGGTGTCCCACTCGAAAAGAAGACGAATGGTGTTAAATTCATAATGAATGCCACAAACCGATCCCACTATCTCTAAATCAAGAGCTCTTAACTCACACTACTAGGCCAAAGAGACACTTTAATAAATGGAACTGGGTCGCATTCATAGATCAACTACCCCCTAATGTAGGGTAACCGTGACTATACTTATGATGTCACATTTCGTCATTAATATCTGACTGACAGACGGACGAAATGATAAATGGGAGTTTTATACCAACTTGTAATGGACTAATGCCAATAAGAGAATGTGGGGCTTTTATTCATAAAATTGAGCATCACACGTGCCAAGTGGAGACCCGATGAACCCTGGTTCTGGTAACTAGGCCTCTGACGTAGCTGTGTAATGACCACCATCATAGTAATCATAGGGAGCTACCACCGAAATAAGACACGATCTTTCTAATAAGATTTTAATCTCACAGCAGTACTATTATTATTATTATCATAAATGAAAATAAGATATTGAAAAAATGTCATGCATGGACCGGGGTTCGAGCCCACTATGCTTGAGAATATTTCAAATTTTCAATCTCTTATGCTCGTCTTTCAGATTTTACCACCTTTTGTGTCCCTCCCTATAGTAAGCCAGATTTTCAACATTGTCAAAAACAGCCATAGACAACCGTCTTTCATGCTTAACGTGCTCTTCGAAGCTCGGAGCTAAAACAGTAGCTCCTATTCAAGGGTGTTTGCTATACTCAGATACTTACCACGCTTAGTAGAGTAGGTGGGATATAGCGAGCGCAGTGCAAGGTGTTTTAAATATTTTACAGGGAACGCTGCTGCCCATACCATCCCTGTCGCCTGACGGTTACAATGATTAGAAATAGGGCGATGCTATTCTATCTAAGCACACATATCACGTCACGGTATTAACGTTTTTCGACCGCAAAATAGCATGGTAACCAAAATAATAACCAACAATAGGCTAAGTATATCCTATCTGTCTTTGTACAAAACTTGTTTTGATGTTCTGTCAGGATTATGTGGCAATTAGTTGATTGGCTGGCTTAACCCTTTGCCCGCCACCCTTTGTACCTACCGGCGGTTTACACTTTTAGCTTAATTACCTATTACATTACTAACATGAAAGTTAATACCTTGTTTTGCAAAATTCGGAGGTTTACAGAATGATCACTCTCACAAAAAAAGGTTGAAAGAGCACTATCTCTCTCAACTTCCATAGTATATTGTTGTATGTATAGTATGTTATGTATATATTATGTATGTATGTATTTATATATTATGATTTAGTATATAGTAATAATAATAATAGTGTTTAGTATTGTGTTTATTTATTTCACTACTTATTCGTTTGTTTTCTTTGTGCATCTTGTCCTCGTAATTATGTGAACTCGCAATCAGCTGTACAGGTTGGCTGGAAGAGATCTCTTTATAGAGATAAGCTCACCTTTGTGAATTATGTTTAAGTTTTATATCTCATTGTAAATTTAAGCACAATAAAGTACATATAAATATATACAATTTTCGAAAAGAACATCCAAAAGTTCATCAGGTTTGCGTATTGTGCTGCATCTTAGGCGTAAGCTCCACAGAGAAGACGTGATGCGTGGGATGGCATCTGTCAGACAAGTGATCGTCAGCCGTCATCGATAGGACGCGCTTCTCACGTGTGCAGCTTTGTCTCTTCAGTTTCATACCTACGTTTTATTTTAATTATATATGGAAACGGTTTCAAGCGCCGCGATGTCGCACGTTTCACTTCTCGTCTGTGAAGCTTGCGCCTTAAAGTGCTTGTTTACACTTTAAATTATCGATGGATGGTTTTGGTCGTTTCGAATCCAGTGTGTAATGTGTCATAGTGAAAAGAAAGTCAGTTTTGTGCCACAGTGCCACTGTAGGTATGGCCAAATTATGAGAGCCCTGCCAGGATTTCTGCAAAATCCTTCCTTTCTAGTCCACAAAATGAGCATATCCCATTGGGCTGAACAAAGTAAGTATGTGAGTGGTACGTAGAGTAGCGGAGAGTAAAGTGTCCCCACGCACTAAGTGCGCGACGTGCGGGCTGTGTACGACGAATCTTGTCTAGAGTGCGTTACATCAAATAGTTCCTCTGGAGTCATGTTGGCAGCATTGGAAATGAGCGCTTTCTTAATTCGGACGGGTTAAACGGTGGCCATATCATTACGTCCAGCTCAACATGATCAGCGTATAACCCTTCCGAATTAAGAAGGCGCTCATCTCCAATGCTACCAACATGACGCTAGAGGAACGAGGAACTATTTGATAAAACAAGGATGAAACGAACTCTACAATATCACAGCCTGCATTTAGGGGCAGATTACAATGCCTGCGTGTGTATGCGTGCAAGTAATAACGCGCGTACCTGTTGCAAATGGTGTAATGACGGTAATGGCATACGATATACAATACGGCACACTGTTTGCGTGCACAAAAAAAACTCCTGAAATTATGTTTAACTTAGCATCCCTTCCCGAGCTACGCCGTAGCAATAGCTACAGTGCTTGTTGCTTGGTAGAATAACGCGATCTAATTATATACTACTACCTAGCCCAAATTTTATTAACAAAATTGTAAGTAGGTATACAACAATTACTACTACTGAAGTGATCTGTCCACCTCGGAACGGCCAATCCCTCTACCAACTGACTAACATAAACCAACATAACAAAAAAATAAGTACTTGTTCGATCGTTATGTAATAAAACTACCAAAGCTTATAAATGCACCTGTTTTCTCACGTTATAATATTTGAAACTATCGTCATATTAGGTACGGTGTAACGAAAGCTTTGTAAGCGTGTTCAGACAATGAAACTGAACAACTTTCACCGTGGAACATGTGGTGGTAAACAAAAAAAAACATTTTGATTGCCTATGTAAATCAGTCAGCTGATCGTAACGTTAATTTTGCATGGGAGGTCGGAATTCTTTTTCGTTTACCTTCGTAGGTATGTTCCATAGGGAAAGTTGTTCAGTTTCATGGTCGATCACGCCTGCAAAGGTTTCGTTACACCGTCACTTACAGTCTGTATTTATTCTCTCAAAATTTGCCGTAACGAGACCTTACCCGTCTCTAACCAGGGGGAAGGCATCATCGTCAATCAGAAACTAACATAAATATGCTTTTACCATCCCCCGCAGTATGGGGTGGGCCCCTAAGTGCTCCGGGCTTCTGAGAGCATGCGGCCGCATCAAATTTTTAGCCTTCACAGTCCGGGGGTCAGCGAGTGCTTTGCATGGATTATGCGAGGTGTTAATTTTGTTGGATGTGTGTAAGAGGATTTTAGGTGAGCCGTGTGTGTTTTGAATGTTGTTTTTTAATTGCGTTGTTTTGATGTGTGAATTATTTTTCATACCAACTCTTTTCCTCGGACATGTATTTACCTACTCAGTTTGTAGGTATGATAATCCGTCCGTGAGAAACAAGGTTTCGTGCTTCGGAAGACACGTTAAGCCGTCCGTCGCGATGGCTGTCTTATATTCGGTTGTTACACAACCATTTTACAGGCCTACGGTAAGTAGGCTGATAAATCTCTGATACCAGAGTTCATCCGATCATTCACTGACTTGGCGTCCTATGCGATATACATACATACCTCTACATAATCAAGCCTATATCCCTTGCGGGGTAGGCAGAGCTTAAACAACTATGGCTATTTACACCAAGTCTTTCAAAAGTTTGAGAGTCATTCAGAAGACTGTGTATCATCATAGTGAATGGTTGTCAGCCGATAGCTTAAAATTGCAATACATATTATCAACTCTTGAATCCTTTATTCGCGTCTTACCACACCCACGGGTAAGATACGGGGTGATGCTATTTTAAGCCGGCACCACAGGGCGATATATTTACTTAAAATGACAGTAATTACTACAGCCATAAAACTCACACCCAATAAAAAACGAATACATGCATAATTGGGCATGAATCATAAATTCATAATCATACTGACAACGGCCATTATTACTACACAGCCACGCAAAGTCAAAAGTCCAGTCATATTGTACGTGGTCACTAGGTAAAGGTATCGACACATGCAATTCGTAGCGTTAACGTAGTGTTCGATGGTAAGGTATACTTATTGTATGTGCGTGAAGAAGATCATGCGATTTGGGTGTCAGCATCATTATAATCAACAGTGTCGTGTCGTGGGACGTCCACTGCTGAACATAGGTCACACACACCCAGGTCCAAAGTCTGCTAAATAAAAATTGTTTCAGATGGATGTCGATGGCATGTCAGTTGGATGATTTCGTATATTCTGCTAACAGTTTTTAGATAGAAAATCACAGTGGCAATAGAATGACAGCTGAGTGTCGCTGGCAAAAAAATTGCAGACTTGAGGCCCAGAGGCCTTTATTGACGGCAACATTAAGTTAACTATGGCTGCCTGCTACAAGACCGTCATTTTACTTAGTAGGAGTTTTCTCGCTGCGTTTCCTGTACGTGGTCACCACTCTCGAACCTTTCAACCTTAGATATGATTGCCTCGCTGCGCTCGGTAGGTCGAGCACAATCCAACCGTCAAGAAAAACGTGCCAAAAATTAAAATTCCGTCTATTTGCAATGTGTAGGTACTTCAAACTATGAATTTTAATTGACAGCCGATTTGACGCAGTGGTTAGTATGACTGCCTGCTACGCAGAAGGTTTCGGGTTCAATTCCCGGTGGGGTCACTCAAAAAGTTGATATTTATCACTTTGTGAATTTGTTCCCAGTCTGGTTTGGACATTGCAGGCTGAGCAACCTGATTGTTCGAAAAGTAAGATGGTTCCGTGTTTCGGATGGGCACGTTAAGCCGTCGGTCCCGGTTGCTGTCTATAATGGCGGTCGTTACACAACCATGTCAGAGGCCTGCTACTTGTAGTTGGCGTTTTAAGTATTGAACCGGGTCTATCGCGATAATTATTTAGGTAAACCTTTGTAATTTACCTGTGTCCCGACGTTTCAACACAGTTTCATGTGTTGTGGTCGCGGGTTGACTAAGGTCCCAGCGAGATGTCATCTAGGCGGTGGGCGACGAGTTCTTCTGCTACCCGCATATGTCTTTAGAATTTTGATATTTTATTAATTGTTTGTGAACACTGCACTAGGCCGGCACACAACACTCACAGTATCCGACGATTGCTCCGATGATAAATCGCGCGGTTTCAACTTGTCAATCACTGGACTCCATGCGGATGACAATTTAAACCCGTCCTCTCGGTTGAAATTATTTGGGTTTTTCTTAATTTCAATAGCCTCGCGGACGATCCTTGGGTAATAATGACGTTCCACAGAGAGGATTTTTGGGGCATGAAGTTCAATCCAAAGATTCGGACCGGATGTTAGAAGGTGTTCTGCTATTGCTGATTTATGCATCTGTCGGTTTTTTACAGCTGCGATGTGTTCTTTGACCCGTTCGCTGACAGTCCGCTTCGTTTGGCCAATATATGATTTACCGCAGCTGCATTGTACTTTATAGACTCCTGCGTTCTGAAACGGAATGACATCCTTCGGCGTCTGTAAACAGTGTGACACCTTCGACAATGGAGTGCAAACAGTCTTAACTGAATTTTTACTCAACACTGTCCCAATCTTGTCTGTTACTCCTTTCACAAAGGGTAAGTACGCTGGCTGTCTACTTACCTCCGGATGTCTCTCTTTCCTAGTTTTCATTCTACGCTGAACTCCCGTTGTGTAACCATTTTGAACAAGTACTTTTTGTACATGGTTCAACTCGTCCTCTAGATGTTCTGAGTCACATAAGTCGTGGGCCCTCTTTGTCAGTGTCGAAACTACAGATTGCAGGTGACGCGGATGATGATGAGAAGTCGCGTGTAAGTACCGATCTGTGTTTGTTGTCTTTCTGTATACAGAATGCGCAAGGGACCCATCAGGTCTCACCATCACCTTGACATCAAGGAAAGCCAAAGTTCTATCGCTTTCCACCTCATAGGTAAATCTGACTTTTGGATGGATAGAGTTAAGATATTCAACATACTGCTTTACTGCGTCTGTGTTCCCTTTGATGACACCAAAAACGTCGTCAACATATCTCTTCCAGAGCGTGATAGTTGAAGGACCGGCACTCAACGCCAACTCTTCAAAGTATTTCATCCAGATGTTAGCAATAACCGGTGCCACAGGGCTGCCCATTGCCACTCCATCGATCTGCAGGTAATACTGCTCATGGTAAAGGAAATAGTTTCCCTCCAGACATTGCTCCAGTAAAGTGTTGTATCTTTTCGGAATACCCTTGTATCTTAGTCTGCCTTCGATCACCTTCAGACATTCTTTTATTGGAACATTGGAAAAGAGCGATTCGACATCAAAGCTCACTAGCATCTCGTCTGGTTCCAGTCTTAGGTCACTTATAATGTCAATGAAATGCCGAGAGTTCTTCACATAAGACGACGTCTGACCTACCAAGGTTTGTAATACTCACAATGCCACATGTTTCGCGAGGTCATAAGTAGGTGAGCCGATTTGGTTCACAATCGGACGCAGGGGCACGCTGGACTTGTGCACTTTAGGTAGGCCGTACAGTTTCGGTGGTTGTACAGTTCTTGGTCTATGCAAGTTTACGTAGTCGTCCTCAGTGAATAGGTCATCGTGATCTTTAATGAGAGTACATGTGCGATTGTACACTCTCGCTGTCGGGTTGTAGTTAACGGGCTTATACACATTCACGTCTTCTAACAGTGCCCGAATCTTATGGTCGTACTCCGTGGTGTCCTTAAAATGTGTGAAAACAATCGCGAGTGCTTCAAAAGTTATATTGTAGTAGGCGGTTGAAAAACTCTGACACCAGGGTTCATCGGGTCGTTGAACGACTCGGTGTCCCACACGAAAAGAAGAAGACTATGAGTTTTGACAGCTCGAGGTACATTATTAAAATAATTGGGTAACACCGCTACCTATCTGTCTGCAGTAGCCTTTATCATAATGGGTGTCTGTACAAGGGATGGGCCACCCCTCTGTAATTAACTAGATGGATGGGTGCCCGGCTGGTGTAGGTGAGTTTTGACTTTGCTGAGATGACTTTGAAATTTTGTTCGTTATCGTGAAATAAAAGTTTCAACTATAATTTTATTATAAGACCTATGGGTATTTTCAAGCCACGAACAGGCATGAGCTGCTAGGTAGGTATCTAGAACTTATTAGGTAATTAATTACCTTTACCTTTACAGCCACAATGTCAACTGCTGGACATGGGCCTCCTCTTTTTGAGGGTATAGCCATGCTCGCCACGCTTGGCAGGCGGATTGGCGAGCGCCAGTGCAAGTCTTAAGCTATTACCTATTTAGCTTGGCGGAATTAAAATTGTATTCCAAAGCTATAAGACATTATAACGGGTTTTAACTCACGGTTTAATAATAACCACGGAACCTTAAAATCAAGTGTATTCCAAAGCGTTTTGTTGGTGAAAGTAAAAAGTATTATTTATTATTTTTTTGAATGTTTTATTCACAAGGAACGCTGCTAGTAATGTTTATAGAAAGGTAAGTAGGCATAAGGAAGTGTTCTACTTTATTTTTTAGCAAAAATGTAAATGTAGGTAGAACTTTAAAATACATTAACTAGAGGTAGTACCATTAGAAGACAGAAACCTAAACTACTATTCAAGTAACTAAACTTTAAAACCAAAAATTCACTGTCCTCATAAAGTCTCCTGTCAAATCAATAGCCGCCCACACCCTGCCCACCCCACAATGGGCAGTAATGAACATGACTTACAGGAGTTAATCTTGATATAATAGATATGATCACGATGGACAATGACGTCACGCCAGGTGGCCGATACATACGGACAGGGAGAATGAAGAGCAAAAGGGAATGGGTGACAGTACTTAGCATACATACAGGGAGTAACAAAAATGCTTAACAAGCCGAAAGGTACTCATGATACTGCACAACTTTCCCCATGGAACACGGGCCGAAAAAT
The DNA here is from genome assembly GCA_024500475.1 of Phthorimaea operculella. Classification (NCBI taxonomy): domain Eukaryota; kingdom Metazoa; phylum Arthropoda; class Insecta; order Lepidoptera; family Gelechiidae; genus Phthorimaea; species Phthorimaea operculella. The sequence continues at coordinate 283,301 of JANFCV010000217.1, forward strand.
TAAAAAAAATTACCTCTCCTATTACCAAATTGACTCAATTTGTATGGGACATTTATTGGTTGTTTTGTAACACAATTACGCTCTGCCTACGTACTGGCCGTACGTAGGCAGAGCGTAAACGGCTGCAACAAGGGCTATTTTGACTGACAAAAGTTTGAGAGTAATTCAGAAGACCGTGTATAACCAAAGCTACAGGTTTTCAGCCTGTTGCCTAAAATTTAAAGTTCTTGGGTGATGCTATCCTATGCCGGCTCCACACGGCCAAGGTAGCATAAATGAAAATGAGTGAATTAAAAATAAAAACATTTATTGGAGAAAATAGTATTTCAAAAAAGTTGGTACATACATGTCAAGTCAAGTCAAACTGCATAGCAGTTTGTAGGTACACCGTCCTTATTAACAGTGTGTAGCACAAAACTTGGGGTGCGCCTGCCATACATACTACACTGTTCATACAGGGTGATCTGTTTACTATCTGCCGATGACACACAATATAGAGGAGCGTTACTTATCCTTGTACTGCGATGTTTAACAGTTTGTACAGATGACGACGGCAAATATGGTTAGGCTTCTGATGTAGACCGTTGATGTAGACTTTGTAAGAAGACGCAAAAGCCCGCGAAATTTTCATTGATAGCTCCATATAAAGCTGTTGCTTGTCAAAAATATTATACCGTTACCACAAAAATAAATCTTCACACAACTAGCAGTCGTGTTAAAAAAATCCGGCCAAGAGCGTGTCAGACACGTCCACAAATAGGGTTTCGTAGTCAACGTTTAAATATCAGGTTTTTCAGCATTACAAACTTAATATTGTTGCTGGTTTGTTAGCAGCAGTATGATGAACAACCGCAAATAGAAAATCTCAATTTTTTCCAAAACCTTTAAGGGTACAATACCCGTTATAGTTTTCATTGTAACTTCAGATTGTAAGCTATATTCCATATTTATTTAAATTTTTTTTAAAAGCAAATATCTCGTGACAGAATCTTTTTAGTGACTTTGTTTCAAAGAAACCTCACCTTAGTTTTAAAAGACCTATTCAACAATACCCTACTCAATATTACAGAAGAAAAAAAAATTGTTTGCCCCCCTTTCACTTGTATGGGAGGGGGTCCAAAAAACATTTAATATAATTATTTTTGTTATCATTTCTATATATGGGTCAACACGATCTATCTTCTCACCAAATTTCATGTCGATAGCTCTAAAACTGACGAAGATATGAGGGCGCGGCATACAGACAGACAGACAGACAGACAGACAGACTTAACGAAACTATAAGGGTTTCTAGTAGACTACGAAACCCTAACAAAACCCCACTGCGGTAATATCAAAGTTGTTTTTTGCGATAAAAATCCGCCATCTTGAATTTATGAATTTTTCAGTGTCACTACACTACTGAAAAGCATCTAACGACATCTAACATGTCAAGATCCGCCCAGCTTTGGGCTGTAGTCCGTGAAAAATAATTTCTGGATACATACATACGTGCAAACATACACACTCTCTGAAAACATAACCCTCCTTTATTTACCCGACTGCTACGTCGGGTAAATAAACACTAGACTCGCGTTCAACGCTCGTCTAACTTTCTTGTGGTAAGGCGCTTAACGTTTTATGAATATAAGTTTAAACGACTTAAAGTTAGGACACCCTGTATGTAATCAATAGCGATTGCATGTCCGTATCGGCCAATTAGACACACACGCCACGATGACCCCAATGATGTACATGATTATGGTGGAATATAATTTGAGCATGGTCATCCCTTAAAAATATTTCCAATAAAATATAGAGATAATGATGGAACCGCAGCGGGAAGGACTTTGAAGAAAATACAGGATGAAGTTAAACTATAATAATTTATTAAACGTAACATAGTTTCGATGTGTGAAAGCTATGTTACAATTTAAACTTAGTCTAACATTAAAACTAAGTATAATCTAAATTAGTCTAGGCGACTTTGCCTTCGATGTTTGAAGACAGAAGTGCTGGTTTGATGCTGAAGCCCGGCTTTATACTGGTCTTCAGCTGTAGTCTTGGAGGGGTCGAACTGTAGACTCAGCACTTCGTGTGATGGCCATCCGTGGTCAGCTTGAATCTGCACGTGGATGGAATCGGCAGATTCATCTCTTCTTGGGCACGTTCTTCCGCCTGCATTCCAGTGTCTCGAGCCGTAATCTACCATACATGAACACGTTTGCACGTAGGTAGAATGATCACGTCCAAAAAGGTTCAAGTCGACAGCGTCTGCGAGATTAGGGACTTCCGCATAGCTCGTACATAACATCTCCACCCGCAGATCAGCAACTATTTTCCAACGTCTAGTGAAAATGTTGCTGGAGATTTCTCTGGGGTAAGATGTTCTTCTGCTCTCCTGAAATCTGTTCTGATTATGTCGTCTCTATGTCGATCCATGATGGGTGTGGGTTGATACAGCAGCGATTGCTTCTCGATGACTTCGTTTCGTACTGGATATTGCTGTCTTCCAACGGCTGACCTTGATCTTTATTATATTCCAGGATCATAATGTGGATGAGCAGCGATGTCGTCACAGTTGTAGGTTAGTTAGTCATCTTGAACTTTACATTGGTTTGTGTTAGGTATATTCCTTTTCGAGATGGTGTCAGCTTCTCAATTTCGGGCATTCTGCCTTATTCGGTACACGAACAAATCCTCAATAGTTGCTATCAAGGGATAGGAAGGAATGAGGATTTGGTGGTTCTAATAGGAATATTGGAAAGTCTTAATAAATTTAAATACTTTCTAAGGGAATACTAAATTACTTGATTTCCAGGTGACATATTACCTACCTATTATCCAAATCATAAAGTACATAAAATTTCCTAACTACCTTTTTACCATCACACCTACTATATTAAATTATTCTGAGTAGGCCACATAGACTATACTTTTATCGTCTATGCCCCGTTTAAAGTTGAACAATTTCTATTATAATTTAAAACTAATACCTACTTGATAAATTATATCATAGAATGCTCGATGCATCTATAATAGAATATCTAAGTGAAGCTAATTATCTATCTATCTAGTCTATCCATAGGTGCCCGATGCACGCATGAAATTTCTAAATACCTATCTAATACAAATGAACATATTCTGCAATTTTCATTCAGTGCTCGATGCACGTAGAAAATTGCGCAGAATATTAGTTATTTCATTAAATAACACTATCTAGCAGTCAATGTCATTCATTCATTACGTTACTTACCTATTGTAACGATTTTAGCTAACATTGCACATTTTGCACGATGCAATACCTAACCTAGTGCAATAAGTTACTGCTGATTCGCGATTGAACAGCTAAGTTATAAAATATTGCTTTTATAAAATTTATCCTACTATACCTATTACGAGGAGGGTGATAGGGTCTCCTTCAACCCTCAAACGAAAGCCTGCGTATTATTTTATTGCAGGGTACGTTTGACCTCAATGCCTACTTTGTAACTTGTAAAGCTACACAAATTAAAACCATAAGCCCTACCTAATAGCTAAATCACGCTGAGTCAGCTCGATGCAGTCTCGCGATATGTAATTAACTACATAGGAACAGGGACAGTAAAAAAAAAGGGAATGACTAAGACAAAAGGAAGCAACACGAGAACGGTTCAAGTGTACTTACATGATTATCCTTCATCTCTGGTTTCCTCGTGAATCAATGTCTGGATTCCTCCTTCCCACAGAGCCCCGTAGATTCTTCCACTCCAAGGCGGCGACGTAGTCCGCCTAGGCGGCTTCCCGAGCACGAACATGGTTGTCCTTAAAGCTCGCAGAAGTCCTGTGAGTGCTTACCGACTGCGCCAATGATAGACCGCAGCGGGAAGGACTTTGAAGAAAATACAGGATGAAGTTAAACTATAATAATTTATTAAACGTAACATAGTTTCGATGTGTGAAAGCTATGTTACAATTTAAACTTAGTCTAACATTAAAACTAAGTATAATCTAAATTAGTCTAGGCGACTTTGCCTTCGATGTTTGAAGACAGAAGTGCTGGTTTGATGCTGAAGCCCGGCTTTATACTGGTCTTCAGCTGTAGTCTTGGAGGGGTCGAACTGTAGACTCAGCACTTCGTGTGATGGCCATCCGTGGTCAGCTTGAATCTGCACGTGGATGGAATCGGCAGATTCATCTCTTCTTGGGCACGTTCTTCCGCCTGCATTCCAGTGTCTCGAGCCGTAATCTACCATACATGAACACGTTTGCACGTAGGTAGAATGATCACGTCCAAAAAGGTTCAAGTCGACAGCGTCTGCGAGATTAGGGACTTCCGCATAGCTCGTACATAACAAGATAGACAACAATAAAAAATAATAATGGTATTGCCAACTATATTTCTCTAGGTATTGCATGGTTTGTAAAGATAATACATACCCACATTATAGTGTGAAAATTTACTAGTGACCGACAGCGAAAACTTAGAACCAGCTGGTGACAAGGAACAACTTTCCCCAAGGAACATATATGTCGAAAAATGAAGAAAAAAAATTGGACCTCCCATAGTAACTCAAATCACGGTAATTTTGTATGGGAGGTCGGTTATTTTTTCTTTTACCTCCATATGTTCCATGGGAAAAGTTGTTCAGTTTCATCTTCTGTGGACGCCTGCAAAGATTTCGTTACACCGTCCCTTATACCCTGTAAACAGGAAACGCTGCAGCTTATTCTCTGAATACATCCTTTAAGTCACTCTTTACGACACGACTAACGGTAGAGTGATATTATAAACAGGGTGTTAATTTAAATGCGTGCGATAGCTTCAGGGTAGGTTAAGTATCGATTAAGGATGCAGTAAAACCTATTGAAAAAAAAATCCAGTAAAAAAAACGGATTCAGACAAAACATTTTTTTGTAAAAACAATTTTTGACACTGTTGTTGTTTAGAGAGTGCCCATACAAGTACTTTCGTCTAAACAACTTTGATTATTGAACGAATTTCGGCTGAGATATAGGCATTTGAATCTAATATCAAACAATTATAAAAAAAATTATGAATGGGATTTTCCAACATTTTTTGCGGGATCCTTTATAGATACTAAACATATCCTGAAGCTATGGCACGCATTTAAATTAACACCCTGTATAACATCTGTGAATGAAAAGATTTGGCTGACGGATTCGCGAGTGCACGGAAAACTCCCTCAAGTTCATCCCTTAGTCGCTTAAAACGAGTAGAAATAGGGTGATGCTATTCCAACATCTGTGATTGAAATGACTACTACCACCCTCTGTATTCCTTATCGCCCGATCTTCACGGCATATGTGCGACCGATACGCATCTATAGGGTGTTCAGTAATTAGATGACACTAATAAAATCATTGTATAGGGTGATGTTATCTGCAAGTTGGGCGAGTTTAGCTAATTATTGAGGATTTGTTGTTTTGTATGGGCGGACGGACATTGCTAGCGTAAATGTTGTACCAGTAGGTAACCAATGCCGTATGGTGCCGGCTTAGAATAGCATCACCCCATATCTTTCCCGTAGGTGTCGTAAGAAGCGACTAAGGGATTTGAGAGTTGGTTGATGTGTATTGCAATTTTAGGCGACAGGCTAAAAACCTGTCGCTGTGGTGATACACAGTCTTCTGAGCGATTCTCTAACTTTTGTCAGACATGACGTAAATAGCCGTTTTTACAGCCATTTACGCTCTACCTACCCCGCAAGGGATATAGGCGTGATATACAAGGTGGGCCAAAAGTAATCACCCTATGTGAATCACCTCCCATTTTTTTATTAGTCATTAAAATCAACTACTGTTTTCGGAAATCAATCTTTCGAAGATGTACAATTTATGTGATTATGTTTTTAAAAAGACATTAGTCAAATTGCCATCTCTCTCGTATGTTTTAACTTTAAACATGCTAATTTTCATACATTCTTGACCATGTTTTTATTTTCGTTTCTGGTGGATTCAGGGACTTTAAAAGTTTTATGAATTGTCATTTATAATCTTGAACTTTCAAAAATACCATTGGGTGAATTTTGGCATTGTCAGATCTGGAGATCTGACCAACCGGTTCAAAAACCAAATCCTGTGGATTGGTTTTCACCAACTTGCATCAAATCTGGAGTTGGCATCTAACTGCTTTCTTTATTTTTTATTTTACTGCATTGAGTTCACATCTTCGAAGGATTATTCAGTGATAACAAAACTTATTTTACCATATTTAAAAAAAAATGGGGGCCGTTCTAACACGAGAAGGGAGCTTTTCAGAGACCATTTTTAATTTGACTCAGGAGGTGGCAATTTGACCAATGTCTTTTTTAAAAACATAATCACGTAAATTGTAAATCTTCAAAAGATTGATTTCCGAAAACAGAAGTAAATTTAAATGACTAATAAAAAAATGGGAGGCAAATCACATCGGATGACTTCTTTTGGCCCACCCTGTATGTATGTATGATTCAGTGCTTTCTTATGGATTGGAAACATATGGGCGCACTTTCAAAACCTATCTAGACAAAATAAAACAGCTTCAAATAAGATTTATGAAAACACTCGTGGATGATAAAACTAAGCAAGAATGTAGGGAAGACTACAATAATTTATTTATAAAGTGTAAAATGTTACCAGTTCATGAGAGGGTACTGTTGATGTTGGCCGTAGATAATTATAGCAGTGATCAATATAAAACACCAGTTATATATTCTCGGACACTTCGTAATGTAAGACAAGGAACACTATGTATACCTAAAATATTGAACTACTATGGTGAGCGTACCACTAAATATCTCGTACCGAAGCTATTTAATGACATACCACAAGACATCATTAATTGTAATAGTAAAAATATATTTAAAAAAAGGCTTGGTGAACATTTGTTGTCGAAAGTTGAAAAATGCGTAAATAATATCAATAAAATATTTTGCATGTTTTCTTTCAATTAATTTACTTACTTACTTTACTTAACTTTAGATCATTTTTAAGCAATGATTGTTAAATACAGTTTTATTAAGGGGAGCTATATTCTCTGCCAACAAACTGTTATACAGTTTGGCGGAATGTAATTTTGTTAAAAAGGAACTGTTTTTTGTGAATAAACGATTTATTTATTTATTTATTTTTATTTTTTATTTATGTAGTACCTATCTAGTTGTGTAGTTTTTATGTGAGAATCGTAGTGAAGCACTTATCAGCCTTTTCTGGAAATACAAGATATTTTTAACAGGCAACACGTGCCGCCAATATAGTATAGTATACTCTATAAATAAATAAGTGAGCTTATCTTATCTTGCTTTTAGCTTTGTACGCGTGCCTCGGTTTTAGTACGTTTAGTGCAGGCGTGAGGTGGCCATATCTTCCGACAAGTGTTGGCATAAATACTGATAGCCGAGGTATGTTGAGTTGAATTCAGAATTAAATAAGTAAAGTAAACAATAACAATTTTAGGCGGCAGGCTAACAACCTGTCCGTACGGTGATACACAGTCTTCAGAGTGACTCTCAAACTTTCAGACGTTGTGTACCGGGAGTAACAGAAAGGGTATAACAAGCCGAAAGGAGGTCAAGGTACTCATGAAACTGAACAACTTTCCCCATGGAACATGGGTCGAACTATGAAAAAATATTTGGACCTCCCATAGTACCTAAATCAATCAGCTGATCGGAGATTTTGTATGGGAGGTCCAAATTTTTTTTTCATATTTTGGCCCATGTTCCATGGGGAAAGTTGTTCAGCTTCATGAGTACCTTGACCTCCTTTCGGCTTGTTATACCCTTTCCGTTACTCCCGGTATATGGCCGCTTTACAGCCGTTTCCGCTCTGCCTAACCCGCCACGGAAATAGGCGAGATATATGTATGTATGTATGTACCTACTACAAGGTGTGGTGCTTCGACCGTTTACGCTCTGCCTACTCTGAAAGATATACAGGAGTGATTTATGTATGTATGCATATTGCGTGCATGTATGTACCTATGTCTGGCCTACCCTCAACGTACCTATACATCAACCTACGAGCACTGGACGGATTAATTCGAACATAACCAACTGAATAGCTAAGAGGAGAGTCGACAGGTCAAACTGAACAACTTTCGCCTAGAAACACAGATAAATCAAATATCGGTCTTGGTACCACCCGAATCGGGTGACCCGATGTATTTCGCCTAGGTCTAGCCTATATAGGGTGTAATTTTATTAGTGGCGGATCCGTTAAGGGTGTGTTCTGTCAATGAAACTGAACAACTTTCCCCAAGGAAATATGAAAATAAAAATTGGCCCTCCCATACAAATTGACCCGGCCAGCCAACACCTTTAGTATGGGACGACCAAAATTTTTTTTCGTATTTCGACCTATGTTCTTTGGGGAAAGTTGTTCAGTTTCATTGACAGAACACACCCTTAACGGATCCGCCACTAATAAAATTACACCCTATATACCATACGCATTCATCAACGCGTAGCGGCGGCGGCGCTTGAAAGCTTTTAGTGGACTGAGCACCTATTGGACGGTTTTAATACGAAGATAACCAACCACCTTGGTGTTGGATTATTTTGGACTCATAAACTACATAAAAAAAATTAACGATACTTTTTTTCTATTCGTAGAAACGTGCTACGAAAGGGCTACGTTGTCGTAGCATAGGCACAATGTCCTGCCGTTCGTCTGTAGATTGCGACCGATAAAGAAGGAGGTCGGCAAATTCAGTAAATGATTTTTTAATATTTTTCTTGCATGTGTATGTATGTACAATGAGTCAATTGAGACCTATCAGCAGTTTGAAATTATCCCATATTGCATTAACCAATCCAAGTAGCAAGGTCCCGTCCAAACAGGCGAAATCGTGATTAGAAATCTATGGAGACTTCCTTAAACATAAAAAAATTTAGAGTCGCAGAAAAATACTTTACACTTGCTCTTTCTTGAGTATGGAGTCTAGGTGAGACATTTGTCCCTTACCTACATTTACGTGTATAATATAAACGCGGTGATTGTTGACATTTGTCTCTTTTAATCACATGCAAAAACGTGTTTGAGATGGCACCCATTAGTTCATTAATATAAATAGAGTATAGAGAAGTATTCAGAGTGAATATATGGGGGAAAATAAAACCCAAGCAAATGAATATCTTTCCCAGATAAACATGAAAAAATACTTACGACAAACCTTTTTAGCTCTGTTTGTCCTATGGTTGGCCGGTAGAGAATGCTGCGACGCATTATTAGTCGCATCCTTTGTACGATTGGATTGTACAATAAAGTTTCATAAAATTAAATAGGTAATATCGACTCTATACATCCCGAATTCTTCCATTAGGCGTCGGTCAGAGCACCATCATCGTGCCGTATGTTACTCGCCGTAACGATAGACGGTAGGCAAAACCAGGTGCAGTGTCTAGTCACATCACAATCTGGGTACCTTATTTATAAAATGCTCTCAAATCTGAGATTTATCTTGCGCGCGATTTTGACTTTCAGCTGGATAAACGGCATCACAAAATCGCGCTTTGATATTTTGTTCCCTAGGCAGCTCCTACTAGTCTTCAAACGATCTATACTTGATAGGCCCGCTGTTTTCTGCTCACCTGTTGGTAAGTGAACTATGCAGACGATGCTGGAACCTTTTCTCTCTTGCCTTGAAAAGGCCCAAGTTATTAAGTTCCGGAAACATATCCGCCAGCAGCAGTACGTACAGCAGTGGACAGTTATAGACTGATGTGTATCGTGGGATTCGTGGGTATGTTATACCGTATCAAAATCTGTGAGGCCCAAATATATTCCATAATAAAAGGAACTCAGTTTTTCCTAACACCCTGTATAACAAAGTCTTCATCTGTACTAAGTCCTTCCGGTATTTCACCATCATGATTGTAGTATGATTGCCAACAATTACACCCTCTTTCAGCCCCAATGGGAAGTGATTTTCCATTTCGACGCTCTTACCGATCGTTGTATAGAGAACCGTCTTTGAAAATTATATTTATCCTTACTCGTGCGATTTTAACTTTACGCTATTGAGGATTTCGACATCGCATCTGAATTGCTTTTGCGTATTTCTAACATCGTCTACAGTTTTAGATAGATAGAGAAAAGGCAGAAAACGTGGGTTTGATTCCCAAAAAGACGCCTACCTAAACCGATACCTAAGTTTAATTTGTAAGGTTGTTCTGTTTCATTAAAACAATACCTATCGCATGCGGAATTTATGTCATTGCAGTTTCGGTATTCAAGCTAAGCTTCCAAAAGTTGGATGAAAGCCGATTTTACAGCTTTCAGATCGGGAATTAGGGTCTCTTCAGTGCCAAAACTTGCGAGCCGGCTTACTGTCCGTGCTATAAGGTCTAAGACCTTTAAGGCCTTACCATAAAAAAAAATGAAGCGTGTTTAAAAAAAATGTGTTCTTTCAAAAATCGTTAGAGTCAAACTTTTTGGGGTGAGGCTCTCGGCGCTCAAGTCAACAAACGCAACATGTAAGGCAACATGCGCAAGTCACACGAGTAAAGTCAGACTCATTACAAAATACCGGTTCATCTATAAAAATGTTTCACGGTTCTTTTGTGAGCAAATCATGTGTGCGTAATGCCGTAATGTTGGAAAAACGTTGCGTTTTGAGATTTGAATCCGGTTTTTACGAGTCACTGGATGACAATGGCAGATTTCGGCCCTTGATGGAAAAATGGAAAAGAAATGCATTAGGTACATTGTCATAGGTAGGTAAAACTTTTAACAGGAAAAGCTGCTGCCCATTCCCTGGATAATTATTCCTTGGTCTCTTTTCACTACATTCACGTGTAAAATTGGGGTGATGCTATTCTAGGCCGGCATCTCACGGTTATGCCGGTTTAGAATAGAAAAACACCCAATTTACTAAATTTTACACCATATCTTATCATCTACCGCTACCTACATTTCCCCATTCAAACATTCAAACCATTATAGGTTAGGTTAGGTGGTGTAATGGACTGCTTTCCGAATACTGATAGAGTGCATTTAGACTAGGAAATTCTCACAAGAAAAGATTTTATGGCAGTATTTATTTTGCCTCCGATGGACTGACTGCGTTTCGACCTACAATGGGAAGACAACATTTTTTTAATGTCTCCTGAAATATTTTCTTGTTGAAAGATATACAGTTTCATGGTCTATAAGGTTTGAAAGCACCCTATTATTCGGAGAGCTGTCCCTTGAACCCAGTAGGTAGGTATGGGTTTGCACGATACCTAAATATTTCTGTGTCTAGAATTATCCTAAAATTTGCGCCATATCTTATCATCTGCTGCTACCTACATTACTCCATTCAAACCGTTATACATTCCGGTCATAACTCTAACCGCACTTAAGGCGGGGAAGTAAATTTGTCTCATCAAAGAGACCGGCGCGCCACTCACGCCTTAACCACATTTAGACGTTAGACCAGTCAAGTAAGAGACTGGTATTCGGTGCTTCTGAAGAATTTATCCACATTTTTTAAACACAAAAGTCACTTAGTCTAGTAAGTAGAGACTTTCTTATTATAACTTCGAAATATTCGCTGCACTTTTGATTCACGCCTCGACTGCATTTGTAGCTTTTATTCCAGTTAAGCATAAGCATAGTTCACAAAAAAAAGTACTTACTGTCAGGACTTAATTTAATTTCGTTGAATTCTACGATTTAACAGACACTTTATGTGCATACTTCGAAATTTCAAATTATTACCTATTGTCAAAAAATTTAATTCAGTCAGGCATAGGAAGCTACTTAACCACTCAAATGAAGACAGGTACCAACTTATTTGTTAATTTGAAGTATTTTTCAATTCCAAAATACGATGAAAAAACTTAACATCAAGTATCACTTTATTTCAGAAGTGAGACCAAATAAATCTTTGTTGACTGGAGTACGTGTTTTATGAATGAACATATTTTCAGTATTTTCAAAAGCTTCAGAAGAGTGATGAAGAGTGAATTAAACTAAGATTAAAGGATGTCTGATTCATTTAGTAAATTTTATGTCAAATTAAATGTTTCCCTCTATTATTATGCTTTCAAAGGATACTAAAAATGAAACTACCAGAAAGTTATTGTTACACAAATATTTAATATGCTGCTTACACAAGATACACAATGAAATGACACGCCAAGAGTAAAATAAACTAAACATTTAAACAATCACAGATACAACCCACGGCTCGACTACACACGCCGGCAACGTCAACGGGACGCTGAGAAATTAGTAAAGATTTTTTTTTCATTACAGAAAAATAAATGTACGTACAATGAAATAAATATGTAACGTCAGGATCGTAGCAAGTGGAAGGACGTAGTCTTTGCCTACCCCTCCGGGAAAGAGGCGTGATGTATGTAAATGTATGTTTCTTATCCTACTAATATTATAAAGGCGGATGTTTGTGTGTGTGTTTGTTACGACATCACGCAAAAACGGCTGATTAGATTGACATGAAACTTTGCAGAAATATAAAAGGGCATCTGGAATAACACATAGGATACTTTTTACCACGGAAAAATGTCTCATTCCCACGGGATCACGCATTTTCCAATATTTTTGAAATAGGTGGCGTGACTGAGCCGATTCGCGTTTTAAACGTTTTCGCCGAAAACTAACAGCGACATCTCTCGGCAAATAATGCTTTTTTCCCGCGGAATAATAGGTTGCAGCGGGTGAAACCGCTGACGGGCAGCTAGTATTGAATAAGAATTACTTACCTACTCAATATATGCAAGCCAGACTCATAGATCTAATTTCAGAAAAATATGTAAGTACGTATTTAGGAATTTACGATGGAAATGTAATGGGGTAAATTGTCATATTGATCAATCATAGGTATCTAATAGAAAAACAAAGAAGAAGGTAGAAGCATTTAAATTAATTACCAAGACAAAAATGCCGTTATAATATTCCCGTGTACCATTGAGATTGCCGTTGTGTTTATAATTAAGTATAAGAAAAAATAGAGACATTTTTATATAATAAGTAAGTATAGAATATTAAAAAAATCACAGTTTAGTACATGATACACTATGACAGGCTATATCACAAATTAAATAAGAAATCGGAAACATTTGAGCCAATCTTTGACTGACTTTTGGACGTAATTTTTATCCACGAAACATTAAACAAAACTGCCAAATTTAATCAGATATGACTGCCAATTGTCTAAATCTGATAACATTTGTATTAAATCAAAATTACATAAATCTGTATCAAAGGTTAACGTAGCAGCCCCAAAAGTAGATATTTCTGTTTCAAATCAAAATTGCACACCAGTTATTTCTTTCTTTTTAACGAAGATTTTATAATTGATTTCAAATCCGCAATACAAAAAGTTCGAATAAAAAATATTGGCAAAAAAAATATGATATTTTAATGTCACGATTGAAAATAGTAAAATTTTGGGACTGTTACGTCCACCCTTACATATTTGGGTAATTTGAAATTGACGTTCAATTCGTTTGCCACGTTTAATTCGTTACAATTCCTCTAGGAAGTTATTCATCTTATTCATTAATTTAGCGTTATTTTAGACCAATTACAATTACTTTCGACTGATATCACAGCGCTCCCAAGAGAAGATTTACATTAGGATAATCAAATTATGTCATGGATAAATCACTTTGCTGAACTTCTGTTACTGATATACCTAGATGAATTTGAATGTAACTATTTAACTATATACTAGTCTATGTCTATAGAAAAGCTACCTGTAGTGTAGAAAGGGACAGTTTTTAATACTGCGATTGTTTGCATAACGATGCGATTGTTTAAATTTTGATATCCTAATGTAGAAACCTTCAAAAATTCTTATTCACTACTAATACCCCAACATTAATTTTTTATTTCCAATTTTTATCGTTAAAGCGAAACAATAACCTAAATATTAGTACACATTACGAATTAAGTGTTTCCAAAGGATAGGAAACATCGTCAGTCAGTAGTATTTAAGTGTATAATACGTAAACGCTACGATTAATATAGGGTCTAAAAATATTTTAGTTAAGGTTGTTACGTATCTATCTACGTACATATAAATGCAATAGTAAAGGCCAATTTTGTGCATCTCAATGTAGTGGATTTATCTTGTGCGAATATTTGGTCAGTATGAAAACTTTAGACCAATAAAATTGCTATGTATTAGTTAAAGTTCGTGTGTTAGAAACTTATATTTTTTTTAAATTTGTTACAAACCAGCAATATATAAGGTGATTTTTGTTATAATAACCCCTTCTCTAAAATTTTCATACTGTGCCAATTTAATAAGCACTCAAAACTGTTAATAATTTTGTTACAACAAAAACTAACTATTAAATGTACTTATTATTCATTGTTTAGCAAAATCATAATTATTTGTTAGATATAAAATCATATAAAATAGAATAAACTAAGCAATCGGGCGGAAATGAACAGAAGTTTGTCTTCTAAAGTCATAGAAAAATAGACAAGTGACAGAAAAAGTCTTACAATTTTACCTACCTATCTATTAATACACGAAGAAACGCATTTTTTAATTGTCAATAGTTATGAAGATAAAACATAGAATTTTATTTTCAGTTCCTTACAAGTTTTTAAAGTTCTGTCGTTTTTCAGCACTGATATTGATTCATATCTAAACAAGTATGTTTTTCACCTCATAACGATCTCAAAGAAAAAATGCATTTAGTTATAATACTTTTATGTGTAGTTATTTTGACACACGAAAATATTCTGATATCTATTTAAACCGTGTAATATTTTTATGAAACGTAATCTATATTATGTTTATCATTTATGTTATCTTGTTTAATTTTTACTCCAAAAAGTGTAACATCATCGTGGCTCAAAATAACTATTAATTTACAGACAACACGACATCAACTACATGTTGAGACATCTAATACAATATGTTGACAGAGAAATAACGAATAACGTACGGTGCCATCTTAATTTTTCTGTCAACTTCAAAAACAGCTATGATAAATATGAATATGCTTGAGACAATTACACAACATGGATGATCTACGACACTACTATTAAAATTTGTTTTCGTATAATCAGTGTAGTTAGAATATTTTTATTTAGTACTGACTGGTTAGTATAATTTTGTCATTATAATATGTGTAGTTTTATTAATTTCAAAAGTGTTGGTAATATCCATCATTTAGCAATACGTAATTTCAATCACTGAAATTTAAAAAGAAAATTTTGTTACAGACAGAACTGAAATTTTGTTGATAGTTTATCCACTAATTTTCTCTTCGTGTGTAACTTTACACATCCAAAATATTTTGTAATCATGATTTTGAATGACTAATCAACAGGAAAACTAAAATAAGAATATTTTTTAACTGTCCAATCAAAACCAGTGTGATATTACAATTTATTTATCATGTTTTAGTCCAATAAACAAAACTTTTTTTCAGTATTTCAGCATTACGTATCATCGTGTGAAACTTACGCAACGAATTCTTTTTAGAACTGTCGGAATAGTTATTTGCATTCTGAAACCTGTTGCGTAAATTCAGCACTAAACAATAAATGCTTGTCAATCCGAGATTCTTTACTTAAACTTTATCTGCCTCAAACACAATATCCCATACTTCCAATCAAATTCACCTTTACAACAATCTTTGACGTAAGATTAACATTCACACAAAAACCACACTACGACAACCAACCAACAATGGGATCACCCCAGTTTTATAACTCACACGGATTCAACCAATCACACCCCATGGCAGTCAAAAGTAGCGCCACTAACGGATTAAAAACGCAAAGCTTATTGCAAATAGCGACGAACACGATTGGTCCTAAACGCACCAGTATAGTACCGTCATTTGGCCATATTTGTCAGCTGTCAAAATCATGTTAATGCTATGACATAAGGTCTAGTTTTCTTTGTTGACATGTTTCCTAGTATAGGTTTGGCAGCTGTCGAATATGGCCTATTCGAATGACGGTACTATAACAAATAACAGAAACTGACACAGCCGAGAGTGACGCCATCT
Source organism: Phthorimaea operculella (assembly GCA_024500475.1). Taxonomy (NCBI): domain Eukaryota; kingdom Metazoa; phylum Arthropoda; class Insecta; order Lepidoptera; family Gelechiidae; genus Phthorimaea; species Phthorimaea operculella. The sequence goes on from JANFCV010000217.1 coordinate 299,248, forward strand.
AGTTCCAAGTTTTTCTCCCTATTCAACAATTTTACATCCTATACTTTTGGCAGGTAAAGTGTTATTAAAGGTAGTATTCATATTCTTACTTTTTAGCGCCGCATTTTTTGATTTGCGCCTGTTTGATTACCTGCACGAGTTTGATCTTCTGAGCCTCCGGTGTCTGCATGTACTCGTCAAGCATCTGTTGAAAAAGCGACTATTAGTTTCTTTCGTTCAGTTTTTGTTATTACAGGTTCTAGTTAATACCTTTAGAACATTTGTTATAATCGCTCGTCTGTGGCAAGCCTACTTATAAAAAATGGCGCCACAGAGGAGAGGATAATAAATTTGTATACAATAAAACAAAACGTAATAAAAATATATAGTCGAAAATATCCTCTTAAATTTCCCGCGTGTGTAACGTTACGCAATCATGTTAGTAGCAAAGAATTAGTTAGTAGATAAGATTTTTTTCTTTTTATATTTTATGATTTTTTAATAACTTTGAAAAATGAATATTACATTGGTTTAAAGCTTTATAATTGTTTTTTTTTTTATCATTTATTTACCTAAAAGATAGCAAAGTATTTACTTTTTTCACAACCTCATAATATGGAACTTTCACTTTTATTCAAACTTGTATGTCTATGTCAAGTCCTAAAGGGTCTAAAGGCACATGTTACCAACAGCCTAATTCTAATTCACAGCACAATTTGTACTTAGCACATCTGTGCTCGGCTCGCTTCTGCTAAACTCAGCTAATGTCATCAAATATTCACTGAGTTAAATTGTTTCAGCTTTCGTTGTAGAATATCTCTCTCTTTCTTATCGTGTAGTAATGCGACTGCCTGTGACGTAGAAAGTTCCGGGTTGGATTTCCGCTGGGTCACTCACAAAGTTGATAATTATCAGTTTGTGAATTTGTTCCCAGTCTGGTTAGGACATTGCAAGCTGAACCACCCGATTGTCCGAAAGCAAGATGGTTCCGTGATTCGGAGGGCTTGTTACGCTGTCGGTCCCGGTTAATTACTTAGACGGCGACCTTTACACAACCATGTCAGAGGCGGCTACTTGTAGAAGGCGGATGTAAAAATACTGACACCAGGGTTCATCGGGTTGTTAGACGTATCGGTGTCCCACACGAAAAGAGTGTTCGTTAACGACCTGATAAAATCTGGTTTTTTATAGTATCTATAGAGTTTTTCAACCGGCCTACGTCTAGTGCTAAATGTTCTAAAGGCACATGTTACCAACAGGCTAATTCTAATTCACTACACAATTTACACTTAGCACATCTGAGCTCGGCTCGCTTCTGCTAAACTCAGCTAATATCATCAAATATTCACTGAGTTAAATTGTTTCGGCTTTTGTTGTGGAAAATCTCTCTCTCTCTCTCTCTCTCTCTCTCTCTCTCTTATCGTGTAGTAATGCGACTGCCTGCGAAGCGGAAAGTTCCGGGTTCGATTCCCGTTGGGTCACTCTGAATTTGTTCCCAGTCTGGTTAGGACATTGCAGGCTGAACCACCTGATTGTCCGAAAACAAGATGGTTCCGTGCTTCGGAGGGCATGTTAAGCTGTCGGCCTTAGACGGCGGCCCTTACACAACCATGTCAGAGGCCGGCTACTTGTAGTAGGCGGATGTAAAAAATCTGATCGGGTTTATCGGGTTGTTAGACGTATCGGTGTCCCACACGAAAAGAGTGTTCGTTTAGCGACCTGATGAACCCTGGTTTTTGATAGTATCTATAGAGTTTTTCAACCGTCCTACGTCTACTGCTAAAGGGACTAAAGATTTGTCCAAGGACTAAAGGCACATGTTACCAACAGCCTAATTCTAATTCACTACACAATTTGCACTTAACACATCTGAGCTCGGCTCGCTTCTGCTAAACTCAGCTAATATCATCAAGTATTCACAGAGTTAAAGTGTTTATAACATTTTCATTAATATAAGCTTGTACACGATAAAACAAAACGTAATAAAACATATAGTTGAAAATACCCTCTTAAATTTTCCGCGTGTGTAATATCATCTAATCATGTTAGTAGATGATATTTCTTTTCTATTTTCTATTGTATTTTTTCAGTCACTTTGTATAGCGTTACAAAAAGAATAAATATTATTTAAAACTATAAATTTCATGATAAATATTAGTCAAAATCATAATCGATGAATACTTAGACGGTGGTCGTTACCCAACTACGTCAGAGACCTGCTACTTGTAGTGGGGAACCACAATGCACGACATACTCAATGTACAGCAGGTTAAGGCACGGCAGCGTATTGTACAGCAGATCATTGTACAACGTGATGGATGGATGGTCTTGAAATACGGGCCCGGACCAATAATGTACAGGGGTGGAAATGGAATCAAAACAAATGACGTCACAGCGGATGTAGTGATGTGACAGTGTTGACTTTGATCGAGTTATCGATTTATTATTGGAACATGACATGCAAGGCAACCTACGGAGGGGGGGACGGGGGGAGGCAAAGCCCCACAAGGGGTTGGGGCACAGCCCCCCGCAGTAAAAAAAACATACTTAACACAAATCCGACACAGTAGGTTAGGTTAGGTTAGAACAGTGACCCCCTGGAGCGAACGAAGTGAGCGACCAAGCTTACTAAAGAATATATTAAATATAAAAACAATATCGATTAAGTTAGAAATGCATAAAATATTATCGATCCAGTCACATCACTATTCTACCACAACACGTGATGTCTCCAACCATCATGTCGTGCAATCCACCCCTGTGCACTTTCGGTACGGGGTGATGGATGGCGACATTGTTTTGATTCCATCCACCATGTCGTGCTCCATCACGTCGTACATTCCTCTGACGGCCAATATTATGCTGTACAATACTATGTTGTACATTGTAGGGACTCCTTGTAGTAGGCGGTTGAAAAACCCTGCACTAGGGTTCATCGGGTCATTGAATGTTTCGGTGTCCCACTCGAAAAGAAGAAAAGGAAGAAGAATCTAACGTGAATTTAATTTTTAATTTTTTTTTACCTAAAAGATATCAAAGTTATTCCTTTTTTCAAAATCTCATATTATTACGGAACTTTCACTTTTATTAAAACTTATGTCTAGTCCTAAAGGGACTAAAGGCACATGTTACCAACAGCCTAATTCTAATTCACTACACAATTTGTACTTAGCACATCTGAGCTCGGCTCGCTTCTGCTAAACTCAGCTAATATCATCAAATATTCACTGAGTTAAATTGTTTCGGCATTTGTTGTAGAAAGTAAGGCGCAGGTTGTTTTATAGGTAGAAGAACATAGTTTATTATGAGAGAATTGTCCCGACTGTCCCGATGGCGTAGTGGATAGTACCCCTGCCTTCTAGGCCAAGGGTCGTGGGTTCGATTCCCACCAGACACAAATATTTGTAAAGTCAATTTTTAAATATTTGTATTTAGTCTGGGTATTTTCTATGTAGGTATAATATGTATCTATTTACAAAAACAAAGTATATACCTATGTATTATATCAGTTGTCTAGTTCCCATAGTAAAAGCTTTGCTTAGTTTGGGGGCTAGATGGCGTTGTGTCTCTTGTCCAGGAATATTTATTTATTTTTTATTTAATTACTAATTAATTTCAAACAATTTTTACTTTCTGTGTATGTTATGACTGAAAATAATGTTGGTACCATTTTCTTTTTCCCAGTTGTTTTTCAGCTGGACTGAGAAGAAGACAAATAAAGAAGAAATTATGGCGCTAGTTGTGGAGGTTCGTTGGCTTCTGAAGACCATTGAAAATCGAAGAGAGAGCACGATTGGCCACTGGCCACGAAGGTTGTAGAGGGTTTGATGTTCCTAGAGCTTACTTGGTTGGACCTACTAACTTACCTTATTAAATCAACAAAGCTACATACAAACAAAGTTACTTACTTCAGTGCTTAGTTCAGCAGATACAGGGTGTTAGGGACGGTGTAACGAAAACTTTGCAGGCTTGCTCAGACCATGAAACTGAACAACTTTTACTATGGAGCCAATGGTGGGAAACGAAAAAAATTTTCCGGCCTCCCATACAAAGTCAGTCAGCTGATAGTGAATTTTGTATGGGAGGTCGGAAAATTTTTTTCGTTTCCCACCATTGGCTCCATAGTAAAAGTTGTTCAGTTTGATGGTCTGATCATGCCTGCAAAGTTTTCGTTACACCGTTCCTAACACCCCGTATAGCAGCATGGACGCTGGGTCTTTCCGAAAGGGCCACTAGGGTTGGCAGTAGCGCATGGCTGTGTGGTTTAGACCTAGCCAGTTTGCTGGAAGGTTGCAGAGTGTTTGATGTTCCTAGAACTTGGTTGGACCTACTAACTTACTTAGTTGGACCTGATAAATTACTTAGACCTGAGTAGATATTAAGTTTTTGACGTTATATCACTTAGAGAACGCAACAAAGCACTGTAAAGCTACTTATTTGTATGACTTAGTAAATACTAGCCAGTTTGCCTGAAGGCTGCACAGTGTTTCATGCTTCCATCACACATCAATCACTTAGTTGGGCTTAGTAACTAACTTGATTGGAACTGGATAGCTGCTTATATTTATTTGTATGAAAAACTGGCTTAGTAGATACCATTCACTTACTTGAGTACTTAATTCCGAAGAGATGACTTTATTGACGCTCGGTCTTTCGGATAATGCTACTAAAGTAGGCAGTAACGCATGGCTGTGTGCTTTAGACACTAGCCAGTTCGCTAGAAGGTTTGATGGACCTACTAACTTACCTTATTAAATCAACAAAGCTACATACAACAAAGTTTCTTACCTGAGTGCTAAGTTCAGCAGATATAGCAGCATGGACGCTGGGTCTTTCAGAAAGGGCCACTAAGGTTGGCAGTAGCGCATGGCTGTGTGACACTAGCCAGTTCGCTGTGTAACCTTACACAGGGTTTCATACTTCTAGCAGTTACTTGGTTGGACTTCTAGCACTTACCTGCTAACTTACTTAGACTTGAGTACTAAGTTCATCTGAGACGAACTTTCTGACGATAGGTCAGTCATACAACGCCACAAAGCACTGCAGAAATATTAATTGTATGACTTATTATTTAGATACTACCAACTTATTTGAGTGCTTAGTTCAGTATGTGGTTTAGACACTAGCCAGTTTGCTGGAAGGTTTGATATTTCTAGAACTAACTTGGTTGGTCCTACTAACTTACTTAGTTGGACCTGATAAATTACTTAGACCTGAGTAGATACTAAACTAAGTTTTTGATGCTAGATCACTCAGACAACGCAACAAAGCACAGTAAAGCTAGTTATTTGTATGACTTTTTAGATACTATCAACTTACTTATTAATCACTTTGTTGGAGTATGTTCTAACTACTAACTTACCTTATTAAATCAACAAAGCTTCATAGCAGAAATCGCAGCATGCACACTGGGTCTTTCAGATAATGCCACTAGCTAGTTTAGATACTAGCCAGTTTGCTGGAAGGCTATAGTGTTTCATGCTTCCATCACACATCATTCACTTTGTTGGGCCTAGTAACTCACTTGGTTGGAACTGCAAAGCTACTTATACTTATTTGTATAAAAAAACTCGCTTAGTAGATACCATTCACTTACTTGAGTACTTAATTCCGACGAGATGACCTTATGGATGCTGGGTCTTTCAGAAAGAGCCACTAAGGTTGGCAGTAGCGCATGGCTGTGTGGTTTAGAGACTAGCCAGTTTGCTGGGAGGTTGCACAGGGTTTTGATCACGCTCCAACCGTCGCAGATGGTTTCCTAGAACAAAGGTTTCTTTTAGTCGTATGTACTAAAGTACGGCCGTACGACAACTCGTATTATTCTTGTCGTGGCTTACTAATATAGCGTGATATTTTACTTGTTACCGATAGCGAAAATTCAGATCCGGCCGGTAAAAAGGAACATAGGTCGAAGTATGAAAAAAGAAATGTCGACCTCCCATTGTAACTCAAATCAGCTGATCGGCAATTTTGTATAGGAGGTCCAAATTTCATTTTCATAATACTACCTATGTTCCTTGGGAAAAGTTGTTCCATATCACCAGCCGGTTCTGTGTTTTCGCTATCGGTCACTAGTAAAATTTCACCCTATAGGTATAATTTTCCTTTTGAGGAAATGGTCCCAGGTTCCACTCTCGGATCAGGTTGGTAATTTGACAACTATATACAAACAAAGAGTCGTCACCATGCACTTACCCTCTTCTACTACATACTCACATAAAAACATCTATTTCCTAGCCACAGGTGCGCGAAGGAAGCGCACTGGGGTTATTTTTGTTCCCCGTTTACAAGGAGGTTTGACTAATTTAAACCCGACGTATGCTACCTATTTAAAATAGCATCACCCCATTTCTTCCGCGGCTGTTATAAGAGGTGAGGGAATTAAGGTGTATCACAATTTAAGGCGAGAGACTGACAACCTGTCACTATGGTTACACACTACTTTTCTGAAATGGCCCTCAACTATTTTTTTTGCTGTGGTGATAACGTCTTTTTTAAGGCGTTTGACGCTCTGCCTACCCCGCATGAGGTGTAATTGTAATGTGTATATGTTTACTAAAACGCAATAACACAAATAGTATGTTTGTTTACTTACATAAAAACATTAATTTCCTAGGCACAGGTGTGCCAAGGAAGCACACTGGGGTCATTATTGTTCCTCCGTTACAACTTCACAAGTGCGTTTGACCATTACCATGAATAATTTATGGTCAAGCGGCAGTTTCACGCGTGTCGTGTTAAAAGCAAGTTAATCGCTCGGAGTTTTGGAGGGTGACAAATGATTATAATAATTATGCGTGTAGTGGTTATGAACGTTTTTTTGGAGGAATAGGTGACAAATCGTATATACCGAGAGTAACAGAAAGGGTATAACAAGCCGAAAGGAGGTCGGTACTTATGAAACTGAACAACTTTCCCTATGGAACATAGGTCGAAATATGAAAAAAAAAGTGAGCCCCCATAAATCGACAAAAAATTATCGGCTATTTCGTATGGGAGGCCTTTTTAGGGTTTCGTAGTCGACTAGAAACCCTTATAGTTTCGTCATGTCTGTCTGTCTGTCTGTCTGTCTGTATGCCGCGCCCTCATATCTTCGTCAGTTTTAGAGCTATCGACATGAAATTTGGTGAGAAGATAGATCGTGTTGACCCAAATATAGAAAGGTTAAGAAAAAAATATTCAAAATGTTTTTGGACCCCCTCCCATACAAGTGAAAGGGGGGCAAAAAATTTTTTTTTCTTCTGTAATATTGAGTAGGGTATCGTTGAATAGGTCTTTTAAAATTAAGGTGAGGTTTTTTTGAAACAAATTCTCTAAAATGTTTCTGTCACGAGATATTTGCTTTTAAAAAGGGAGTTTTTGACCCATAATTTGTTCCAGCCGTAACTTCTAAAGTATAAACGCTAAAAATTTGAAATAAATATGGAATATAGCTTACAATCTGAAATAACAATGAAAACTATAACGGATATCGTACCCTTAAAGGTTCCAGAAAAAATTGAGTTTTTCTATTTGCGGTTGGTCATCATACTGCTGCTAACAAACCAGCAACAAAATTAAGTTTGTAATGCTGAAAGACCTGATATTTAAACGTTGACTACGAAACCCTATTTGTGGGCGTGTCTGACACGCTCTTGGCCGGTTTTTTTTTCATATTTCGACACATATTCCATGGGAAAAGTTGTTCAGTTTCATGAATACCTTGACCTACTTTCGGCTTGTTATACCCTTTCTGTTACTCCCTGTATAGCATGTAGTAAACACACACAGTTATTTACAGTAAGGCTTGTCTCGTGACTGACGTCTACCCTCATTGGGAGTGCTTTTTGGTATAACTTATCATGCGGTTGACCATAGTCGACTGATATTCAGCCGAGGTCAAAATCTTTAGTCTCCTTTTACGAAACACCCTGAGTGGACTAGAGGGTCCGACTAACTATACACATGTAACACCTTTTGAAATTATTTACAGAATGTAATTCCATTTACTTGTCATTCATTGAGGTATAAAATTACATGCTGTGTGGTTGGGCAGCCTTGAGACAGACAGTGCCTTTACTTTTACTTCTTTTTATCCCGCCTGAGCCGCGTTTAGAGTAGGAACAACACAAATTGTTATAAAAAACCCGTTATAAATTCTGCATTACAAATTTTCTCTTTTTAAGACTGAATTAGAATGTGACTTTATTAAAGATAATCTTGTAAATTCCTACTAAGAAATAAATAAATGTTTGTCTTTGACTTAGTATTCTTAGCCGCTACCACACGGTACTACATCTACATCCTACATTAAAAATTGCACCTGACCAGACCACCCCTTGTATTGTAAATAAACATCTTGACCGTTTCTTTTCCCATGCGGGCTTTACCTTAGCTACATGCTTATTCCCACTACCTGCCACGCACCTGTTTCTAACACGTGTTCTAGTTAAGCTAATAATCGGTTTATTTATACATTTGCATTTTTATTGAGTGCCTTAAGGAAGTATACTTGGCCCTTTGTTTTTAAGTGTGTTTGTAAGTTGTTTATCGGAATAGATATTGTAGTATCTACAAATTGATGGTTTTTATAAGTTATCAACAAATTCCCACGATCACAGGTGACATAATTAACTTTGGTTAATCATCATGATAATTATTTTTGTCGAATTTTGCCTGTCTGTTTTAGTATAATAAATAGAAATACATATATTAGGCGATGATGTGATGATTACCCAGTGATACACAAATTCATGAAACATCCCTTACCCGGTCATGTGTGATGGATTACAGTTATCAAATCAGTGTTAACCATAGATTAGAAGTCTTAAACAGGAAGCCTCACAAGGGAAGGGTTATTTTTGAAACGTGGTTTAAATGCTAGGTCAGAAGTCAAATAGCATGTGGCTTAATTATGAGAGGACAATGGCACAACTTTTAATTTTCAAAAACAAGCTATGACTATTGTAACAGTAATAATTAGAGACAGACATTCTGGTAGCCAAATCCTTTAGCCACATGATTTTGTGTTCGAACAAAACATGTTGCGCCAATCCCAATTGATTTTGGATTTGGATTTTGCTGAAAGATAATGATGATGATTCTGGTAGGCTCTTACCTGCAATTGTGGATTGTTGACGACGACAAATCCGACTAGAACGATGAGATCCAACACCAATGTTTCTTGAAGTGTCTGGTCCAGGCGCTGGCCGATACCTGCGAACGAAAAGGCTTGTAAAAAAACTAGAGCAAATTTTAGACACCGTAGTAGTATTTAAACGAATAACCGCCGTGTGGTAGCCGCTCAGAATACTGCCACCTCTAGTCCATTAAGGGTGTTTCGTAAAGGCGACGTAGAGTTTTTTAACCCCATGGTGCGATTTAACATAAAATAGCATTCCCAAAGAGGGTTGACGTCATGCAGGCGGCCGATCATAAAAAATGCCAAATTCTTTTGCTACATGATTTTGTGTTCTAACAAATCATGTTAAGCCGACCACAATTGATTTAGGATATAGGGCAGGAAGATGATGAGAAGTCATTAAATTAAATAGCGTCGCTGAAATTTCGTGGTCTAACAAGATTTCAGAGGAAACCGTAAAGATAGCTTCTTCTCCTTCGAGTAAAACACCAAGTCGTCTAACGGCCCGATGAGCCCTGGTGTCAGAGTTTTCAACCACCATGACATAGTTGTGTAACGAGCGCCGTCTAAATGATTATACCTAGACAGCAACTGGGACCGACGACTAAACTTGCCCTGGAAGCGCGGAACCATCTTTCTTTTCTGACAATCAGGTGGTTCAACCTACTAAATATCAACTTCGTGAGGGTCCCAACAGGGAATTCAACCTGAAACCTTCACATCGGCTGTAAAAGTAGCGACGAGTTCAGTCAGCCTATGGGCGCGCCTGCTACGACATCAGACGCGTCACTTTTGACGCTTCTTTTACATTATTTGGGAGAATGTTGGGGAGTTTTTTGATTGTTACACTTGGGTACAAGTTATTTCTGTAGATAATGAAGGTATGAAAGGACTTACGTTGAACAGTGGTCCGAGGAGATTCTCTGTCATTAGGTGCATTGTGTGACAAAAGTCTTGCGACTGCCGCTCGGAATTCTAAGGGCCAAGCTCCTTCACCGAACGCTTCCTGGGGACAAAGACAATATTTGTTACGTTCATAGATAAATTTAAATATTACTACCTTGCAATGCCGGCTTAGAATACCATCACCCCAATTCTGCCCGTCGGTGTCGTAAAAAGAGACTAAGGGTTAATTATCCAGGAAATGGACAGCAGCGTTCCTTGGAAATAAAACATCTTGCACTGTGCTTGCTTATCCGCTTGCCAAGCCTCGTAAGTATAGAATGACCCCCCGAGAAGTCCACTTGGAAACAAAATGAATAAATGAAAGAAAATGGGGAAAGTAGACGCATTAGGAAATAGACGGTTTGGGAAAAGAAGTTGACTGTTTGGTAAAATAGACGCTTTGTGAAAGTAGACCGATCGGGAAAGTAGACAGAACGTTCCGGAGGGGTACCATCAGAATTCAATTGCAAATAGAACTCTGGGGTTACCTACCTACCTAGGGGTACCCTTAAATTGCCTCTAGCTTTTCATAACATGGTTCTACTTGCGTGACGTCCCTAATTTTTGGTTCTATCGATTAGCAGTCTTTCAAGAAAGCCGTGATCCCATCTCAATATACCCATAGTCTAATAAAACATGGTCTTACATTCCCAGATAAACACAAGACTACGTCACTAGTATTGCTACTTCATTTCAATAAAATACGTTACCCACAAGCATGATGACGTAGACTTGTGTTGGTCCGAGTCTCGGAACGGAATACCAGGCGGAGTATCTTATTATACCATGAATATACCTTACCTTACCTTTACAGCCACAACAATCTACAGCTGGGCTGCGGACGATCCTTTGAACCTGAACTAAATATCAAAATCACAGTGATTTCTAAAATAATTTTAGTACCTACTGATATCATTGGGCAGCCTGTAGCATAAATAAATAGTGCGCGTGGGTAATTAGGTATCCAGGTAATGAGCAGCAGCGTCGCTTGTGAATGAAACATATAGTACTGCACATGTCCAGCAGTGGACTTTAGTCCGAGAGTTCGTTAGGTCACTCGTTGATTTAGTGACCAACACAACAAGCAAATATTTTCTTAAATTATTTACCTTAAAGTCTACCTATTCCATTGACTTTCCAAACGAACGACTCACGCACGTAACTTCCTAACTTTTATTCTCCGTGCGTGTCTTCATGCAATTACGGTGGCCGGAACAGATTCACTCTACATTACATGTTACCTCTGACGGACCTTCTGTCAGAGTGTCAATCCTAAACAAAAAAGCGTAACTTCGATTTACTACCGCTATCTGTTGGTATTGCTTCCAATGCTCGTTTGTTGGTAAGAAAATTAAGATATACCTACCGAGTATTTTATAAAACTTAGGATACAACTGAATATCTAAAACACAGTGATTTCAATAAAAGCTTTTTAACAAAAAATATCAACCAACGAAAACTGAAAAGCATAAAATAATTAACCTTTGTAAGTCAACCTTAATAAAATCATTAGTTTACAAACTATTGGTAGAAGTTACTATAGTAATATTTTCGGAAATATATTGAGATATTATTCAATTTTATTAACTAAGTTCATAAATTAATCTAAATGTGCCTGTCTAAATGATTTTGAGTCGGCGCCAATCATAATTAAAATAAATAAATAACCATCCATGGAAAAAACATGTACCTATCCTGGATGGAACGCGGTCTCCAGTTAGTATAATAAGCGTGGTGAGTATGAAAATACTCTCAGTTAGGGAGATGATAGTGGACTGTGAAGAGGCGCGTTGCGCGCTGTTTCCCTAATTTGTGTGTCATCATCTGCCTGCCCTTATCCCAATTTATTTGGGGTCGGCGCAACATGTCTTTTTCTTCCATTCATCTCTATCAGCCGTCAAATCTTCGTTTACCCCTTTTTGATTCATATCATCTTTTACACAATCCATCCAAACTTTTTTAGTTCCCCTAATTTGTGTGTAAAGTATACTTAGTAATAAATACGCTTGATTGGCGCCGACTCAAAATCATTTAGACAGGCACATTTAGATTAATTTATGAACTTAGTTAATAAAATTGAATAATATCTCAATATATTTCCGAAAATATTACTATAGTAACTTCTACCAATAGTTTGTAAACTAATGATTTTATTAAGGTTGACTTACAAAGGTTAATTATTTTATGCTTTTCAGTTTTCGTTGGTTGATATTTTTTGTTAAAAAGCTTTTATTTTATACTTTTTTGTGACCAATATTTGACTGTTTCCTTTCTATGTGAGGCAGAAGCCCCATTTCAACCCTCTAAATGTAATGATTTGTACTAAATAGTTGTATGTCTAGGATTGCGCTAGCCAATACTTACTTTGTGGTTCTGATGTTCAGTCACAAAGTAGGACATGATGATAATTCTTTACTTTATTTTTTCTTGCATATATTTCTTGATATAGATAGTTAAATACTTCACAACAACTACCAGCTTGCTCTTCATATTCAATGTGATACGCAGACCTGAGGTTTTCTAAAAGCAACTGCGCTGCTGCAATAGATAAAATACTTCATTCAGTTCAGTTTGTGTTCAATTAATGTTCTGATTATCATCGAACAACAAGCAAAGTATTCGTTATCATCATCATAACGGCCTGTTCGGGGTCCATTCTTGGACATAGGCCTCTTCTCTTTTCTTCCACTTCCGGCAATCTTGTGCCCGTAAGATCTAAGCAAAGTATTAGTCGGCCACATATAATATCATTAGTCGGCCATGTAGTTGTAGCAACCAGCAGTTCTTTATAGGGAAAGCCAGGCAGCCTTCTCAGTTAGAATGTCCGCTTGCATAGCACAGAGCATGGGATCTAACTTGTTGCGTAATCATAAAACCATTGGTTGCTTATAATAATATTATTGAAAACATTTACCTACTTATATAGGAAAGTAGGATTTATTCTGCCCACAACTATATTCAATTTAATCAAATATACATTGCTATTTGCTACAGTTTTATGCTGTCGATGTTTTAAATAAATGTAAACAAACACGAATATCATTGGTTTGATTTGAGACAAAAGAGCCTTATCACACTATCGGTTTGCTAGCGGATGCGGAGCAGACGCCCGGAGGACGCGCAACAACGAAAACGCAGCGAATTCGTCTTGGTATTTCTTCCAAAACGTTGCAAATCGTTTCGCGTACGTGACGAATTCGCTGCGCATTCGCCGGCCGTCCGTTCCGCTCCGCACCCGTTCGAAAACCGCTTGTGTAATAAGTTCTGAGCTAAGTCAAACTGTGATATAAGACGTCAAGTCAATAGTAGTAGGTTTTTTTTTTTTTTTATCTATGATGGGCTTACTCTTGACCCCAATCTTACCCTAGAGCAGAGATGGGATCTACGGTGGAGCGAGCTTGCCCAGAAGATGCCTATTCACTCTAGACTTAAAGAGATTCAGGTTATATGCACTCGGAAATACAGACGCAGGCAGGGAATTCCATTCTTTAGCAGTGCGCATAATGAAAGATGATTTGAAGCGCTTAGTGCGTAATGTGGGTATATCAACTAAGAACGGATGGTAGCCGGCCGTGCGTCTGGATGTCCGATGGAAGAAAGGAGACGGTGGTATGAGCTCATGCAGCTCACGCGCACACTCTCCGAAGTACAATCTGTAGAAGACCGATAGGCAAGCAACCTTGCGGCGGTGAGCCAGGCTGTGAAGCTTGGTCGCCACCAGTTTTTTATCACCTATTAATCTCTTGGCTCTGCGTTCCACCGAATCCAGTGCAGCAAGTTGGTATTTAGCCGAGCCATCCCAAAGGTGACAGCAGTACTCCATGCAAGATCGGACTTGAGCTTTATAAAGAGTTAGAAGCTGTTCAGGCGTGAAGTACCGCTTGACTTTATTCAGGACGCCCAACTTTCTAGCTGCAATTTGAGCCTTGGACTCGATGGTGGTGCCGAAGTTGAGGTCAGAGGAAAGCTCCATGCCAAGGAGTTGAAGAGTGTTGGTCACTGGAACAGATGTACCCCGAAAAGTAGGAGATAAGGTGAAAGGACTCCTTTTGCGGAGAAAAGACACGCCTGCGTTTTTGAAGCATTGAAGCTGACGAGATTGTCATCGCCCCACTGGGAGACGTTACTTAACGTCAGGCTCGTACGCTCAATCATAGCCTTTCTCAATCTTTGGATTTCATCACCACTGGCTCCTGCGCCGGACAGATATTTCTCGGTGACAGTACTGTCATCTGCGTACCCAACAATTCCTGAAGATAGAAGGTCATTGATGTGCAGCAGGAAAAGCGTCGCGGAGAGTACAGACCCCTGAGGAACTCCGGCGTCAATAGCCTTGAGGTCAGAGGAGCAGCCGTCTATGACCACTCGGATCGACCGTTCACTCAGGAAGTCAGCCACCCAGCTACAGAAGCCAGTGGGTATGCCGTACGCTGGAAGCTTGCTCAACAGACTCGCATGCCACACCCTATCGAAGGCCTTTGAAATGTCCAGCGACACTGCTATTGCTTCGCCGTGGTTTTCAATGGCCTCGCCCCAGCAATGCGTTACGTACACTAGAAGATCTCCCGTGGAACGCCCTCGGCGGAAGCCATATTGACAATCACTGAGAAGATCATTGTCTTCGAGGTACGAAAGCAGTTTGCAGTTCAGAACTCTTTCCATAACCTTACAGACTACGGAAGTGATGGCGATCGGTCGATAGTTGTTAGGGTCGGCACGGCTACCCTTCTTGGGCACAGGTTGCACATTGGCAAGCTTCCAAGATTTTGGTACAATTTTTGACACGAGAGAGAGGCGGTACAAGCGTGTCAGTACAGGAGACAACTCAGGCGCACAATACCTCAACAATCTTGCTGGTATGCCATCAGGACCACTGGCCTTGTTCACGTCCAGACTGCGAAGGGCTCTACGGACCTCTTTATTGTGCACTGTCCTAAAAAGTTTGGTTAAATAGGTCCGTTCGCGACCGATTCCCTCTCCTTTGATAAAATTCAATAAATTTGCAAGTTAATACGTAATTATTTTACAAGAAAACTAGCCATGGTGTCTCCGGGTGACGAAAGTATTCCTTTAACATAGCTCTCATCAAAATCTGCCCAGCCAAATAAGAGTTTCAAGAGAATAAAGAATCACTATAAAATACCTACAGACTAATATTCAAATACGACCTTTAAAAAGAACCTCTTTTTGAAAAGCTTCTTTACCAGATGTTTGTCATGCAGTAGACGTCAACGGATAGGCATGTAGGTAAACCTAAGTACATTATGCTTCAAAATGTGCCGCAAAATATAAGAATTTACTGATTTTTCAAGGATCCTCCCATCAGATCCTGACCTGATGACAATGGGACCACCTGTGCAGTGCACGCTTTCAAACAAAAAAAGAATTATTCAAATTGGTCTATGCGTCTCTAAACGATCGGTGAACATACATAAAAAATAAAAATAAAAGTTCGGGACGAATTGAGAACCTCCTCCTCTTTTGTTTTTTCGTCGGTTAAAAATGAAGTGCTGATATCAAGGACAGCCTGCAGCATAAACAAATAGTGTGCATGTTTTCTGACACGAGGGTGCGTTAAGTCACTTGTCGACTTAGTATCCAACACAACAAGAAGACCAACCAATCGTACAATTTATTCTTATTTCTGGCTGTTTTCTTTATTTTTGTTTTTTTGTGCAATAAAGTATCTATATCTTATCTTTACCAACCGTAACCATGCCGTTACTATCCACAACAGTTCACTGATGGACATGGGCCTCTATAGGAGGGTACCTATTGCCATACTCACCACGCTTGGCAGGCGGATTTACGAGGGCAGTGCAAAATTTGTTATTTACAGGGAACGCTGCTGCTCATTCCCTGGATGATCATCCCTTAGTCGCTTTTTACGACACCCACGGGACATGGGGTGATGCTGAAGACGGAATCACACGACAACAAGAAGAAAGTTTCTTAAACTATTTACCTTGAAGTCTACCTGTTTCTTTTACTTTCGACGCCCGCACCCCAAACTCCTTAACTTTTATTCTCCGTGCGTGTCTTCATGCAATTACGGTGGCCGGAACAGATTCACTGTACATTACGTCTTACCTCTGACGGGACCTCTGATGGACCCCTGTTTAAGTATTCTGACCTACAGGTTGCTATGGTTGGGTGCTCTCACGGAGTGGAGATCTGATTTCGGTTGTGTGATTTCAGATGGGTTTTCTTAAGTAAGGAAAGGAAATGGCTGCAATCGCTCCTGTTTCATTGATGGTATCCACAGGGAATGTTTTAGATGCGTTGGCAATATAATTCCCTCATACTATGTAAGATGGCCTTTGCCTTGTGATGTGATCACCCCAATTCTACCCATGAGTGTTGTAAAAACCAACTGAGTGAGACGTATTCACGGAATGGTAAACGAAACATCTTGCACGGTGCTCGCCAATTGGTCTGCATAATAGTATAGGCACCCCGCGCGCCGTTTCCCTAATTTGTGATAATAGCTCTTAAATTTGATGATGATGATGAAGAAATTTATCACACGGCTTTGATTCCCGACAACGAAATACCAAGAATTGTCTAAACGAGCAAATTCTGTCATCTATACCAGCAAGTAAGATGCTCACAAAATAAGATGTAACAACTGATATGACCATTACTATCCAAACGATAACTAGCTAAAACAAAGCCACCCTCTCACAACTAGGGTTCTAAAACATGTCCATGCAATTCTCAAGCGGGTAGAGCTTCTGTTAACAACACAGAGAATAATGCACAAATTGTTTGTTCAGAATTATACTGCTTGTTCATTGCTGGAATTGTTTGCTGGTGCTTGAGTTTCTGTTTAGTTTGGTTTTCTTTCAATATGGAAGAGAATTGATGACATCTAGTTTATTTTATCGTGCTTATTTGAGAAATTGTGTTGATTTTAACTCTTGCGGGATAGGCAGAGTGTCAACGGCATTAAAAACAATGTTTGCCACGTCTAACAAAATGTTAAAAACTATCTATCACTCATTTATCAAGGAAGTTCGTCAACACCACAGTCATGATAACGACTTTGCTCTGTAACGCCTTAGTATGTTCTTACGACACAATTAATAAGGAAAATCGTTGATGTTATTTTAAGCCGACATCGTATGAGACTTTTATAAAGATCATGGTATAATAAGATACTCCGCCTGGTATTCCATTCCGAGACTCGTGAACCACGTGACTAACACAAGCCTACGTCATCATGCTTGTGGGTTACCAAAATTACCCACTCTTATGATTATTTTACACACGTAAATCTAAATTATAAAATTATTAAAAAATATTTTAACTCATTTTTCTGAGATTGAATTTACCCCATAACGTATTTTATTGAAATAAAGTGGCAATACTAGTGACGTAGGCTTGTGTTTCTCTGGGAATGTAAGACCATGTTTTATTACACTATGATAAAGATGTTGTCGGCTAAAAGCCACTGCAGTTGAATTATAAACTTTTCCTCCTTGTAAAAAAGCATACCAATCGGCCTTAAAATTAGATTACTAATGAACATACATAAAAAATAAAAGTTCGTGATGAATTGAGAACCTCCTCCGTTTTTTTCGTCGGTTAAAAAGACACAACCGCGTCTAATTCCCTCAATTCAATAAATAATAATAAGCGCAAACCCGCAAGTTTGGCCGCGCGTGCCGGGCTGCGCTCCCAGGGGGGCCGGGTTCGATTCCCTGCAAACTTTGATGTCTGTATCACAGGGTCTCTTGGGACGTTAAAGTAGATAGTAGAGTACTTAGTTTGGGTGGACGACATTTTGGAGTTTGATGTACAATACTTCTCTTTTGAAGTTTGATGTACGTACAATACTGTACAATACTACTTGAAAGACGACAAAGGGACCTATTTTTTACGTGGGACACCGAGTCGTCCAACGACCCGATAAGCCTTGTTGTCAGAGTTTTATAACCGCCTACTATAAGAAGCAAAAGTCTGACACAATTTTGTAACGACCGACATGCTATAGAAATCTATACAGGTAGTAACGGAAAAGGTATAACAAGCCGAAAGGAGGTCAAGGTACTCATGAAACTGAACAACTTTCCCTTCTGTTACTCCCGGTATATTTTGCACGGCGATCGCCATTTTCCCTGCCAAGCATGAGAAGAGTACCTAAGAAAAAATCCTCAAAATAACACAGCCAAATAGGTAGTCCTGCAGTGGCCCTCGACGCTGTTGATGTTGTCAAAAGTAGTTTATTTATTTATATAATATTTATTAATTTAAAATTACACTTCTCATAAAAAAACCGAGACACTTTCGTTAGCATTGTCAAAGACAACACGATCTATGCCTATGAAAAATATATTTGAATTTAAAATATTTATGGGATGATTCATAAACCTCTTCATACTCATCATTCAACTAAATCAGAAATGTATTCCTACATAATCAGATTTCTCTGATAATTTGATTCTAAGAAAACCTGACCTTGCTGAGTGTTTCGAATTTTTTGACGAGGAGTGTACCTATATTACAAAAAAATGCAAGCATCATACTTACAAAGCTGACTTGGTGATATGATACAACATAAAGCATCAATGAACTTCAAAATTTCAACTGCACATCTCATCTGTCCGGTGCCCTCCGAAACACAGAACAAGCTAATATTTGAACATGCCCCAGTAATAGATAATAAACACAATTATAAGTTTATTAGCAGAACCGCAGATGCGTAGTTTTTTTTAACCATACAGAGGGGTTGTATTCAGACTAGTCCCACTGCACCTAAGGCCTAGTGGATCTAATTGTTGATACTGCATACTATGATAGGCTAACTTATAGGAACGAATATCGATTGGTGTATATTTGTTTTGTTAATTATTTACTTAGTTTGCATGCTTTTATAATATCTTTATTAAATTATGGTGTTTTTAAAATACTTAAAGGGAGTCTTTTACAGGTGTTTTTAAATACTTAAAGGGAGTCTCCAGTAACTATATTGTAAACATTTACTTGATAATGAAAATAAAGATTTTTGTATTTTGTAACCCTGGATAATTATCCCTAAGTCGCTTTTTACGACACCCACGGGTAGAATTGGGGTGATGCTATTCTAAGCCGGCATCACACGGCATCAGTTTATCATTGACAAATTATGTAAAAAAAAAAATATCTACTACACGTCTAACAACCCGATGAACCCAATAGGTCTAACAAGCAGTAGGTCTAACAAGGTAACCACTCGGTAGAACTAGCTACCCTACGAGTAGTTGTATGGTACCGGGGGTGAAAATTGTGCATGATTGATTAGATGTGTATGGTAAAATGGCTGTAACCAATTTATCTTAATTTTTGGGCTTAGTATGATTGTTATTTGTTTTTATTGGGAATTCCCTAAGGTGGATGTTACTGTAATTTTATTTTTGTTTAGCGTAAGATTCTACACGATGTCCAAAAAGATGGCCCTATTTTAAATTGCGATAAAATATAATACCTATACAGGTGAAAAAAAACCAAATGCAAATGTAAGGGGTAAAACCAGACAATGATACTAAACAACTTTCCCCTAGGAACATAAACTATGAAACAAAAATTTGGACCTCCCATATAAATGCAGGCCCACGTCCAGCAGTGGACTGTTGTGGCTGTTAAGGAAGGAAGGAAGGATATAAATGCAGCAGCCGAGTGAGTCAGTTTGTATAGCAGGCCCACGTTTTTTTTTCAATTTTTCGACCCTTGTTGCTTGGGAAAGGCTGTTCAGTTTCATGGGTAAACCAACCTTAAAATATTTGCAGTTGATTTTTTACACCTCATATGTTGGTGGAGCAATTTCAACTCTTGTCTACAATTCGTGCCAATGTTTTTACCTCTTGATAAGACACGAAGTTAGTATTTTATTTAATTTTAATAAAAATCTGTGTCTTCCTCTTCCGTTTCTTCCTTCGACCTTCCCTTCAACGATATACTTTATAAACTTGTCGTGTCGTAACAAGTAGCCAATCATCTTCCCTCTTCGGTTTTTGATTATCTTGAGAAGACAACCATAACAGCCACAACTGGGCCCCCCAACCCCAAACGGAGGGTATTGCGATACTCACCACGCTTGGCAGGTGGATTAGCGAGCGCAGTGCAAGATGTTGCATTAACAGGGAAAGCTGTTGCCCATTCCCTGGATGATTATCCCTTAGTCGCTTTTTACGACACCCACGGGTAGAATCGGAGTGATGCTATTCTAAGCCGGCAAGACAACGATCCTCTGCAACCATCGCTAGTAATCCTAAATCCAAGAAGATACCTATACTTATTTAACCACAGAATAATTCGACCCCAATCATATTGACGAATGTGACATGGTCATCCACGAAAGAGTTACAATGGCAATTGAAAGAAAAGATCAATAGACCATGATGGCAATGATGTGACAAGCCACGTGACCTTAATTTTGTTTGAAGACAATTTTGTACCACAAAATCAATATATATGTATATTTTTCCCATTATTTTCTTAGCTCATCTTCATCAAAATAATTCCACTTTAGGATATATAAGGTTTAAAAAAATCAACTGCAAATATTTCAAGGAGTGAACCAGTCCATGAAACTGAACAACTTTCCCCAAGGAACATAGGTCGAAATATGAAAAAAAAAATTTGGACTTCCCATAAAAATTGACTTGTTCGGCTCGTACAGTTTGTATGGGAGGTCCAAATTTTTTTTTTTCATATTTCGACCTATGTTCCTTAGAGAAAGTTGTTCAGTTTTTTACATCCTGTATACTTCCCATATTAGGGGGCGTTTATTATATTTACTAAGCTAGGCGCGCAGATTCATGACAATGATGACCGTAGTGCAGAGTTTTATACACAGGAGTTCTAGTGTATAAAACTGACAAAACTTTAAGAATCATTTACGAAAACAATGGCAAAAATCCAGTAATGCTATTCTGAAGTGAACTGATTCTGTAAGATTTGGAATTTTGTTCTGAACCGGCCCCACACCTTTTGAGAACAATTTAATATCGAAACTCTCTTCTAATATTATGACTGTATATTACCCGACACGTGCATGACAATCCCCGTTTTAAATGCGTTGCGACGTCTCTATACGCGACAATCGTCGGGTTTATTGTAGTAATGGAGAATATAATTTTGTAATCCTTGCGTGCGAAGAATTTTGTGAAAAGGGATTTGAGTATCAATATTATCGTGTGTTTAGTTTGCCGAGTGGCGCCGGCTTAGAATAGCATCACCCCATATCTTTCCCGTTTAAGAGATTTGAGAGTTGATGACATGTGTATTGCAATTTTAGGCGAGAGGCTGAAAATCTACCACTATGGTGAATGGTAATCCACAGTCTTTAGAATGACTCTCAAACTTTTGTCAGACGTGGTGTAAATGATCGTTTTTTACAACACAAGGGATAAAGGCGTGATAAAGGTAGGTATGTGTTCTGTACCTATTCGGTACCATAATCAACGTTTCGTAAGAGTATATCCATGCCTCCCTTCTTGATTCGTTTGTCCAGTGCAAACAGCGCACATGATACCGCCGCTAATTGAGGAGCGCGCAAATACGCGTAACGAGATGCGCGCTGAATAAATAACCAGCCTCTGTTGGGGTGGTGGTACAGAGATTTGTTCGAGTGACCTGTGTTCTTTGTTGCGAAGATTGAGTCACAAAATAGAGTTTACAGAAGAAGGTTCACTCGACCCTAGTTAGGGTTTTCGTGGTCGTCTCTTGTTACATAGCCAGGGTTGCTACTGTCAAAATACTCGCAAATTTTAATCCAATAAAAATGACATTCGTGACAACCATCTTCTTAGTTCACTCAAGTTCCCCTGAGATTCCACTTATTTCCAGTTTAAGTCAGTAAGCGTTAAAATCGTCGCTAATACTGAGTTAGCCATCTGTAATGGCGCCCTGCGCGCTGTCTCCCTAATTTGTGGTTGAGTTGAGTTACTCAAGCGAATGTCGTTTACCGGGAAAGTAAGGCGATAGCAACCTAAGATATTATGTTTCCTTACTGAAAACCAATTCTCATAACAAAAAAAAGCATACGTACACACTGAACGGAATCTAAAGTTAAGTACACAAAGCACAATAAAAACGAAAACTAAAGCTAAGTACACACAGCACAATAAAACGCCGCCGCAACGCGGTAGCCAATCGCGTTTGTATCTGCCTAGGACGTCGTCCGCAAATACGGCTGCGTAATATATTTGCTGTGTGCAAACTCAAGTAGGGATGGGACAATCTATCGACTTAATATCGATAGTTTACCAGCAGCTCTAGAAATAGTTCAAAATTTGCCGTGTGCAAACTCAAATAGGGATGGTGCAGTCTACTGATTGTTTATCGATTCTGTTCCTACTTTTCTAGATATAATTCAAAGAGATCTTGTTGATGTGCAATCGCGTTTTTAATATATTTGCTTTGTGCAAACTCAAGTAGGGACGGAGCAGTCTCTCGCTTATTAATCGATATTGGTTGTAATACATTTGAACGCGGACTAAACCAGAAATATTGGCTTTATTCAACATTATAATCCTAGGCAAAGATCACACATTGTATATTGACGATAGAGCTTTAATCAACTTACAGTAACAGACTAAAATTGCCTAAGGTTATGTTCTCAGTGTTCTTCACAGGTGGTATAAGCGGGTTTTCGAGTGACCTTGGATAGCGCGGCGGTGCACCGGCCAGATGAACGGATGACTCAAATGTAATAACTGTATGCCGGAAACGTGTCGTGCACTCGTGCCTTATGTATGGTGTACCCTGGGGGAATCCTACGTGTAACAGTGGACTGCAATACAAGACAAGAGGTAATTTTGCACAAAGTTTCATGTATATCATCGATATATTTTTCCATCACTAGTAACCACAGCAGCGTCAGATAACTAATTGACTTCTTGGTTGTCCCAATTACCTTTACCTCCAAAATATCGACAAAATTTTATTGACATGTCCCTCCACTAGTTACCACAACGCCAAATAATGAATTGCTTTCTTGGTGTCGTGCGGTGCGGGTAATTTTGTTATTCCAATCACAGCTGAGATTTGATTGCAATTAATACGATCTATCGATAGACTGACGGTTTATCGACATGTCCCCATCACTAGTAACCACAACGTCAGATAATAAATTGCCTTCTTGGCTGTGGCGGGCGGTGTAGGTAATTTTGTTATCTCAGTCTCATTTACCTCTAAAATATCGACCAATATTTTATCGACATGTCCCATCACTAGTAACCACAACGCCAGATAATAAATTGGCTTCTTGGTTGTGGCGGGCGGTGAAGGTAACTTTGTTATCCCAATCACGGCACAGATTTGTTTGCATTTGCTTTTACCTATTCAGTATCGACTGGAAATTTTATGGGCGTCAGTATTTTATCTGGTGAAATAATAAGTCAATCTTTGTCGTTGAAGCTCAAAAATCTACCGATTTTTTTCAAGTAAGATCAAGTATGATGTTAGATGCAGAGAAACGCCTGAGTGATGCCAGATAGTATAATAGTCTTCTTATAGCTGTTGATGATGATGACACCTGTCACTTACTTGTACAATGTACAGTCTCTCACACTAAATCATTAACAAATTGTATTTTTAAGGTTTTGATTTTCTAGTGATTGACACCGACAAGCCGGCAAAAACTATGTTGCACAAATAAATGAAACAATTATTGCTGTAAAATGTTACAGTTTGAAAAATAAGTTGCCTTAAATTTTGGTTCGAGAGATAAGTGAGCGGGAAATACTGTACAAATATGATGGATGATCTTATCCTGTCCAACTCAGCCACAGCTCTTAGCAGATGGGCGGTTCTGGCAGCTCTGACGAAACCATCACACTGTTCGATCTCCACGTCTCTTGCGAATAGCAGGCAGAATTCCCCTCTCGCGCCACATACGCTGGTGCCTAGTATGGGAATCCTAAAACGCGGTATCAAAGTTTTTTCAGCGGAAGGTATATATAGCAGCGATCTTGGGACTTACTTGTACAATATGATGGTCCAACTCGGCCACAGCTCTTAGCAGATGGGCGGTTCTGGCAGCCCTGACGAAACCATCACATTGTTCTATCTCCACGTCTCTTGCGAATAGCAAGCAGAATTCCCTGTAATGTTCTGCCTAGTATGGGAGTCCTAAAACGCGGTATCAAAGTTTTTTCGTCGAAAGGTATATATGACGCCAATCTTGGATGGTTAGTAAGAGCAACCATTGGATGAAGTATTGGATGAAGTAATTTCAAAGTTACTATGGAAGAGGCTTATGACGGCTTGTGACGATTATGACAGCTGTCACTTACTTGTACAATATGATGGTCCAACTCAGCCACAGCTCTCAACAAGTGGGCGGTCCTAGCAGCTCTGACGAAACCATCACACTGTTCTATCTCCACGTCTCTTGCGAATAGCAGGCAGAATTCCCCTCTAGCGCCATAGATGCTGCTGCCTAGTATGGGAATCCTAAAACGCGGTATCAAAGTTTTTTCAGCGGAAGGTATATATGACGCCAATCTTGGATACATACTAAAAGCAGCAGTTGGATGAAGCCACTTCAAAGTTATAAGAGGGTCGTACCAATGGACTTCCCACGGCTGTTGATGATTATGACAGCTGTCACTTACTTGTACAATATGATGGTCCAACTCTGCCACAGCTCTTAGCAGATGGGAGGTTCTGGCTGCTCTGACGAAACCATCACACTGTTCTATCTCCACGTCTCTTGCGAACAACAGGCAAAATTATCTTTTAGATTTGGAAGTCCTAAAACGCGGTATCAAAGTTTTTCAGCGGAAGGTATAAATGGCAGCGATCTTGGGACTTACTTGTACAATATGATGGTCCAACTCTGCCACAGCTCTCAGTAGATGGGCAGTTCTGGCGGCTCTGACGAATCCATCACACTGTTCTATCTCCACATCTCTTGCGAATAACAAGCAGAATTCCCTGTAATGTTTTGCCTAGTATGGGAGTCCTAAAACGCGGTATCAAAGTTTTTTCCGCGAGGTATATATATGGCAGCGATCTTGGTACTTACTTGTACAATATGATGGTCCAACTCTGCCACAGCTCTCAGCAGATGGGCAGTCCTGGCAGCTCTGACGAATCCATCACATTGTTCTATTTCCACGTCTCTTGCGAATAACAAGCAGAATTCCCTGTAATGTTCTACCTAGTATGGGAGTCCTAAAACGCGGTATCAAAGTTTTTTCGGCAGAAGGTATATATAGCAGCGATCTTGGGACTTACTTGTACAATATGATGGTCCAATTCTG
The DNA here is from genome assembly GCA_024500475.1 of Phthorimaea operculella. Classification (NCBI taxonomy): domain Eukaryota; kingdom Metazoa; phylum Arthropoda; class Insecta; order Lepidoptera; family Gelechiidae; genus Phthorimaea; species Phthorimaea operculella. The sequence continues at coordinate 324,544 of JANFCV010000217.1, forward strand.
CCACAGCTCGCAGTAGATGGGCAGTTCTGGCAGCTCTGACGAAACCATCACACTGTTCTATCTCCACGTCTCTTGCAAATAGTAGGCAGAATTCCCCTCTAGCGCCACAGACACTGGTGCCTAGAGCGCTTCGTAAGGATTGCACTGCTGATGCCCTTTCTGATGACTGTTGAAGAAAATGTAAGGTTAGGCATCCTCCTGGCACAGACATGTCAGGCATTGTTATGCTAAAAAAGGAGGTCCGCTTTTAAGACTATTGTAAGATTGAAATAAACATATTCTTTTTTATTTATTTGACCAGCAAAGATTAGCATGGCTGATAGGCAGTAAGACATTATAAACTGGAACACCCGAGTTTTGGTCGAGTTTGTTGGTTTGGTTACAAGGAGAACGCTCCCAAAGTTTATGAAATAGTGTTTCGGTACACTTAGAGAAAAATAGATCGCAGATCTTCTTAATTGAATCAGCTGCCGGGGTAGTTCAAAGCCAGAGATTAGAATTTTTGCTGGGTTTATCGCCTCGATCATGAAATGAATGACACGAGACATGGAATCTTCAAACTTCATTAATACTTACAATATCGATATCACACGGGTGACACAGGTCTAAACACACTGTCAGGAGTGTGTGTACGCTCTCTCTGGCGTCGCCTGCTTCAGGTTTTTCCGCTTTGGCGACACACCCAGTCAGGCATAGGTAGCTGAAACAAAATAAGGGATTGTAGATAATAATGATTAACAAAAAAAATTCAATGGTTATGGCAGGGTGATTGATGTATTTTAAATTTTTAATTAGTTTTAGTTAATTTTAGATGACGACGACGGTCGCAGGTTCAAATCATGCCTGCGGTTGAAAATTTTGCAAGATTTTCAAAAATTGTATACCTAACACGAGAAGTGTTTTAAAAATTTGGTATTCAAAGCAAAATCTGTTAAAACTTTATTTCTTATTCAGCTATATAGTCTGCAAAAAAAAGGGGATGCAATATAGTTTGTTTGTATGAGCAGAGTAGGTATACATCCAAATAATTTCGTGTCCTCTATACAGGGTGTTGCCAATGGCAGGAAACGAAAAAAAAATTTCGACCTCCCATGAATCGATCGAATCAGCTGATCGTGAATTTTGTATGGGAGGTCTGAAATTTTTTTTCGTTTCCCAACATTGGCTCCATAGTAAAAGTTGTTCAGTTTGATGGTCTGATCATGCCTGCAAAGTTTTCGTTACACCTTCCCTAACACCCCGTATTTTCCACAAGCGTGATTCGGAAAAACTGTGATTCTGCTTACAGTTTTTCAGTTGCATACCGTATTCAAGAAGAAAAATCTACAGAAGAAAGTCCTACAGTCTAGTAAGTCTATCAAATCAAGTACCTGGGTACCAAGTACTTGATTTGATTTTAGATGGACTAGCGGGCGTATATTATAAAAAAAAGTGAAAGAAAGGTGGTAGTACTACTACTTTTCCTATTCCTAACCCTTTTATAATGTCATTTTCTCTGACTGAGCTAAGTTTTCTGCTGCATAACTTTCGTAAGGGTACAACCCTATCCGTCCAACCAGGATCTGGTCCAGGATGATCCCGCTACGTCAACACGTTATTGTTAGCTTTTCATTTGTTGGCTGCAGCTACAGTGCAGCGGGACTTAAGGGGAAGCTCAGTGTTTTGGTTTAAACGAGTACCCACAGACTTTAGACTCTCACAAGTAGAGATAGGGCTCCGAACTGGTCAAGGAATTGTGGTTCCTTACCATTTTCATGACCCTTCTATAGTGTGAAGTTATCTGCTGCATAACTTTCGTAATTTTAATTTTACAACCCTATCCGTCCAACCAGGATCTGGTCTAGGATGATCCCGCTACGTCAACACGTTGTTGTTAGCTTTTCATTTGTTGGCTACAGCTACAGTGCAGCGGGACTTAAGGGCAAGCTCTGTGTTTTGGCTTGAACTTGAGTGCTAAAGATATAAGAAAGTAGACATGAAAAGACAGGAGTAATTCAGAACTGGCTAAGCAATCATGGTTTCAGAATAACGAGTATGACATTATTAGGCTACAATAGCTCAGATTTAATCAAGGAATCATGGTGTCAGAATAGCAAGTACACATGAAAAGGCTACAATAGCCAAACAAATGTCCAGAATCGTACCCTGTCCAACAAAGTCTGGTCCAGGATGATCCCGCTACGTCAACACGTTATTGTTAGCTTTTCATTTGTTGGCTACAGCTACAGTGCAGCGGGACTTAAGGGGAAGCTCAGTGTTTTGGCCTAAACTTGAGTGCTCAAGATATAAGACTCTAGCACGTAGACATGTCAAAACTAGCCAAGGAATTGTGGTTCCTTACCCTTTTCATAACCCTTGTATAGTGTGAAGTTATCTGCTGCATAACTTTCGTAATTTTACAACCCTGTCCAAGACTGGTCCAGGATGATCCCGCTACGTCAACACGTTGTTGTTAGCTTTTCATTTGTTGGCTACAGCTACAGTGCAGCGGGACTTAAGGGGAAGCTCAGTGTTTTGGCTTAAACTTGAGTGCTCAAGATATAAGAAAGTAGACATGAAAAGACAGGAGTAATTCAGAACTGGCTAAGGAATCATGGTTTCAGAATAACGAGTAGGACATTAATAGGCTACAATCGCTCAGATTTAATCAAGGAATCATGGCGTCAGAATAGCTAGTACACATGAAAAGGCTACAATAGCCAAAGAAATGTCCAGAATCGAACCCTGTCTAACAAAGTCTGGTCCAGGATGATCCCGCTACGTCAACACGTTATTGTTAGCTTTTCATTTGTTGGCTACAGCTACAGTGCAGCGGGACTTAAGGGGAAGCTCTGTGTTTTGGTTTAGACTTGAGTGCTCAAGATATTAGACTCTAGCACGTAGACATGTCAAAACTGGCCAAGGAATTGTGGTTCCTTACACTTTTCATAACCCTTCTATAGTGTGAAGTTATCTGCTGCATAACTTTCGTAATTTTACAACCCTGTCCAACTAAGTCAGGTCTAGGACGATGCTGATATTGTTAGCTTTTCATTTGTTGGCTACAGATACAGTGCAGCGGAACTTAAGCGGAACTTGGTTTAAACTTGAGTGCCCATAGACTTTAGACTCACACAAGTAGAGAGATGGCTCCGAACTGGCCAAGGAATTGTGTTTCCTTACTTACCCTTTTCTTAACCCCTTATTATCCCCTTAACCCTCATATTTTCATTAAACTGATCTAAGTTCTGAAGATTCTGCTGCATAACTTTCGTAATTTTACAACTTTAGAGTATATATAAGCAAGCTATAGAGTGCGCGTAAAAAGTAGGAACTGGTGGCAGTAGTCTGGGCGCCACCTCTCTGTCTGTCAGTAGCAAAACGACAGTGACAGACATCACTACTTAACCTCTATAACTTCTCATACATTTGACATGTGCAACTGCTTACGCTTTGACAGTACGCCGCAGGTCCTAATGCGCACTCTATAGCACAGGGAGTAACAGAAAGGGTATAACAAGCCGAAACGAGTTCAAGGTACTCATGAAACTGAACAACTTTCCCTATGGAACATGGGTCGAAATATGAAAAAAAAATTTGGACCTCCCATAGTAAATCAATTAGCTGATCGGCAATTTTGTATGGGAGGTCCAAATTTTTTTTTTTCATATTTCGACCCATGTTCCGTAGGGAAAGTTGTTCAGTTTCATGAGTACCTTGACCTCCTTTCGGCTAGTTATACCCTTTCTGTTACTCCCGGTATATACTCTACAACCCTGTCCAAGTCTGGTCTAGGATGATCCCATTACGTCAACAAGTATACTAGAAATGTTAAACTTTTCATAACACAGAGAAAGTTTTAGCCGTAATTCGCAAAACGCACCCTTCACAAATATACTTTTTGCGAAACGTACTCTTCGCAAAATGTCGTGTTGTAAATGGCCTTCCGACCTAAGTTCCTTGGGGAAAATTGTTCTATTTCATGGTCTGGTTCACCTTTTAAAATATTTGAAATAGACGTTTTGCGATCTAGACATATTGCAAATATTTTTTATGGACATTTTGCGAATTAAATTTATTTAGTGTCATTTTGCGAACGAAATGGACATTTTTAAAATGGATGGGATGGGACATACCACGCTGAGACGCGTATTAACGATTTGAGATTATTTTCAATAGCACCTGCCCTTAACACGTTAACAAGGAAAAGGATTGCGTTGCGATTATCTTTTGATCTGATTGCGACGCGTGATTTTAACACGTCCACCGCCACTCGACGCGAACTGTGGAATTAGCTTCTTCTGTAAACAATCGCTTCGTAAACAATGTTCCTTTTATAAACAATAGCACTGAACAGAGTTGATGCAAAGTTTAGACGCTGATTTTAAGGCTTTTATTCATATGTGGACCTGGATGAAATGCGTTCCGTTTCAAGGATAGTTTTAGCTTTCAGAGGAATTTAATAGCATTTCAGTGGCCCTCCGCTGCGTGACGCGTATTGTCCGCGCGTACCTGCAATGCGAGGACTCGTGCGAAGTTCACTCAATTGATCAATTCATCTGTACCGCTTGGAGTAAAGTGAACGCACTCGGACCGGTACGCGCGTACGGTCTTCTTGACGCAGCAGTGGCGGCATAAAAGATAGATAATAAATAATAATAAAAGTACAATAAATAAAATAAATTCAAAATACATACACATCTACTTTACATGTGGAGAAAAACAAACTTAAAATTACACATACGAATCCGATTCACAAGCTAAGTAAAGTAGTAGGCTAGTTACTGCAGAAATCAGGCCATAGCTCAGTGGGAATATTGCATGAAACTCTCTGTTATTTATTAATTTCGTGAGGTTGGATGAATGAGTCGAAGAACCATTAAACCATTCCTGAATATTCTACTAAATTGAGTTAGGCCGGTAGATACAACCGATGGCATAAAATAACCGCGAACCGCCAAAAGATAAGTGCCTTTTTAATTCGACATTCGCAAAGAAATGTAAACATTTATTTTTCCAAATCCCCATTGAGTACACTCGACCGAAAAAATAATTGAGAAATTAAAAACGCCTCAGTGGAGCATCTTCAAACCCCCCGTACCCGAGCCAATTATGTCTTGTGCAAATATTTGAGCTGACTGTACAACGTGCAGAATAAGCCTGTGGTGCTCAAAGTTTGTGAAAGATGCGATGCCTAGAAGGGGGGATAATGGAGGATATGTTAGGTAATACTTTACTTGTCATTCATTGAGACATAAAGTTACATGTTGTGTGGTTAGCCTGGCCAGCCCCGATGCAGTGTCTTTATTTTTATATTTTTATCCCGCTCGAGCCGCGTTTAGAGTAGGAACACAAATTGTTATAAATATATAATTGTTATATTCTACAGAATGCATAAGAAATTTTCTCTTTTTTAAGATTGAATTAGAATGTGACTTTCTTAAAGAGAATCCAGTAAATTCCTACTAAGAAATAAATAAAAATAGGTAGGTATTTGACTTGATTTGACTTGACTTGACTTGACGTCAATACTAGACCACGATCCTCTTCTTTTTGGCCCTTTGTTTTTATTGGACTACCATGATATGATAATTTTGATACACTTTTTTTATGGCATAAGAAAAGGCTAAACTTTACGCTCTATAAAGGCACAACACAACTGTGCCGATTTTCAGAAATGGATACGGGCACTGTACTCTCTCTCTCTCTTCGTGTGGGACACCGAGTCGTTCAACAACCCGATGAACCCCCTGGCTGAAGACCGAAGATACAACGTTCCTAGAGTAACCAGGTGAGGATATCATGATGGGATCCTGGAGAAATCGAGCGAAATCTTTAAATCGCGCAACTACGTTAAAAGTCTTCTTCCAATATTATGAAATCATCCATTTTGCTAAATGTTGAGAACCGCTGATTTAAACAAAGGGAGTGAGCTCGGTTAGCAAGATTGCGTTGTCTGATTAAATCATAAACGTAAGCATCTTCCTTTATCTTTCAAAACTCCATTATTAACTGAATATTGAAAAACAAATCCGAGATTTACCATCAAAAGAGAAAAAAAACGGTATAAAACATGGCGCACTAAGGAATGTCAAAAATTCGAATTAGGAATTTAGAATTTAAAATTTTCCGACTGGCCTGCGCTTGCGACTAATACTCTTCAATACACAGTTACAAATGCAGTTGCATAACGAAATATTCAAGTTATTAGTTAGGAGGTGAACATTTTGAGACACGCAAACTTATTTTTGTTCACCGGCCGAGAGAAAACCAACTTAAATTTACAGCTCGAAAACAAATAAAACTCCAAAGTTTTCATACGATTTCGATTTGACTAAATGTAAATGTAGGTTGGTTTCTTTAAAGAGTTGATAGTACGGACCTCCTTAGTGACGGTTGAAGATAAGTTTTATCTTAAATATTTCTTACCTCCATGTCTGAGGGTTTGAAAAGGTCACATTGAGAAACAGGATTGTGTTTTAATAATCATTTAAAACGAACATTTTTGTACCGGGAGTAACGTAAAGGGTATAACAAATCGAAAGGAGCTCAAGGTACTCATGAAACCGAATAACTTTCCCCATGGAACATGGGTTGAAATATAAAAAAATAAATTGGGCCTCCCGTAGTAAATCGATCAGCTGATCGGCGATTTACCTACGTTCCATGGGGAAAGTTGTTTATTTTCATAAATACCTTGACCTCTTCTCGGCTTGTCACTCTCTGTATTTACAAACCATTTTTGTTACTTCCTGTATTTACAAACCTTGCCGTACTTAAGGACAAAATTGTAAAACTTCGTTCTAATTTAATAAAATTACGCAAATATTTTTTTTCAAGTCACATATATTTTAAAAAAAACTTAAATGTTTAAGAGCACAAACCAAATCGATTAATTAATTACAAAGTCCTTCAGCTTTGATTGACGAAAATCGATTCATATCAAAAACACACTCTCTAAAAAATAAAAAAAAATAAAACGACACAATCTTTCAAGTAAATTCAATTTCATTCATACACTCAAAGAATGTTGCCAACACACATCACATGCGCTTACGAGATCCATAAATATCATCCAGAGTACGTTAAATATAACCTTAAAAGCATACGCAAATAGATTACATTTATTATTTTGAATGCTTTCAGTAGCTACACATTTTATTCCGGTTCATATACAGGATGAATCAATAAGATATAAATAAAATACACCGTTAAAATTGGTCACGTTATTAAGGGCATCTTACCTACTGAGCAATTTTATGGGACCAATGCTGAAACGAGAAAAATTACGCAAAACTTACGTTATGAAATTACCCAGTGGATTTGTATTTTTTTTTTACAATGTGTTACTTGTCATAAAAGTACCTATGTAAAACTAAACAATTTTGCGAACAAATAAACAAATTGTTTCCATATTTCAATCTATATTAATTTTAGTTGCTTTGAGCTTTGAGCTTAACACAAAGCTCTTCAGACTCATGGACGTATAAAAGGTCGGACAGAGTCGCGCTAATAAAACCTCTGCGTAGCCCTAAGTCAGCCAGTTGTGACTGAAGAAAATCGATTCCTATACCCAAAAACACACTCTAAGAAATTCAGAAAAATAAAACGACACAATCTTTCAAGTAAATTCAATTTCATTCATACATCTAAAGAATGTTGCCAACACACATCACATACGCTTACGAGATCCATAAATATCATCCAGAGTACGTTAAATATAACCTTAAAAGCATACGCAAATAGATTACATTTATTATTTTGTATGCTTTCAGTAGCTGCACATTTTATTCCGGTTTATATACAGGATGATGCCGTGTGGTAGCGGCTAAGAATACTAGTCCGGTACGGCTGGCATTATTTGAGGGTGTAACTTACAAAAATTCTTATTTTTTGTACGATTGTGCAATTTGTGTCTATATAGCACATATTTAATTTTGTGCCATTTTTTACACTCCCGTAAATTTTCGATTGAATGTATGGCAGCTCATTATTTTTTTTAAGGTACCTATGTTTAAACCTACAGAAAAATATTAGAAAGTTTACCAGAAAGTCTCTGTGACCCTGTAAAAACCTTGTTTGAGTCGCTTTTCCACTGATAACGAAAGTAACACCTAAAATAGCACAAATCAATAAATTGGGTTCAATGAATGGTCCAGAAGAAACTATTAGCAGAAAACCATCGACTTTAATATTTTTGAAACACGAAAAGCTAGCCGTACTGGGCTATACTGATACTGCCAACCCTAGTCCACTCAGGGGGTTACGTAAAAGGCGACGTAGAGTTTTTGACCTCGGCTGAATATCAGTCGACTACTGGTCAACCGGATGGTGGCGGTGATACCACCTACAATAGCATTCCCAAAGAGGGAATCAATGAAATATAAATAGCGATAGCACAAAGTAAGTATTATCTGGCGCCAAATTCTCTGTTTTGTGGAGATACTCGCAAACGTTTAGGTCAGATTAGAAAATTACCTAGTGGATTTGAGTTTCGATTAGTTTTTTACAATTCGTTGCTTTTTTATATAATTTACGATAGGATAACCTAAACTTGTCATAAAAGTGTGTAATAAACAATTTTGCGAACAAATAAACAAATAGCTTACATATTAATACTGCCATACACTTTTCGTTATTTTGAGATTTGAGCTTACTACAAAGCTTTTCAGATTATATCATCATTGGTAAAAGGCTGAATTAGGTGACAAAAATAAGTCATATTATATTTCATTCTAAAAAACTACCAACCCTACTTTAAAATCACTTCCGTTTACAAAAAGAACTCTATGCTTTTTAACCTCGTAAAAAACCTCAAATTAGGTGCGTTCCAAAAACAAAACATCGATATCTCAACGGCCTGTATCAACTAGTGGCGCCAATCACGGCGCGTTCTAAATTCAAACGCGCTAATGGAAGTAGACTGTGCCGGCGCCTGCGCCTCTATTTTGCTGGGTTGCCAGATTGTAAACTTTAACGAAGTTCGGCCTATTTTATAAATATCTTCAGCGAATAGAGAAGGAATTTGTTAGTACGAAGGTACAAGGTAAGTGCGGGGTTAAAAGGTGGGCTATTTATGCGAAAGGACAAATTAATCTGACTAACATCCTAAGAAAATATGTTTTCTGAAATTAATTAGAATGCACCGAACAACAAAACCGAATCGACAAACCACCGATAAAACCTCCATCTTTCTATAACGTGATTGCATGAACATATCAAAGTAATTGAAAGCTACCACCACTTGTATTCAGATACTTACAATATTGTGAGGGTGGCTCAATACTGGGCCAATGGCCTGGGGATGCTATCGACTCTACGTAAAGAAGAACAAGAAGTGGTTTAAATTTTCTTTGAACATCCGCATTACATCTTTTACTTTCTATAGAATTTTTTACCTCACACGCTCTGGGGCAACAATACCAAAAAGATATTTTCGCAGCTTTCCGCATCTTTTAATCGACTTCTGCTCATTTTAAATCACACGCTCTGACAACACTGACACAAAAGTGCGCCCAACGAGACAAATGCGTTCGGCGCTTTCGGCACCTTTTACGCGGTGATGCATACCGCTATTAGTGTTAGGAGTGTGTTGACATAACCACGCTTATATGAACCCTGACAAGGAGAGAAACTGAAATGGTTTGGGCTTGATCTTAACTCCAGCCTAAGGTCTAAAGACCTGGTAAAACAGAAACAAAGACGGAATGAGTTTATCTGGGGGATTAAAAAGGAGACTGGTATTGATGAAAGTGATAGAAATATGTTTAGCTTCTTCCGCACTTATGATGGGCTTGATACCCTCAAAAGTAGAGTTTTTTACCTGACACGCTCGGCACCTTTTACGCGGTGATGCATACCGCTATTAGTGTTAGGAGTGCGTTGACATAACCACACTTATATGAACCCTGACAAGGAGGGAAATTGAAATGATTTGGGTCTGTTCTTGACTCCAGTCTGAGATCTAAAGACTTGGTAAGACTTACAGACTAACATGTTGGATTGTATACCAACAATAATTCACAGGAAGGGGTTTTAGTCCGTAGGTCGCCTGGTAACTCAGCGGAGTCGGGCATGCCATAATACCCTGACCAATGGTATCTATGATGATTTACGTAAGAAAATAACCTGGTAAGACAGAAACAAAGACGGATTGAGCTCATCTGGGAGATCAAAAGGAGATCGTCAGAAGCTAGAACCCATTCAGTCCATGTGGCACTCCTGCTGTATTTATTTCGATCAACTTCTGCTGTATTTATTTCGATCGCTCTGGCAACACTAACACAAAAATGCGCCCAACGAGACAAATGCGTTCGTAGCTTTCGGCACCTTTTACGCGGTGATGCATACCGCTATTAGTGTTAGGAGTGCGTTGACAGAACCACGCTTATATGAACCCTGACAAGGAGGGAAATTGAAATTATGTGGGGTTGCTCTTGACTTCAATCTGAGATCTAAAGACTTGGTAAGACACACAGTCTAAAACGTTGGATTGTATATCAACAGGAAGGGGGTTTTAGTCCGTAGGTCGCCTCGTAACCCAGCGGAGTCGGGTATACCATAAACTTAAACTCAAACTCAAAAATTATTTATTCGACATGGGATACAAAAAATATCACTTAATGATAAATAACGCCTGGACCTATGGTATCTATGATGATTTCCTCCTACCTACGCAAAAAAATTTGCAGTGCAGCGACGTGCTTCTATGGTGACGCTCGTCAAATAATATGCAAAGAGGCATTTTCTGAAGCTTCCTCCACCTATCTAAGTGGACGACTTGGTGTCCCACGCAAAGAAAGAGAGAGCGAAAGATGGTTCAGTCAGACTTCTGACATAGAATCAATACAGGTAACAAGCCTGGCTGACAGACAAATCTATGGTGCCGTTGCCCAGAGTGGTCCGCTAATAATTAGGTAAATCTCATACCACGTATTATATCTGGTCTAATGAAATCGCAATTAATGCTGCTACTATTTCTTAATTTAATTTTTTCACTTGCGGAATCTGATCATCTATTCCCATAGTTAGAGGTTGCCCAGTTTAGATCCGGCGCGGCGCCACAACTTTCAAACTAAACCGTCACAGCTCACGCAAAACTGGTGATGATCACCTAAAATATTGAGGCACGTTAAGTGCGGGAGGTATGTTAATTCCTCGAGAGTATTTATTCAAATTCCAGTGTGAATATCAAAGGACTTCCTCTGGAACAGCTGTAAAGGAGTATACAGCATTTATACAGCGTTTATACAGCAGTTTGTCAAACATGTGGATCTTTGTGGAATTAAGTGGATGCGGTGATTGGAGTTGTCATCTTTTTGGTGGTGTATCAAGACAAGAGTGATTCTCTGTGGATTCTGTAAAATGTAAGAGAAATTGTATGTTGTACCTCATTTGAGGTCTTATTCTTCTCTTCGAGTAAGACACCGAGTCATCCAACGTCCCTTAGAACCCTGGTGTCAGAGTTTTTCAAACTCCCCCTACAAGAAGCAGGCCTCAGGTAACGAAGTACTTAATCATTGACAGCAACCGGGAACAACAGGTTAACAAGCTCCCCGAAACACGGAATCTTTCGGGCAATCAAGTGAGTCAGCCTGCAATGTCCAGACTAGGAACAAATTCACAAAGTGACAAATATCAACTTGTGTATACGTATGTATGTACATACTTACAAATACAAGTACATACCCATCAGGATACCGCTGTAGTTAGAATAAGGCTAGGGCTTTACCTGCCTACAAAGTATAGAAATAACAGTCAAGACTCCTCCGCACATAAGTTATGATATGATGGTAAAAGTGGATTTTATTAAGCGAGAAGATTTTTAGATACTTACGAATGACATATTTTTAAGTACGAGTATGGCAAAAAGTCTCTTTAGCAATATATCCCTTTGACATAATGTCCCTTTTTTATTAGAATGCATGTGTAGAAGTTGAAATAATTCTACACACCATATGCATGCACAATATTGAAATGAAATGAGGCAGAAAGTCAACAGGTGCCATCCCCATTACATTAACCCATAAACGACTATAAAGGCCTTACAGAACCGCTCACATGAAAGAAATCACTTTTGAGGCGTGATTTTATAAAGGGGGTTAAAAAGAGATGGATTTTTGAAAGGGTGATTTGGTACTGAGGAATACATCGGGTCTTCTGTCGACTCGGTGTCCCACACGACGAGAAAAAGTACTATAAGATGGAGACAATAATTTTGGCTCTCTCACACAAATTTCGTATAACAGGTATTTTTTTTCGTATCTTGACATATGTTCCTTGGTGAAAGATTTTTTTCAGTTTCATGGAATACCCCTTCAAATATTTGCAGTATTTTGCTTATAACCTGTATGTAGGGTAGGTAGGACCATGAAGTATGCCTGAATATGATTTATGAAGAAAATTGTACAGATTCAGGAAATAAATTTATGGTTTTTGTGTTGCAAGTCTGTAATTTAGTTAAAAGGTTCCGATTGTTTTAAAGCTTGAAATAAACACATCCTATAGTTCATAAAATAGAGTAGCACAGGGCAAGAGCACATTGTGACAACTTTATTTCGCATTAAATAAACGCAAATAAAAATGCTAATATATTTTAAACAAATTCAGCGCACCGCACCCTCGTAAAAGGGGGCAGGGCGCATACACTCAAATGGTTTTATACAAAAGCAGATTTTTATTCGTCTTCGCACCGGCTGGGCATTTTGAATGCGAAAATTTGGTCACAATTTGGTACATTTTTGGTAGGTACTTGTTATAAGTGAATATTGAAATTGCTTCTGTGGCCTAGCGGGCTCGGTCTAAGAATCCGAAGATCTCACAAAAATTATACTTGATAACTGTCAATTTTTATCTTCTTTAATTTTTTTCTGTTGAGCTAGGACATTACAGACTTAACTGCAGTGCTTAAAAAGTTACATTATAAAAAGTTGGTTCTGTGTAGTTGATGTATTTAAATCTCAGTCAGACATCAAGGTGGCTCAAACTTTGGAGGCTCAATCAGACTATGAAACTGAACAACTTTTACTATGGAACTTATGTTGGGAAACATTTTTATTAAGTTTCAAAGTTAGTCAGCTAAACGAGAAGTTTTGAATACCTATCACATTTTTTGTAACGTTCGGCACATTTTAAAAACTGGACTTCATCATAAACGTTTTCATTACAAAATGTCCTTTCATCAACCGCTCAGTGCAATGTTTAACTTAAAAAAAAAAATATTAGCACAGCAAAGGGGAGTGCGGGGTAATCCGGGCGCAGTAAGTAATGCGCTGATAAATGAAATTAAATCGCACAAACAAGTGCTCCTACTTGCCCCGGGCTCCCTCTGATCATAGTTGAGTGGTTAGTGATGGGACATACATAAAACATTCTATAACTTGCACAGATAAATAACGAATCTCGAATAGGCAACAGTCATCTTGCTTGTAAAGGATGTAAAATATAAACTGCAAATATTTTAAGGGGTGAACAAGCCCATAAAACTTTCTCCAAGGAACAGAGATTGAAAAAAGAATAAAACTTTTAGACCTCCCATACAAATGCACCAGCCGACCAAGTCAGTTTATATGGGAGGTCCAATTTTATTTTTATCAGCATTATGTTAAGAAACAACAATACTAGAGAACGCTTGAGTAGCCACATTAACATTATTTCTGACCGCGGGAAGACGCCTTACTTTCATAAGGAAATCGACTATCACTAGCTAGTGACATAATATACAAACTTTTAACTTAAAAATAAGACATTATAGGTATATAAGTTACGGGTAAAGTATCTTATGCGAAACAAAGCACCATAACAATACAGACTTTAGATGTTTATCACTTTGTGAATTTGTTCCCAGTCTGGTTAGGACATTGCATGCTGAACCACCTGATTGTCCGAAAAGTAAGATGGTTCCGTGCACGGATGGGCACGTTAAGCCGTCGGTCCCAGTTGCTGTCTATGATGGCGGTCGTTACACAAGCATATCAGAGGCCTGCTACTTGCAGTAGGCGATTGAAAAACTCTAACACCAGGGTTCATCGGGGCGTTGAACGACTCGGTGTCCTACACGAAGAGAGAGAGAGAGAGAGAGAGCAAAAACAAAACCAAAACTATCGACACTGCCCATCCCTACTACAAGTCGCAAAAAAGAGCATCGAAACTAACATGTGCACGCCAATCTGTCGCCAAAACTCTACCATACATCTTCCATCTCTTTCTAACGCACACGATTCCGTATTACCCCGGTCTCCCCTCTTGCTCTAACACCCTAATGTCATACGCACTTAGCTTGAAGATTATACGTATGCGATCGAATGGATTGCTTTAGATTGTCAAAGTCGATTATTGTATAAAAAAACGGAATAAACAAGGTCTAACGTTACTTAGTCGGATTACAGGGGAGTCTGGGCTGTGATTATAAGGTTATTGTATTACAAGATATATTTTCCGCATACTATATATGGTTGACCATTATGTTAGAAAACCCAGTATCAGAAATTCAGGAAATACCTTTTAAGTACTGATACATTAACGTTGTAACGCTAAAAAATATGATATTTAAACATGGACTAGGTACGAAACCCCATTTATGAGCGTGTCTGACATACTCTTGGCCGGTTTTTTTCTAACGTTTACTTGTCCTCAGTCCCTACAAGGTCCCTACTTATTTCTTAGTTTTTCCTCTTTTGGGATTACTAAGCCTGGGTTCTTTTCTTTCAGGAATCTTCTCTACAGTTCGGGCTTTACCAGTGTAGTAGAGGGCTCTGTTATTATTTAGTCAATAAAAGCATTTTTTTATTGTCTCCCCGCGGACCTATAATTATGTGGGCAGCAGTGTATGGTTCTTCCAAATCTTTGGGTGTCTTTTACTTGTTTGATATCGCATTTTATTCTATTAATCCCTACTTTATTTATTCATTCATTTTCCATGCATCACGACCATATTTTTTTTTTGTCTCTCCGTGGACCTATAATTATGTGGGCAGTGGTAATTCAGTGGGCACAACAGTGGCACAACATCGCAGCGGGGTGTCAAATCGCCGATCTCGACGGGGAGTCCACGATTGAGATGTCTAGGGCTGTTATTGGTTAGATTTCTGTATTTAATGGCGAGAGCTTTAATTTTATTTTGTTCTGTTTTATAGCAGCTTTTGACCAATGTCAATCTTGCTTTTTCTATTAAAAAAAAATATATTGTTCTGTACAAAAGATGCGTAACATAAATATTGTTCGGGACCTCCATCTTCCTTAAGTAACAGTTACTAAAATAAGCTGCATAGTGACAAGTTAATATAATTAAACAAGGTAAGTGATATGTAATTAGTAAAAACAAACAGATCCGCCAGCGCGTGTGTGTGTGTTTTCTAAACACAGTATGTTGATATTTTTCTTTTGTGTCAGTTTTGAGATGGCCTCACGTAAAAGCTAGGATATTGAGGTGCTTAGATTGGTTACAGCTTATACAGGGAGTAACAGAAAGGGTATAACAAGCCGAAAGTAGGTCAAGGTACTCATGAAACTGTACAACTTTCCCTATGGAACATGGTTCGAAATATGAAAAAGAAATTTGGACCTCCCATACAAAATCGCTGATCATCTAATTGATTTACTAAGGGAGGTCCAAAAATGTGTTCTTTATTTATCACATCTTTTGATTCATTCTATGGGTATGGGTTTTGAAAAGTTTGTTCGTCAATTACTTTCTGTGTTTCATCTGTATTTTTATTAAGTGTGTGTGTACTTTCTTAATTTCTACTTTAGAAAGACTTCATCTTTTTAAATTGATCTTATTTAATACGTAGGTCGCAAAAATATTACCAACATCATCTGCCCGCCCTTATCGAAAATAAGTTGGGGGCAGTGCAACTTGTTTTTTTTTCAGCACTAAATCATGTAGCAAAAGGATTTGGCTCTGTTGTATGACCGGCCGCCTGCCTGTCTACAAAAGCTAAAGGCGCAAAAAGCCGTGATTCTGCATACATAGCTCACAATCAGATGCCAAAATTTCACCCCTGAATAAGCAAGGTGGCATTTCTCCCAGGCTCCTCAAACTGCCGACCCTGGGGGTGTGAGGTGCACCTGGTAGCTCTCACGGCACTTAACACTCTCTGACAGATTGAGGGTTCAGGACAGGAATCTGGGTGATTAATATTCCTTCCCGATGCTGAGATTTTCGACGTGGGATGGAAATGCGCAAAATGGAAATGCTTTTTGTAGAGAATAGGACAAAATATAGTTACACAGGGAGTAACAAAATGTAACAAGCCGAAAGGAGGTCAAGGTACTCATGAAACTGAACAACTTTTTCAATGGAACTTGGGTCGAATTGTGAAAAAAAGGTGAGTTCTTATACAACATCGCCGATCAGCTGATTTTACTATGGGAGATCCAATTTTACTTTTTTTCATATTCAATGGTATACCTTGACGACCTTTCAGCTTATAACACCCTTTTTGTTTAAAGTTTGCAGTTTGCACAAAATCTATCTATTGATGATAAATATAACGTTGATTTAGATGCTCAAAGCTAAGAAACAACATAGCACGGTAAACTCAAAAAAATTTAATACCCGAATCTGTTTGTCAACAAATCAAAACAAGTAACATGTGTCCTGTCTGACCCTAGACGAGCATCTACCACGCAAGTGCCCATTATTGCCACACTTAAAACATCTAATACAATATCTTCTGCCTCATTTACTCCTTCACATTCCTGCTTTTACTTGTACGCCATATGGCCGTCATCGTAGCATAAAATACAATGACAACACAGTCGAAAAAATTCGCGCGTTTCAACTGACAGGGCATTAGTTAATTGATTGTGCTCCATTGGGTTGTGCAATGCGATTTGATTAGAAGTCTGCACTGGTTGTGGAAAAGAGGGGATTTGAAGAGGGTGTATGAAATATCCTAATGCCAATTTTTCTAAATGTGTTCAAGTTGATCTAAAAGACAAAAGTAAAGATCGAAGAATATTGAGTTGCGTATGTGGTGGTTTCATGTGTTTTAAAGTGACATAATTTCTAATTGTTGACTATACTGCGGATTTTAATGGAAACAAAATATAAAATAATTTAATATTTGCGTGCATACGGTACATTACCACCTTATAATCGTAACGTCATGCGACAAATAAAATTAGACAAACGCAAACAATTATCTGTAATTATTTGGCGCGTGACCAAAGAAATTATGATCAATTTCACGCTTCAACCGTACAATCAAAATTCAACCGTATTATTTCGCAAAAGAGCTCAAATTTTATTCACATGACAAACTAGTGTAATATCTATGCCACGTGTGTATGATGTAGAGACATCAGTGACACCGCACGGGGATCGAACTGAGGACCCGTGAGGATTCACCACCACCGCACGCGACCGACATGTGCCGGTTTTTGTGAATGCGGTACTAATAAATCTACGGACATTCTGGTTTAGTTTGACGTTTCAAAATTTTGTATTCAATATTTCTATCGAACACCTAATTTGCGTATTTTGTAAAAAACAATAATTATGTCAAGAAAAGCTTAAAGATTAGGCGATGGACAAAGTAGGTCACCTTGCGGCACTGAAAACCAAAAATGTTCTAAAGAACTCAGTATTGTTATAAATTGAATATGCTTATCACTTTGATCAGCTTCAAATATACGTCAAACCACTTAATTTGCCGTATTTTGAACAATGTAGATTTTCTAAGGTTGTTTATAGCAGTGTTTCGCACTGTCAAACGCCTTTGCGAAATCTGTCCCAAAAATCTGGCCGCTATTTTTAGAAATGTGCCAATCAAGTATGTTTGTGACCTTTCCCTTCCTTGACGTCGCTGTCAAAATGTCACACGCCAGTAACCGAACCCGCTCTCTTGAGGATACATTGAAACCACATTTGCGACATGCGTCCTTTGGGATTTTGGGACAAGTATTATTATTGGTAATTTTGAGAAATGTAACCACCGTTGAGGGGTAATGTTGGAGTTATTGATTATTGACTAGTTATTATTATAGAGCATAACATAATTACATTATTGATATAATATACAGAGTTATTTTAATTTATAAACGTAGCACCAAACATTGATCAAACTCCGAATTTTTTTTCAATATGACATTGAATTAGCTTTCTTTCGTTCCTGAATACTGGTTTTGTTAGATAGGTGAATTTGATTACAGTATTGTTTTGAATGAGACGAAATCACGAGTCACTTAAAATCTAAACTCCCTGAAAGTCATTGCAGTTGATTTGACAAATCATACCAAGCACAAAAAACTAGTTTAGTCACGACAAAAGCTATTTACTGTCCTTTACTTGTGCACAAACGTCATATGCAGTTACACAAAACAGTTGTACAACGACAAACGCGCGACAATGGCAGAAAACAAAGGGGCACGTCTATACTAATAACGTGCTCTACAATGCACGGAGCGGCAGTCCGTATGATCGTACTGGACGAACAAAAGTCACCCACGGTTTTGTTTTGTGTTTTGTCGCATGCAGTTTTGCGAGTATTCGATTTCCTGTATTTAGGGCGAACTGAGACACGAAATACAGAAAAACGATTGGTCAAAAGATCAAAGTTTAGAACATCTTAATGCTTGATTATGTTTTTTGAAATTCACTGAATATTTTCTGTATTATCTGACGGATTGCCGAAAGAGTTACAACATATCGGATCCAAATACATACATCACGTCTCTTTCCCTGAGGGGTGGGCAGAGACTACAATATCCTTCCACTTGCTACGATTCTGATACACCTCCTCTTTCGCTTCTTCAACATTCATCAATCTTTTCATACACGCTCATCGGATGCGAATATGCGAATAAATAATTTGAATTGAAAGCCTGTTTTTATAGTTTTCCAAAATGTGTTTGACATTGTGTTCGTTCAGTATCAAAGTGAATAACATCATATTAGTGCTTTCAGTCAAAGTCGCGTATACGGTCATCTCATCAGCAATAAGCTTTGAGTTTTACTCCCAATGTGGAACTTTCCAGGGCCACGGCACTGAAAAGAAAAATATAGATGGCGCACTTCATCGTCATATGCCTACATGATTATGGAGTTCTTTCAATAACGTGACCCTGGACAGTTCCTCATTGACAGAAAAAAGTACATCAAGTTACGATCCGAACTCATTTAGGTAAGTAGTTTTTTAAGCGCATCACTCCCCAAAGCTCAATGCAAAACTACATTTTAATTAACTTGCAACGACATCTGACAGTAATATATTCAAAACAAACACTCTACATTAGTACTCAACCATTTTAAATACATCCCTTCTGTCACTTACTTCTATACGTTTCAGAGTTCATTAGTTTTGGTTTAGCAACCATTGTAAACAGACACCTATTTTCAAGCATTTTGTATTGTAACAGAGGTCAAGTATTTTTGGTCGTGTGGCACAGCAACCCTATTTTTAGGGGTGTGAGCGGCGCGTCACCTGTTATTAAATCGAGCGTGGATCATTCGAACACAAATTGAATAGGGCCACCCCTTAGTGAGTAGTGTTATTGCATTATGTTGTTTTTGGGCAGATAGTGCCTTAGGGCTACTGTACAGTAGAAACAGATGTATCAAAATGACATTAGAAGCGCAAGATATATTTCACAAAGTGTACGTATCTATTTTAAGTTTTTTCTGGGTCCCGATCATCTTGTAGATCAAAAAGGTCCAACTAAAGCGATTTTTATGGTACTGATTTTCATATTTCTGGACTTCAAAATAAGGCAACTGTACTTTCTATAAACTATGGGAATCAAACTTATATCGGATTATGTAACAGTCATAATCGTCCAAATAAACACTATCAAGAGAGACTAGTTAAGACGCTTTTCATACAGAGCGATACAGCCGCAGATAGGTAAAATAAAGTATAAAACTGGAGAACTAACGGCGCCACTCTCGAGCTTGCCTTTCTTCTGAGATTGTTCGAAAATGTGACAATGTCAAAGTTTTGTGAGGTACTTTTCATTGCATACGCCCTGCTGCTATCTGAATTAAGCTTTGAGATTTCTTCTTAATTCCAGGTCTCTTTTAAAAATGCAAGTTAATACTTCAATCAGATCAGAAATGTCATGCCTTAATATTTTCAATTAACAAGATGTCTTTACTTCCTGTACTTAAAATATTTAATATAGTTTTTTTTTCGAAAACGGGCGCGTGAATGATGATACGCTGCTTTTGATATTTGTACCTACTCAAAAATCGATACATGATCAGCTATTTTCTTGATAATATGCAAAAAATATATACGAACGAATTGCTTTTGGTGACATATTGAACCGGCTACCGTTAACAGTGTTCCGCCCATCCACAGATGAACGATAATAAAAAATAAATATTGCCTGTGAATATCAAATAATCGGTGGACCCCCGACGATTCTGATGAATTAAAAATGTCCTCTCTTTAAAAACAGCATGAGGGTAAGGCCTCAGTGAGGGCGGTATTTTTGGAAAACTTGCAGAATTTTGCAGAGCGGTATTGTACGAAATTGACGGCAGATAGCAAAAAAAAAAATATTTAAAAGGATAGAAAGACAGAATGTGAATTACTGCAACCCTACAAAATGGGCGTTCAGGGGTGTATTTTCAATTTTGGAATTAAGGCCTGAGATTTTTAATTTCTATATTGGTGGGCTATAACTTTTTGGTCTGGTTTTACTCGCACCCCTTTTAAACCCGCTATAACTGCGACCCTACAACATGGGCGTTCGGGAGTGTATTTTCAATTTTAGAATTAAGGCTTTAGCTTTTTAATTTCTACATTTCTGGGCTATAATTTTTTGGTCTGGTTACTCGCTCCGCTTATAAACCCGCTGTAACTGCGACCCCACAGAATGGGCGTTCGGGGGTGTATTTTCAATTTTGGAATTAAGGCCTGAGCTTTTTAATTTCTATATTGGTGGGCGTATCAAGCGACATGGCGTCTCATTATGAGCGGCTTTGCAAGGTCCATTGGCTTTTTACTTTTAGCTATAATTGATAACTGGCGGAATTGGTGTTTGACTTTCATCATTTTGTGTGGATGGATAGGTATTGATCAAGGATATGAATTTTGATTTACGGAATATTGTACCTACTTAGCTTTAATCAAGAAATCGAGTGTATTTTGTAAAAGAAAAAAGTTGGTGTTAAGTTAGGTTAGGTTAAAAGAAATTCAACAATGATAAGTTTTAATTATTTTTAGCTGGTCAAAGGTCAAAAGGCGTAGGGTTTTACTTCATACATACCTATACATAAATCACGCCTTTATCCTCTAAGAAAAGAATAAGGGATTTAAGAGTTGATGTGTATTGCAATTCTAGGCGACAAGCACAATAGTGACACACATTCTTCTGAATATCTCGAACTTTTGTCAACGTGGTGAAAATGGCAATTTTGACAGCCGCTTACGCTCTGCCTACCCCGCAAGGGATATGGGCGTGCTAAATGTATTTATGTGATCCTTAAGGTCCTCGAAGGTACCCGCTTATTTATTTTCCTGACTTGCCTGTACCTTACCTATCAGTGTACATAGGTATAGTATAGGTGTAGGTACCTTTTTCAACGAACCCTTTACTCAAAAGGAGCAATCGCGCCGCCGCAATCATTTTGAGGGTACTTCATAATCGAGAGAGTTCGAGTAGGTAAGTACACTTGCCGATTGTACCCTAAAACCCTCAGAGCAAGGTATGGGTAAAAGACAACCTTATGAACAACCAGAATGAAGCCATGAAAACCTCGTCACAATGAGAATTGCTCATGCTGAGACACAAACAATTGAAACGTGCTTTTTGTAATCCTGTCATGTAATACCAGCTTAAAATATCATCACCCCATTTCTATTAGTGGTTGTCTCAGACGACTAAGAAAAGAATTCGCCTACCAAGCGCTGGAAAGGCCTAATTAAGTTAATTGCCAGCGTTGCCAGACCGTCCAAAAACGGACGGATTTCCGTCACTTTTGATGATTGAACGTCCCTTTTTTGCCCGTTTGTATCCACCGTCCCTTTTCAACAGTATAGTCACAGAATAGACAATAGTATGTAGTATAGTACTACATACAGAACGGACACTCTCCCCCCCGCACCCGCGCCGCTTACCCGCCCCCGCCCGCGAAATGTCAAAAAATTAGTGAAGACTTAAGTGAACCAAAGTGCTAGGTATGGTGCTGGACTTGTTGCATGTTCGTTTCATCCAAGAAGGTTTCATCGTGGTTTCTTGTAGATATTATACTGAAACGAAGGAGGTGCCGGCCATATTCATGTCCATAAAAAAAGGCGCGAACATTTGAACTGAGTTCGCCTTAGATTCGCGGACGGATAAAAGTATTTCTTAATAAAATTGTTGGATAAAATAAAAAATGGTGCGATATTGCGCCGTGTACGGCTGTTTGTCCACAAACAGAGACCCAGACAGGAGATTATTTCGTTTTTCGCGGGAAGAAAAGAGGCAAGAACCTACCTACCTAAGAAGTAATCGGTTCGTATTCTTAACTACTTTCTACTCACATTTAATCGTAATAGATCGATGTAGGCCCCTAAACAATGTTAAATTAGCAGCAACTAGTCGGTACATTATTTTATTTATTACATACTCTTTGGTAGGTACTGTACGTAGTCATTAGTTGTATCAAAATTAACCCGAATGTCAACCCTGCACTCACACGCCTGTCGTCACGCACACAAACATAAGTAAAAATGACAGTTGTCTATAACGAGCCCGTTGTATGGAAGTGTCCGAGGTGTGGTATAGTTCTAGACACTTTTTGTTCTGATGATATAAATTTTGTCTGAGGTCATTGTCACCATAAAATATAGTGAAGTTTCACGACCGCTCTAACAGCGTATTCGTATGTGATTGTTTGTTGCATCCAGAAATTTGTATTTTACACTTTGGGGTTGTTATCAATTTAGTGAAAAGGTTGAAAACATTTTGAAAGGCCGCACTGTCCGAAATAGTCCGAGGAGACAAACTATTAACAGCAGTAGAAAGTTGTGGATGTTGCTGTTGATTCTGCTTACTTATAGGGTTACCTTTGAAACCTTCCCTTGCTCTGAGCGGGAATCGAACCCATTACCCTCTCGATCGGATGCCACTACAAACGAGTAATGCTATTATGCTCTAGAAGCGTATTGGAGGAAAGTGATTTGTGATTTGTTTTTGAGTAGGTAATTTCAAGAACGTAAATTTGCAAGTACCTACCAAATATTGGAGTTCGTTTGAGCAACAAGAAAATAACCAAATATAGTATAAATTCTGTATAGGGAAAGTAGGTAGTTGGTGACTCTACTCCAAAATTCTTGGCAATCTAAATGGCCATACTATAATAATGTGGATCCCCCGGTTAATCACTACGGCCCTTCACACAGAGATCGATAATCGCGAGTAATCTGCCGAATATCGGTGTCGCGTAACCCCAGTTTACACGCACAGAGTAGTGTGTGGCAGAGTCAGCGAGAATTATAATCAAAGGATGTTAGGTACAGCATGTAAAAAAATCAACTGCACATATTTTAAGGGGTGGACCAGCCCATGAAACTAAACACCCCAAGGAATTATGAAAAAAAAATTAGTCCTCCCAAAATGTACCAGCCGACGACCTAGTCAATTTGTATGGGAGATGCAAACTTTTTCATATTTTGACCTATGTTCCTTGGGGAAAGTTGCTTTAGGTCTTTAAATTATTTGCAGTTGATTTTTCACACCTTATATTTTCAATTAATTTTTATAATCATGATGTCACATTGCAGGGTAAAAAAGCAAAAATAAATTACGTTGACATTAGTTTAAATTTCAGCTTTGGTATTTTAAATGGCCATACTATTATTAAGCCTTGGATCACTTGTGTCGAAGTTGCGGCACCCACTATATTCCAGCGTAGCGTACTTGTGCGGCTTGTGCCGAGATTGCTGCACACACCACAAAATAGAGCGTTTACAGAAGGTTCACTCAGCCCTACTCCAGATTTTGGCGATTGGCACTTGTTACAAAGCCAGGGTTACAAATCTCAAGGTATAAAAATATCTAAACATCAAAATCTAATATATGATTTTGACCAATTTCAAATCCAAGAAATATGACGTTCGTGTCAACCACGTTCTTAGTTACCTTGACTTCCCTTGAGATTCCGGTTATTTTCAGTTAAAGTCAGTAAGCGTCAAAATCGTCGCTAGTACTGAGTGAGTCATCTGTATAGGCACCCCGCGCGCCGTTTCCCTAATTTGTGCACACACTATATGCCGAAATCTCTGTCTCCCCACCCTACTCTACACTACATGTGACATAGCACAAGCCCATATGCACACAATGGAGCTTCTGTCGCACATGTTTAGCTGAAGCGAGCGGCGCCGTGTTTTTGTTGTAGTAGAAGTGTTTTCGAGTTGATTAGAGTGGTCACTGAGCATGATCATCAATTTGATCAATCAAATACTACGTACTTTTTATAGAACAAGACCTTCTCCTTTTTTTCCCCTACCGAAGCGATAATTTTCGAGCAAATGTATCAAGGTATGTAAAAATCTCTAGGTTAATAGATTGTACTATGTATATTGATAATTTGATATGGAATTTAGACAATACGCCTTCAATGATAGGTTTTCTCTGTCTTTGGTCTAGACCAGGCAAGGCTTAGACATAGGTAGGCTATTGACTCTATTTTACGTCAGAGAGGCTGAGACAGAGTTTAAGATGAAATACGAATAACCAGAAGACCAATGACTCCGATAAGGTCTTTTATTTTTGTGCATAAGTATTAGAAACGACAGCAAGAAACAAAGTTGATGCTATACTTCATTGAAAACGAAATCTAAGCGCCATATTTGACATATACAGGGTGTGAGTGTTAATCAGTACGGGGTGTGTTTTTAATTAAACATTTGTTTAGCTTTAGAGGATTTGACGGGGCGTTAAAATAAACACTGGTTTTCATTTATAATGGCGAGTGTGGGTTGAAAAAGTTAAGCTAAGGGTTGATAGCAGAAGGTGGTTGAGGTATTTTGACTTGTCCAACTTCATCAAAATCGGTACAGTATTCATGATATATCCCATTGGCCGTGTGATGCCGGCCTAGAATAGCATCACCCCAATTCTACCTGTGGGTGGGTGTCGTAAAAAGCGACTAAGGGATAATTATCCAGGGAATGGGCAGCAGCGTTCCCTGTGAATTAAACATCTTGCACTGCGCTCGTCAATCCGCCTGCCAAGCGTGGTGAGTGAGTACCTATGACAATACCCCCCAATACGTGGGAAGGCCCATGTCCAGCAGTGGACTGTTGTGGCTGTTAAGGTAAGGTAAAGGCCATTTAGTGTAGGTACGTGTAAAGTCTTACTTGTAACTAAATTACGACTTTACCATTTAATTTCATAAATGACTTGAACAGTTCATTGTTGTATTCCTAAACTAGCTGCCCGTTAGCGGTTTCACCCGCTACAACTCATTTTCCCGGCATGTGTTTTACATATAAACTTTCCTCTTGAATCACTTAATCTATAACAAAAAAAATCATCAAAATCATTTGCATACTTGTATGGTTTAGGAGGAGTTATCGAATTCCAAGACAGAGAAAAAGCGACTTCATTTTATACTACTATCGTATTGATGATTGAAACAACAAAACTTCTATTTTATTCTTCATCATCTGCCTGCCCTTATCCCAATTTATTTGGGGTCGGCGCAACATGTCTTTTTAACCGAGGAAAAAAAACGGAGGAGGTTCTCAATTCATCGCGAACTGTTATTTTTTTTATATTTTTTTTTTTTATTTTTTATGTATGTTCACTGATTACTCAGAGACGCCTGGACCGATTTGGAAAAATCTTTTTTTGTTTGAAAGGGTGCACTGTCCAGGTGGTCCCATAGTCATCATCATCAGGTCAGGATCTGATAAAAGGATCTTGAGAAATAAACAAATTCGTCATATTTTGCGACACGTTTGAAGCAAAATGTACTTGTGTTTACTACTGACGTCTGCCCGTTGTTGACAGTCTGCCAAACATCTGCCAAAGATGTACATCAAAAAAGGAGGTTGCTATTATATTAGTCATGTACGTTTAAATATTTCATGAAGTTTCTATGTGCGCTTGAAACTCCTTTGAAACAGTAAGGTAGGTCGTGTAGGATGGCTATTTTGAATGTAAACGAACTTGAAAAGAAACCACTAAAAATTGTAAAATAAAAACTTTTTAGCAAAAAATATCACCGCCGAAACCTGAAAAGCATAAAATAATAACTATTGTTACTATATGAACCTACCATATTGGAACTTAGTCATTTTGAGTCAGCGTCATGCCAATGAAAAGTGAATATTTGTAAAAATTTTAGACGCCGACTCAGAATTTCTAAGTTCCGATATGGTAGATAATATTTCGAATATTACTTAGGTAGGTACATATAGAAACAATAGTTATTATTTTATGCTTTTCAGTTTTCGGCGGTGATATTTTTTGCTAAAAAGTTTTTTTCATCTCTATCAGCAGTCAAATCCTCACTTACGCCTTTATTTTTCATATCGTCTTTTATACTTTTATCTATTTTATTCTTATGAAAAAAAAAACATAAATTTTCCCTATTTCCCCTACTCATACGATCAAAAACACTTCAAAGGCGAGTACATTTTTTACCCCACACCCCACTCTCACCCCCTCCTACCCCCCAGTGCATTAGAGTAATTAGATTACGGACGTAACTAAACAGGGACTTTGGTCTAACGAAGTTACTCCGGGGTTGGAAAGGTCTGGAGTGGATATACGTTACGTCGATTTTTCATTTCGCCGAAAAGTTAAAAATTATGCTCAAAAGACAAGACCGGTGGTTGTGGGACAAATCATGCGGCGATACTACGGTACGCCGAAAAAAATTAACTTCTATTGTAACTCAAATGCCTACCTTTAATGTCAAAACTTGAATACCGTATTGTAGTAAATCAAGAAGACTTTCAACAGCCAAGTTTTCATACGAACAACACTTATTCTGTGTTCAAAAAATAATTACGAAAAGACAATACGCGTAAATTTCTTTTCCTTTATTAATTTAAACTACTATTTTAATTAAGGTAATTGACGCATGACTATAGTAGACCTTAATGTCATAAAAATATATAATTATAGCTCATGCATTATTCGGAAAGAAAAAAAAACAATAATTTACAAAACAAGTAAACCATACCCCAATTATTGTCGTTTGTAGGTTTCAATCGAATTTCGTATCACCCCTTTGTTAAATATTTTCGATCAAAAGTATTTCGAGGAAACATTTTATACGAAACTAAAACTCTCCGAAAAAACATAACTTACACCTTATATTTTGCTACATTTCATGGCATGCTTTTAAAGTGTCACACAATACAGGGTGTTAGGGACGGTGTACCGAAAACTTTGCAGGCATGATCAGACCATCAAACTGAACAACTTTTACTATGGAGCCAATGGTGGGAAACGAAAAAAAATTTTTGACCTCCCATACAAAATTCACGATCAGCTGACTGATTTTGTATGGGAGATCGGAAAAATTTTTTCGTTTCCCACCATTGGCTCCATAGTAAAAATTGTTCAGTTTGATGGTCTGATCATGCCTGCAAAGTTTTCGTTACACCGTCCCTAACACCCCGTATAATATCAACATTGTATGATAGGAATTGATAGATGAATAATATTTTTGTTGGCAGTAGCGTCATGTAGATTATTGTTAGTGTGTCAGACAATATTTGCTGAGTATATAATACGTGGTTTTGTTACAAAATTACTGGATGGTCTACCTACAGAGACATAATTTTCAAGGGATAATACTATTGATGTATGTCACTAATATATACCTAAAGTAAGGCCAACCAGACGAGATAAAAAGTGTAAACAAATCTAAAAGAGACAGCTGCCATTATACCATATGACAGATAAGGACAGATTGTAATAACTGTCACCGAGTCATACAAAAGTTGTTTACATTAATTATCTCGTTTCGTTGGCCATACTTTACAAGTACCTATGCCTTAAGGCGGTACGCTTTCCATACAAAAGTTAAATGGACTTACTTATGTCAAGGAGACACAAGTCTGATTAAAAATATTAATGGAAAGTCTACTGTTTATATAACATTTTTGCATCATGATAAGAATATTTTTTTATCAATCAGATTTTCCTGTAAAAACCAATTCGTCACTTTGCGAAAATAGATGGAGCTACTGCTGCAATCAATACGTTTGACTTGTTTGTGGAGATACATAAATATATCACGCCCATGTCCCATGCGGGGTAGGCAGAGCGAAAACGGCTTTAAAAACGGCAATTCACACCACTTCTGAAAAAGTTTGAGAGTCATTCAGAAACTGTGTGTCACCATAGTGACAGGTTGGCAGCCTGTCGCCTAAAATGCAACACATCAACTCAAATCCCTTAGTAGCTTCCTACGACACCCACGGGAAAGATATGGGGTGATGCTATTCTAAGCCGGCACCACACGGCATTGATAATATCCATTTAACTGTGAATTAATTCTTGCAAGCCCGCTACTCTTCAGACCCCTAAACAAATATCAACACAGTTGGGCCCGACAGACCTCTTGTAACTCGATACTTATCCAGTCCTGTGCTTTGGAGGGCACGTTCTTTGATAATTTATAAAAGACCGTGATTAGACACAACTTAAAAGCATCATTTTCTTGCCTACACTGAGGCGATAGCTCATGAGACGTAAGACGTGATACGAAAAACAGCGCGACGCTGGAAACAGTTTCCATATAAATGATTAAAAACAGAAGAAACTCCGTCTATTCCCGTAAGACGAGCGCCTCGTCTTCGACTTTCGGCGTCACAATAGTCATTACGTTTCACGTCTGATGTTTGTTGATTTGATAGTGCCCAAGGTGTATAAAATGCGTGCTTCGGATGGGCACGTTAAGCCGTCGGTCCCGGTTGCTGTCTATGATGGCGGTCGTTACACAACCATGTCAGAGGCCTGCTACCTGCAGTAGGCGGTTGAAAAACTCTGACGCCAGGGCTCACCGGGTCGTTGAACGACTCGGTGTCCCACACGAAGAGAGAGAGAGAGCGAGAGAAGGTGTATAAAGCTGACTGTAAACTGACGTTTGGATCCTAAAATGCGATACACTTCAAACCCCTGAAGCAAATATTGATGCAGTTGGGCCCGACAGACCTCTTGTAACTCGATACTTATAGAGTGGAGGTAAAATCGCAATAAGTGCTTTAGTTTACGAGTTCGTCGTCACTTCATACGTAATGGCTAAAACAGGTACCGTTGGATTCGTTATGATCTCTGGATGACGGTTTAGCCTGTTTTAACTCCGAAAAATGGTACAGTAGGTATTTATGACGTCATAAAGATGGCGGCTACTTACTTTAGTTAATTGCATATTTTTAGAGTTCCAAATTACCAATTTGAATTTAAATGGTCTCATTTTGTAGTATTTTTTATCCTCAACATATGTTTAATAGACAACATTTATGTAACTTTAGTGTAAATGCATTAAAAATAAGATTTTCTTAGAAAAATATTATTTTTAAAATTCCTCTCAAATCTTTAGTTGATCACTGCGGCCATAATTTAAGTTAAATATAAATAAAATTTAGTTAATAATTTTCCAAATTTTCTAAGCTTTCAAACAATACCTAATTTATTTACTTACAATTACAAATATAGGAAGTACAGAGTAAATTGTTCGCTGGGACGTGCGAGGTGAATGAACTGTGACCGCGGCTCCCGCCTGTTTCGCCGACAACGCGCTCCGTATCGCACGCATTTGTCATTCCTCTGTTCTTGTTTTGCGATAAAGTGGCGACATTTGTTATGCATTGCAAATAGAAAATGGAAATTCAACCTGTTGTAGTTTTACTGACAAGTGCAAAATGTCATGTTTTCCACTACTCCATCATGCTTTGTTGCCATTTTGTTGGTCCTCGAACGCAAACAAACATCTTATTTTTTTAGTTTACGGAAGTTATTTATTAAAACACGAAATTATATAAGGTCCTATTAAATTCAAATATTTTAGGGGCAGATCCAATAAAATATAAGCATGTAGGTAGGTACTAGGCAAATTTTTAAAGAAATCTACACGCTAGTTTTAGAGATAATTGCATTTAACTAAAAACACAAAACGAAAAAAGTGCACCCTGTTTGTCCTAGAAACACACACTTCAATGAATTTAAATTACGCGCCAAAAAAAGGTGCTGTGATTGGTTGGTTGTTAGTGTGCGTGCCGTGTAAGTAAATCCTGTCTACGTGGCGGAACGTTAGTCGGGTCAGTCAAAGGATGTTCACATAATCAATTAAAAAGTTTGTTCGAAAATGAAAAAAAAATCTAGTGTTAAGATTTTTTTTTAAATGCCTTAGATGTTTTTCTGATACATATTTACGCATGCCCTTAAAATATTTGCAGTGAATTTAATAGGACCTTATATAAACATAATCTCAAAACAGTGTTTGTTTACATCCGACAACCAACAAAATTACAACCAAACATGGCGTCGCTGAAAATATGGCGTTTGGACAATCAGAAAGCGAAGTACGTTTCTTCACAATTTTATTGCTTTCGTGTGGATTAATCTACTAAAAATAATATGTTTCAAGGCACACTGATAAATTTAAAATCAAGCGAGATAAATAATAATATTGCTTTGTTACTGATTTTACCGTGACATATGGTGAAGAGGTGTCATGGGGGACTTCAACGCTAAAGTGGGACAGGAGCACGGTGAATCAAGCTTGGGACCACATGGCTACGGGAGCAGAAACCAGGGGGGCCAAATGCTAGTCAACTTCCTCAGCAGGCAGGGGCTGTTCTGTATGAACACCTTTTATCAGAAAAAACCCCAACGGAAGTGGACCTGGAAGAGCCCTGACGGCAGGACCGGAACAGCCACCGGAACAGGCCGGGTTTCGTAAGGGCTTCAGTACCGTGGACCACATCCATACTGTAAGGCAGGTTATAGGTACAGAAGACAGAGGAGTACAACCAACCACTGTGTATGGCTTTTGTGGATTACGAAAAAGCCTTCGACTCTATCGAAACCTGCGCTGTTTTGGAATCCTTGCAGCGCTGTCAAATCGACTGGCGGTATGTGGAGGTGCTGAGAAGCCTCTATCAAATGGCTACGATGTCCGTTCAAGTACAAAACCATAATACAAGACCCATCCAACTGCTCCGTGGTGTAAACAGGGTGACGTTATATCCCCGAAACTCTTCACCAATGCATTGGAGGATGTCTTCAAAACTCTACAGTGGGATGGACTGGGCATCAACGTCAACGGCGAAAGTCTCACGCATCTCCGCTTTGCCGACGACATAGTCATAATGGCCGAATCGCTGCAGGACCTGCAAAAAATGCTATCTAGTCTTAACTCTGCCTCGAGACGTGTTGGACTTGGATAAGACGAAGGTCATGTTCAATCAACACATAATCCCCGAGCCGGTCTCTGTCGAAGGTGTAGTCCTTGAAGTTGTCCAGAAATATGTGTACCTTGGGCAAACTTTGCAGATGGGAAGAGACAACTTTGAGGCTGAAATCACCAGAAGAGTGCAGCTTGGCTGGGTAGCATTTGGAAAGCTGCGTCACATCCTAGAATCATCTTTGCTACAATGCCTCAAGACCAAGGTGTTCGATCGATGCGTCCTACCAGTCATGACCTACGGAGCCGAGACGTGGAACTTGACAGTAAAACTGGCCCACCGGCTACATGTCACTCAAAGAGCTATGGAAAGGTCTGTGCTTGGTATCTCTATAATGGATAAAGTCCGGCCGGAATGAGGCCGTCCGAAAAAAGACCAAAGTGACGGACATAGTCTGGAAGTGTAGCAAGCTGAAATGGCAGTGGGCTGGCCACATTTGTCGTAGAACCGACGGACGGTGGAGTAAGCGGGTTCTCGAGTGGAGGCCACGCCTCGGCAAGCGAAGCGTTGGACGCCCTCCGGCCAGATAGACCGATGACTTAAAAAAGGCGGCTGGTAGGGACTGGATGGCAAAAACGGGAGATCGTGCCTTATGGCGTTCCCTGGGGGAGGCCTACGTCCAGCAGTGGACTGCAATAGGCTGAAATAGAAATAGATGGTGAAGAGTACATACATGTATGGAAATTGGATGGTATGGTACGCATGCAATGGCATTTATAATGTTGTGTTGACACCAAAATCAGCATGTGCTTAATAATTTCTAACATTTTTGTACTTAAATGATACAAATATAATGATTACCAAATATACAAGTCTTTGTTTTAATAACTTATAGGTACCTATGTTATTTCATAAGTTAACGAATTTTTAATCTTCCGGCTTTTGGCCAAAATCCTGGGAATTAAGCTGAATTCCTGATTCTGACATAATACTACGACATAGTAATAGGTATGTCCCTGCAAGGAATTCAGACGATTTAGCATGCGTGCTGTGTGATGCCGGCTTCGAATAGGATCACCTAAATTCTAACCCGGGTAACGTTAGAAGCGACCTCATCCAAAGAATGGACAGAAGCGTTCCCAGTAAATGCAACATCTTGTACTGCGCTCGCAAGTCCTCAAGACGGGTATGGCAATACCCCTTCTTCAATAGAGTGTTGCTGTTGAAGTTATGCATTGCATCTATGCAATATTATGTTGTGGTGAGATTTTTACATGTGTATGTTGCCATGTGGATACCTACATTCCTGCCCTTATCCCAATCACTTGGGGACGGCGCAACACGTTTTGTTGAACACATAATCGTGTTGCAAAGGATTTGGCTTAATTTTACGACTGGCCGACTACCAGACGTCAACCCTCCTTGGGAATGCTTTTGTGGTGGATTAAACGCCACCATACGGATGGCCCTGGCTGTTTGGGTCGGGTTTATCCCTCGGTCGCCTCTTACGACCCCCACGGGAAGAGAGGGGGTGGTGCTAAAAATACAATAATTATATTGGTAAAAATTCTTCACACCATCGAATTAAGTTTGCACGCGCCAGTGCAGCGCCCGCAGTGCTGAGCGTGATACCTGTTTTACGGAAACTGTTATAACTTTCGTTTTAATTACTGAAATCGTATGTTTTATACATTATTGAATAGCTAATAAAATTTTCTATAGTTTGGCTTTGGCAATTTTGTGGATGTAAAAGAAAAAAAATAATTACAATCAGTTATATGTGTGAGATATCAGAAAAAAAATCATATTCATGAAAATATTTTTTTAAGTATACAAGATATGAAAATCTAGTGTATTAGCGAAATATAAAGCAGTGTAATACCTTTAAAATGATATCTCATATGTGCAAGTCGGTTAGATAGAACTCGAGATATTTGCATAAAACTGAAGGGCATAGCCGCCATCTTTGTGACGTCATAGATATCAGCTGTACCATTTTCCGAAGTTAAAACAGGCTGATCAGTCATCAGTAGATTATGACGAATCCAACGGTACCTGTTTTAGCCATTACGTATGAAGTGACGACGACTTTTCTCAAAATGGGTCCCCACCGCTAGACTATTAACCAGTCCTGTGCTTCGTAGGGCACGTCTTTTGATAGTTTATAAAAACTTGAATAGATACAACTTAAAAGTATCATTTTCTTGCCTAAACTGAGGCGATACCTCATGAGACGTAAGACGTGATACGAAAGACAGCGCGATATTCGAAACCGTATCTATATAAAATGATTAAAAACAGAAGAAACGCCGTCTATTCCCGTAAGACAGACGATTCATCTTCGACAGTCGGCGTCACAATTGTCATTACGTTTCACGTCTCATGTTTGTTAATTTGATAGTGCCTGAGGTCTCTCTCTTCGTGAGGGACACCGAGTCATTCAACAACCCGATGAACTCTGGTGTCAGAGTTTTTCAACCGCCTACTGCAAGTAGCAGGCCTCTGACATGGTTGTGTAACGACCGCCATCATAGACAGCAACCGGGACCGACGGCTTAACGTGCCCATCCGAAGCACGGAACCATCTTACTTTTCGGACAATCAGGTAGTTCATTCAGCCTGCAATAGTCATACTAACCACTGCGCCACATCGGCCTAAGGTGTATTAAGCTGACTGTAAACTGACGTTTGAATCCTAAAATGAAGCGATACACTTCAAACCCCTGAAGCAAATATTGGGGCAGTTGGGCCCGACAGACCTCTTGTAACTCGATACTTATCCAGTCCTGTGCTTCGGAGGGCACGTCCTTTGATAATTTATAAAAGACCGTGATTAGAAACAACTTAAAAGTATAATTTTCTTGCCTAGACTGAGGCGATAGTTTATGAGACGTAAGACGTGATACGAAAGACAGCGCGACGCTCGAAACCATTTCCATATAAAATGATTAAAAACAGAAGAAACTCTGCCTCATCTTCGACAGTCGGTGTCACAATTGTCATTACGTTTGACGTCTCATGTTTGTTGATTTGATAGTGCCTAAGGTGTATAAAATGCGTGCTTCGGATGGGCACGTTAAGCCGTCGGTCCCGGTTGCTGTCTATGATGGCGGTAAAGTAAAGTAAAGTAAAGTAAATAGCCCGGTCAATATCGACATCAAACATTGCAAACGCGCATGTAACTACCATTTTGTTATATATTGTTAGGTCCCTTGAGAGTAGTTAACACCCAAGTTTGCAACACTGAAAACCCTGTGCTGCCAATGTCAACGTCAAATCAAAATTTGTTCAGAAGTTTTTGCGCGTGTATCTCATGAACCGTGATAGCTAGAGAGTTGAAATTTTTACAGGTGATGTATGTCTACTGCTGCTATAACAACAAATACTAAAAACCAGAATTCAATAAATATTAAGGGGGGCTCCCATACAAGAAACGTGATTTTTTTGCTCGTTTTTCTGGATAATGTTTCGAAGGCTGTTTCTCGTGAACCGTGATAGTTAGATGGTTGAAATTTTCACAGATGATGTATGTCTATTACCACTATTACAACAAATACCAAAAACTAGTCAAGTGCGAGTCGGGCAACAGATATGATATTTCTGTCATTTTTATAAATGATGGTACGGAATCCTTTGTGCGCGAGTACAACTCGCACTTGGCCAGTTTTTTGTATTTGAAAATACATCATCTGTGAAAATTTAAAAGATCTAACTGTCACGGTTCATGACAAACAGCCTCAAACATTATTTACAAAACCAACAAGAAAACACGTTTCTTGTATGGAGCCCTGATTATTTATTGTATTCTAGTTTTAGTATTTTCTGTAATAGCGGCAACAAAAATACATCATCTGTGAAAATTTCAACTCTCTTTCTATCACGGTTCATGAGATACACGCGAAAAAACTACTGAACGGATTTTGATATGCATCATCTGCGAAAATTTCAACTCTGTAGCTATCACGATTCATGAGATACAGCCTGGTGACAGACGGATGAACGAACAGACAGCGAAGTCTGGCTAAGTGCAAGTCGGACAACATAATATGATTTTTTGAAAAAAATAAGGTAACAAGAGCTGTTACATTAGAAATTCTGTAATTTCACAGCTTTTTTAGCACTGCGGAAGAATTGCCCATCTTTGACTTGCTGTATCTTTGCAACCAAAAGACATAGTGTGCTCAGGTTTCGCTGAAATTGTAGCAAATTTAGTTATCTTTAATAAAGTTGAATGAAACGTACTTGAAAAAATCTTCGTTATGGTAGATTTTTATAAAAAACTGAAATATGGGCCAAAATTTCGCAGTTTATTGAGCACCGTGGAGGCAGCACAAGGTTTTCAGTGTTGCAAACTTGGGTATTGACTACTCTCAAGGGACCTTACAACATATAAAAAAATCGTAGTTACATGCGCGTTTGCAATGTTTATTTATTTTTATGTCGATATTGACGGGGCTAAAAGTAAAGTAAAGTAAAGTAAAATAAAGTAAAGTAAAGTAAAGTAAAGTAAAGTATCTTTATTTGCACGAAATCATAGTTGTAAAGTTCTTACACAAATTGTACAATTCAAATATATTTCGTATCATATGATTCGCCAGATTTTAGGCATGCAAAATCTTAAATATTAATAATTACATTTTAAATAATTTCCATGTCAATTTTATAAATTAATTTGTCTGTTATGTCAAAGCAATAATTTAATCTACATCATTTAATTTCAATATTATTAATTAATTACACAACCAGTCGTTACACAACCATGTCAGAGGCCTGCTACTCGCAGGCGGTTGAAAAACTCTGACACCAGGGTTCACCGGGTCGTTGAACGACTCGGTGTCCCACACGAAGAGAGAGAGAGAGAGAGAGAGAAGGTGTATAGAGCTGACTGTAAAATGACGTTTGGATCCTAAAATGAAGCGATACACTTCAAACCCCTGAAGCAAATATTGGGGCAGTTGGGTATGACAGACCTCTTGTAACTCGATACTTATCCAGTCCTGTGCTTCAGAGGGCACGTTCTTTGATAGTTTATAAAAGACCGTGAACAGACACAACTTAAAAGCGACATTTTCTTGTCCGAACTGAAGCGATAGCTCATGAGACGTAAGACATAATACATAGAAAATTTATAAAACAGAAGAAAAGCCATCCACGCTCTTGAGACACGCGTCTTATCGCTAACAGCCAGCATCACAATTGCCATTACGTTTCGAGTCTCATGTTTGTTAATTTGATAGTGCCTAAGGCGTATTAAACTGACTAGAAACTGACGTTGTGTCCGTTTCATAATGAGAAGTGTCAACGGGACAAAATTTTGCAAAAAATCTAATCTCCCGTATTTTCCCATTACTTTAGTTCTTATTTCATCAAAATCCGTCCAGTATTTCTAAAGTTATTGAAGTTTAAAAGTCAGCCACACTTTTAAAAGTTGTATTTACTCCGAAGTGGCACTCTATTTTCTAATTCTAAGAGATGGCATTCATAGAAACATACTTGCCAGTGTCAATTAAACTAATGCGTTTATTGTTGGTTTATTGAGACACTATAATCTGCATACTGCATGGGCAGTATTGGAAAATAGCAAAATGGTTGTAGGTTTCACCTATAGGCTTCTTGGAAAATAGCAAAAAGATAGCTACGAGTATTATACTGGCCTGCTAAAATAAAGTTCGCATGGTAGTTTGTCAAAAAGCGATTTCATTTTACACTATGTATTGATGTATTTCAGCTAAAGCATATTGATTGTTTTCGGATAAATATCTTTTTACCATAAAACTATCTATTTGTGGTAGATTATCAATTTGAGTCCCCTTTTTCGTATCTTTCTTTCATTTTACACTAATAAATATCAGAAATCACATAGACTGAACAGAACTTTGGTAAAGAAATTGGAATGACACAAACAGCCACAAGCGCTTTTCTTTTTGCTGGTTAGTAGCTATGTTCCAAAACTACCTATACAGTGCGGTCACATACCTCACTGTATTTTCCCATTGTCCCAATAAATGCGTAAATTTAACTGGCACTGGCAAATTTGTCTCAATGAATGCCATACAATATAGTATATAGAACTTAAAAAGAAAAGTGCCACTTCTGAATAAATACAACAAAATCAAATTCTGAAAGTGTAGCTGGTTTTAAAAATTCAATAACTTCAGGAAAACTGAACGGATTTTGATGAAACAAGAAATAAAGTAATCAGAAATGACTGGAAAATAGCTTGTGATATATTAAAGTGCAAAATTTTGACCTATTGACACTTCTCATTGCGTCCCAGGCAACGCAGTGTCTGTGGAGAGCGTGCAAAAACCCATGCCGCTCCCGTATACGGCTTACACGGCCATATAAAATCTTGCTTTAGACACTGAATAAATCGTCTGACACAGACGTATGATCGAGGCCAATGACAAAACTGACGTTTGAATCCTAAAATGAAGCGATACACTTCAAACCCCTGAAGCAAATATTGGGGCAGTTGGGCCCGACAGACCTCTTGTAACTCGATACTTATCCAGTGCTCAGTTTCTGGGGCCACGTTTAGCCGGCAGTCTTTGGGTCGATCAGACGGTTGAGAATAAAATATCGAAATGTAATTCAGAAAATTGACGTGAGTATTGGTATTTTAGAAAACCTGCTAATCTGCTACATTTGCTATTACCATATGTATTCTGTTCTATTACCCACTCACTACAGCCGATGATGTGGTGCAGTGGTTAGTATGACTGCCTGCCACGCAGAAGGTTCCGGGTTCTATTCCCGGTGGGGTCACTCACAAAGTTGATATGATGATTATTATAAAAGCAAGCATAGGTACTTCGCAAAAACGCTGTCACTGACATAGTACAGACAGACCCTATATACAAATATTGGTACAGTTGGCTTGAATAGACCACTTGTAATATAATAACTACTAACTCATCCCTTCGAACTCAGATGTGGTATCAAATCACATCGGCAAACAAAATAGAATCGTTCATTTAATACAGGATGTAAAAAAATACTGCGAATATTTTAAGGGGTGAACCAGTCCATCAAACTGAACCACTTTCTCCAAGAAACATATGCCGAAATATGAAAAAAAAAATTGGACTTCCCATACACCGTCCAAGTCAATTTGTATGGGAGTGTTCCTTGGGGAAAGTTGTTCTGTTTCATGGGCTGGTTTAACCCTTGAAATATTTGCAGAATAAATTATTATTTTTGAACCTTCTACACCTATTTATCAAAATTATTTTATTCTGCCTGTGCTTCGTAATTTGAATGTTTTCTTCTTTACTGTTACTACGCTGCTTTCTACTTTTGCTCCTTTGATAACATTTTGGTCCTAAAGGGTTATTTTTTTTATTAGACTATTAATGACTTTGTATTTTGCACCTTTGATATTTTGTAGCTTTAAGATTTATTGCAAAAGTAATCTTGTAGAATTTTCACGTTTTCCCTGTTTGTTTCCTACCAATTGAGTATTTTTTAATAAATACTAGCTTTCCGCCCGCAGTTTCACACGCGGTATTTAGCTGTTTGGTTGGTCTATTAAAAAAGTTTAAAATACATTGCATTTCGAAACGCAACTCAAATAATCGTTCTGAATGGAGTTCAACTACTCTACAACAGATGGCGCCACTACTTCACTTAATTTTCTAGTTGAGGGATTGGAAAAGCCTTTATATCTTTAAAAATACGCCCTTTAAGTTAAAACGGAAACATTCTTGTTCGATGGGGGATGAAGGGCTATTGCACTATATAAGTCCCTTTATCGTACCGGGAATCCTTTTAAAGTTTTATCGGCACGCACATTTTATCAACTTAGTTTTATTATATAATATGATGTAGTCCTTATTAATTGATATTCAGCCATTCCACATGTTTAGTTCATAGTTTTTTTTTCCTATTGGTCCATTCTGGAAGGGTCTATAAGATCATAACATAAGCTTTGTCTTTAGTTAGTTGATATCAACTTTTCATGCAAAATTACGTTCCGTTCTTATGAGATTCATAGAGATAACTAGGTATATTAAAATTAATTATGTATGTGGTTTAGCGTGTAACGAATTTACCTACATGCTGGACACTAGCAAAGGAATTCCATACAACTTTGCTGGCGCGATCGGAGACATGACACATAATGGGAAATTTGCGTAGGTACCTTTACTTAAAAGAAATTAACATATTATGTCCTAGAATGTTTAGGCAAAATTTTCTCTCCTTAATGTTACTATTGTATGTAATTATGTGTGTGTTTGAATGCGTATAACTTACCTTATCAGAGTGTGACATCTCGCCCTTAGAATACTTAGAAGATCTCCATCTCTTGAATCTTTATTTTCTTCATATAGCCTCGTCGAGCAGAGAACTGAGTCGAGACCGATGGAAAATTTGTAAGGCAAAATTTTTTCTCTTCTTTAGGTTAGGTACTATTGTATGTAATTATGTATGTGTGTGTGTGTGTGTGTGGTGCATGCGTATAACTTACCTTATAAGAGTGTGACATCTCGCTCTAAGAATGGATAGAAGGTCCCCATCTCTTGAATCTTTATTTTCTTCATATAGCCTCGTGGAGCATAGAACTGAGTCGAGACCGATGGACAGACAATCCGCTAGTTGTTTTGTGAGTTCCAGTTCTTTAGGGTCGGTGGTGAGATCCTTTTCCTGTAGGAAAAGAAAAAAATTACGTTATATCATCTTCTTGTCCCGTGACGCCAGCTTAGAATAGCTTCATCCCACTTCTTTGCAAGAAGCGACTAAGGGATGAGAGAGATTTATGTGTATTACATTTTTTAGCGACGGACTGACAACCTGTAACTATAGTGATGGTCGATTTTTCTGAAGCCCACAAATATTTGTAAGACGTGTTGATAGCGACCGAATTTTCGGTCGTTAACGCTCTGCCTACCCCGCAAGGGATATAGACGTGATACGTGTATGTATGTTATCTACCTTAGATCATATTTCGCTTGTCAAATCAAAAGATGACCTAAATACTCCAGTATAAAGAAAAAAGTATAGTCCAACATGAAAAATGTCAAAACTACGAACGAAGCATTAGTTAAAAGCTACCTATTACTCCCGAAGGAACGTATTATGTTATGGTACATCAAAGGTGCCATTAGAGGCGCGTTTAGATGGGACAGTGGATTGGCATGACTACTGTACTGACTGAATTGTTTTTACTTGAAAAAAAAGACATCTGGCAAACTAATAGTAGAAAATATATCAGCAAGGAAAATATAATTTATGCCATGGCATTGACATGATTTTGACAGGCTTTTAAAAGTGGCCAAACATTAGTTAAAAGTTATTCTATTACTCCCAAGAACGTATTACGTTATGGTACATCAAAGGTACCATTAGAGGCGCGTTTAGATGGGACAGTGGATTGGCAAGACTACTGTCGTGTCCAGTAGTTTTATTATACATATTTATGTCTAAAAGAAACTATAACAGTTGATTATAATGGCTAGTTTAGTTGGGAGAGTTGTCTAGCCTACACACTGTCCTATTATTTCAAATACACAACAATTTTAATCGAAAGCTCGAGTATTCGTCTAAAAAACACGGTTCTCTCTGTTTTCGTGTGCTGCAATGAGTCGTCCAACGACCCGATAAACCCTGGTGTCAGAGGTTTACGACGGTTGAATAATATAAAAAAGGCATACGTTTACTACACCAAAACGTTTCTAACTTTGATTTCAAACAATTAGTATTTTTACCATCTTTGTCGGTCGGTATACCCAAAAACTATCTTTATTAGAAATCATCCCTATATTTTTTAAACACGTGCTAAAAACGCAAAAAGATTACACGTTTGAATCTTATCTGGACGTTATATTTTTTATTCTGTGCCATTATCCCTTCAGGTGTCGTAAAATGTTAGATTTATGAGAGCGAAAAAAACGGCGAAAAGTTCAAGATGGCGTCAGAGATAAAGGTCAATTAAGTTCGCGTGAGATGGAAGAAACAGGTGTATAGGATGGTAAAAATATATTGTACTAGCTGCCCGTCAGCGGTTTCACCCGCTGCAACCTATTATTCCGCGGGAAAAAAGCATTATTCGCCAAGAGATGTCGCTGTTAGTTTTCAGCGAAAACGTTTAAAACGCGAATCGGCTCAGTCACGCCACCTATTTCAAAAATATTGGAAAATGCGAGATCCCGTGGAAATGAGACATTTTTCCGTGGTAAAAAGTATCCTATGTGTTATTCCAGATGCCCTTTTATATTTTTGAAAAGTTTCGTGTCAATCTAATCAGCCTTTTTTGCGTGATGTCGTAACAAACACACACACAAACATCCGCCTTTATAATATTAGTAGGATTCATCTGCTTTTGTGCAGAAAACGTGGTAAAATTGTGATAAACTAAAGTACGACTATTCGAATAGGCCATATTTGACAGCTGTCAAACCCACATTAGATGACATGTCAACAAAGAAAAATAGTTTTTAAGTCATTAACATGATTTTGACAGCAGTCAAATATGGCCTATTTGGCCGTACTGTAGGGTTTCTGACGGAAAGAGAGGCAGAAATAGATCGAGGTGCACTAACTTCACCCAAATAAAGAAGAAAGCAAATGTCGTGTCATATCAGACGGTAAAGACACTAGCAGAGAAGAGAGAAGCTTCAAAATTGAAGCCTAACTCTCAAAAAAATATTTCTAAGCTAATTATATGGTTTAGTGCTATTTTTAATTTTCCTGATACAAGGGCTTTCTATTCCACCCTACACCTTAGTATATGTAGGTAGGTAGCCTTTGTGTCCTATTTATACTCACCATGTGATATTAAACTAATAATACCAAAGCTTTTTTAAAACAAAGCTAATGATATTAAAAAGGCCAACCTGTACCATAATTTGTGGCAAAACATTTCA
Source organism: Phthorimaea operculella (assembly GCA_024500475.1). Lineage (NCBI taxonomy): Eukaryota > Metazoa > Arthropoda > Insecta > Lepidoptera > Gelechiidae > Phthorimaea > Phthorimaea operculella. The sequence continues at coordinate 366,695 of JANFCV010000217.1, forward strand.
ATAATACCTTTTTAATTGTCGGCTATAAAATAAACAATTTTGCGGTCGGTAGCCAACCGTATTCACTTTTAATGACAACTATCAGTTTTGGATGTAAACCCTTGCCTTGTTAAGGTAATTTTATTTCAAATGCTTTTGGGCAGTGATCATTGCGGCTCTCTTTACCGGGAGTAACAAAAAGGGTATAACAAGCCGAAAGGAGGTCAAGGTACTCATGAAACTGAACAACTTTCCCCATGGAACATGGGTCGAAATATGAAAAAAGAATTCGTACCTCAAATAGTAAATCAATCAAATCAGCTGATCGGATATTTTGTACGGGAGATCCAAATTTTTTGTTGATTTGATTTTGATGACAATAATTTATCTGCGTAATCCTCACGGAGATTCGACTTTTTAGTAGTTTTTTTTAGAGTAGGTATATTCATCCTAAAAATTTTTTAACCTGTCTCATGTAAATTTCTACAAAAAATGCCGGCAAAATATACATTTCCGCCGAAAACAAAACCCAAAACTGCGTTAGTATTCAAATTTAGGTCTGCTTACATGCCAAGGCGGCGCTTAAGATCCCACAGCGATGCAGATAAGAAAACAAGCTTTAATTAGACGAAAAAAGTACCCGACTACACCACATATCGTTGCCGTGTGGAGTCGGCTTAGAATAGCCATCACTCCATATCTTGCCCGTGGGTGTAATAAGCAGCGACTAAGGGATCTGAGAGTTAAAGTATATTGTTAAATTTTAGGCGACAAGCTGACAACCTTTCGCTATTGCAATACACAGTCTGCTGAATGACTCTCAAACTTTTGTCAGACATGGTGTAAATGGCTGGTTTTCATCGTCTCGCCTTATTTTGATAGGTAACGTGCATTTTGCTTCAAATTATGAGACGATTTTACTCGTGATCATCTTCTTGCTTTTCTAAACCTATAGCTCGATTATGTATTATGAAAATATAGGAACACAAGGTGAATATTTCACACATTTATTTTCTTCTGTTTTTCTAGGCAGTGAACAAAAATGGTGGTAAGTATATCACCAAGAAGACTAATAAAAAGTTTGAGCTCTGTTACACTTTGCACAGTCGGCAAAACCAACTCTTATTTAGACGGGCGCAGAATTAGTTTAAAAACCCAGTTGGACCCTAATTAGCGGTCTCATTATTGCCGCCAATAAGATTATACTGTGGAAATAAAAAGAATGAACGGGCCAACGGTATTTGGGTTTTTATGACACAGTAGCTGGGGACTGTAAAACGGATATTACACTTAGCCCGCCGACAGGACCCGATTTCGCATACATCGCTGCTCTCTGTCTGTGGGACACCATTTCGTCCAACGACTACGTTAGAAGTCAGAGGCATACTTCTTGTAGTAGGCGGTAGAAAAACTCTTGACACTTCTGACACGATCGTTCAGTAGGTCGTTTGATTTGTTTTTCTTAACAGCTGTCAAAAAGGCCTCAGTGGGGGAGGTCTATGCCCAGCAGTGGACCAGCATTGTATGCCAAATCGGACCTTCTCCGCAGGGTAGTGTAAATATCCAATAAAACCTGGTTATTGTTATACGCTAATACATTTTGATGACAATCGGCGAATTGATTTTTTCGGTTGGTATTGAAGTTTTACAACTGAGATTTTTATGAGAATAAACATTATTACTTTGTGTGGATGTACCGCCAGTTTTGAACATTGCTAAGTTTTATTTATTTTCCAAGAAAAGTACGAAAATTTTGTAATGTTGGGTGTAACGACTACGGTCGTAAATTCATAATTACCAAAATCTTCGTGGCTCGTAAAAAAATACGACAAATTACATATCTATAAATAATTAATCGAAAAACTGTTGTTTCAAAAGGCCTTCGAAGAATTGAGAGGACATCTTCTGTTATTTTTTCGTAGACTAAAAAAGAACTAAAATAGCGCACTAAAAATCTACTTTCTGTCAAACAAGTAAAAACAAAATTTAGAGAAGAAACACACGACGAAGACCTAAGCAAAAATATGCACCCGTCAAATCTTAATCTATCACTGAAAACCGCATCAAAATCTGACCACTGGTTTTGGAGATAAATGGCTACATCGAATTGCACACACATACACACACAAACATTCATTTTCGCCCCAAACGCATATACGGTCTTCGTCTCGTAGTAGTGGATAATAAAAATTATGACATACCTACTGAAATTGTGTGTGTTGAATAGTGAAACTTCATGCGATGACCTTTGACCAGCAGCGCATTTTCGTTTACTGTCCTACTCATCATCATCATCTTCCTGCCCTTATCCCAATTACTTGGGATCAGCGCAACGCGTTTTGTTAAACACAAAATTGTGTTGCAAAGGATTTGGCTTAATTTTACGACCGGCCGCCTACCAGACGTCAACCCTCCTTCGGAATGCTTTTGTGGTGGATTAACCGCCACCATACGGTTGGCCCTGGCTGTTTGGGTCGGGGTTTTTCCTCGGTCGCCTCTTACGACCCCCACGGGAATAAAGGGGGTGGTGCTATTCTACTCTGCCGGCACCACACACCACACGGCAAGTTTAGTTTACTGTCCTACTATTACTCCAGTATAGTTACTAGAGCAGTCTAAACGCTCCCGATGCATTAGACGTCCACTCGCTACCGGCGCCCCATATAATACGTAACGTTCAGGGTTGCCAGCTAAAAACTAAATTAAATAGAACTGTTGCCAGCTAAAAACTAAATAATGTTGAACTGAGCGTGCTTCCTTTCTACAGTCCAGAAAAAAAGAGTAGAAATTAAATAAAATGGAACTAAATTTTTTTCATACTAAATTGTTGCCATTCATAGCCAATGTTCCCATTAAATTTTGAAATTTCATACAAAGTGGCGCCCTCATTTCTTGTCAACTCTTTTTTGCTGCACTGTATGTAGCAGCGCATTTTCGTTTACTGTCCTACTATTGCTCCAGTATAGTTACTAGACCAGTCTAAACGCCCCCGATGCATTAGACGCCCACTCGCTACCGGCGCCCCATATAATACGTAATGTTCAGGGTTGCCAGCTAGAAACTAAATTAAATAGAACTGTTGAGAGCTAAAAACGTATAATATACAGGGTATTAATTTAAATGCGTGCCATAGCTAGGTGGGTTAAGTATAGATAAAGGATGCCATAAAAAAAATCAGAGTAAAAAAATCTTTTTTTTTTTTTTTCGGATTTTGTCAATACATTTTTGACACTGTTGTTGGTTAGAGAGTGTCCATACAAGTGCTTTAGTCTAAACAACTTTGAGATTGAACCAATTTCGGCTGAGATATAGGCATTTGAATTTAATTAAATGTCAGCCAAGTAAAAAAAAATGTTACTGGGATTTTTTTCAATATTTTTTACGGCATCCTTTATCGATATTAAACCTACCCTGAAGCTATGGCACGCATTTAAATTAACACCCTGTATAGAACTGAGCGTGCCTCCTTCCTTTGCGTTTCTTATACGAGGCATGAAATTCAGTGATTCAGTGTTACAGTTTTTTTTACCGGCTTAAGAAGATTTTCTTCATTTCATTTCATATTTTAGTACAGGTTTTATGGTAAATTTTCAAAGATATTCTTAGAATATTGACGTTTCTTAATAATTATTATCAACCCTACAAGATGTACACTAACAACTATCTCCTCTTGAGCCGAATGTTTTATTATTTATACAGCGTGTTACCGGCGAGCGGACATTTATTCGAAATGGTAATTCTAGCCATTTATACAGGATGTAAAAAAAAAATGTTTAATGGGTGAATCAGCCCATGAAACTGAACAACATAGGTCGAAATATAAAAAAAACAATTTGGACCTCCCATGTAAAAAGTACTACTAGCCGGCCGAGTCAATTTGTATGGGAGGCCTAAATTTTTTTTGCCATTTCGACCTTTGTTCCTTGGGGAAAGTTATTGGCTGGATCACCCCTTAGATATTTGCAGTTGATTTTTTTACACATCATATGAACAACGTTTACTATAGGGCCATTGCCTAATTGCCGTGTGGTAGCGGCTGGCGATACTGCCACCCCTAGTCCACTCAAGGTGTTTCATAAAAGGCGACGTAGAGTTTTTGACCTCAGCTATTGTCGATTATGGTCAACCGCAGACAGGCGGCTGGTTATAAAATATAGCCAAATCCTTTAGCTACATGATTTTGTTCTCTAACAAAGATATGGGGTGATGCTATTCTAAGCTACCGAAATTTTCTTTGTAAACGTACCTTTATCAAATCGTTACGTAAACATTGCAACCCTTTACACAAATCAAAACTTTCGCCCTCCAAACAAAACAAAGAACAGTTGTCATAAACCTAATGGGTCAAGTCAACTTAGTAACAAAATTAAGCAACCTGGCGAAAAGGTTGCCGACGTCTGATTGAAGGACATCAAAATTAACTGGGCGGAAAACGTGCGTTACCCCTTTAGTTTTGTACCGGGTAGAAAAAATTGGAAAAGTGTGAGTCGGACTCGCGCACGAAGTGTTCCGTTATTCCGTACCATTTTGTATAAAAATCGCACATAAATCACGTTTGATGTTTGGGAGACCCCCTTAGTTTTTGTGTTTTTCGACTTTTTAACCCGGCGTCGTCCAGGTGGGAAAATGTTACATTAAGATCCACGTTGGGTAAAAAAAACCCGTATTTATATCATAGTGTATTTTGGAAACTAGTTGAAAATATTCATAAAAATCTTTGTTTATGAATGGTACTATTCATATATTTTGCCTGAAAAATAAAAACAACATCGAAATACAAAAGTAACAGCTTTTATTATCTGTTTTTATAAATCACTCAAAAACTGTAACAAATAAAATAGGTTAACTCTTTTAGACCCTTTAAAGTATGAAAATATAGTTTTTTAACAATTATTTTAGTTAATACGGCTTAGTTGTCTTAGATCTTAATGTAAATAGTACATTTTATAATGAGAGAACATTCTGTAACATTAATTATTTTCAGTCCTCAAATTTGCATATGTTGCGTACATCAGAATGATGTGTTGCGGGCAGATAAACTTTTGACATCCATGACAGGTATTGGTGGTCTTTCTGTCTTTTTATGCTGGACATTCTAGACACCTTTTGCGGACACCTGGAAGCTTGGGTGGCGATTCTTCGACCAAATAATTAAAAAAGTTGTCACGCTATAATGGCATAAAATGATGACATCGAAAGCCACGTTGGGTCAAATATACCTTTTTGAACTTTGCAGGCGTCCAATATCTCTCTTAAATGTCACACGATGATTGCGATGCACTGTCTAATGAATAAAACAAAGTCTTATCTCCAGCTACTAAAAAAATCAACATGTGTGTACAACTTATCTTGAAAATACCGGCAAAATAAAAAATGACGGGTCAATTTGACCCAACGTGGATGACGCCGGCCGGGTTAAGTATTTGTTGTCGTGGCAATAGTAAGTAAGTATAAACACTTTATTGCACAAAAATAATAAGACAGAGTACAAGAACATTTAACGTTCGTATGCGCAAAGGCGGCCTTATCGCAAAGAACGATCTCTTCCAGACAACCTTTGGGTCGATGATAACGCATAGAAAACAGAGCAGTGCGAGAGCAAGTGATAGAAAAGAAATAACAAATTAAATACATGTTCTGTGAAAATGTCAACTGTCTTACTACTACCGTGTTCATCAGATACAGCTTCCGAACATCAAAACCGAAAACAGAATTTTTTTCTGGGATTTTTTCACAGGTTTTTGTATGGGAGCCCTCTTGATTTTTATATAATTCTATTTTTTTGTATTTGCTGTTATAGTGGCAAGAGAAATACGGAATCTGTGAATTTCTACTCTCTAACTATTACGGTTTATGATATACGGACAGACGGACAGACAGCGAAGTCTCAGTAATATGGTTCCGTTTTCACCCTTTGGGTACGGCACCCTAAAAAACGGGGTAAAAAATAGGATATTTAGGTCGTAAAGTATGTATTTTATGGGGAACGTTGTAGTTGGAGAAAATTGGTATTGCAAAAGTTGGTAAGGAATAATAAGAGAAGATAATCATCATAAAGTTGATGACCTTTTGGTGTTTTAACACACTCACTGCACTGAAGTTTGACAGCACATATTCTTAGTTTTTTAAGTTATTAAGCTTAGATTTTTTTAAAATTTAGTTTAACAAATAAATAGATGGCAATTACCAATCTCCCAGCCAATAGTTTGACGCAGAATACACACGTATTGGTGGTTATCAAGTAGCCGGCCGACATTGCGCACGAACTGATGACACGCGACATCATTGTGACAGCTGTCATATACATGGCACTTACCGTTTGACGCAGAATACACACGTATTGGTGGTTATCAAGTAGCCGGCCGACATTGCGCACGAACTGATGACACGCGACATCATTGTGACAGCTGTCATATAGATGGCACTTACCAATCTCCCGGCCAATAGTTTGACGCAGAAAACACACGTATTGGTGGTGATCAAGTAGCCGGCCGACATTGCGCACGAACTGATGACACGCGACATTATAGTGACAGTTGTCATATAGATGACACTTACCAATCTCCCAGCCAATAGTTTGACGCAGAAAACACACGTATTGGTGGTTATCAAGTAGCCGGCCGACATTGCGCACGAACTGATGACACGCGACATTATTGTGACAGCTGTCATATAGATGACACTTACCAATCTCCCGGCCAATAGTTTGACGCAGAAAACACACGTATTGGTGGTGATCAAGTAGCCGGCCGACATTGCGCACGAACTGATGACACGCGACATTATAGTGACAGTTGTCATATAGATGACACTTACCAATCTCCCAGCCAATAGTTTGACACAGAAAACACACGTATTGGTGGTTATCAAGTAGCCGGCCGACATTGCGCACGAACTGATGACACGCGACATTATTGTGACAGCTGTCGTTAGCGTTCTGTTGGACAAAAATAATAGAATTATAGCCAAGGTTTCATAATAAATAATAGAATCATAGCTCAGATTTTACTGGCTGCAAAACTAAAAGATCGTCTGACAGTAGTAGTTTTATAAATAATTTCCCGAATGGCCAGCATATTATATTAGCCGTGTGGTGCCGGCTTAGAATAGCATCACCCCATATCTTACCCGTGGGTGTCGTAAGAAGCGACTCAAGGATTTTGAGGTAGATGTGTACACTCTGATTTACGAACGTACCGAAATTCGCTAGATGGCAGCACTAGGTTTTTAAAACGCGCTATCGTTGTGATTTTCCGTGTCTATTATAAGAATTTAGGGAACCACAATGATGCTGCCTAAAACGTTCGCTGTTCAAAACGCATAATTTTTGTAAGCTGCTTTCGAATGAAAGTGAAGAAAGTGGCCAATAAATTGCATTCTGATTTGCCCCCGTCGTAGTGGTGTGTATGTAGGGGGTAGGCGTCGGTTATTATAAATAAGAACAACGTGCGTCCGGTATTGTAGCTAGTTTAATACTACCAAACAAGGCGCTCGCGCGCTCCTTACAGTACACGTAGTCTACTAGAAACCCTTATAGTTTCGGTAAGTCTGTCTGTCTGTCTGTTTGTCTGTATGCCGCGCCCTTATAACTCCGTCAGTTTTAAAGCTATCGACATCAAATTTGGTGTGAAGATACATCGTGTAGACCCAAATTTAGAAATGTTGAGAAAAAAATATTTTAAAAGTTTTTTGGGCCCCCTCCCATACAAGTGAAAGGGGGGCAAAAAAAATATTTTCTTCTGTAATATTGAGTAGGGTATCGCTGAATAGGTCTTTTAAAATCAAGGGGAGGTTTCTTTGAAACAAAGTCACTAAAATGTTTCTGTCTCGAGATATTTGCTTTTAAAAGCAACTACTTACGTACGTAAGTACTTTTTTGAGCCATAATTTGTTCCAGCTGTAACTCCTAAAGTATAAACGAAAAAAATATGGAATATACTTCTTAATTTGAAGTTACCATGAAAACTATAACGGATACTGTACGAGAAATTTCAGAGAAATAAAAGTCTTTCTATTTGCGGTTGGTAATCATACAGCTGCAAACAAACCAGCAACAAAATTAACTTTGTAACGCTGAATAACCTGATATTTAAACGTTGACTACAAAACCCTATTTGTGGGCGTGTCTGACACGCTCTCGGTCGGTTTTTTTATTCATATAAACGCTTCGAGCAACGCATCTTCCGTCCCGTTCCGTATAAACGCTTTCAACCTGTGCATGCAACCTGTGCACCTTACAAACAACGTATCCCTCGCTGAAGAAACAGCTGCCCACTTGGTACTACACTGCAAAGAGGTGGCAACATACCGGGCAAAGCACCTCGGAAATCCGAGGTCAATTCCTGAGGCACTCAGTGATTTGGTAGGGTTGCTGAGCTTCCTCAGGGAACTAGGATGGCTCGAGTAGGGAGCCCCCACCCTCCACGCAAAATAGGCGCATGTAGACGTCGAGTTGCGGATAACAGCCCGTTTAACCATTACTATTACCATTACCATCCCTCGCTGCCAATTCGCAATCGATAGAAACAATTCTGACTAGATCTATGCTCCATATTCATTTTCTGGTTGTAATAATGCATTTAAAAAAAGATAGGTATGATCGTCGCAAAGTGCTTAAAAAATATCAGCAAGTTTACGCCCTGATATCTTCTAAATATGACAACAATTTCAACAGAACAGATGATATGGGCATAGAATATGTTAGTGACAGCAAAATGATGCCACTATTAACTAGTGGAGATTCCGAACGGGGAACGTGGTACACCCAGGACTAGGGTTGCCAGGTGTTAGGATAAAGCAGGACATACGTAGGATTTTTGATTGCCTGTCCGGCCAAAATAAGCGGCGTCCGGTCAGTTAAGATTTAGGTAGGATTTTTCAATTTCGAAATTGGCGAACGCACAGTCGAGGATAGCCGACCGCTGTCGCCCCTGCCCGCTCCCCTGCGTTACCTACTTAGCTTGATTTTGCTTTTGTTTTATTAAAATACAATCAAAAAATCCCGGAATTTTCATTAATTTTTTTAAGAACAAAATTTTTCAAAAATGCAGCGTGTCTGGACTTTTTGCCCAAATGTAACGACAAAAACAAAATTAGTTTTACACTTTTAATAAAAAAAATGTTTACAAAAAGCAAGGTGTTCTTATTTTTTACCCAAATGTTAGGCCAAACTCACAGGTCTGTCCGGCTTTTGCGTATGAGGACCTGGCAACCGTAATTATAGCCCTCATACAAAAAGTTGTATAGTTTCATCACAAACTAAAGAGTTGACAAAAGGTTTACTCGACCATATTTAATATTTTCGCGATGGTCATTTGTTACATTGCCAGGGTTGCGACTGTCAAAAATCTGAAAGTATAAGAATATCGAGAAAGCAAAATCTGACACAAGAATGTAATATGACTAATAGTATCAGGTGTTACTTTGCGGAAGTCTATCTTGCGGTTGTACGTGTGGTTCACTCAGCAGCATAACCTGCCATCATAAGTGCGGAAGAAGCTTAACATATTTCTATCACTTTCAACGTGATATGATTCTGAGCCAATTTTAACCCGGGAAATATGACGTTCGTGGCAACCATCTTCTTAGTTACCTTGATTTTCTCAGAGATTCCAGTTCATTCTACTAATCATCAGTAAGCGTTAAAATCGTCGCTAGTAATGAGTGAGCCATCTGTTAAGGCGCCCCGCGCACCGTCTCCCTAATTTGTTTCGTGGTCTAATCATCACCATCTTCCTGCCCTTATCTCAATTACTTGGGGTCGGCGCAACACGTTTCGTTGAACACAAAATCGTGTTGCAAAAGGATTTGGCTTAATTCTACGACCGGCCGCCTACCAGACGTCAACCCTCCTTGGGAATGCTTTCGTGGTGGATTAACCGCCACCATACGGTTGGCCCTGGCTGTTTGGGTCGGGTTTATCCCTCGGTCGCCTCTTACGACCCCCACGGGAAGAGAGGGGGTGGTGCTATTCTACTCTGCCGGCACCACACGACATTTCTTTGTCTGATCATGTCTTCAACATTTTCGGCACACCGTCTCTTACATCCCGTATGAGCGTTTCTTAAAATTTATGCCACTGATTTCAAAAACACTAAAAATAAAAAAAGTTATTGAAAGTGTTGTTGTATTTATAAATATGATAGCGTGTTTAATTAATATTTGTTTTATTTAAACAGAACTTCATTTAATTTAGGTTTTTCATGAAAAATACATCAAAAACTGAGGAACGGAAAACTGAACGTTCTTATTTTGCTACTTCTTTTTTCACAAAAAATGTGGAAAGCAGTCTTTGAATCCCATATATTTTGAATTGTTTTCTATAACTTTAAGATCGAATAATTATGTTTCTACAGAGAAGGAACAATTAAAGTTGTATATTTCTAGAAAACATGCTTATTTATATTTTTTTTGCTACCAAGTCCCAAAAACTTCCATAAAAGTTTCATTCAAATGAAAAATAAAAAAGTGAGGTTGCTTAAATGTATATCACAGTCTTCTTCTTTTTTTAACTCAATATAAAACGTAAAGCTTTAGTACTTTGCTATTAAAAATACATCACAAAACCAAAATTAAATTAAAAATATTATGGGACAGTTACAAAAAAGGATTCGTTGGTAGCAAAATAAAACTATAAGGCAGAGTGTACAAAATTGTAAAAAAATGGCAGGGTTCTTCACTATTTTGATAGTTCTTCTAATGAAATGAATATACATACAAAATTTCAAGAAAATCGTTGGATAATATTAGGACGTCGAAAACCGTCCTAATATTATATTTATATGTTCGTTAAAACTGTAAAAAGTAAAAATTCGTTACAAAGTAAAAAGTAAACTTTGGAGCAAAGTTCATAAATGTTGTGGGTAGATGAAACGTTATTTTTCAATAAATATTCACAATACCTAACTTCATGGAACAAAAAAAAATACCGGGATTAATATACGTTATAGACGTGGCTTTATAATTTCCTACTTTGTAACCAGCATTTCCACTTATACGTGACTATGGGAAAGTTGCAAAAAGGAAGTCACGAATACATGATTCACGAGCGAAGAAATTTGATTGACGTGATTAGAATTGTTGATTGATCTAGTAAAAGTCATCAAGTTGTAGTGTAAGTTACAATCTATGTACAAGTCATAAAAACAAGTGAATATTTGTTGTCAACTCTCCTTAAATTGGTCGCAAAAACCGAACGTAAAAAAATTCAGCACCGATACCCCGCGCTCCCCGCACACTGACACCAGTAGATGACAGTTCATGTCAATATGGCGGCCTCAAATGGCGTTTTGGTATTGCTATTTTATTCAGACTCAATAAAATTGGTAAATTTAATTAATTTTAGGGGTCTAAATACGGTCACAAAAACTGGAGTATTTTTTGGAACTTTTTTTGGGACAAGTTTAAAATTTAAATTTAATATATAAAACGTCGTAGCGCTTCTAATACGCCAGTCAAATATGGACCGTCTTAAATTGGAGCAAAGGCTATAATAGAAATTTACGCTATGTTTCTTACAACTTTATGGAAAAAAATTGCTTCAAGTAAGACAGAAATGAAATGGGACACATGACTTTTCATACATTGTAATTTTTGAGTGCTTTCATACATTGTTATTTAATTCCGTTTTTTGAATGAATTGTATAATAAAAATGCTTTAAAGTATTTTTTTATGTGAAATTAATTAATAAAGTATACTTAGAACGCATAAATACAAGCTAAACACGTTATAAAAATTTGTTATTCATCCTCAAAGTTACGGGACAGTGCCCAAAATGCGATTGGCATAAATTATGAGAAACGCTCGTATAGTGCATTGACTTCTTGACTGTGATCGAGTCAATTTTTTTATAAGTTCGACCTATTTTCTTTAGGGAACTTTTTCAGTCTCATAGACTGGATATTATAACAGCCGATGTGGCGCAGTGGTTAGTATGCCTGCCTGCCACGCAAAGGTTCCGGGTTCAATTCCCGGTGTAGTCCGAGTTCTTAATTAACAGTTTGTATGGAGGTATGGTCCCATCTGGCAGAAATCATGAAACTTGGCATGTGTGTAGCTTACATGTGTAAGCTTCAGGAAAGAAGGAAGTTGGACCCCTGCTTCCCCTTACCCTTTTATGTCCCAAATTTCAGTTATCTTTATTTTTCTCGGAAACGATTAAAGATAGGAGAAATTTGTCAAGATAAGAAATATTCCTTATAAAATTGTCTACATAATTGTTCTTGGGTCAATGTTGATGGGACTTATACTTTTCGAGTTATGCTTCTGGGAAACCCATCATTTGTTTGAAGGTGACTTCCAGCTCTGAATTAGCCATAACTACCATGTGATAGAATATTCTTTCAAACTTGCTATTGGTTGTTGTTAGTTAGGTAGTCTTCAAAGGAAATCCGCAGAGACAACACTTCAATCACGCCTGTGGGGTGGGGGAGGAGGCAAAGTTTATTTTTTCCGAGCTGAACTTGAGGACTTCTGACTCCTTAAGTAAATGTGACACGAGAAATTGAGTATCATTTTCGAATAAAACAAGAACGGAGTATTCATTTCTGGGACGCATTTTGGTACATTTCATACAAAAATATAAATATATTAAATGAAATAGGAAAAAAATATGTTTCGTTCTCATTCAAACGCTGTTTTCTTCATGACCTTGAGACATATTTATTAGATAATAACACATACTCGAAGACATACTCACCCGAATTATAAAACCATATTTTATTTTCGAAAATATTAGAAAATACCTAGCCTACGGACGCCTAAATATTTTTACAAAGTTATGTTTGTAGCTGGAAAAAAATCAAGTTCATAGATTTTGTATGCAAGAGTAAGATTACCAACCGCAAACGTATATTTCTCAATTGTCGCTAAACCATTCCAGACAGAGAAATGCCCTCATAGAGAATGTTGTTTATACTGAAAGGTAGTTTTTGTTGAAATAAAGAAATTGAGGATCTGGAGTACTTGATGTTTAAGAAGACATTACAGTATCTCGAATAGTTTAGCTGGGCTGTTGATGTTCCACATCAAGTACTCCAGATCTTAAATTTCTATATATCAGCATAAACAACTCTTCAGTATAAACAACATTTCCTATGAGGGCATTTCCCTGTCTGGAACGGTTTAGCGACAATTGAGTAATATACGTTTGCGGTTGGTAATCTTATTTTTGCATACAAAATCTATGAATTTGATTTTTTTCCAGCTACAAACATAACTTTGTAAAAATATTTAGGCTTCTGTAGGCTAGGTATTTTCTAATATTTTCGAAAATAAAATATGGCTTTATAATTCGGGTGAGTATGTCTTTGAGTATTTGTTATTATCTAGTAAATATGTCTCAAGGTCATGAAGAAAACAGCGTTTGAATGAGAACGAAACATATTTTTTTCTTATTTCACTTCATATTTTTGTATGAAATGTACCAAAGAGCGTTCCAGAAATGAATACTCCGTCTTTGATATATTCGAAAATGATACTCAATTTCTCGTGTCACATTTACTTAAGGAGTCAGAAGTCCTCAAGTTCAGCTCGGAAAAAATAATCTTTGCCCCCCTCCCCCCATCCCCACAGGCGTGATAGAAGTGTTGTCTCTGCGGGTTTCCTTTGAAGACTACCTAACTAACAAAAGCCAATAGCAAGTTTGAAAGAATATTCTATCACATGGTAGTTATGGCTAATTCAGAGCTGGAAGTCACCTTCAAAAAAATGATGGGTTTCCCAGAAGCATAACTCGAAAAGTATAAGTCCTATCAACATCGACCCAAGAACAATTATGTAGAGAATTTTATAAGGAATATTTCTTACCTTGACAAATTTCTCCTATTTTTGATCGTTTCCGAGAAAAATAAAGATAACTGAAATTTGGGACATAAAAGGGTAAGGGGAAGCAGGGGTCCAACTTGCTTCCCTTCTTTTCCTGAAGCTTACACATGTAAGCTACACACATGCCAAGTTTCATGATTTCTGCCAGATGGGACCATACTTCCAGCTAAGGAGCCGTACTAGTGGGGTCACTCACAAAGTTGATATTTATCACTTTGTGAATTCGTTCCCAGTCTGGTTAGGACATTGCAGGCTGAACCACCTGATTGTCCGCAAGTAAGATGGTTCCGTGCTTCGGATGGGCACGTTAAGCCGTCGGTCCCGGTTGCTGTCTATGATGGCGGTCGTTACACAACCATGTCAGAGGCCTGCTACTTGCAGTAGGCGGTTGAAAAAACTCTGACACCAGGGTTCATCGGGTCGTTGAACGACTCGGTGCCCCACACGAAAAAGAAAGAAGAAATTTCCTGTATAGGAGCAATTTTTTTACTTCGCGAGCAACTTAGTTGGCTGAGAAATGTGACGCTAAATCTTCTTTCTGGGACGCGACGCCTAACAAGTCCCAGCCCCTGCAGCTTCTGGGGTAGCATTCCTACCCCTGGATTGAACCCCTGGATGAATTTATCCCCTAGTCGCCTCTTACGACACCCAAGGGAAAGATATGGGGTTATGCCATTTTAAGCCGGCATCACACGGCGACTAAAGAAGACTAGTACTGGGAGACGCTGAATGACCAACATTCACGAAAACGCTCAACAGCTCAAACTGGACAACTTTCCCCAGGAACGAAAGGACAAATTCTTAAAGAAAATTGGACCTCCCTTACAAAGAAATGGACTTAAAAATTTTCGATAGGTACAATACAATACAATACAATATACTTTATTGCACAAAAGGAAAACAGTATAATAAAAAGTGAAATTAAACAATTGTACAATTGGCGGCCTTATTGCTAAAGTAGCAATATCTTCCAGGCAACCAGGTAGAAAGGAATAGGCAAAAAAAAGAAGTTGATGCGGGATAGTGCAACAAAAAAAAAATACAAATAGAAATATAGGTTAGTTTTGTTAGTTAGTTAGTTAGTTTTTTAGTTGTTAATAGGTTAGTTTTGTTTGTACATTTTGCCCTACGTTTCTTGGGGAAAGTTGTTCAGTTTGACCTGTTGACCTTGTAAAATACATTTGATTGTTTTAACTTACTTGGCTGAGAATTGTGATGACAAATCTTCTCTCTCTGAAGCGACACCTAACAAAAGTCCTAGCACTTTAAGCCCCTGCAGCTTTTGAGCCAAACACTTGTCTTTCATGCTCTGTAACATAAAAAAAAATTTATTCAAACAATTTATTCAAAAACTAAGAATGCACTTATTAAATAATTAATAATAATAATCGTTAATTTTAGGCTCTTGACCCATATAAACAAGAAAATGTTTTAAAAAATAAAAAAATCCCGACTGCGGTAATTTTAAAGTTAGTATGTTGCTGTAAAAATCCGCCATCTTGAATCTATAATTTTTTAATATAGCCAGTGTCACTCGCGCTGTTGAGACAAATCTAACGACACCTCATATGTCAAAATCCAACTAACCGTTTGGGCTGTAGCCCGTGAAAAAGAATTTTATTGTCCACATACATGCATACATACATACTCTCGAAAAACATAACCCGGGTACAAAAAAGAAAAGAGGTATAATAGTAACAAAATTATTTAAATTAAAGAATAACAATTAACTTACATCGAAAAGACTTCTTTGAGGTAGAGATCTCGTTTTCTGAAACAAAAGATTACAAATAGTCATTAAAAAACGACGCAGCGAGTAGAGTTATACCGGGAGTAACGGAAAGGGTATAACAAGCCGAAAGGAGGTCAAGGTACTCATGAAACTGAACAACTTTCCCCATGGAACATGGGTCGAAATATGAAAAAGAATTTGGACCTCCCAGAGGTACAAATTTTGTTGTTCAGTTTCATGAGTACCTTGACCTCCTTTCGGCTTGTTATACCCTTTCCGTTACTCCCGGTATAAAAAAATTCGTCGGTGCTAAACCAAAATACATGGAGCAAATAATTTGTTCGCGATTTTACAGGAATGCCGTATGTTGCCAGCTTAGAATAGCATCACCCCATATCTTTCCCGTGGGTGTCGTAAGAAGCGACTAAGGGATTTGAGAGTTGATGTGTATTGCAATTTTAGGCGACAGGCTGACAACCTGTCACTATGGTGATACACAGTCTTTTGAATGTCTCTCAAACTTTAGTCATTTACAAATGGCCGTTTTTTACAGTCGTCTGCCTATCACGCCTATCCGGGCAGGATTTGAACCTGTGACTTTAAAAGTACTAGCGATGCCTGCCTCTATCTACCATCTGGTCTACCGCGGCGCCGCGGCTCAGCCGTTGCCTGCGAAATTATGCAAGTATATCTTACCGTACCAAACCGTGCCGTGTGGTGCCGGCAGAGTAGAATAGGTGCCGTGTGGTGCCGGCAGAGTAGAATAGGTGCCGTGTGGTGCCGGCAGAGTAGAATAGCACCACCCCCTCTCTTCCCGTGGAGGTCGTAAGAGGCGACCGAGGGATAAACCCGACCCAAACAGCCAGGGCCAACCGTATGGTGGCGGTTAATCCACCACAAAAGCATTCCCAAGGAGGGTTGACGTCTGGTAGGCAGCCGGTCGTAAAAATAAGCCAAATCATTTGCAACACGATTTTATGTTCAACAAAACGTGTTGCGTCGACCCCAAGTAATTGGGATAAGAGCAGGAAGATAATGATCTTACCGTATCAAACTTCTCCATCATCCGATGTAGTTCATTCAGCTGCCTGTCAAAATACGCCGCGTCTATGACGTCTCGCGATTTCTTGTCACTTTTACAACTCGCTTTGCTCATGTCACTGAGCGAGCTGCAAACCGAACTGGTTTTGCTCAATTTCGGTCTAGTGGTTTCATCTTTTTGCGCATTTTTGTTTTTCTTCGACTTTTTCTTTGGTGTTTCGCCGTTCGCATTCTCCGTGTTGCCATTAACTTGTGTTTCGATTATGATTTCGTTGGAATTGTTATTGTTATTTTCTATGGTGGCAACGTCGGTTTTTTCGTCAGATTTCTGTTTTTTCAGTTTCTTAGTCTTATTTTCGTTTCCATTCACAACTTTGCCATCCTTATTCTTATTTTTCTTGTTATGTTTGTTGGTTTCGTCTTCGATATTGCTAGTTGGGTTGTTGACGTCAAATTTAGGTTTTTCGCTGTTATCCAGGACGAATAGAGGGTTTAGTATGTTGGCTAGTTGTTGTATGACCTTATACATTTTGTTGGAAGCGGGGAAAACTGATTCCATCGGCATGTTTTCGTCTGAGAACACACTTTCGCAGCCGCTGGAAAAAAAAGTGTTAATGAATGTTTACTATTTTGTAAAAATATCCAAAAGGAAGTAATTTCGAATACTTAGTGTTTCAGAAACTAGATATAGATATTAACTTTTTGGTCGTCGCTTCGAGACGAGCATCAAGAGTTTGAAACATTCACCAGGGTCCGCTAGGCGCCCGTAGCTCAGTCGGTAGAGCGGTGGTACGGTGATCCACAGTCCCGGGTTCAAGTCCCGGCGGTCGTTGGAGAATTTTTCAATTTTCACATTTTCAATTTATGAGAATAATATTGCGCTGTGAGTGCATTAAAAATTCCAACTCAACTTACGTGGTCATCAACTTCTGCTTGACCTTTTTCGCTTTCTTTTTGATTGTCTTCTGCTTCTCCCTCTCCTTCCTCTCCTGTTCAAGTCTCTCCGCTTCTTCTGCCAAAGATTGTTCTTCTTTTTGATCCGCGCTTTCTGATGTCGTCTGTAAGAGGGAAAAATATATAATTAAGATTTATTTTTGTGAATAATAATAGATCACATGGCCGTGTGGTGCCGGCAGAGAAGAATGTGCTATTCTTCTCTTCCCGTGGCGGTCGTAAGAGGCGACCGAGGGATAAACCCGATCCAAACAGCCAGGGCCAACCGTATAGTGGCGGTTAATCCACCACAAAAGCATTCCCAAGGAGCGTTGACGTCTGGTATGCGGCCGGTCGTAAAATTGAGCCAAATCCTTTGCAACACGATTTTGTAAAAAAATAATGAACTTACCGCTTGCCGGGGCCCGGTTGCTTTCTCCCTGATAGCTTGTAAGTGTGACTCCAAAGTCTATTGACTAGCATGCATTCTATTTATCCCTTATTCTGGACCTCAATGCATCGGCTTTTACATGTCTGTCTGATTGTTAGTCTATATCCCGACTGATATTTGTATGTTTATCTGCCTATCTCCTAGTCTATTAGTGTATTTATCTGTTAGTCCAATGGTCTGTATATTTATCTGTTTGACTGTCTGTCTCTCTGTCTGTTTAAATGCGTCTATCTAAGTAAACGTTTTGTTTGTTTGTCTGTCTATCTACTTGTCTATGAGTCTGTCTATTTGTCTATTGATCTGTATATTTATCTCTGACTGTCCCTTTAAATATGTCTATCTAACTAAACGTTTTGTCTGTTTTCTGTCTTATTGTAAGTTACTTACCGCCTGTCTGGGCCCTGTTGCCTTTTCTCTGATAGCTTGCAAATGTGACTCCAATCTCTGTTGACTTACATCCTATTTATCCCTTATTCTAGACCACAATACATCAGTTTCAAGTCTTTTTATCTATATGTTAGTATATTTGTCTGTGCAAGTGTTTGTCTGAGTTCTTTTGTATAACAGATCAAATTAGCTACTTTTCAAAGCGTTTCGAAACGACATTTTGTAAGAAAATATTGAACTTACCGCTTGCCGAGGCCCGGTAGCTTTTTCTCTGATAGCTTGCAAATGTGACTCCAATCTTTGTACTAGCATTCTATTTATCCCTTATTCTACACCTCAATGCATCAACTTCAAGTCTTTTTGTCTATCTGTATGTTTATACAAAACACACCTCTGTTTGTGGCGTTCGTCGACCTTAACAAAGCCTTCGACACCGTCAGCAGAGAAGGACTCTATACTGCACTTTTAAACATCGGGTGCCCTCCGAAACTACTAAGCCTCATTAAATCTTTCCACGAGGACATGAAAGGATCTGTTGTTTTTAACGGCAATACATCCGAGCCGTTCGAAATGCGTAGAGGTGTTCGCCAAGGCTGCGTGTTGGCTCCTACCCTGTTTGGTATTTTCTTCTCATTGCTTTTTAAAGTTGCTTTCGGCGATGACCAACAGGGTATACACCTGCACACTAGGGCTGACGGGAAGCTGTACAATATCTCGCTTCTTAAGTCAAAGCGTAACCGCGATGACTTATTCGTCGATAGCCTTTTGTTCGCTGACGATGCAGCCTTCGTTGCTAATTCTCAAAGTGAGCTTCAAGACATTGTTGATAAGTTTTCCCACGCGTGTTCTCTGTTCTCAATGTCCATTAATGCCAAAAAAACAGTAGTGCTAGCTCAAGGTGGAGAAACACCACGTATTTTGCTCGGTGGCGTTCCCTTGAACATAGTTGACAAGTTTTGCTACTTGGGGTCGACTGTGTCGAACAATCTCACCCTCGATGCTGAGATCAATACTCGTATCGGCAAAGCGGCGACCATGTTCGGCAGGCTCAGTACAAGAGTATGGAATAATAAACACCTGACCACAAAAACCAAGATAATTGTTTACCAAACTTGCGTTCTAAGCATACTCTTGTATGGAGCTGAAACCTGGACTTCGTACGCAAAACAAGAACGTCGACTCAACACATTTCATATGCGCTGCGTAAGAAACATCTTGCATATAACTTGGCAGGACAGAGTCACAAACGAGCGAGTTCTAGAAATTGCACAGCTGCCTAGCTTTACCGCTTTGCTTAAGCAAAGACGATTGCGGTGGCTAGGGCATGTGTACCGCATGGAACCTTCGCGTCTACCGCGGCGTGTACTGCTTGGCGCCGTAGCTAACGCCAAAAGAGGAGTTGGAAGACCGATGCTACGTTTCAAAGATTGCGCCAAACGGGACATGGCTGCGTTTGACATCGACCATCAAAGCTGGGAGAAGCTTGCTGAGAATAGGGATGTATGGAGAAAGCGTGTGTTTGATGGGCGTAAAGCTCACGATGATGCCTGGTTCGCTGGTCTCGCAAACAAAAGGCAAAAACGACATCTAAACATGCATGTGCCAGTCTCTAATTCCACCTTCGTTTGTAGAGCGTGCGGAAAGTCATGCCGCTCCCGTATCGGCTTATACAGCCATGAAAAATCTTGCCTCAGACACTGAATAAATCGTCTGTCACAGACGTATGAGGCCAATGATGATGATGTTTATACAAGCCGAAAGGAGGTCAAGGTACTCATGAAACTTAACAACTTTCTCTATGGAACATGGGTCGAAATATGAAAAAAAATTGGACCTCCCATAGTAAATAAATCAGCTGATCGGCAATTTTTTATGGGAGATCCAAATTATTATTTTTTTCATATCGACAATAATTGTACCCTTTCTGTTACTCCTGGTATATTTGTCTGTGCATTTGTTTGTATGAGTTGTTTTGTATAACAGATCAAATGAGCTACTTTTCAAAGCGTTTCGTAACGACATTTTGTAAGGAAATATTAAACTTACCGCTTGCCGAGGCCCCGTTGCTTTCTCTCTAATAGCTTGCAAATGTCACTCCAATCGCTGTTGACTAGCATCCTATTTATCCCTTATTCTGGACCTTAATGCATCGGCTTTTACATGTCTGTCTGATTGTTAGTCAATCTGCCGACTGATATTTGTCTGATTGTCTGTCTAGCTGCTAGCCTATTAGTGTATTTATCTGTTAGTCCAATGGTCTGTATATTTATCTGTTTGACTGTCGGTCTCTCTGTCTGTTTAAATGTGTCTATCTAACTAAACGTTTTGTCTGTTTGTCTGTCTATCTACTTGTCTATTAGTCTGTCTGTCTATTTGTCTATTAGTAGGTAAGAATTTCTATACAAAAAAATTTTGGGAGTTCCCGTGCGTGTTTCAGGTCGGTTCCGCTTTGGAAACGAATCTTTAGGCTATTCTTTAGCTATTCCGAGCCGGGGCCTTGCTAGCATACTTACAAAAAAAAAATGGCAGCCATTTCAAACTTTTTTTATTGGCCAAAATTTTGTTATTTTGTAATAATTCAAAAATGGTAAGAGCTACAAATAACTATTGTATGGAAGATATGTTAAGCGTAAATTTCCGCATATGAATGTTATCAATAACTTTTTCATAATCCAATAGTTTGCGAGAAAAACATAGCACAACATGGCACAACTCACAAATTCGAAAGTATAAAGTAAGTAGTGAAGTTGGGGATTAAGAGTCACTCGCTGTGTGGGTAGACCATGCTACAATATCCTGCCTGATATTTAGTAACAAGCTTTCCGCCCAGCGGCTTTACCCGCTGATATATTTTGAAGTAAACAAGTTAATTTTATACAAATTTTCGTCCTCTGTTTTACCACTTTAAGTGATAAATTTTTTGGAATCCTTTCTTGATATTAATTAAGATTATTCAAATAACCTCTGTGCAAAATTTCAGGGTCCAGGTAGTATTGCCTGAGCGTGGTATACAATTTGTATAAAAAAAGTAGAGTTTGTTCGTTGTTGCCACATTTTGTTCTTTTTTGCTATCCTAACAGGACCTTGGGTCAGAACTATTAAAGAACAGCCTCAAGGGATTGCAAAAAAAGAAAAATGTGGCAACTACGAACAAATTTAATATTTTTTTTACAAATTGTAAATCTATGCACAGGCAATACCACTGGACCTAGGTTCTTGAAATTTTGCGCAGAGGTTATTTTGGTTGGGTGAATTAACACCAGGAAAGGAATTTAAGAAAATCATCTCATAAGGTGGTAAAACTCAGGGTGTAAATTGGCAAAAAATTTGCTTGTTTACTTGAAAATATATTAGCGGGTAAAACCACTGGGCAGAAAGCTTGTTACTAAGTATCAGTCAGGATACCGTAGCAAGGTCTACCCACACAGTAAGTAATTCTTAATCCCCAACTTCACTACTTAATTCATATTTTAGATTTGGTGAGTTTTTAGAAAAAACTGCCATGTATTAAAGCGTTTTTTTCACAAACTATTAGATTATCAAAAAAGTTATTAGAGCAAGGTTGTGCAGAAATTTACGCGTAACATTTCTTCTATACAATGTTCATTTATAGCACTTACCAGTTTTGAGTTATTACAAAATAACAAAATTTTGGCCAATAAAAAAAGTTTGAAATGGCTGCCATTTTTTTTTTGTAAGTATGCTAGCTAGGCCCCGGCTCGGAATAGCTAAAGAATAGCCTAAAGATTCGTTTCCAAGGCGGGGCCAAACTTTTACACGCGCGGGAACTCTCACTTAAGCGATCTTGCGTACTATATTGATCTGTATATTTATCTCTGACTATCTCTTTAAAATATGTCTATCTAACTAAATATTTTGTCTGTCTTTTTGTAAGTTACTTACCGCCTGTCTGGGCCCTGTAGCCTTCTCTCTGATAGTTTGCAAATGTGACTCCAATCTTTGTTGACTAGCATCCTTTTTATCCCTTATTTTACACCTCAATGCATCTGATTCTAGATATCTGCCTGATTCCTAGATATCTGTCTATATGCCACCAGGGTTCATCGAGTCGTTGAACGACTTGGTGTCCCACTCGAAAGAAGAAGAAATTTATATGTCGACTGATATGTGTCTGTTTGTCTGTCTATCTACTAGTCTATTAGTCTTGATCTGTATATTTATCTCTGACTGTCTCTTTAAATATGTCTATCTAACTTAATATTTTTTTCTGTTTGTCTGTCTTTTTGTAAGTTACTTACGGCTTGTCTTGGCCCTGTAGGTATCTCTCTGATAGCTTGCAAATGTGACTCCAATCTTTGTTAACTAGCATCTTATTTGTCCCTTATTCTGGACCTCAATGCATCGGCTTTTACATGTCTGTCTGATTGTTAGTCAATATGCCGGCTGATGTTTGTCTGATTGTCTGTCTATCTGCTAGTCTATTAGTGTATTTATCTGTTAGTCCAATGGTCTGTATATTTATCTGTTTGACTGTCTGTCTCTCTGTCTGTTTAAATGCATCTATCTAACTAAATATTTTGTCTGTTTGTCTGTATATCTACTTGTCTATTAGTCTGTCTGTCTATATGTCTACTGATCTATATATTTATCTCTGAGACACAGTCAGTCAACAGTCAGCAAGAGACAGTCTTTAAATGTGTCTATCTAACTAAACGTTTTGTCTGTCTATCTACTTGTCTATTTGTCTATTGATCTGTATATTTACCTCTCACTGTCTCTTTAAAAATGTCTATTTAACTAAATATTTTGTCTGTTTGTCTGTCTTTTTGTAAGTTACTTACCGCCTGTCTCGGCCCTGTAGCCTTTTCTCTGATAGCTTGCAAATGTGACTCCAATCTCTGTTAACTAGCATTCTATTTATCCCTTATTCTGGATCTCAATGCATCAGCTTCAAGTCTTTTGACATCTGTATGTTTATACAAGCCGAAAGGAGATCAAGGTACTCATGAAACTTAACAACTTTCTCTATGGAACATGGGTCGAAATATGAAAAAAAACTGGACCTCCCATAGTAAATAAGGTCCAAAGGTTTTTTTTCATATTTCGACCCTAATTGTACCCTTTCTGTTACTCCCGGTATATTCGTCTGTGCATGTGTTTGTCTGACAGATCAAATGAGCTGCTTTTCAAAGCGTTTCAAAACGTCATTTTGTAAGAAAATATCAAACTTACCGCTTGCCGAGGCCCGGTTGCTTTATCCCTGATAGCTTGCAAATGTGACTCCAATCTTTGTTGACTAGCATCCTATTTATCCCTAATTCTGGACCTCAATGCATCGGCTTTTACATGTCTGTCTGATTATTAGTCAATATGCCGACTGATATTTGCATGTTTGTCTGTCTATCTGCTAGTCAATAAGTGTATTTATCTGTTAGTCCAATGGTCTGTATATTTATCTGTTTGACTGTCTGTCTCTCTGTCTGTTTAAATGTATTTATCTAACTAAACGTTTTGTCTGTTTTACTATCTTATTACTTACCGCTTGCCGAGGCCCGGTTGCTTTCTCCCTGATAGCTTGCAAATGTGACTCCAACCTCTATTAACTAGCATCCTATTTATCCCTTATTCTACACCTCAATGCATCAGCTTCAAGTAATTTTGTCTATCCGTATGATTGTATATTAGTCTGTGATTGTGTTTGTCTGAGTTCTTTTGTATAACAGATCAAATGAGCTACTTTTCGAAGCGTTTCGAAGCGACATTTTGTAAGGAAATATTGAACTTACCGCTTGCCGAGGCCCGGTTGCTTTTTCCCTGATAGCTTGCAAATGTAACTCCAATCTCCAACTAGCATCCTATTTATCCCTTATTCTACACCTCAATGCATCAGCTTCAAGTCTTTTGTCTATCTGTTTGTTTATACAAGCCGAAAGGAGGTCAAGGTACTCATGAAACTTAACAACTTTCTCTATGGAACATGGGCCGAAATATGAAAAAAAATTGGACCTCCCATAAATCAGCTGATCGGCAATTTTTTATGGGAGGTCCAAATTTTTTTTCATGTTTCGACCCTAATTTTTACCCTTTGTGTTACTCCCGGTATACAGGGTGTTAGGGACGGTGTACCGAAAACTTTGCAGGCATGATCAGACCATTAAACTGAACATCATTTACTATGGCGCCAATGGTGGGAAACGAAAAAAAATTTCAGACCTCCCATACAAAATTCACGATCAGCTGACTGACTTTGTATGGGAGGTCGGAAAATTTTTTTCGTTTCCCACCATTGGCTCCATAGTAAAAGTGGTTCAGTTTCATGGTCTGAGCACGCCTGCAAAGTTTTCGTTACACCGTCCCTAACACCCCGTATTTGTCTGTGCATGTGTTTGTCTGAGTTCTTTTGTATAACAGATCACATGAGCTACTTTTCAAAGCGTTTCGAAGCGACATTTTGTAAGAAAATATTGGACTTACCGCTTGCCGAGGCCCTGTAGCTTTCTCTCTGATTGCTTGCAAATGTGACTCCAATCTTTGTTGACTAGCATTTTATTTATCACTTATTCTGGACCTCAATGCATCGGCTTTTACATGTCTGTCTGATTGTTAGTCAATATGCCGACTGATATTTGTCTGTTTGTCTGTCTATCTGCTAGTCTATTCGTGTATTTATCTGTTAGTCCAATGCTCTGTATATTTATCTGTTTGACTGTCTGTCTCTCTGTCTGTTTAAATGTGTCTATCTAACTAAAAGTTATGTCTGCTTTCTGTTTTATTGTAAGTTACTTACCGCCTGTCTTGGCCCTGTAGCCTGTTCTCTGACATTCTATTCATCCCTTATTCTACACCTCAATGCATCAGCTTCAAGTCTTTTTGTCTATCTGTTTGTATATTTGTCTGTGCATGTGTTTGTCAGAGTTCTTTTGTATAACAGATCAAATGAGCTACTTTTCAAAGCGTTTCGAAACGACATCTTGTAATAAAATAATGAACTTACATCGGCTTTTTCGCCTGTCTATATGCCACCAGGGTTCATCGAGTCGTTGAACGACTTGGTGTTCCACTCGAAAGAATAAGAAGTCTATATGCCGACTGATATTTGTCTGTTTGTCTGTCTATCTACTTGTCTATTAGTCTGTCTGTCTATTTGTCTATTGATCTGTATATTTATCTCTGACCGTTTTTTTTAAATATGTCTATCTAACTAAATATTTTGTCTGTTTGTCTATCTTATTATATCTTGTCTGTTTGTCTAAGTTACTTACCGCCTGTCTTGGCCCTGTAGCTTTCTCCCTGATAGCTTGCAAATGTGACTCCAATCTTTGTTGGCTTGCATCTTGTTTATCCCTTATTCTGGACCTCAATGCATCGGCTTCTAATTCTGCGGCAGCCGCCAACGCTGACAGGCGGGATTTTACACCTTCAGCCTGGAAAAGAGGTAAGGTTTTTTGTTACTTCAATACATTTATAATATTATATTTATAATATTTAAATAATGAAATTGTTTTTAAATATATCAAATGAACTGTATTTAATTTTAATGTAATTATTGACTGACTGTATTTGTAACGATTTGGTTTTTATTAACTGTTATGTTACAAATTTATTAAATAAACAAATTGAAATTGAAATGCTAAACATAGTATAAAATAAATAAATAAATAAATAAATATCTCTGGACGAGACACACAGCGCCATCTAGCCCCAAACTAAGCAAAGCTTGTACTATGGGAACTAGACAACTGATATAATACTTATACTGGGTTATTTTTTAGTCAGTGCGCAAACTTTGCAGGGTGTTTCTACTCGTGATTCTGAACAACTTTTATTATGGGACCACCTGCGAATTCGCAAAAAAAAATTTGGATGTTCCATAGAAAAATTCATACCTACTCGGCAAAAATGTATGGAACAACTAAAAATTTTTTTTAGATTTCGCAGGTGGCCCCATAGTGAAAGTTGTTCAGAATCACGAGTAGAAACATCCTGCAAAGTTTGCGCACTGACTAAAAAATAACCCTGTATACTTTTTTTTTTTTGTAAATAAATACATATTATACATAGAAAACACCCAGACTTAACACAAATATTTGAAAATTAACTTTACAAATATTTGTGTCCAGTGGGAATCGAACCCACGACCCTCGGCGTAGAAGGCAGGTGTACTATCCACTACGCCATCGGGACAGTCGATGATGTGGTTTTTTGTAATAGATAAAGTGACTCAAAAGGAAGGCTTATACAGTTATTAAAAACACAGGCCTACAATGGTTTTCCCCTTTAATATCTAAATACCGTTTCCGATAGATTATGATACACTGATTATGGGAAAAATCGTAAAAAAAATCCATCACGTCAGTTTTTTTTTAAATTCCAAGACTTAGATTTTGCTTAAAACCGCCCGGAGAGTTCAGTAAAAAAATAATATAAAAAAATCAACGAGTTAAATCTAAATGTTACTACATTTTAATGAATCTATTAGTATGATTAATATAATTTCAATTCATAATGTGTTAATCACTACATGATTAGTATGAGAAATATGTCTTTGTTACCCTAAAAATAAGTAATTTTAGGCTCGTTTACTAATGGTCCTATTATTAAGAGATAAATAGATTGTTTAGTACCCTTTTTGTATCAGTCATTAGGAGAGGGTAAATGAAGGTGATTATAATGATTTTTTAGTATAAATACCCACAACATTTTAAAAATATTACAGTTGCTTTACGCACTAGACAACCAACGTAAACTTAAAAATGTCTTCACGAAATTGTTTAAATTCTCCGGATAGTTTTTGTTATATTTGTGGTAAATTTATGCCGGTAAAACAAAGAGCAAGCATAACAGACTTCGTAAACTGAAAGAAGGAATTTTTGTTGGTCATGATATAAGAAAATTAATAAAGGATGAAAAATTCGATGAAAAACTTTCACACATTGAGCTTGCAGCATGGGAATCTTTTAAGGAGGTTGTGAAAAATTTCTGAGGAAACAGAAAAAGCCCTGACTATAAACATAGTGGCCAAAATGATTACAAATTTCGGCTTGATGGGCTGTTCTATGAGCATTACACTTCATTTTCTGAATTTGCACATTGACTACTTCGCATAAAATTTAGGAGCCGTTAGCGATGAACATGGTGAAAGATTTCATCAGGACTTGAAGGACATGGAAAAGAGGTATCAGGGAAGATGGAATACTAGCATTTTGGCGGACTACTGTTGGCTCCTGAAGCGAGATGAGCCAAACCGAAAATTTAAGAGAAAATCACAAAATAAAAGCTTCACAGAAAAAATGACAAGATTTCACAAAGATGAATAACATGTTTTCGAAATAAGCACTTATTTATTAAACATATTTAAATATTTATTTTTTTACTACGTATTTTCAAATAAATATATTTTTTTGTAAATAAGGGTACTTTTTTGGAAATTTTCTTTCTTTGTTGATTATGAAAAATCTGGACGTGATGGCGAAAAACTAATTACATATTCGTGATCAGCGTGTCAAATTTATCCAGAATCAGTCATCAGATTGAAAAGGGGAAGTAATGACTTGAAATTTGTAGGCCTGTGAAATCAACTGCAAATATTTTAAGGGGTGAAACCAGCCCGGTTTCGCCAGTTAAGAAGTCCAGAAATACAAAATTACTTGATTCATAGTTTCATGATTTTCTCGCTCAATCGTTTGTCAAATAAATTTTGCATTTGATCCGCTACCTGTATAGCGGCCAACTGGCCAATCAACAGCCTGAAACTAGTGATGGGCGAATGTGAATGATTTATTCGATGATCATTCGAATAGAAAGGTATTCAAATTATTCGATTATTTAAAAGGACTATTCGAATTATTCGAATGAAAAACAATTATTTACAAATTCATTCGAATAATTCGATTATCCGTTTTTAAAACAATCGCCCATCACTGCCTGGAACTTCAATTTCCGTTGGCTGGACATATGAGAATGCAGTATTGTCATTGTATAAAAAACTCCGGTGCGACAAGATATACTTGCTTAATTCGCAGGCTCGATTAGAACCGCAGTAGCCCAGTTGGTAGTGGCGTCGGCAGTACAGATGCCGAAGGTCGCAGGTTCAAATCCTGCCTGCGGTGGAAAAATTTGCAAATTTTCCAAAAAATTTATACCTAACACGAGAAGTGTTTTAAAATTTGGTATTCATTTCGAAGGAATTTTTACCTGGCTTCTCCACAGCCCATGAACTAAACAACTTTCCCCAAGGAACGTAAGTCAAAATATGAGTAACGTAATTCGAGTTTTTCCAATACAACTTTAAAAGTTGAATAACTCGGAAACTAAAATAATTGCGGAACATACATGGGGTATTTTCGAATACCCTAAGATGTGAGGAATCTAATTTCTTTTTATTGACGTCACTCTATGTTCTACCCTGTATACCGGGAGTAACGGAAAGGGTATAACAAGCTGGAAGGAGGTCAAGGTACTCATGATACTAAACAACTTTCCCGATGGAACATGAGTCGAAATATGAAAAAAAATTTGGACCTCCCATAGTAAATCAATCAGCTGATCGGCAATTTTGTATGAGCGGCCCAAATTTTTTTTCATATTTCGACCCATGTTCCATGGGGAAAGTTGTTCAGTTTCATGAGTACCTTGACCTCCTTTCGGCTAGTTCTAACTTTTAAGGCGCACTAGCTTGCTTGATATACGGTTACATTTAATTAAGTACAAATCTCTTGAGGGTGTAATCTACTCACAAAACTGAACAACTTTTGTTAGAAACTTTACTTCGAAATATGAAAAAAAAATTTGGTCCTTAAGTGACACACTTTTTGAGCATTTTTGTATGGGAGGCCCAATTTTTTTTTTTCATATTTCGATGAAAAGTTTCAAACAAAAGTTGTTCAGTTTTGTGAGTAGATCACACCCTCAAGAGATTTGTACTTAATTATATGTAACCCTATAAATACTCTAAGCCAGATTTGAAGCTTCCGCCAGTACATCGCGCATGCGCCCTTCTTTACGTTCTAGTTCGCGGAATTTCCGAAATCCGCTAGATGGCAGCACTAGGTTTTTAAAACGCGCTAACGTTGTGTTTTGAAATTAGGCTATGGGGAACCTTCGGGTAATTCAAGACCCGCAGATGCTACGACGCCGCTGGTATTCTTTAAATTTTTGGAAGCTGCTTTCGAATGAAAGTGAAGAAAGTGGCCTATAAATTACTTTGCGGTTTGATTATAGTCCCGACAACTTTGTGCGCGACCTCCGTGCGGGGTACAGATTGCGGCCACAAACTAAATAAATAGAGAGTATACAGAAGGTTTACTCGACCTAATTTAGGATTTTCGCGATTGTCACTTGTTACATAGCCAGGGCTACCTTCCTTGCTACAAACTGAGGGCACAAAATAGAGAGTTTATAGAAGTATCACTCGACCCCATTCAGGATTTTCACGATTGTCATTTGTTACATAGCCAGGGTTGCTACTGTCAACAATCTGAAAGTATAAGAAATTCAGAACAGTAAAATCTGATACAAAAACGTCATACTATTCCGAGTCAATTTTAACCCAAGAAATATGACGTTCATGGCAACCAACTGAGTAACCTTGACTTGTCCTGATATTCCAGTTCAGGACGCTACGCCGACAGCCGATGTGGCGCAGTGGTTAGTATGCCTGCCTGCCACGCAAAGGTTCCGGGTTCAATTACTGGTGGGGTCACTCACAAAGTTTATATATATCACTTTGTGAATTTGTTCCCAGTCTGGTTAGGACATTGCAGGCTGAACCACCTGATTGTCCGCAAGTAAGATGGTTCCGTGCTTCGGATGGGCACGTTAAGCCGTCGGTCCCGGTTGCTGTCTATGATGACGGTCGTTACACAACCATGTCAGAGGCCTGCTACTTGTAGTAGGCGGTTGAAAAACTCTGACACCAGGGCCGTCGAACGACTCGGTGTCCCACACGAAAAGAAGAAGAAGGACGCTACGCACCCACTACGCCCGTAGCAAACATCTACGCGCGTAGAGAGTGCTACGCTTGGAGCTCAATTTAAACTGGTTACACTTAGTAAATATACGGAAAACCAATATTCACTAAACTCTCGATAAAAAATCACTTTCTCCCTGGCAGCGTCATCTCTCTCCTGTTTCTTCTGTTCCTTGAGCTCCTCCACTCTTGCGTCTCTTTCTTTCCTCTTCTCCAGTAACGTTTCTACTTCATAGTTTTTTTAATACGGCCATCTTAATAAACCCAATTTGATCGCTGTCGAAATCATGCTTCGTCTATGGTACAGAGTCCTATGTACGTTTATTGACATATCGCATGAAACTATCAAATTAGGCTTATTAGGATAAACCATTTACAGTGATCAATGCCTTACTATACAATATTTTAGGTCGCATATACAGGATGTAAAAAAATCAACTGCAAATATTTTAAGGGGTGAATCAGCCCATGAAACTGAATAACTTTCCCCAAGGAACATAGGTCGAAATATGACAGAAATTTTTGGACCTCCAATACAAATTGACTCGGCCGGCTGGTACATTTTGTATGGGAGGTCGAATTTTTTTTATCATATTTCGACCTATGTTCCTTGGGGAAAATTGTTCAGTTTCACGGGCTGGTTCACCTCGTAAAATATTTGCAGTTGATTTTTTTACACCTTATATGCAGATCGCCGAAAAAATGTCGATACCGCGTTTTAGGACGCTACGCATCTACTACGCCCGTAGCAAACATCTACGCGCGTAGAGCGTGCTACGGTGGGGGCTCAATTTATACTGGTTACTCTTAGTAAATATACAGAAAACCAGTAAATATTGAACTGTGGTATAAAAAAACTCACTTTCTCCCTGGCAGCGTCATCTCTCTCCTGTTTCTTTTGCTCCTTCAGCTCCTCCACTCTTGCGTCTCTTTCTTTCCTCTTCTCCAGTAACGTTCCACGTGTAGTTTTCTACTATCATCTTAGTATGACAAGCTGTCAATTTCTTGCTAAGTCTAATAGAACTAAATCTATTTTCCATTATTGCCAAATCTATATGCTTATTTGACAACTGTCAAATCTGGTCCACTATAACGATCAATACCTTGTCTTTAGCAATACCCTATATGTATTTCAAGTCGTACCTACCTATTATAACCAGATCGCCAAAAAAATGTTGATACCGCGTTTCAGGACGCTACGCACCCTCTACGCCCGTAGCAAACAACTACGCGCGTAGAGAGTGCTACGCTTGGAGCTCATTTATACTGGTTACACTTAGTAAATATACGGAAAACCAATATTTACTGAACTCTAGATAAAAAAACTCACTTTCTCCCTAGCAGCGTCGTCTCTCTCCTGCTTCTTCTGTTCCTTGAGCTCCTCCACTCTTGCGTCTCTTTCTTTCCTCTTCTCCAGTAAGGTTTCCACGTGTAGTTTTCTACTATTAGATCATCTTAGTATGACAGCTGTCAATTTCTTGCTAAGTCTATAGAACTCAATCTATTTTCCATTGTTGCCAGATCTACTACTCTAGTAAATGCATATATGACAACTGTCAAATCTGGTCCACTATAATGATCAATACCAATACCCTTTATGTATTTCAAGTCGTACCTACCTATTATAACCAGATCGCCGAAAAAATGTTGATACCGCTTTTTAGGACGCTACGCATCTACTACGACCGTAGCAAACATCTACGCGCGTAGAGCGTGCTACGGTGGGAGCTCTATTTAAACTGGTTACTCTTAGGTAACTACATTGAAAACCAGTCAACATTGAACTGTGGTATAAAAAAACTCACTTTCTCCCTGGCAGCGTCGTCTCTCTCCTGCTTCTTCTGTTCCTTCAGCTTCCTCCACTCTTGCGTCTCTTTCTTTGCTCTTCTCCAGTAACTTTTCAACGTAGTTTTTTAATACGGCCATTTTAATAATTCATGCACACGTCCCGTTGACATATCGCATGAAACTATCAAATTAGGCTTATTATAATAGGCTTCTACATTAATCATTTTTCTACTATACTAAATTCTAGGTCGCATATATGTAGATCGCCGAAAAAATGTTGATACCGCGTTTTAGGACGCTACGCATTTACTACGCCCGTAGCAAACAACTACACGCGTAGAGAGTGCTACGCTTGGAGCTCATTTATACTGGTTACTCTTAGTAAATATACGGAAAACCAATATTTACTGAACTCTAGATAAAAAAACTCACTTTCTCCCTAGCAGCGTCGTCTCTCTCCTGCTTCTTCTGTTCCTTGAGCTCCTCCACTCTTGCGTCTCTTTCTTTCCTCTTCTCCAGTAACGTTTCCACGTGTAGTTTTCTACTATTAGATCATCTTAGTATGACAGCTGTCAATTTCTTGCTAAGTCTATAGAACTCAATCTATTTTCCATTGTTGCCAGATCTACTACTCTAGTAAATGCATATATGACAACTGTCAAATCTGGTCCACTATAATGATCAATACCAATACCCTTTATGTATTTCAAGTCGTACCTACCTATTATATCCAGATCGCCGAAAAAATTTTGATACCGCGTTTTAGGACGCTACGCATTTACTACGCCCGTAGCAAACAACTACACGCGTAGAGCGTGCTACGCTTGGATCTCAACCAATACTGGTTTATCTTAGTAACTATATTGAAAACCCAGTAAGTAGTATAAAAAATCTCACTTTCTCCCTGGCAGCGTCATCTCTCTCCTGTTTCTTCTATTCCTTGAACTCTTCCACTCTTGCGTCTCTTTCTTTCCTCTTATCCAGTAACTTTTCAACGTAGTTTTTTAATACGGCCATCTTAATAAACCCAATTTGATCGCTGTCGAAATCATGCTTCGTCTATGGTACAGAGTCCAATGTACGTTTATTGACATATCGCATGAAACTATCAAATTAGGCTTATTAGGCTAGACCATTTACAGTGACCAATGCCCTACTGTACTAAATTTTAAGTTGTATATATGCAGATCGCTGAAAAAATGTTAATACCGCGTTTTAGGACGCTACGCCCGTAGCAAACATCTACGTGCGTAGCGAGTGCTACGGTAGGAGCTCTATTTATACTGGTTACACTTAGTAAATATACAGAAAACCAATATTCACTGAACTCTAGACAAAATAAAAACTCACTTTCTCCCTGGCAGCGTCATCTCTCTCCTGTTTCTTTTGCTCCTTCAGCTCCTCCACTCTTGCGTCTCTTTCTTTCCTCTTCTCCAGTAACATTTCTACATATAGTTCTAGTTCTCTAATATAAGGTCATCCTTGATCGCTGTCAAAATCATGCTTCGTCTATGGCACAGAGTCCATTGCACTTTTATCGACATATGGCACGAAATGATCAAATTGGGTATGTAAAATGTATAGGTTTAATATTTTTTTCTAAAACTTTATGCTATTTTACGAAACTAATTTGGTTCTTTTGATTATTGGATTATTCCTTATTTTTATATAATTGTTTAAAAGTTTTTCATTAATGACGTCATCACTGGGCAACTAATGAAACGAACAACTTTATTTACATACTCTTTGCGAACAACCACCATGCAAATTTTATTGCAAATTCCACAGACATAATATTGTCTGAGTTCTGTCAATGTAGAATGCGGAAACATAATGTTATTTCCTTTTCTCTCAAACAGTTTTCTGTAAGGAGATTGAGATAAAATATTGTCTGTCAGATCCCTTTAATTTTCGAACGCGACTGTTTCGCCATTTTATAGTGCCAACAATTTATGGTACGTCAAGTGTCAAAGTCTTGTAAACAAAGTGCGATTTATCAGTTTTTTCTTGAAATATTATTTTTGCAGTGCATTTTTTTGTGATAAAAGACTAAATTAAGGAAATGACATCATGCCTGGCTGTTCCTTAATACAGTGCGGCGTGCGTCTTATTAAAAATCGCCCTGAAATTAGTTTGCACACGTAAGTACACAAATCTGCAATTTTACTTGAACTTTATAAGATTATATGTAATAAAACTTATTATTTATAGCGAAAAATAGCTATTAGCAGCTATTTTTCGCTATAAAGCAGCAAACTATAAACGTTTTTTTTCCCCAATATATCATTAATTTCTTTATTTCTGCCGATACTGATTTCATACAAACTGATCGTCGGCTAGGGTTGGGGTAGTACATAGTCATGGTATCGATATATTTTGCCAGAATTCGTAAGAATGGAAGGAAATAATGAATCTTGAGAGTTCAATTCAGAAAGTTATAGGTAATGTACCAAAGTTACCAAGTTATTTTTGAATATACCTGTTTAATAATTTAAATACTTTTTTTACAGATAACCAAAAAATGAAGATAAAAGAAGGAAATTGCTTGATATTATTGGCACCGAAAATATAAATCCACGTCATGGACAAATATTGACATGCTCCCTGTATTTTGGTGTCGAGTGTTATAACAGAACTCTGGATAAGTTATGCCAACGTGAAGAAGCCTTACCTTGCCAACCCCTTTTTGGTAAAACCTAAGGAAAATGATAGATCTGTTTTGACTGAACAGCAACAGGAACAAAGTGGAAGGCAAAGGAAAATTTCTGGAATAGCACAAGAAATTCAACCTGTGTTTTGTTATGATAAATTATTATTTTTGGCTTTTGTTTGATTATTATTATTATAAATTTTACCCCTACAACTTGTTTTTCTCTTTAACAATTTATTTACTACACACAAAAAACAGTTAAGTATTATGAAAATTCACAACAGCATAAGCATAATACAGTAGTAAGGTACACAAAAAATATCAACAGCGTAGGCATAAAGCCCGTCAAAACCATCATCATCTTCCTAACCTTATCCCAACTAGGCAGTAGGCAGTTACCGACTATCAACATCGATTTTTGGGTCCTAAATGATTACAACCCTACAAAAATCCGCCATTTTATGAGTCCAACATTGTTTAGGTATTCACGCACATTCAGAGGGTACAGCCAGTCCATAGGTTTGTAATGTCTTTGGCAAATTCAGTGTTATCGATAGTAGTAGGTACTATCGATAGTTTTGCAACACTACATCAAACGTCCAACTGACATGACAGAAGCAAGCAAGGGTGAAGCAAAGAGTAGGTAACTTTTATTGGGGAGGAAGTTCGTTATAGGCGTCTCGAAAGAGTTTCATTTAATTTTTTGCACAGTATGCACATCACAAAGGTCAAATAAAGGTTATTTAGATTTTTGCAAAAATCTAAGTGATCTTTAACTTTTTAGAACTAAAAACATGAAAATACTATAAAAGACCAAAATATCTCCAAATGGATTTCTTATTTTAGGTCTTCGAGTTAAGCTTTACATGCCCAATTAGGCTTATTAGGATAGACCATTTACAGTGATCAATGCCCTAATATTCTAAATTTTAGTCGCATATATGCAGATTGCTGAAAAAACTTCAATACCGCGTTTTAGGACGCTACGCATCTACTACGCCCGTAGCAAACATCTACGCGCGTAGAGCGTGCTACGCCTCGAGCTCATATTTATACTATATTGAAAACCCAGCATAAAAAATCTTACTTTTTCCCTGGCAGCGTCATCTCTCTCCTGCTTCTTCTGCTCCTTCAGCTCCTCCACTCTTGCGTCTCTTTCTTTCCTCTTCTCCAGTAACGTTTCCACGTGTAGTTCTCTAATTTATGGTCATTCTTAATAAACCAGATTTGATCGCTGTCAAAATCACGCTTCGTCTATGGCACAGAGTCCATTGCACTATTATCGACACATCGCATGAAACTATCAAATCAGACTTATTAGGATATGCTATGTCCAATGTACGCTTATTGACATATCGCATGATACTATCAAACTAGGCTTATTAGGATAGACCATTTACAGTGATTAATGCCTTACTTTACTAAATTTTAAGTCGCACATATGCTAATCGTCGAAAAAATGTTGATACCGCGTTTTAGGACGCTACGCATCCACTACGTTTGTAGCAAACATCTACGCGCGTAGAGCGTGCTACGCTTGAAGCTCATTTATATTGGTTACTCTTAGTAAATATACGGAAAACCAATATTAACTGAACTCTAGATATTAAGAACTCACTTTCTCCCTGGCAGCGTCATCTCTCTCCTGCTTCTTTTGCTCCTTTAGCTCCTCCACTCTTGCGTCTCTTTCCTTCCTCTTCTCCAGTAACGTTTCTACTTTATAGTTTTTTATCTTCATTCTTTTAATAAGCCCGATTTGACAGCTGGGGCATTCCACGCCAAGCGGGCAGCGAAAAAAGGTCGATGTTTCCGATTTTGGTAATATTCGAGTATGTTATAGGTATATGTGTCCTCAATCCAGCTATACAATATTTTTGGTATACAATGAATAAGTAAAAAGTTATGAGGTTTTGTAGTTTTGGCTAATTCATAGGTAAGCATTATTTCAAAGCAAAAATTTAGTTAAAAAATATATGTAATCAAATAAACTAACTAATGAAATCTGTAGTAAATTTAATGAGCTTCGTAATGGCAATTTTGGAAATTAAAAACAAAAATTTTTTTGAGGCGAAAAAATGATTTTTATTTTTTAAATGGATTTTTTTTAAAGTTCGACCCTTTTAATTTTTTTTATTTTTTTTCTACAATTAGGTCTTAGTATAGAGATAATTCATACCAAGTCTCATAATGGGCCCGAAAGTAGTTTAGGAGCTATAGAAGATAGAATGCAGGAAGGCGGCGACTGCGCTCCAGCTGTTTACAGCAGCGATGCATCGCGGCCCGTCCATGATGATTTCTGGCAATTTAATAGCGACCAACGATGAAATATTTAGCAAAACATGGTACTGTTTATATACTTTAGAACATTTTTTTCTAGTGTATTAGAATAAAACTAGATATATGTAGATAATCGTAATAGCAAATAAGTTATTTTAATTTTTTCACAGATCAATATCTTAGCAACTAAATTATTTACAAGTTTTTACACAAGATCATTATTTAACAATTAC
Organism: Phthorimaea operculella; assembly: GCA_024500475.1. Lineage (NCBI taxonomy): Eukaryota > Metazoa > Arthropoda > Insecta > Lepidoptera > Gelechiidae > Phthorimaea > Phthorimaea operculella. Next base: position 403,920 of record JANFCV010000217.1, read on the forward strand.
TTTACTTACTAACAATTTTATACACAAAGTCATTATTTAGTGACTAGTTTATTTGCAAATTTGTACACAAGGTGAATAAAGAGCAATTTGTTTACCTATTTACAAACTTTTACAAGCATGTAACGTTCACTACAACTTGTGCGTTCAATCATGAGTCCTTCAGTGGTGCCAGTAAAAGCATGATATTTTTAGTGCTTGGTATTGTCACTGCTTCAGCGAATCTGGGTTTTAGAAAATTTCGGTTTTCTTTTATGTCTTTTTTGCTAGCATAATAAACATTTGTTTGCGGCATTGATCTTTTAGCCCATGCATTTGTATAATCGTTTGGGAGTTGCGATGGCATTATTTGCCGTGCATTGCAAACTGGCCCGTGTTGCTAGGCATTTTAAATTTCCGCCCAGATCGTCACACGGGCTTTTGCCGAGAGCAGTTGCATGAAAATGGAATCCCACCAAAAACATAAATGTGAAAGGCTGCCAAGTTCGACAATATTGGAATGCTTCGCCTATAAAAGAAGTGAGATCTAAATAAGTACCAAGTTCCATACACAGACCTCAGTTAAAATTGAAACCTACTTTTTAATGATATAACTTGGCAAGTTTTCACACACTTTCTTATTTATAAACCTATAAAACGCAATGAGTCAAGTATATAATTTTCTATTAAAACTTGCCAAGTTATATCATTAAAAAGTAGGTTTCAATTTTAACTGAGGTCTGTGTATGGAACTTGGTACTTATTTAGATCTCACTTCTTTTACAGGCGAAGCATTCCAATATTGTCGAACTTGGCAGCCTTTCACATTTATGTTTTTGGTGGGATTTCATTTATTTTTGTAAGGTTTTCGGTCGGTTGCAAGTTTTGGTCGGTACGACCATTGGAAGATATAGATAATTTTTTTGTATTAGTTCCTTAGGGGTATGAATTTACACCTTCATTATTTTTAAAACCGACTCACACTTGGCCATTTTCAGATTTTTTCCTTTACCTTGACCTAAAGACCTACCTCCATGCCAAATTTCAAATTTCAATACAACCACTGGAAGTGGTCTAGGTTTTTGATGAGTGAGTGAGTGAATCAGTCAGTCAGTCAGTCAGTCAGTGAGTGTATAGTAAAAATAGCGATTTTCTGACGTCAATATCTCAAGACCTACAATAGGTACATTAATGAAATTTTGTATTTTAGATGAGTAAGTAGATCTCAACAGATACTAGAAATTTCATATGCGTAGATAAAATAGATTTTGAGTTATAGGTGGGTCGAACTTGGCCCGAAATGGTTCGTGTAATATAACCCACGACCGGTGTGTCGCTCGAACTTGGCGGACACACTGCCGTGTGTCTAGATTCTGCCTCTGTACCGAAATCTTGTTTGTAATGAAAAAGGTTGATGAAATTAAATCTCTTCTTAAAATGTTGTGAGGCGCCGTCTGTAATGAAAATAATAATTTGTTGGTATATTGTTGTCCTGAAGGTCAAAAAATTTTCTGAAACGTGTAAAATGTTGTGTAAAAACATCATTCTTCCTATAATAATAAACCGATGTTAAAAGGGTCGCCTGATCATTGTTCCAGTTGTGTCTGTTTGGCATCTTGAACTGTGAAACTATATTTTTCTGCATAATCACATTGAACAATGATCAGGCGACCCTTTTAACATCGGTTTATTATTATAGGAAGAATGATGTTTTTACACAACATTTACACGTTTCAGAAAATTTTTCACCTGACCTTCAGGACAACAATATACCAACAAATTATTATTTTCATTACAGACGGCGCCTCACAACATTTTAAGAAGAGATTTAATTTCATCAACCTTTTTCATTACAAACAAGATTTCGGTACAGAGGCAGAATTCCATTTTCATGCAACTGCTCTCGGCAAAAGCCCGTGTGACGATCTGGGCGGAAATTTAAAATGCCTAGCAACACGGGCCAGTTTGCAATGCACGGCAAATAATGCCATCGCAACTCCCAAACGATTATACAAATGCATGGGCTAAAAGATCAATGCCGCAAACAAATGTTTATTATGCTAGCAAAAAAGACATAAAAGAAAACCGAAATTTTCTAAAACCCAGATTCGCTGAAGCAGTGACAATACCAAGCACTAAAAAATATCATGCTTTTACTGGCACCACTGAAGGACTCATGATTGAACGCACAAGTTGTAGTGAACGTTACATGCTTGTAAAAGTTTGTAAATAGGTAAACAAATTGCTCTTTATTCACCTTGTGTACAAATTTGCAAATAAACTAGTCACTAAATAATGACTTTGTGTATAAAATTGTTAGTAAGTAAAGTAATTGTTAAATAATGATCTTGTGTAAAAACTTGTAAATAATTTAGTTGCTAAGATATTGATCTGTGAAAAAATTAAAATAACTTATTTGCTATTACGATTATCTACATATATCTAGTTTTATTCTAATACACTAGAAAAAAATGTTCTAAAGTATATAAACAGTACCATGTTTTGCTAAATATTTCATCGTTGGTCGCTATTAAATTGCCAGAAATCATCATGGACGGGCCGCGATGCATCGCTGCTGTAAACAGCTGGAGCGCAGTCGCCGCCTTCCTGCATTCTATCTTCTATAGCTCCTAAACTACTTTCGGGCCCATTATGAGACTTGGTATGAATTATCTCTATACTAAGACCTAATTGTAGAAAAAAAATAAAAAAAATTAAAAGGGTCGAACTTTAAAAAAATCCATTTAAAAAATAAAAATCATTTTTTCTCCTCAAAAAAATTTTTGTTTTTAATTTCCAAAATTGCCATTACGAAGCTCATTAAATTTACTACAGATTTCATTAGTTAGTTTATTTGATTACATATATTTTTTAACTAAATTTTTGCTTTGAAATAATGCTTACCTATGAATTAGCCAAAACTACAAAACCTCATAACTTTTTAATTATTCATTGTATACCAAAAATATTGTATAGCTGGATTGAGGACACATATACCTATAACATACTCGAATATTACCAAAATCGGAAACATCGACCTTTTTTCGCTGCCCGCTTGGCGTGGAATGCCCCAGCTGTCAAATTTATATTTGGTTTATGGCACAGAGTCCATTAAACTTTTATTGACATATCACACGAAACTATAGACCATTTACAGTGATAAATGCCCTACTAAACAATTTCTTAAGTCGCATATATGCTAATCGCCGAAAAAATGTCGATACCGCGTTTTAGGACGCTACGCATCTACTACGACCGTAGCAAACAACTACGCGCGTAGAGCGTGCTACGCGCTATACTAGTAACTAGTATAAATGAGCTAGTAACTATATTGAAACCCAGTGAGTAGTATAAAAACTCACTTTCTCCCTGGCAGCGTCATCTCTCTCCTGTTTCTTCTGTTCCTTGAGCTCCTCCACTCTTGCGTCTCTTTCTTTCCTCTTCTCCAGTAAAGTTTCCACGTGCAGTTTCCTAGCCGCCTCCAATGCTTGACGCCTAGCGCCTACCGCAGCCTCGCGAGCCGCTTTTTGCTCCTGGAATATTAGAAAAGAGAACAAAATGTAAATAATTGATCAGCTAAAAATATAAATAAAAAACAATACGTCAGTTCCTTCAATGCTCTAATTTTCAAGTATAGTATGATGTCGACACTGGTCCAGGAATTCATGTCTTCTGTTTAAAGCCTAAAGCTGTTTGATATTCGCTTTCAAATAAATGTTTTTATCTACACTCATTTCGTAATATTCGTTTTACAGAATCGAAAGTACGAACGTAATGAACTGCATTACGAATATACAGCCTTTAAAAAAAACTTTCATACTACTGGCAGCTACATAAAGTAACTCGATTTCTAGTATTTGAAAAAAAATGAAACGAGTTGACCCGCGTACCAAATTGTAATCTGTTCCAATGGGCGTTTTTTGGAGAAACTAAACCGCAAGATGGCGTTGTACGCTGCCATAGACTAAAAGGGAATAAGTGTCAAAATTTGACAGCTAATCCCTTTAAGTCTATGGAGACGTACAACGCCATCTCGCGTCGTTCAGTTGGTGGTTCAGTAGATAGGCTTGCAATCGCCATAGTGCAGTGCGGAGGTTTGAATTATTTTTCATAGTTTTTCTTGTAGAGTGTAGATAAAATATTGTATGCAACTGCATATAATTAGGCTTTAGAATGCTCGTGTCAAACTCTGCTGCGCCTCGTGTGATAAACAGACACTCTCATCCTAAAGCCTCTCACTCATTATTAGGCAGTTGCATAAACTACTATTATAACCTACAAGGCCATAATATCTACTAATAAAATCATGAATTTACCACATGTTACATGATTTCTACCGAATATGCCATGATTTATACCAAGTATGTTTTGATTTTTACCACTTTTGACTTGGAAGACATGTTTATAACTGGGAAAGTTATGATTGTTAGTCACCAAATGCGTCATGACTTTTACCAAAAGTGTAATGATTTTTACCAAATATGTCATGATTAATCACCAAAGGTGTTACCAAGTTGTTCCCGTCTCATCTGCCTCAGCCTTATAGTATGGTGTCTGCACTGGTCCAGCAATTCATGTCTTCTGTTCGAAGCCTCAAGCTGTTTTATAAAGGCGATCTCTCTAAGCTTAGGTTCTTATACTATTTACCAATAAAGTCATGATTTTTACCACAGTAGTCATGAATTTCCCGAAGAAGTCATGACTTTTACTGAGGTCGTCATGATGTTTACCACATTTGCATGATTTATACCAAGCATGTTATTATTTATACCAGTTTAAGTTTTGTAAGTATTTTTAAACAGAGGTCATGACTTTTACCAAATGTTTCACAATTTTTACCAAATATGTAATTTTTACTTCTCAAGTAACAGTATTTATCTTATCACTTACCAGCTTTCTAAGTTGCTCCCCGCCACTTGAAGTCATGACTTTTTCCAAATGTGTCATGATTTTTACCACTTACCAGTTTTCCAAGTTGCTCGCGTCTCATCTGCCTCAGCCTTATAGTATGATGTCGGCACTGATCTAAGAACTCATGTCTTCTGTTTGATGAGCTTAAGTTCATATACTATTTACCAATAAAGTCATGAATTTACCACGTGTCATGATAATTACCAAATGTGTCATGATTTTTACCAAATATATCATGATTTTTATCACTGAAGAAACAGTATTTACCACTTACCAGTTTTCCAAGTTGCTCCCGTCTCATCTGCCTCAGCCTTATAGTATGATGTCGACACTGGTCTAAGAATTCATGTCTTCTGTTCGAAGCCTCAAGCTGTTTGATGAAAGCGATCTCTCCAGACTTTAAGTTGTTATACTATTTACCAATAAAGTCATGATTTTTACCACAGTAGTTATGAATTTCCCGCAGAAGTCATTGCGTTGGTCATGATTTCTGCCACATTTGCATGATTTATATCAAGTATGTTATTATTTATACCAGTCATGACTTTTTACACATGATTATAACCAAGTGTCATTATTTCTACCAAATATGTCATGATTTTTACCCCAAATTTCATTTTACTTACCATCTTAGTCATGAGTTTACCAACAAGTCATAACATTTTATTAATTACATGACAATTTATTTACAGCTTACCAGTTTTTCAAGTTGCTCGCGTCGCATCTGCCTCAGCCTTATAGTGTGATGCCGACACTGGTCTAAGAATTCATGTCTTCTGTTCGAAGCCTCAAGCTGTTCGATGAAAGCTATCTCTCTAAGCTAAGGTTATTATACTATTGTCCAAGTAAGTCATAATTTTTACTACGTAAGTCATGAATTTACCACGTGTCATGATATTTACCAGATATGTCATACATCATACTATATGAGTCATGATTTTTACCAAATATGTCATGATTTTTACCACTTAACAATCAATATTTACCACTTACCAGTTTACCAAGTTGCTCGCGTCTCATCTGCCTCAGCCTTATAGTATGATGCCGACACTGGTCCAAGAATTCATGTCTTCTGTTCGAAGCCTCAAGCTGTTTTATGAAAGCGATCTCTCTAAGCTTTTCTTCTTCGTCGTGCGCTTTGCGGACTATATCCTGGAATTATAATGAAGTACAGTTAATAATTTTTTAAACTATTATTTATTACTTCTTTTTAGAATAATGTACCTAGCACTGTGAGTGCGTTAAAAAATACTAATAAAGTTTAGATCTCATTGTTTTGCAATAAGAGTGAATGACGTTATAAATATGGTAGATTCTTAAAATAATTCGTAATTCTTAAACTTTACCAAATTTATTTTTCATATATCAAAGAAAAGTTTCTAACAAAAGTTGTTCAGTTTCGTGAGAAGCCCACACCCTCAAGAGATTTGTACTTAATTAAATGTAACCCTATAAATAAGCTAGCTATAGAGTGCGCCTAAAAAGTTAGAACTGTCGGCAGTAGTTAGAACACAACCTCTCTGTCTATCAGTAGCAAAACGCCGGAGACAACACTATTGAACCTCTATGACTTCTCTTCTCATACATTTGACGTCTTGATCTAGGGAGCAACTGCTTACGCTTTGACAGTACGGCGCGGGCCGATAGGAGCACTATATAGCTTGCTTGCTTATACATACTCTAAGGGTAGATTCATACAAAGTATCGTTTTAAAAAGTAGCTCGTTTTATTAGTATGTGAGTAGCGAATTATGATGATGGGTCTAACATCTACGAAACAAATTGGCTTTGAACTTACCTTAATATGTTGGTCTCTATTTTCAGCGGCCTTCTGCAATCTGCGTTCTAGCCTCATACGCTTTTCTTCAATCAATTGGTTCTTTGCTACCTGAAATGGGTATTTATAGAAAATTTTAAATCAAATGGTTTCAGACAAGTAGATGTGTTAAAAGACAAAAACCCGACTGCAGTAATTTTTAAGTAGTATTTTGCTGTAAAAATCCGCCATCTTGAATTTTTATTTTGTTTTTATAGCCAGTGTCACTCGCACTGCTGAGACGAATCTAACGACACCTCATATGTCAAAATCCAACTATCCGTTTGGGCTGTAGCCCGTGAAAAAGAATTTTCTTGTCCACATACATACATACATATATACATACATACTTACATACATACTTTCGAAAAACATAACCCTCCTTCTGAGGCAGTCAGGTAATTATATGGATTGATTGAATACCAAATTTCAAAACACTTCTCGTGTTAGGTATACAATTTTTGGAAAAATTGCAAAACATTCCACCGCAGGCAGGATTTGAACCTGCGACCTTCGGCATCTGCACTGGAACCCATCCACGCGTTAGTGGACAAGATATGCTTGTTTAATTTGCAGGCTCGATTAGAACAGCGGTGGCCCAGTTGGTAGTGGCGTCGGCAGTACTGATGCCGAAGGTCGCAGGTTCAAATCCTGCCTGCGGTGGAAAATTTTGCAAGTTTTCCAAAAAATATATGGATTGGCATAAATCGGCCATTTTCAATTATTGCAAATAGAGATGGCAAAACAGAAACGATGTTTGGCAATTTTGGACAGATTTTCAACAATATCATTTCGATACTGTCGTTTCCCTGAACTATACCACTTTGATGAAAATACACCCTTAAATAAATTGCATCAACTTATTCACCCAATAAAGGAAGCATAACCAGCTATTGTTCTGTTTTTTCACAGGTTTTGAACTTTAAGTTGAGGGTAATAAGATTCAAAATCACTGGTACATATGCTGTACAAGTCATCATCTTCCTGCCCTTATCCCAAGTACTTGGGGTCGGCGCAACACGTTTTGTTTGAACACAAAATGATTTGGCTATGTTTTACGACCGGCCGCCTGCCTGACGTCAACCCTCTTTGGGAATGCAATTGTAGGTGGTATCACTGCCATCATGCGGTTGACCATAGTCGACAGATGTTCAGTCGAGGTTAAAACTCTACGTCGCTTTTTACGAAACACCCTGAGTGGAGTAGGCGTGGCAGTATTCTTAGCCGCTACCACACGGTGCATATTACAAGTACTCGACATAATTAATTTGGTTCTCTATTCATTTGCATAAAAAGAGTTGACATAATATATTTTGGCACACTGTAATTTCAACTAATGATACTTTCGCATAATTCATGTACGCATAACAGTTAAGGCATAATTTCTTTACGCATAAAAATATTGCCATAATAGTACTTAGGCCTAAGATAAAAAACCATAAATTGTCATATCCATAATCAAAATAAGCATAAAAATCTGATGCATTAGAAGACCCTCTAAATTGCATAAAAATAACCTAACCTAACCTAAACTGACCTAATTTAACCTAATATATCTTTAAAAATAATAAACTGACTTACATCTCCTGCCATTTGAACTTAATAAAAAATAATACATATTAGTCCAAAAAAATTGCAAAAGCAATTATGCCAAAATATTATATACAATAGTCTAAAATATGATTATGCCAAGATAAATATTATGCCAAGAAATTATTATGTCAAAACAATGGTAGGTGAAAAAAAATTATGCGAAACATGTTAGGTTAAAACATAATAGTGGAAAAAAATATGCCAGTGAAAGGGATACCAATTAATTTACCTTGACTTCTTCGACCCTAGCGAGGAGTTGGTGAATCTTCTTTGCTCTCTCAGTTTGGTATTCTATGCGTTGTTTTTCGGCACGAGCTTGCTTAGCTTGTAACCTGAAAACATCAAATTTAACATAGAAGTAGTTTAATAACATTTTTACATACCGTAAGGCTAACCTCAGTCCAAATGCACATTTCAATATAACATAGCTACAATAACTATCATCAAAAAATTGTATAAAAATGAAGACGCTTAATTTTGTGTTTCTCTGTATGTCCGTCGTGGAATTCGCTAACTCCTCCTAAACTACGCAACGGATTTTGAAGCGGTTTTCTGTAATAGAGTGTGATTCAAGAGGAAGGTTTATATGTGTCGCAGGAATGTAGCGAAATCCGGTTATTCGCGAAATCCCTAGGCCCTTCGCGAAGAGCCGGATAACTGCGAAATGCATCGATTTATTCGCACATTTCCCGGAAATCTGCGAATTCGTTATTTGCATGGACATAAATCCAGGAAAACTAGCCGCCTACGCACCTGCTACGAAAGGTTCCATATGCAGCAAAGGTTCCATATGCTGATCAGGTGGTTCAGCCTGCAATTGCCTACTCATTCATATCAGCGGCCCACGGAACGCCCAGTGTCGTAAGGGTTCTTCGGGTGGTCATGACCAAGGCCATGACCATGAGCATGACCATGACCATGAGCATGAGCATGACCATGACCATGAGCATGAGCATGACCATGAGCATGAGCATGACTATGAGCATGACCATGAGCATGACCACGAGCATGAGCATGAGCATGAGCATGACCACGAGCATGAGCATGAGCATGACCACGAGCATGACCATGAGCATGAGCATGAGCATGAGCATGAGCATGAGCATGAGCATGAGCATGAGCATGAGCATGAGCATGAGCATGAGCATGAGCATGAGCATGAGCACGAGCACGAGCATGAGCATGAGCATGAGCATGAGCATGAGCATGAGCATGAGCATGAGCATGAGCATGAGCATGAGCACGAGCATGAGCATGAAATGACCACGAGCACGAGCATGAGCATGAGCATGAGCATGGGCAAGACCATGAGCATGAGCATGACCATGACCATAAGCATGAGCATGAGCATGAGCATGAGCATGACCATAAGCATGAGCATGAGCATGAGCATGAGCATGAGCATGAGCATGAGCATGAGCATGAGCATGAGCATGAGCATGAGCATGAGCATGAGCATGAGCATGAGCATGAGCATGAGCATGAGCATGAGCATGAGCATGAGCATGAGCATGAGCATGACCATCAGCATGAGCATGAGCATGAGCATGAGCATGAGCATGAGCATGAGCATGAGCATGAGCATGAGCATGAGCATGAGCATGAGCATGAGCATGAGCATGAGCATGAGCATGAGCATGAGCATGAGCATGAGCATGAGCATGAGCATGAGCATGAGCATGAGCATGAGCATGAGCATGACCATCAGCATGAGCATGAGCATGAGCATAAGCATGAGCATGAGCATGAGCATGAGCATGAGCATGAGCATGAGCATGAGCATGAGCATGAGCATGAGCATGAGCATGAGCATGAGCATGAGCATGAGCATGAGCATGAGCATGAGCATGAGCATGGGCAAGACCATGAGCATGAGCATGAGCATGAGCATGAGCATGAGCATGAGCATGACCATCAGCATGAGCATGAGCATGAGCATGAGCATGAGCATGAGCATAAGCATGAGCATGAGCATGAGCATGACCATCAGCATGAGCATGACCATGAGCATGAGCATGAGCATGAGCATGAGCATGAGCATGAGCATGAGCATGAGCATGAGCATGAGCATGACCACGAGCATGAGCATGAGCATGAGCATGAGCATGAGCATGAGCATGAGCATGAGCATGAGCATGAGCATGAGCATGAGCATGAGCATGAGCATGAGCATGACCACGAGCATGAGCATGAGCATGAGCATGACCACGAGCATGAGCATGAGCATGAGCATGAGCATGAGCATGACCACGAGCATGAGCATGAGCATGAGCATGACCATCAGCATGAGCATGAGCATGAGCATGAGCATGAGCATGAGCATGAGCATGAGCATGAGCATGAGCATGAGCATGAGCATGAGCATGAGCATGAGCATGAGCATGACCATGACCATAAGCATGAGCATGAGCATGAGCAAGAGCATGAGCATGAGCATGACCATAAGCATGAGCATGAGCATGAGCATGAGCATGAGCATGACCATAAGCATGAGCATGAGCATGAGCATGAGCATGAGCATGACCATAAGCATGAGCATGAGCATGAGCATGAGCATGAGCATGACCATAAGCATGAGCATGAGCATGAGCATGAGCATGAGCATGAGCATGACCATAAGCATGAGCATGAGCATGAGCATGAGCATGAGCATGACCATCAGCATGAGCATGAGCATGACCACGAGCATGAGCATGAGCATGAGCATGAGCATGAGCATGAGCATGACCATCAGCATGACCATGACCATGGTCAAGGCCAAGGCCGTTCCGTGGGCCGCTGATATGAATGAGTAGGCAATTGCAGGCTGAACCACCCTGATCAGCATATGGAACCTTTGCTGCATATGGAACCTTTCGTAGCAGGTGCGTAGGTGGCTTCGTAGCCGCGTGTCGCCTTATACGCAGTTTTCCTGGATTTATGTCCATGCAAATAATGAATTCGCAGATTTCCGGGAAATGTGCGAATAAATCGATGCATTTCGCAGTTATCCGGCTCTTCGCGAAGGGCCTAGGGATTTCGCGAATAACCGGATTTCGCTACATTCCTGCGACATATGCATAGCACATGCCGGGAAAATGCCACTTCTCGCATGTAAACGAATCGCAGCGGTTGAAATCGCTAAAGGGCCGCTAGAAAATTTACTAGTGACCGATAGCTTGATAAACCACAAATGGCGGACGTCAATCTTTAGTAAGCATGGACAGCATTATTTAAAATGGTCACCAAGAAAGTAATCAATAGCAAATCAATATCTCATACATGTAGTTAAGTTGTACCATGACAATGTAGACAGAAATAAAGTATAAGAGTATTTCACCAAGGCTAACGGCGAAAGTTCATACATAATGTAGTAGTCGACCTTCTATTTTAACTTATTATTAACTTGAAAGACCGTCTCTTGGAGACAAGCATCAAGAGACTGAAAAATTTGGCAGTTATCTACCGGTTCATCCATAGCTCAGTGGCAGAGCGGTAGGGCGTTGACCCATGCGGCCCGGGTTCGAGCCCAAGTCTATGCATGGCAATTAAGCTTGAATATCTTTGGTTTACTTCACACATACATATAGGGTGATATTTTACTAGTGATCGATAGCGAAAACTCAGAATCGACTGGTTATAAGGAACAATTTTCCCCAAAGAACATAATAGGCCAAAATACGTATCGTATCGTATTTCGACCTATGTTCCTTGGGGAAAGTTGTTCATTATCACCAGCCGATTCTAAGTTTTCGCTATCGGTCACTAGTAAAATTTCATCCTGTTTAGTTTTCGTATAAAATGGGCGCGCGGTGCTGGCAACACTGCTCTGTCATTGTCACGTCCTCTGCCGTCGCCCGCATCGTGGATGCGAATTTTAATTATAAATGGTGTAATTTAGTGTGCTTTCGGTTTTCTCGTGTGGTTTTCCCTGTTCGGTGGGGAAGTGAACCAAGTGATTTTGGTTCCGGCGCTTTGATTGAGAGTCACGCGACCGCCGGCAAAATATAACCTCACTTTTCGTTGGCTCGCGTCGTGGCTGCCGATAGCTACGTATTTTAATTATAAATGATTGTAGGTTAACGGGGCCGATTTCTCATTCGGAGAGAAATCTTTTAGTTATTTTGTGTTAAAAAACATTATGTGATGTCGAACTGTGAACTATAGTGCAAATTGGAGGAAAGGAGTTCGAGAACGAGCGGATGTTCCGGTGCCGTGAGTTTAGGTTATTCCCTATTCCTGTGCTCCTCAAATATCCTGAATACCTGATTCCTGTCATACTTAAACTCACAAAGAAACGGCGTCATCGTTCGCTCGGTAAGCAATTCGTTGCTGGGCCCTGTTTAAGTAGATTTTGGAAACAAGAATCTCGGCCGGAAACTTTCCGGAACAAAATTCTCTCATTAAATTTATTTTATTTAGCTATAGTAAAGAGCACTACGAATCGTAGTCAAATGTTGTTCCGAGGCTGATCGACCATTTAGTTTTAGATTTTAAGATAACTTTAATTTGCTTCCACTGCGCTAAGATCAGCTTCGGAATCAAACATTTTTGGTAGCAGAGCGTGGTTGCTTTATTGCAACATAGTTAGCCGTAATTTAGTATTAAGCGTGTTTTTATATTACCCACATATTTTATTAATTTTGGAAAATATTGTTTCGGTTTTTTTGACTGTATTGTTTGCCTAGTGAACGGTACCTTATCGGTAAGGTCTAGGCCAGTCAACTAACATTTATTTTGTGGTATTTGTTTATTGGTTTTTCGTTATTATTAAGTCGAGTGTGTAAAAGTTGGTACCATGGCTCCCTCGATCGCCAGGTATAAGGCTGCTATAAAGACAGAATTGAGGTGGTTTACTACCACAGCGGCAATGATCGGCCGCGAGGACCGGGAGGACGCGCTCTTGAAAAGTGCACTACAGGCAGATGAACGGGTTCGGGTTGTGTCGGAACACCTCACAGAGTGCCTCATGCTCCTTGAGGAAGCTCCTAACCCTGAAGATAAGGAGCTGGTTGAGGGCGATGTAAGCCAGTGCTTGAGCTGGCACAGGACATTGCGCAGGCAGCTGCGGACATATCTAGGCGACGTGACGGAAAGGAAAAGCCATTCCGTGGTAAAGTGGGACAAGGATTACAGGTGCCTCTTCCGCCTGTTACGGTTCCAGTCTTTGCAGGCGATTACGCCGACTGGCCGGCGTTTGAGGACCTGTATAGCAGTGTGGTCCACACACGGACGGACATAACGCCGGCGTACAAGATGGCTCAGCTGATGTCCAGGCTACATGGAGAGCCTCATGAATTGCTGACGCATTTGGCTGTCTCGGATAGCAATTATGAGGTGGCGTGGAAGATCCTTACCGACCGGTATCGAAACAAGCGCCTGATTGTAGACAGGCTGTTAGACCAGTGGCTGTCAATACCAACCATAACGCGAGGTACGGACCTCCGCGAGAAAATCTTCCACCCAGTCAGTGTCGCGGTCAGCGCACTAGAGCGACAGGGTTTGCCAGTGGCGGGCTACGGTTATATCTTGGTCCACACAGTGCTTCGCCGCCTGCCGAGCGAAATGGTCGCTCGATTCGAGCAGCTCCATGGGGCAAGTCCTCGGACCACCTCCCGACCTACGAGGATCTGAAGTCGTTCCTCGAGGCCGAAAGCAGGCGAGTGGACGTCCAGGCTGGTGAAGCCCCACGCAAGGAGACCTCTGCCCTCGCCACCCGGAACGGCCGGGTGCACCGGCGCGGAGGCAACAGTAGGCAACCCAGGCGGTACAACACCGCATTGGAATCAGGGTGTGCCTACTGCAGGGAGACAGGCCACGGGGTGGCAGCGTGTCAGGAGTTTGCTGCGCAGCGGGTTCAGAGGAGACGGGGTGTGCACAGCAGAGGCGTTGGTGTTTTCGGTGCCTGGGGCCGCATCAGGTGCGAGTGCCCTTCAAGCACCAACTGTAGGTACTGCCAGGGTGCACACCATCCGCTGATCTGAATGTATCGCTCCGGAGACGCCGGGGCAGCGCTGGATCGGGTCCGCGAAGGAGCCTGCCCACCAAGGAGGGAGCATCGCTCCCACCCTCCAAGGAGGAGCCCACCTCCGCATCAGTCACAGGGACAGGCAGGGGACGTCAACAGTCGGAGCCCACTTACCAACGGACGTGGGGACGATCTCCACCACGGCAGCAGGTGCCGGATTGGGGAGGAACGACACGGGAACATGGCCAGGACACCCATCCCAGGTACGGGATCAAACGGGCGGGTGTCAGGGGAGCACTAGGCAGCCACCAGGGTACATGCAGTATTCTGCGGGCTTGAGCCACCTGGTTGGGTCTCAAGACCCACGCATGCCTCCGCCTATGCCTGAGTACCCGCGGCTACAGGCGCAACCTCGGTACGGACGTTTGCCGTCGGGGTACTATAGAACTCCAGCCATGGCCTTTATGGGCAGACCTCCCTACCAGCAGGAGTGGGACCCATACACAGGTTTGGGTAGCGAGGGGATACCCCGCGGACGCGGCCTCACCGCGTTTAGATTCCCGCTAGGTAATCGCCGCCTACTCATCAGCTTCGGCTCCCCGTCCAATCACGGTACTTTTGCCAACGGCTAAGATTTGGGTATGGGGATACGGTGGCCGGACCATTCAAGTAAGAGCCCTACTGGATACAGGGGCTCAGGGATGTATTGTATCGAGTAAGCTGGTGAGTAGGCTAGGCCTAAATGTACAGCCAAGTGCGGATGAAGCTGTAGGCATCGGGGCCTAAATGTGCCTGACATTCGGGGTCAGACGAACTTTGAGTTCACATTAGGTAGCACATGTACAGGGTCAGCTATCAAGTCTCAGCCGTGGTGCTGGATGAAGTGGTTGGGAAACTCCTCAGGTTAGGTTACCACCAACGGTACGAGGGCTAACCACAGGGTTGGAGTTAGCTGATCCTGATTTTGATACTCCTGGTACGGTGGACGTACTTCTCGGGTCAGACGTCCTCGGGAGATTATGGTGCGGTAGGAAGAAGGTACTCCAGGAAGCTGGTTTGGTGGCCGTAGATACCACAGGGGTATGTTGTTTTCGGCCCAGTTTGAGACCTCAGGACCTACCAGAAGGGGATACGGTCCTCTATGGTAGTGTGCTGTCAGAGGTGCTGCAGAGGTTTTGGGAGTCTGAAGAGCGCCCACGGCGGACAGACGGAAGCCAGAGGATGACGAGTGCGAGTTGTTCTATCAATACAACACTGCGAGATGCTCGTCAGGCAGATTCGTGACCAGGCTACCTTTTCTCCCAAACCGCCCCGCTTTAGGTAGTTCGCGACAGCTCGCGGAACGGAGACTACTCGGAATGGAGCGGAAGATGAGGCGAGACCCAGCACTTCGGCAGAAGTATATAGAATTCATGCGGGAATATATTCAATTGGGCCACATGTCGGTGTCCAGCCTGGATTGGAGGTGTGTCGAGCATTATTACATTCCACACCTGGCTGTCTTGAAGTCACCTGAGGCGAAAATACGGGTGGTGTTTGACGGTTCTGCTCCTACCTCGAATGGTGTGTCTGTGAACCAATGTTTGCACGCGGGTCCTAAATTGAACCGGGACATTGTGGACATTCTCACAGACTTTCGGTTACACCAGGTAGCGTTCGTCGCAGACGTCAAAATGATGTTTCGCCAAACCATGATACATCCGGATGACCGTCGGTATCAGCTGATTTTGTGGCGTGAGAGCCCAGATGAGCCGATGGTCACATACGAACTTAACACGGTGACGTATGGACTTAAGCCAAGTCCGTATTTGGCAGTACGTACGCTGCGAGAGTTGGCCGCACAGGAAAGGGTAAGATATCCTCGAGCCGCAGCAGTACTGGATCGCGACGTCTACGTGGACGATATCTGCACGGGTGCTGATAGCGTGGAGCAGGCGCTAATTCTACGAGACGAGTTGATCGCGATCATGGGTTCAGGAGGTTACGAGTTGCGGAAATGGTTGTCCAGTTGCCCAGAGCTCCTGGCCGGTTTGCCAGGCGAGTTCCATCAGGACCCGCACCTCTTTGAGAACCCGGACAATCCAAACACGTTGGGCATCCTCGGGGTGCAATATAGGCCAACGCATGACGTATTCACGTACAAGATCGAGCCCGACCTTTGGAGAAAACTTGACTAAGCGGTCGGTACTGTCGACAATCGCTAGAACGTTCGATCCTAGCGGATGGATCGCCCCGGTTACGTTCATGGCGAAGTGCTTTTACAAAGGTTGTGGCTAGCCAACTTAGGATGGGACGACCAACTCTCCGGAGAGTTGTTGAAGGATTGGCTCAAGTTTGTGACCACCTTACCAGGGATTGTGCACATCGCGATACCCCGCAAGTTAGTCCCATCGGTGGGATGTAAGGCTACCCTACATGGGTTTTGTGACGCCTCGGAGCGAGGGTACGCGGCAGCTGTATACCTTCGGACAGCAAGTTCAACGGGAACTGTGCACGTGCGTCTGGTTATGGCCAAAAGTAAGGTGGCACCAGTCAGAACTAGATGGACCATCCCCAAATTGGAATTGGCAGGGCAGCTCTTCTAGCGCGCTTGCTAAATCATGTAACCTGCAATCTGCGTGGTACCATCAACTTGGATGAAACGGTGTACGCGTGGACTGACAGTCGGATAGTTCTGTGCTGGTTGCAGACGTCGGTACATACACTTGAGGTTTTCGTGGCAAATCGGGTGTCACAGATTACGGGGTCGGAAACTCCGTTAGTGTGGAGGCACGTACCGGGAGAATGGAACCCAGCGGACTGCGCTTCGCGCGGGTGCAGGGCACCTGATTTGGTGAGTCACCCACTGTGGTGGGGACCTCAATGGCTGACTGAGTCGCCGCAGGAATGGCCATTCAACGAGTGTAGGGCGCCGCTTGGGCCACCTGATCGAGGTTTGCGAGTGAACGTGGGGCAACTCGTACCGAAGCCTAACCCAGCTTTCTTGCTGGAACGGTATAGCTCCTCGACAAACTTCTTGGGGTGACAGGTTGGATCAAGCGGTTCGTGAACAACTGCAGGAAGCCTCAAGCAGAACGGAACTTTACACCTGTCCTCTCGCCTGCGGAGCGGAATGCGGCTCTATGCTCATTGGTTAGAGTCGTCCAGGCGGAACATTTTGAAGAGGAGGTCAGGCTGCTCAGGGATGGACGTGGAAAGCTGAAGGGAGGAATTGTGCGCCTCAACCCATTCCTGGATGAGCAAGGTATGCTCAGGGTTGGAGGCAGACTTCGGAACGCTAGCCTGCCCTTTTCGGCTCGGCATCCACTGTTACTTCCAAAAAGGGGACCCTTAGTTGAGCTCTTAGTCAGGGATCGTCATGAGAAAAACTCGCACGCGGGCTGTAATGCGCTATTGGCCATCCTACAGCGCGAGTTCTGGATCTTATCGGGACGACGAACGGTACGTAGCGTTGTGTTTAGGTGCTTGCCTTGTTACCGCTTGAAGGCAGCCACAATTAGAGATGGGCGGTGGGTAAATACCCGGGTGGGAAAAAACGGGTAAATTGGGTATTTACCTTTTTTACCCGTTTTTACCGGGTATTTACCCAAAAACATGGGTAAGAACTATAAAATTATAAAATTTTGTTATAAGGCGTTCTATTTCAATTTTTTCCTTAAAATATGAAGTAATGTAAACCTACCTATACATTTAGAATCTATATGTCACAGGAAAACCGCAAAAACGAAACCACACAAACAGATAACGAATACGCATTGATCAATCGTCATCATTCTGCAAAAGAAACGAACAAATTTGTCATTTCACTAGAATAAATCTAGGAAAATGACCTATAAGTTGTAAAGATAAATATTATTTAAAAATATTTTAGGTTTCTTGCAATCTGTGTCTAATTCCGCAACTTTTGATACCGCTTGTGAATCGATAGGTTGGAAATAGGAAAGTCTCATACAAGGACGGACACCCCACTTTTGGGCTTTCCCCAGGGGCCTAAAGGGTAATTTTTAGGGCACAATAAGCTTCAAGTGAGATGTCACGCACGATACGAAATAAAAACTACCCTCCAAGTCAATTACTTCAAAAGTTGCGCCTTGTAAAGGAGGGGGGGCGGTAAAGGGTTAAGGGGGGTGGTGCCCGCTTGGCTCCATGTCTAATTTTGATCAGGAGGTCAAGGAGCACCTACATTCCGATTTTCAGCTTCATGGGTCAATCCGAATAGTTATAACCAGCTATTGACGTTAGTTACTAGACTATCATGTGTGGTGGTTTAACTTCTTGTACGCCACCGTAGCTTGCACATAAGAGCACCCGCGACGTTTCGTAAGCTCGCGCCCGTCGCAGTAGCGGACAGTTTCGCATCAGTCAATCCCCGCTCTTGTCTCCAGTTAGTTGTTCTAGCTTAGTGTTTGTTGGGTCTTTATGGTTTTTTATGTGGGTCTTTAGTGCTTGTTGAGTCGTAAGGGTTTGTAGGTTGGGTCGTAATGGTTTGTTGGGTGAGTCATTAGGGTTTGCTGGGTCGTAGGGATTTGTTGGGTGGGTCGTTAATGTATGTTGGATCATAGAGTTTTGCAAATTGGGTCATTGAGGTTTGTTGGGTGTATCGTTAGTGTATGTTGGGTTATAAAGGTTTGCAAATTGGGTCTTTGAGGTTTGCTGGGTCTTAAGGGTTTTTAGGTTGGGTCTTGGGTCGTTAGTGTTTGTTGCATCGTGAGGGATTGTAAGTCGATTGGTTGGTGTTTCTTGTGTCATAAGGGTTTGTTTGGTGGGTCGTTAGGGTTTGCTAGGTTGGTCGCTACGGTTTGCTGGCTCGTAAAGGTTTATTGGGTAAGTCGTTAGTGTTTGTTGGTTCATAAAGAATTGAATATTGGGTCTTTGGGATTTGTTGGGTCATTACGACGACTATGATCCAAAATCCAGATAGCGTACTGATAGTACCCTTGCCCGCCAGGCCCAGATAGTGGGTTTGATTCACCCGGACACAAATATTTGTTAAGGTTTTTTAAGTATTTGTGTTGACTCTAGGTGTTTTCTGTATATGTATAAATATGTATTTATTTACAAAAGAGTATATCAGTATTAATATTAGTGATTTTGTTCCCATAGTGCTAGCTTTGCTTAGTTTGGAGCTAGATGGCGCCTCGTTCAGGGATATTTATTATAAGTTTTGTAGGTTGGTTCCAACAAACACTAAAAATAAAACCTCACCCAATTCAAAATTCAATATTTATTTCTCAGTAGTAATTTACAACATTCTCTTTAAGAAAGTCATATTCTAATTCAAACTTAAAAAAGAGGTAATTTCTAGTGCAATTTTTTTTCTCTTTTTTATAACAATTTGTGTTCCTACTCTAAACGCGGCTCGGGCTTGGGACAATAATCCCTAACGACCTTGAAAACACTACCGACCCATCCAGTAACCTGTTACGTATGACCCAACTAATCTTAACAACTCACACAAGTAACGTTTACTTCCCAGTAAACACTAACGGCATCTTAACAAACCCTTGCGACCCAACAAACTCTTTCGACCCAGCAAACACTAACGACCTACTCAACAAACCCTACCGAACCAACATACACCAAAGAGCCTACCTACAAACCCTAACGATTGGGTCGGTTGGTCAAACACTAACAATCAATCCAACAAACCCTTACGGTACAATAAACCCTTACGACCCAGAAAACACTAAAGACCCACACAACAAATCCTAATGACCCAACAAACACTAACAACCCAGCCAACAAACCTTTTCGACCCAGCAAACACAAACGAACCGCCCAACCAACCCTAACGACCCAATTAACCCTAATAACTCACCCAAACAACCCATACTACCCAGAAAACACTAACAAAATCTTAACAAACCCTTACGATCAAACAAACATCAACTTCACAACTTACAAACCCTACCGACCCAACAAACACTAACGACCCATCCAACAAACCCTTACGATCGAACAAACCCACGGCCTAACAAACTCTTACGACCCAATTAACCCTTACGGCCCAGCAAACAAACCCTTACAACCCAATAAACCCTTACGACCCAACAAACTCTTACGACCCAACAAACCCTTACGACTTAGAAAACACTAACAACCCATCCAGCAAACCCTTAAAACCCAAAAAACCCTTTCGACCCTAGCAAACACACTAATACGAACCTCATAACAAACCCTAACGTACCAACAAATATAAACGAGCCACCAAACAGCCTTACGTCTCGAAAACAACCACAACCCTAACCTAACCTAACCTAACCCTACGATCCAACAAATACTAACGACCCACCCAACAAACCCTTAAGACCCACCAAACACTAACGACTCATCCAGCATACCCTTACAAGCCAACAAACACTTACGACCTACTCAAGAAATCCTTACGACTCAACAAACCCTTACAACCCAACAAACCGTTACGACCCAACAAACCTTTAAGACACACTATACACTAACGACCCACCCAGCATATCCTTACGAGCCAACAAACACTCACGACCCTCTCAAGAAACCCTGACGAGCCTACAAACCTTTACGACTCAACAAATCCTAACGACCCACCCAACAAACCCTTACGACCCAAAAAAACATGTACGACCCGCCCAACAAACACAAACGAACCAACGTACAAATACTTACGACCCACCATGTGAAAATCGTTCAGTTTCATGATCTGAGCTGAGCACTTTGACCGCGCATTCACACTGAGAAGACTTTGGCCGGGAAACTATCGGAAGTCCCTTTTACACATGAGGAAAAGAACGAGAGATTCGTGTATCGCGGGACAAAAAAGTCGCATCTATGAACATGATCTAAGTAATGCAGGACAATACCGGTATAAAAGCAATAAACGAATGACGATATCTTTCAAACTTAATCGTAAAATACGTAAAACAATTCTTCTTTACATTGCACGGGTACATAATAAGTGTTCTAGTAACCTAGTACGAATTCTTTTGCAAAACACGTACCTTAAAGGCTGTAAATAAATATGAAACTTATATACGGGTATTTACCCGGGTAAAAACTAATTCGGGTAGGAAAAAACGGGTAAGAATGGGTATATACCCAAATTTGGGTATTTACCCGGGTAGAATCCCATCTCTAGCCACAATGCAGCCACAGATGGGAGATCTCCCACCGGACCGGGTGACGGAGGCCTGGACGTTTGCAGGTGTGGGAACGGATTTTGCAGGCCCTTTCATGGTAAAGGCATCACGCCTACGGAACGCAAAGTCTATCAAGGCGTACTTGTGCGTGTTCGTGTGCCTAGCCACCAAGGCCGTCCACTTGGAGCTCGTGGCCGACCTATCTACGGAGGCCTTTTTGGCAGCGCTGGAGAGATTTACGTCGCGACGAGGGCGACCAGCGCTGATCAGGTCGGATTGTGGTACCAACTTTAAGGGTGCTGATCGGTGTATGAAGGAAATTGTAACGTTCTTAAGGGAGAACGAAGAAGCCATCAGCACGGGCCTCTCCCGTCAGGGCATTACCTGGGTGTTCGATCCACCAGCGTGCCCTCACTGGGGTGGTATTTTTGAAGCGGTTGTAAAGTCCGCTAAGACGCATTTGTTGCGCGTTGTAGGGTTAACAATTTTGACTTTCGAGGAGCTGGCGACCGTGTTTTGTAAAATTGAGGCTGTACTCAATTCGCGTCCTTTGTGTCCGCTCAGCTCAGACCCAAATGATTTAGAGGCCATGACGCCAGGGCATTTCTTAATTGGCCGCCCACTTAACGCCTTGCCGGAATATCCCTATACGGAGGTGAATAGCAATCGTTTGTCGCGTTATCAGCTGTTGCAGCAAATGACTCAAAACTTTTGGAAGCGTTGGTCGCTTGAGTACTTGCACATTCTGCAGCAACGCCTTAAGTGGACGGACAGGACTGAACCCCCCTGCATTGGGGATCTCGTTCTGGTTAAGGATGCCAACCTACCGCCACTGCGTTGGCGCCGGGGGCGCATTCTCAACCTGTTTCCGGGTAGTGATGGCACTCCTCGAGTTGCAGAAGTTCAGGTGCGGGATTCAGTCCTTAAGCGAGCAGTAGCTACATTATCACGCCTGCCATGCATAGAGCGGACCGATGGGTCGGTCCGGGGCGGGTGAATGTTTAGTTTTCGTATAAAATGGGCGCGCGGTGCTGGCAACACTGCTCTGTCATTGTCACGTCCTCTGCCGTCGCCCGCATCGTGG
Source organism: Phthorimaea operculella (assembly GCA_024500475.1). Classification (NCBI taxonomy): domain Eukaryota; kingdom Metazoa; phylum Arthropoda; class Insecta; order Lepidoptera; family Gelechiidae; genus Phthorimaea; species Phthorimaea operculella. Next base: position 426,358 of record JANFCV010000217.1, read on the forward strand.
ATGCGAATTTTAATTATAAATGGTGTAATTTAGTGTGCTTTCGGTTTTCTCGTGTGGTTTTCCCTGTTCGGTGGGGAAGTGAACCAAGTGATTTTGGTTCCGGCGCTTTGATTGAGAGTCACGCGACCGCCGGCAAAATATAACCTCACTTTTCGTTGGCTCGCGTCGTGGCTGCCGATAGCTACGTATTTTAATTATAAATGATTGAGGCCAACGGGGCCGATTTCTCATTCGGAGAGAAATCTTTAGTTATTTTGTGTTAAAAACATTATGTGATGTCGAACTGTGAACTATAGTGCAAATTGGAGGAAAGGAGTTCGAGAACGAGCGGATGTTCCGGTGCCGTGAGTTTAGGTTATTCCCTATTCCTGTGCTCCTCAAATATCCTGAATACCTGATTCCTGTCATACTTAAACTCACAAAGAAACGGCGTCATCGTTCGCTCGGTAAGCAATTCGTTGCTGGGCCCTGTTTAAGTAGATTTTGGAAACAAGAATCTCGGCCGGAAACTTTCCGGAACAAAATTCTCTCATTAAATTTATTTTATTTAGCTATAGTAAAGAGCACTACGAATCGTAGTCAAATGTTGTTCCGAGGCTGATCGACCATTTAGTTTTAGATTTTAAGATAACTTTAATTTGCTTCCACTGCGCTAAGATCAGCTTCGGAATCAAACACATCCTATATATCACGCCTATATCCCTTGCAAGGTAGGCAGATCGTAAAAAAGGACCATTTACACCACGTCTGACAAAAGCTTGAGAGACATTCACAAGACTGTGTATCAACACAGTGACAGGTTATCAGCCTGTTACCTAAATTTTCAATACAAATAAACTCATATCCCTTAGTCGCTTCTTACGAAACCCACGGGAAAGATATGGGGTGATGCTATTCTAAGCTGGCACCAATGACAATGTAGCCGTAAATAAACTACAAGTGTATTTCACCAAGGTAAGTCACGGCGAAAGTTCATACACAATGTAGTAGTCGACCTTCCGAACAGTTTCAACTTATTATTAACTTGGAAGACTAATAGCTTGAATATCTTTGTTTTACTTCATGTGCCATATTCCTTGCGGGGTAGGCAGAGCGTAAAGGGCTGTAAAAGGTCATTCACACCAACACTGACGAAAGTTTGAGTCATTCAGAAGACTGAAAGATGACCGGATGAACAATCAAGTTAATATATGAACTTAATTAACAATTTCATAATTTCGGACTACCTAGGTATCGCCAGTACACATGGCGAAAGTTGCAGGATAAAATCCTGCCTCCGTCAGAAAATTTTGCAAGTTTTCCAAAGTTATTATATGAAACTGAATATAATAACTTTGCCCAAGGACTATAACTAAAGCTGTACATAAACCTCATATACAAACGACCTTTATTCCTTGGGGAAAGTTGTTCAGTTTTATACAGGGAGTCCCAGAAGTCAACGTCAAACCGTTTCGGTTTTACAGGATTGATTGTAATCATCATCAGAAGAATGAAAAAATAGAATCATAAGAAAAAAACAAAGAACAAAATATTTGTGTCGGGATTGTGTGGATCTAGGACATCCTATATGGGGTGAAATTTTACTAGTGACCGATAGCTCAGAATAGGCTAGTGACAAGGAATAACTTTCCCCAAGGAACATAGGTCTAAATAAGAAAAAAAAAATTGAGCCTCCCATAGTAACTGAAATCAGCTGATCGGCAAGTTTTTATGGGAGGTCAAAATTTTTGTTTAGTATTTCGACCTATGTTCCTTGGAAGTTGTTCCTTATCTTATCACTAGCCGGTTCTGAGTTTTCGCTATCGGTCACTAGTAAAATTTAATTATATATACTGGTTAAAGCATACCTTCTGAGTGCGTCTTGTAAGCTGCCGCGGCGCTTGATGCCTTGAGACAGCTTCGCGTGCAGCTGCTGGGCGCGTCCTGAAAATAAACAAAAGCCTACTTTTAAAATTAGTACTAGCTCTATCAAAGCCGTGTGGCGCGCCGACTTAGAATAGCATCACCCCATATCTTTCGCGTGAGTGTCGTAAGAAGCGACTAAGGGATTTGAGAGTGAATGACTCTCAAACTTTTGTCAGACGTGGTGTAAATGGCTGACTTTTATAGCCGCCGTTTAGATACCCTTTCCCAATTCTCCATGCCCCATTCCGGAATCTCTGTCCCCTATTCCTTACTCCATGTTCCCTGTTACCAATCCCTTATTCTGCATTTCCCATTCACAATTCCCCATTCACATTTCAAATTAGTCAATTGTCTACTCACCATTCCCCTTACCCATTCTCGCTTCCCATTCCATTCCTAAGTTTTTACCTACCACTAAAGCATCTACCCTTTCGGCTCAGGACATCCCAGCTAGCGCAGTTTCATATTGGTCTTCCAAACTAGGGGCTAACGCTCTCTTGAGTATTAGATTCCTAATTTAGTATTGTACAAATTAAGTTGAGAAAGATAACATTGACACGATAAGAAGAAAAATGCACTGTCAATTTCCTTGTCCCAATTCCTCAACCCCAAATCCCTATTCCGCATTCCCCATACCCATTTCAAATTCCCCATTCCCCATACCGCATTCCCGCTCCCAATTTCTTTCTTAAATTCTTACCTGGGTCTCTCGCGACCAGGACTTCAAGTACCACTAAAGTATCCACTCTTTCGGCCGAGGATATGTCAGCCAATACTGTTTCGTATTGGTCTTCCAAATTTCCCCTTCCCATTTTAAATTCCCTATTACCATTTCAAATTCCCCATCACCATTTCAATTTCCCTTGTCCCATATCAAATTCTCAATTCTTCATTGCCAAAACCACCAAAGTGTCAACTCTCTCAGCCCAGGACATCCCAGCCAACGCAGTTTCATATTAGTCTTCTAAACTAGGATCTAAGGCTGGGTATTAGAGGTAGATTCCTTATTTGCTTTATCAGGACTTTAATGCTCTTACAATTTCGAATTCCCAATTCCCTATTCGCCATTTCCAACTATCTATTCCTCATTCTCAAATCCCTATACCATATTCCTTATTCCCAATTACCCATTCCCTTCTCAAATTCCGCATTTGCATAATTCCACAATCCCATTCCCGTTTCTATTCCCTATTCCATATTTTTATTTCTTACCTGGATCCCTAGCGACTAAGGCTTCCAAAACCACCAAAGTGTCAACCCTCTCAGCCCAGGACATCCCAGCTAGCGCAGTTTCATATTAGTCTTCTAAACTAGGATCTAAGGCTGGGTATAAGATTCCTAATTTTCTGTATTAGGACTTTAATACACTGTCAATATTCTTTTTCCAATTCCTCAACCTCAAATCAATATTCCGCATTCCCAAATCCCTAATCCGCACTCCCCATTCCTGTTTCAAATTCCCGATTCCCATTCCCTAATCCCAATTCTTTATTTCTTACCTGGATCGCGAGCCACTAGAGCTTCCAAAACCACCAGGGTATCCACTCTTTCTGCCCAGGACATCCCCGCCAATGCAGTTTCATATTGGTCTTCCAAACTAGCCGCCAACGCGCCGAGGTTTTCAGGTGATTGACAAGTAGGGGGTAGGGCAGTGTCTTCGCATAGGATTTCCGCATCCGTCTGTGGAGGAATTGACAATGAACTTATTGGATTTTTAGCATGATGAACATTGGATTGATATCATTTTCTATCTTTTCCCACATATTTTCTAGTTCGCCCTTGATACTGCTGTGAAAAGTCAAGCACACCAGTTACAACGTGAAATGTCGAGCTTGCTTCGCTCGCAATATGTGGTCTTGTAGGTGTAGGCAGTCATTTAGCTTGTTTGTGACTTAAAAATTATGAGCTTGGGAGTAATTGTTACATTTCTGAGCATATCACGCAAAAAATATGATTTTTATATTTACCTCAGTATCATCTGTTTCCGTATCCATATCAATGTCCGACACTTCCTGCAGTTCCATGATTTGTCGGTTTAACAAATCTTCTTCAGCACACAGCTTTCTTTGATCAGCATCAGACTGAAAATCTAACGCCAAACTCATCTTTCTTTCATTTTCTTCGATTTGAGAAGTCATTTCAGCTATCTCAGACATTTCCGATGGATCAGCAGCTTTTAGGATTTCATTGTGGTTTGAAATTTGGTCGTCATCATCAAAGCAGTTGAATGTAGATTTGAATTCAGCTTTCCATTTGTCGAAATCAAAAGTATCTTCAGTACTTTCTGAAGATCTAGCCAAACCAGTGGTAAGACTTTCTAAGGATGAATGAAGACGATTTTTAGTTAATTCGCCGTCGTTTTTGTTGGCAGCATCTTTTGCCTTTTCTTTCTTAGTAACTTTGTTTCTCGATGAACGAGTTTTAAGTCCAGTTACGTCAGATTTTTGACGAATCATTGTTGGGTCTTTGTTTTTAGGTTTAACCACTTTCGGTTTTGGCGGTTTAGGTTTTTCGGGTTGTTCAGATTTGGCTCTGTCAAGTTTCGCGTTGTTTGCTTGGATGATTGGGTTGGTTTCCTGCTTAGGGGATTCCAACATGTTTAACGTAGGCAGACTTGTAGTGGCCGATGGTTGGTGAAATCTGTTCGCCCAGTGGTTTTTCGACTGTTGCTTTTTCGACTCGCGACTAAGTCTTTTAGACTTTACCGTGAGCCACTCTTCATCGCATTTCGCGTTTTGAACGTTTAGTACTTCGATGGAGTTGGCGATGTCTGGAATGGTTTGCAATTCTTCAGGGACTAGCGTCTTCAGACTCTCGCTTGATTCGATTCTGGACAAATCTATTTGAGTGACAAGAGTGTCACAGCTGCTGTATTCATCACAATCTTTAATCTTCTCTAAGGTAAGAGTAGATTTCTCTTTCTTGTCACCCTTTTCAATGCCTTTCAGAGAAGTAGGTCTGGGAGGTCGCTTTTTAGGATCAACTTTGACTTGAGTATTTGGTATTATCTTGTTGTCTCCGCCTCCCAAACCAGGCCTGACTGGAGCATTTTTGTTGACAACTTTAGCGGAAGGTTTTGAGTCAAAAAGACTGGTTCGCCCTGTGGTCAAATTGAAGGGATAGCTGCATTTGCTGGTTTGGTTTCTTTTAGGGAACTGTTGACGAGTTTTAGGTACGTTATTAGGTATTTCTAAGATAGTCCTGCTGCGTAGTATAGGTGTAGTAGCACGAACTGGTGGTTTCACTTCTGGTTTGGCAGTAACAGCTTTTGGTTTAGCTGCAGCTTGAGAATACGCTGGTCTTGCAGGTTTGATATCCAATGATTTACATTCAGCTGGTTTTGTCGCCTTTGGATCAGCTTTTTTGGAATCCTGATCTTCCTTTTCATTGGCATTAGATGTTTCGGTATTCTGATCCTTTACTGTATCTGCGTTAGATGTATCTGGAGGAAATTTGTCTTTAGTTTCAATCAATTCTTTAGGCTTTATCTCATCAGATTTTTCTTCATTTAGAATTTCAGTTTCCTTTTTAGGAGAGCTCTCATCAGAAACATCAGCAAAGTTATCCTCAGATTTGACTGGAGATTGAACTCTATTCCCATCGTCCACATTAGCTTCGTTTGACTTCTCATTAATATCATTTGGCTCAGATTTCGAAAAAAATTCTGTAGTTTTTTCAACCTCCTTATCCTGGTTAAGAATATTATCATTCTTTGCCTTATTTTCAGCAAGATGCTGCGCTAGGAATTCATTTTCCATTGCGTCCAGTTTAGCTGTCGTAGCTTTGGCTTGGCTCGATAATTCGTCAACATTTGTAGCTTCGTTTTGGGCATGTTTAGGTGACTTTATGACTACCTTGTTTGGTGCCATGTTTGGGCATTCTTTAGCTTTGCCAAGTTCTATGGCAGGTTGAAGTTCTTCTTTTTTAAGATCAATTTCAGCGTCTTTTTTATTATCAACTTCTTCAGCATTCTTTTCCTTGATATCAGAAAGTCTGGTCTCTTTAGCAACCTTTGCTTCGGGCTTAGTCGCGATTTTAGATGCAATTTTATTGCTGAAAAACTCGACGTTTGCTTTCGGGCTAGTCGCAGCGTACTGTCCGATTCTCGGACTGATCTTGCCACTTCCAGGGCTATTCTTTCCTGTGACAGGGCTGTTTTTGCCACTTGGAGTGTTATGTCCTGAGAGGCAAGGGCTGTTTTTGCCTGACACAGAGGGGGAACTCTTTACTGAATAAGCTCGTCTCGGCTCCAGGCGTACAAAATCAGTCTTCCTTATCTCCCAGGCTAAGCTCTGGGGTCTTTGAGGAGGGGGAGTATTGTCGTACTCCCATTTCAAGCGGAACCATTCGCCTAAAGCTTTGAAATCGCGCGTGTAGTTCTCTAGCACGAGAATCACTTCTTGGCATTCGTTCTGGTTCTCGTGGGCTTCCACTGTGTTGTAGATTTCGCCAACCTGTGAACATTTGGATGATTAAGAACAGAAGACATATTATGCAAAGAAAATGTTTTAAATTTTTTATATCTTTTTTGGACTCAGTGCATAGACAGCATTTATGAGTAGACTGTAAGACATGACAAAATGCAAATTGATTGGCAGCGAGAGTAACCTAAACATGCTAACATTTTCGCAAAGCAAAGTTTTTTTCGCAATGCAAGTAAATTCATTCAAAATCGATATTTTTTTCTTTATTTTTTTGTAGTAAATAGTATTACTAAGAATGAAAATGAAATGTATACCTACATAAGGAAATGGACATAATATAAACGGAAATTGTAACCAAACTATTTTGAAGTGAATCATGTATACAGGGTGTTACCTCCTTGAAATACGTATTTCAAGGAGGTTACATACATTGTATAACGTCTTTCTGTTTATGTATGACTGTTTCTCTAAATAATTTACCTGCACAAAAGGTATCCATACTAATATTATAAATGTAAAAGTGTGTTTGTTTGTTTGTTTGTCCTTCCTTTAAATTACATACATCGACCGGGGCTCGAACCCGGCCCGCACGGGTTACCGGTAACGACTTACCGCTCTGCTACTGAGCTATCGACGCTTTTTGAAATCGAATTTTCAACCTCTTGACCCTTGTCTCTGAGCGACGAATAAAAGCTTTTAACATGTATGTAACGTCATATATACGCGACCATCCAGTGTCCAAAACGTTAGGTAGGTTTAAAATCCAAAAATACATAACAATCACAATGATTATTTAAATCTAATAAAGTAAAGAATTGGTATCCACGAGTGAGTATGTCAAAATTGCTAAAAGTGGCCACTTTTAACAATTCAGCATACATAACTAAATCCTACAGTTTTCTAAAAGTTTATTGATTCTAAAAAATATTCGTTGCTAGTAATTGTCGTTAATTCATAATCAGGTTTCCCAATCACTTGTGTATTCAGTCAGTGATTTTCTTCACTGAACGGCGCTAGTGTCGCTTAAAGTCTTTCAATTTAATCTGGGGGCACGGCAGTGCCCCCACCAAGTCGAGCTGAAAGCGGCACGGCCGTACCATCCTTTTCTCGAACCAGTTCAGGCCATTTTTAACCCCCCCATAACTCCCTTGTCGATAAGTTTAGAACCTTCATTTTATAATATCTTATCAAGCACTGCATAGTCACGATACATTTCAAATTTCATTTAATTTGGATCAGTAGTTTAGAAGTTATAGTTAGTCAAAGTTTCTTAATTTTCTGCCTGACTGACTGACCGATCATCAAAATTCTAAGGTACTTCTAGCAGACTGAGGAGCTTGAAACTTAGAATACACCTTGTATTTAGTGAAAGAATAAAGGGAAAACTATAACATTCTGCAAATTCGGTTGCAACCGTATAACTAACTTTGTATTTCCATACAAATGTATAGGATTACAAAGTTAACTTTGCGGATGGGCTTTGAGGAAATCTGTAGCTGAGGCTCAAGAAGTAGTTCCAGATAAGAGAAAGAGGAAGACTATCTACAAAAAGAAATGAGATCCACAAAAACATTTACTTGTAAAGAACCAAGTCTCGCTTCTCAGTTCATCTACTGTAAAAAGTTGTGAGATCCATGTGATGCCAAGTCGGTTATTGATTTATTCAAGGACTACTTCAGGGAACTTTCATCTTAAGCTATTGCGTAATTAGGTAACAGACATCATCTTACAGTAACTATATCGATATTTAAAAACTTTTATATTTACAATAACTAGAATGACTTGGCAATCGCACACTATTTGCTTGTGAGATACGATGGTCTAGTGCGATGGCCGGGTCATTCTAGTTATTATAAATATTAAAGTTTTTAAATATCGATATAGTTACTGTAAGATGATGTCTGTTACCTAATTACGCAATAGCTTAAGATGAAAGTTCCCTGAAGTAGTCCTTGAATAAATCAATAACCGACTTGGCATCACATGGATCTCACAACTTTTTACAGTAGATGAACTGAGAGGCGAGACTTGGTTCTTTTTACAAGTAAATGTTTTTGGTGGGATTTAATGTATTATAAGAGATACCAGAGTAGAATAGCACCACCCCCTCTCTTCCCGTGGGGGTCGTAAGAGGCGACCAAGGGATAAACCCAACCCAAACAGCCAGGGCCAACCGTATGGTGGCGGTTAATCCACCACAAAAGCATTCCCAAAGAGGGTTGACGTCTGGTAGGCGGCCGGTCGTAAAATTCAGCCAAATCCTTTTGCAACACGATTTTGTGTTCAACGAAACGTGTTGCGCCGACCCCAAGTAATTGGGATAAGGGCAGGAAGATGATGATGTATTGTAAGAGATACGTACCGCACGCTGCAGATCACCGAACAACTGCGCCCAGTAGCGAGCCCTAAGCTCGGAGCGCTTGTCACGGCCGGCGGAGGCTGAGCGCAGCCGCGCCGCGGACCGGGGCGGAGCCCTACGCACGGTGACCGTGCGCGAGGCCGGCGGCTTGCGCGACGACTGCCGGGCGGCGGCCGTGGACGATGCTAGAAGGAAGGAATGAGAGTTTAATATAAATCCAAGAGGCGCGTCCACGCTAAGCGACGCTGCTCGCTGCCTCACCGCCTCGTGCGGCATAAGGCGCGTCCACACGGTATGCCGAGGCAAATGCTCGCGAGGCATACGCTCGGGTTCACAAAGGTCATGCTCGGGCGAGCGCGCGCAGGCCGAGCCGTTTGAGTGCTCGGCTGCCTCAATCATAGTAAATTTGGTCTAGACACATGGCAGTGTGTCCGCCAAGTTCGAGCAAAAAAAGCGACACACCGGCCGTGGGTTATATTACACGAACCATTTCGGGCCAAGTTCGACCCACCTATAACTCAAAATCTATTTTATCTACGCATATGAAATTTCTAGTATCTGTCGAGATCTACTTACTTATCTAAAATACAAAATTTCATTAATGTACCTATTGTAGGTCTTGAGATATTGACGTCAGAAAATCGCTATTTTTACTATACACTCACTGACTGACTGACTGACTCACTCACTCACTCACTCATCAAAAACCTAGACCACTTCCAATGGTTGTATTGACTTGAAATTTGGCATGGAGGTAGGTCTTTAGGTCAAGGTAAAGGAAAAAATCTGAAAATGGCCAAGTGTGAGTCGGTTTTAAAAATATTGAAGGTGTAAATTCATACCCCTAAGGAGCTAAAACAAAAAATTTATCTATATCTTCCAATCGTCGTACTGACCTAAAATTCGTTACGAAGGTTTGTATTTAGTCAAAGTAAAGTATAAATGAGATATTTCCTTACCTAATCATAAGAAAAAAAGAAAATAAACCTTACAAAAATAAATTAAATCCCACCCAAAACATAAATGTGAAAGGCTGCCAAGTTCGATAATATTGGAATGCTTCGCCTATAAAAGCGAAGCATTCCAATATTATCGAACTTGGCAGCCTTTCACATTTATGTTTTGGGTGGGATTAGTTTAACTAACAGAACTTGGCTCGCCTGCCACCCGAGCGTATGCCGCGCCTATGCAGTGCCTCGGCACGCTCAAAATCACCGTGTGGACGCGCCTATTCGCTCGTGCGCAGGCGAGGCAAGTTCGGCCCAATTTGGACGCCGGCTTGTTAGAAGACGTGGGTTCGAATCCAACCGGTGGCGAGAATTTTTTCCACATGTTTCGTTTGTATTAACAATAATAAAAGATAGAATATTAGTGTTTGATTATAACACCAAGTATTCAAAATTACTATCATGTGGAAAATTTCTACAAAAGAGTAAACATTCTCAAACTTCTGTCAGATGTCATGTAAATGGCTGTTTTTTTACCCTGCTACCTACCCTGCTAGGGATATAGGCATGATATATGTTAAAGTTAAACACAATATGAACTTATGACATAATGTGAGTCATTGAAAGGCTTAAAACAAACTGTAGAAAAGTAACTGCACATTAAATGCCTCATATCAAATTAAATGAAAAAGGATTAAATAAAGGTAAGAGACAAAACAAAAAATCAAAGTGGCTGGCTGACATCACATACACAATAAGCAAATAGAAGTGGAAGTGGGCTTGACACCTAATAAGGAAAAAAACAGACAAATGGTCAAAAAATTTATAGAGCCCTAAAGATATATATTATTTAAAGATATTTTAGGTTTATTGAAATGTGTGTCTAATTACAGGAATCAATAGCTTGAAAATAAGAAAATCTCATACAAGGATGGAACACCCCACTTTTGAGGCTTTTGGCCCCCAAGGGTAGTAAAAGGGAATTTTGAGGTCACAATAAGCTTCAAGTGAAATGTTACATGCGATACAAAAAAAAGCAACCCTCCAGGTCAATTACTTGAAATGTTAAACCTTGCAAAGGAGGGGAGCGGTAAAAGGTTAAGGGGGTGGTGCCAGCTGGGTTCCATGTCTAATTTTGATCAGGAGGTCAAGAAGTACCTGCATGCTGATTTTCAGCTTCCAGGGTCAATCCAAATAGTTATAACCGGCTATTGACATTATTCCCTAAGCAAAAAAGAAAAAGAGGTGGACAGCTAAGATGGTGGGAAGACAACCTTATAAAACATGCAGAAGTTACATGGAAAAGAAAGGCGCTGGAAAGGAGAGAATGGCAGTAGCTTTGGGAGGCCTTTGCCAAATGGCAATCTGACGCAGAGAAAGAAATAAAACAATTTCTTTTTAATAAATAATTTATCCTTTTAATCTAATCACAAGTAATAATTTGCATGCATACCAATATTATTTTATTAGAAATGGTTTGAATTGTGATTATTCTGTCAGAAATTAAGGCTTATTCTACTTTTTTATGCAGATGTGGAATATCTGAGGTCATAGAAATTAAAAAGTTTTAGTCTAAAATATGTAACTAGTACTTATGTACCTAAAATTACTATGCTGGCTCAGTGACCCAAAGTGGATAAACTTTCTTTGAATCATTAAATTAGGTGCTTTCGTAATGTTTGTAGACTAGATACAAATAATCATACCAATAATGATAACAAAACTCAGTAGCGTTTATATATGGCCATATACATGGCGGTCTACAGAGTAACCTTGGAACTGGCTATAAAACTCGAAGTTAATTCATCGATAAACGATAAAACCCATTTATTACTCAATAGGCACTCCTTAGCGACGGTTTGTTAGAGTAAATACACATCCCCGCCCACATGCAACGACTTTTCTCATCGTGAATGTCGTGACAGACAGATCACATTACTAACAAGAAATCATGGTCTCACCAGGAGTATCCACCGCCACATGGAAGGCCACCAGGTTACGCGCCTCCCTGCCTTCCTCCTGCACGAGCTGCCGCACTTCTTCCATCACGAATCAAACCAAAATATGAGGTCTTTCAACAAAACAAAAAGACGCAACAGAAGTCATAACTTGCACAAGTTAAGTCTCCTCTTCGGCACTATAACCACACATGTTGCTTTATAAAGGAATTATAAAGTGAAAAATAAAAGAAAATAGCTAAAATAATACGAAAATCAGTACAATTCGACGCTGAAAATCAAAATCGCTAGTATTTTCATAACAATCGCGTTTTGACGTTATTCTGTCTGTCATTTTTTTGCAATGTTGCCAGTGGTAAAAAAAGCAAGCAGATAAAGCTGCCCATTCACATGTCATTTGGAAAATAAAGTCGTGACATTTTTTTTAAATCTGCTTTGTTTGTCACAGACACACACACACACACACACATCACGTCTTTATCCCTTGTGGGGTAGGCTGAGCGTTAACGATCGTGAATGAAATTACGGTCGAATCAAATAGTTCTAACCCAATTTCTTCCCATGCTTTATTTTTTGCGTCACGATTTTTATAGTTCTCGTCGGCAGCGTCCCATAAACATGCGCGGGAGTGCACTTCATCTATCAGTCCCCGTATCGATAAGTCTTTGATAAAGTCATCCATATTGGACTGTACGCAGCCGTGCGCCCGCCCGCACCGTGGCTGGTTAAACTATAGTCCGGCAATTTCGTGCGCGACCTTCCTGCGGGGTACAGACGGTTGGAAGGCGAGGAAGCACGTCATTTTAATATGACGTGCAGCGCGGATGCGCGCGTCTCCCTTCCCCGCTACACCTCCCGCTACCCGCTGACATCCCCCCCCCCCAACGTCTGTCACCCCTAGGGAAGGTCGCGCACGAACTTGTCGGACTATAATCAATTGTTTGTGAGTAGGGTGACCATCACCATGTGTAGTTTAATTTGTCGGACATAACCTTAGCTACGTAGCTATAAGAAAAGTATGTTTTTAAATAAATAAGAACAAAACATTTCGTACGGAGATAGGTATATTAATTTACAACATCAGCAGTAAATACAAAAGTACATACAATGAGCAAACATTAATAGTCCTAGCGGTAGTTCAAAACATGCTGCACCTGAGCAGGGGGGTTTCACTCCGCGGTTTAGGTACTACCCGCCCGGCCGCTCCCTGAAGGAGCGAATCTCGGTCGGTTGTCGCGCGCGAGATTCACCGCACGTATGTACGTATTCGGATTATTTCTACGGAAGTTTTGTTTTGTGTTTCGAAAGTGGATTAAAAACTAAAAAATGGCTAGCCATGGACCTCGCAAATACTGCAGTGTAGATATATGTAAGAACAATATAAAAAAGAACCTGGAAATAAGTTTTTTCGTTATTTCGAAGGAGATGGAAAAATAAGTTCCTTCTAAAATTGTATTTTGATAATTTTCAAATACTTGTTTATTTCTAACATTGGTCAGAGTATAGGTACCTACAACAACTGGGACCGACTTTTGCTTCAGGTCGTTCGAGTCCTAACCAGACTGTGAACAAATTTATATCGTGATAATAGATAGGTAAGTCGGTAGGTAGGTATCAATTTTGCGTAAACTTCACTTCCTATCATCTCATAAGATTAGTAGGTAGGTACTTACTATTGTATAATGTTACGCTAGCTTAATTTAAGTTCGATTTAAAAAACTTGCAATACTTGTCTTGTAGTTACCTAGAATACCTATGTACCTACTGAACAGATAAATTAAATACCTACTCGATTATAGTGACAACCCTTTGAGAGCGCGCGCGGCCGGGTCATTGTCCGGCGGCGTCCAGTGAAGATTGAGCCGTTCGCGCGCAGTAATAAGTTTCAATTTTGCTTGCGGGCGGTCGGCTAAGCCGAGAGTAGGTATCTTTTTATACCTAATCACGGCTTTTGTTAGGGAGTGAATTTTCTGTACCCTAGTACTATTATATATTCTGTGACCTGAGAGAAGAGTTCTGAAATTTGGTACACTTAATCTTTAGGGTCAATGAATCGATTTGACCCGTAGTACACAATTTTAATAAAATCCTATGAGGAGTAATGACGTCATTTTTTTTTGTATGGGAAAAAAATTTTTTTTGTTCCAAAACCTATCGTGTGTGGTATCAAATGAAAGGCCTTGCTAAGCCGATTCTAAAAATATATCACGTTATTATATTTAAGTCACTTGTATAAAATTAAATAGGAAATAATTCTCGAAACATGCCACGTTTGGGCTTCTCTAGGTATGATACGGTTGAATCAATACTTATGAAATATACGTAATATAATGTGTAATATCCTCATCTCTAACCTCAAGAAAGGTACTACGGATTTTTTGTCTTAAAGTAATTTTTTTTTAATTTTAAAGTTACAGAAATGTATGAAAACACACTTAGTTGAAATTTGGCATCGAAAGTTCAATTTTGGCTACCGAGAATGATAAAAATATAGCCAGTCGAGATTACAATCATATTATTATGTACATCACATCATATTCGTTTTGCAAAAAGAATGTTATGTGCTTCGGAGGGCACGGTTAACCCTCGGCCCCATAGCAGTCGCTCTCTATGAATAATAAGACGGCGGCGGTCCGTCAGGGTCGTCAGTTAGGGGCTGAATAGTAACCATGGTTCATCGGGTCGTTCGTAGACTCGGTGTCCCACTTTTCAGAACAAGATTTATTAATAATAGGATGATAAATACAAATGCGAGAGAAGTTTTTGATTGATGGTTAAAATGATCATTTCTCTATACACACATTATATACACACCGGCAAAATTAACGGAATCTATACATAATAATAAAGTTGTAGAGGGTCGAAAGCCTGTACATAAAAGATATTGGAAAATAAATTGTCACCGAATTCTTTAAATTGATAACAAAACACGTTTCAAAAGTTTTTACATATTTTTTCCGTTTAGATGTTTGTATGTGGCAACATCCTGAAAAACTACTGAACGGATTTTGATAAGATTGCTATCGCATTGAAGAAGGTAAAGGCTCCTTTTTTTCTCCACTTGAGGGACTGGAGTACCTGATGAGTACCACTAGAAGCACAACCACGAGCCCAGCTAAACAATGGGAAATATATTTATGGCACCAAAGCAAGAATTGTTTAGCGCGATGGGACGTGTCTGCTGGAAAATATAAATCGAAGGTTTGGAGAACTACAGGAGATACATATACGGCCCCGAAGAAAAAATAATTCAGCTTGATTAGGCCCTCCTGCTAGCAATCAGAAATCAAAGGTATTGAAAACCTGATGTAGACCATCAGAAGTACCAAAAATAGCCTAGTTAAATAGATACATGAGATATACATATGGCCTCAAGGAAAAGAATATTTAGCATGGCGGGACATTTCTGCTGGCAAATAGCTAATGAAGGTGATGGATACCCTGGGAATAAATGTAAGGATGCTGGTGTGGGAATAATGTGTGTATAGACAAATGAAAATTATAAAGATGAACCAAAACTCCTCTCGCATCTGTATTTATCGTCTTATAATTAATAAATCTTGTTCTGTCAAGTGGGACACTGAGTCTACGAACGACCCGATGAACCATGGTTACTATTCGGCCCCTATCTATCGACCCTGACCGACGGCCCCGTCTAATTATTCATAAAGAGCGACTGCGATGGGGCCTAGGGTTAACCGTGCCCTCCGAAGCACATAACATGTTATTTTTGCAAAACGAATATGATGTACATATAAATAAAAAATCATCTGGCTTTATTTTTATCATTCTCGGTAGCCAAAATTGAACTTTCGATGCCAAATTTCAACTAAATGTGTTTTCATACATTTCTGTAACTTTAAAATTCAAAAAAAATTACTTTAAGACAAAAAATCCGTAGTACCTTTCTTGAGGTTAGAGATGAGGATATTACACATTATATTACGTATATTTCATAAGAAATGATTCAACCGTATCATACCTGGAGAAGCCCAAACGTGGCATGTTTCGAGAATTATTTCCTATTTAATTTTATACAAGTGACTTAAATATAATAATGTGATATATTTTTAGAATCGGTTTAGCAATGCCTTTCATTTGATACCACACACAATAGGTTTTGGAACAAAAAAAAATTTTTTCCCATACAAAAAAAAGATGACGTCATTACTCCTCATAGGATTTTTTTTAAATTGTGTACTACGGGTCAAATCGATTCATTAACCCTAAAGATTAAGTGTACCAAATTTCAGAAGTCTTCTCTCAGGTGCAGCATGTTCCATACATTCGGCCAGCGAGCCGCTAAGGCTATAAGGCAATTACGGCTATACCAAGCAATGTCACTTTCAGTTGAGCTCTATGATATCAATCTATTATCCTTTTCTAAACAATTGCAAGGAAAAGAGACAGCGCTATTTTAAGACGGAAATTTTAGGGCTAAGTTTTAGGGATATTACTATAGTGTGGAATGGAAACTAGTGATTATTTATTAAAATGACAACTTTGGGTACTTAGTTTCGTGTCACTTACAGTAACAAATTTTTTCTTGTGGTACACAAACTTATACTCTATCCGCGCGATGAAGATAATACCAGAAAATGCAAAATGATTGCCATTGGTTAGCGATAACGAGGCAAGGGTGCGTTTACATGGCGGTGCAATTTCAGTCTACTTCTGTGGCTTGCACGGAGCGGACGCGTTCTTATATCGATTGTTTTATTTCTCCTACGACCTAGCGCGTGTTTTGGACTATTTCCTGTGAAACATACACAGATGTATTTACCTAAAATTATTTTTACTTATTAAATATTGTAATAGACCAAAGAAAACCAAATTTAATAGTAAAAAATATTTATGAGTCTTCTTTAACCAAAGAGCCATGTAAACGCATCTTTACGTTTTTACACAATTGTTGACGCCCACTTACCTGGAAGGGCAATCATGTGTCCCTTTCATTTGCTTACAAAAGTGCGGTTGAGAGGACGCTATATTATCTTCATCGCGCGGATAGAGTATAGTAATAATATTTAAAATCGATTTCACGGGAATTGATTAACACATTTCAAAATAAATAAGTATTCATCCGAGAAATCAATCAACTGAGTAACATTCAAAAACAAAAATAAGAATAAATCACTAAAAGTATAGTGCTTAGTGATAGAGAATAATAAAACATTTACATTATTGATTGACACAAACTTGTAGTAAAAAGAAATACATGCAATGTTTATTGCCAATATAAAAATTATTTACACAAAAAGAAATGTATAATTTACATTATTGATTGACATTATTTATACATACATTATCAGCGACACAGGGTAGTTTTGTTTCAATTATAAATATTTGGATTCCCAATAAATTACAATGACATAATACAAAATAATGTTATTGCTATTACAGTTTAAACAAAATACTTACTTTTAAATTCACGACTAAGCAATCAAATATTTAAATTAAAAAAAATAAGAACCTGAGCTGTGTGTAGCGGGGGCTTGTGTATGTATGGGGCCGATCGATTCCCGTTTGACGTTTATAATTTTTTTCATTTTCTTATTTTTATTTATAACAATATTATAGCACTGCAAGTGCATTAAAAATCCCGCCGTAACCCTGTGTTGCTTATTGCTTGTGAAAGTGCATATTATTCTGTATTAAAAATGGACAGCTTTGCAAATGCAAAATTATATTTTTAAGGATCTACAGTGCAGAAAAAGGAATTGTTCTGATTCCACCCAGTTTTGATTCAACCCGCTCCGACTTCACATAGTAGCAAAACGGCAAAACTATGTGGAGACAAAACAGGTGGAATCGAAACAGGGTTGCAATCAGAGTTAAGCCCAGAGAAAGCCTTAAGCCGTGACTTCTGCTTATCAGTTTTGCAAACAAGAGTCATAATAGAAATGTGAATAACCAAGCTGACCCACGTTTTGGGTTTTGTTTGGAAAACACATGAGCAGAATAGACGGTTTTATTAAAAGGTACGTTAAACTAGAATAAGGATATACTCCGTATAAAACTAACTACTACAATAATGTATAAACCACATGGGGAACAGTCAACCCTTATCCAAAAACATTTCAGTCTTTACCGTGACCATCACAAGTTGGCAAATAGGTACTTGACAAACAAGCTTATGCGTCAATCATTGCATAATCATCATCATCTTTCTGCCCTTATCCCAATTACTTGGGGTCGACGCAACATATTTTGTATGAACAAAATTAGAAATACATATTTGGACTTCAAATAAATTACAATTCAAACAAAATAACATTATTGCTATTACAGTTTAAACAAATTATATGTCTGGGGCCGTGTGGGATGTGTGTAGCTCCCTTCGGGGGCTTGTGTATATCTGGGGCCGTGGGATGTGTGTAGCCCCCTTCGGGGCCTTGTATATATCTGGGGCCGTGGGATGTGTGTAGCCCCCTTCAGGGGCTTGTATATATCTGGGGCCGTGGGATGTGTGTAGCCCCCTTCAGGGGCTTGTATATATCTGGGGCCGTGGGATGTGTGTAGCCCCCTTCGGGGGCTTGTATATATCTGGGGCCCTGGGATGTGTGTAGCCCCCTTCCGGGGCTTGTATATATCTGGGGCCGTGAGATGTGTGTAGCCCCCTTCAGGGGCTTGTATATATCTGGGGCCGTGGGATGTGTGTAGCCCCCTTCAGGGGCTTGTATATATCTGGGGCCGTGGGATGTTTGTAGCCCCCTTCAGGGGCTTGTATATATCTGGGGCCGTGGATGTGTAGCCCCTTCAGGGGCTTGTATATATCTGGGGCCGTGGGATGTGTATAGCCCCCTTCGGGGGCTTGTGTACGTCTGGGGCCCTGGGATGTGTGGGTCTATTAAATTTACTATGTTACGATAAATAATATCAGCTGTCCTGCAGCTGCAAACAAATGTCTTTATATTTTCTA
This sequence comes from Phthorimaea operculella, assembly GCA_024500475.1. Taxonomy (NCBI): domain Eukaryota; kingdom Metazoa; phylum Arthropoda; class Insecta; order Lepidoptera; family Gelechiidae; genus Phthorimaea; species Phthorimaea operculella. Next base: position 444,873 of record JANFCV010000217.1, read on the forward strand.
AGCTTGACTGTCAAGAACCACATTGCCATAAAACATCAAATACTAAATCTGTACCCGAAACTATTTAGTTCCCACTCCATTCCGCCGAGCGGCACATATCCTCCAAAAGCTCATCAAACTCCTGAACCGAACTCTCGTAAGCTTCTAAATCTTTGGACAAATCCTCGCTGGCCAATTCTAAATCATCCTTCAAAGATTCCTGGCTTTTAGAGCTAGGCTTCATATCATCAGCGAGCTTCAAATGAGGTGCGTTAAAAAAGTCTTTGTAAAATTCTGCTAATGCCTTTCATTTGATACCACACACAATAGGTTTTGGAACAAAAAAAAATTTTTTCCCATACAAAAAAAAGATGACGTCATTACTCCTCATAGGATTTTTTTTAAATTGTGTACTACGGGTCAAATCGATTCATTAACCCTAAAGATTAAGTGTACCAAATTTCAGAAGTCTTCTCTCAGGTGCAGCATGTTCCATACATTCGGCCAGCGAGCCGCTAAGGCTATAAGGCAATTACGGCTATACCAAGCAATGTCACTTTCAGTTGAGCTCTATGATATCAATCTATTATCCTTTTCTAAACAATTGCAAGGAAAAGAGACAGCGCTATTTTAAGACGGAAATTTTAGGGCTAAGTTTTAGGGATATTACTATAGTGTGGAATGGAAACTAGTGATTATTTATTAAAATGACAACTTTGGGTACTTAGTTTCGTGTCACTTACAGTAACAAATTTTTTCTTGTGGTACACAAACTTATACTCTATCCGCGCGATGAAGATAATACCAGAAAATGCAAAATGATTGCCATTGGTTAGCGATAACGAGGCAAGGGTGCGTTTACATGGCGGTGCAATTTCAGTCTACTTCTGTGGCTTGCACGGAGCGGACGCGTTCTTATATCGATTGTTTTATTTCTCCTACGACCTAGCGCGTGTTTTGGACTATTTCCTGTGAAACATACACAGATGTATTTACCTAAAATTATTTTTACTTATTAAATATTGTAATAGACCAAAGAAAACCAAATTTAATAGTAAAAAATATTTATGAGTCTTCTTTAACCAAAGAGCCATGTAAACGCATCTTTACGTTTTTACACAATTGTTGACGCCCACTTACCTGGAAGGGCAATCATGTGTCCCTTTCATTTGCTTACAAAAGTGCGGTTGAGAGGACGCTATATTATCTTCATCGCGCGGATAGAGTATAGTAATAATATTTAAAATCGATTTCACGGGAATTGATTAACACATTTCAAAATAAATAAGTATTCATCCGAGAAATCAATCAACTGAGTAACATTCAAAAACAAAAATAAGAATAAATCACTAAAAGTATAGTGCTTAGTGATAGAGAATAATAAAACATTTACATTATTGATTGACACAAACTTGTAGTAAAAAGAAATACATGCAATGTTTATTGCCAATATAAAAATTATTTACACAAAAAGAAATGTATAATTTACATTATTGATTGACATTATTTATACATACATTATCAGCGACACAGGGTAGTTTTGTTTCAATTATAAATATTTGGATTCCCAATAAATTACAATGACATAATACAAAATAATGTTATTGCTATTACAGTTTAAACAAAATACTTACTTTTAAATTCACGACTAAGCAATCAAATATTTAAATTAAAAAAAATAAGAACCTGAGCTGTGTGTAGCGGGGGCTTGTGTATGTATGGGGCCGATCGATTCCCGTTTGACGTTTATAATTTTTTTCATTTTCTTATTTTTATTTATAACAATATTATAGCACTGCAAGTGCATTAAAAATCCCGCCGTAACCCTGTGTTGCTTATTGCTTGTGAAAGTGCATATTATTCTGTATTAAAAATGGACAGCTTTGCAAATGCAAAATTATATTTTTAAGGATCTACAGTGCAGAAAAAGGAATTGTTCTGATTCCACCCAGTTTTGATTCAACCCGCTCCGACTTCACATAGTAGCAAAACGGCAAAACTATGTGGAGACAAAACAGGTGGAATCGAAACAGGGTTGCAATCAGAGTTAAGCCCAGAGAAAGCCTTAAGCCGTGACTTCTGCTTATCAGTTTTGCAAACAAGAGTCATAATAGAAATGTGAATAACCAAGCTGACCCACGTTTTGGGTTTTGTTTGGAAAACACATGAGCAGAATAGACGGTTTTATTAAAAGGTACGTTAAACTAGAATAAGGATATACTCCGTATAAAACTAACTACTACAATAATGTATAAACCACATGGGGAACAGTCAACCCTTATCCAAAAACATTTCAGTCTTTACCGTGACCATCACAAGTTGGCAAATAGGTACTTGACAAACAAGCTTATGCGTCAATCATTGCATAATCATCATCATCTTTCTGCCCTTATCCCAATTACTTGGGGTCGACGCAACATATTTTGTATGAACAAAATTAGAAATACATATTTGGACTTCAAATAAATTACAATTCAAACAAAATAACATTATTGCTATTACAGTTTAAACAAATTATATGTCTGGGGCCGTGTGGGATGTGTGTAGCTCCCTTCGGGGGCTTGTGTATATCTGGGGCCGTGGGATGTGTGTAGCCCCCTTCGGGGCCTTGTATATATCTGGGGCCGTGGGATGTGTGTAGCCCCTTCAGGGGCTTGTATATATCTGGGGCCGTGGATGTGTGCCCCTTCAGGGGCTTGTATATATCTGGGGCCGTGGATGTGTAGCCTTCGGGGCTTGTTTATATCTGGGGCCCTGGGATGTGTGTAGCCCCCTTCCGGGGCTTGTATATATCTGGGGCCGTGAGATGTGTGTAGCCCCCTTCAGGGGCTTGTATATATCTGGGGCCGTGGGATGTGTGTAGCCCCCTTCAGGGGCTTGTATATATCTGGGGCCGTGGGATGTTTGTAGCCCCCTTCAGGGGCTTGTATATATCTGGGGCCGTGGGATGTGTGTAGCCCCCTTCAGGGGCTTGTATATATCTGGGGCCGTGGGATGTGTATAGCCCCCTTCGGGGGCTTGTGTACGTCTGGGGCCCTGGGATGTGTGGGTCTATTAAATTTACTATGTTACGATAAATAATATCAGCTGTCCTGCAGCTGCAAACAAATGTCTTTATATTTTCTAAGCTTGACTGTCAAGAACCACATTGCCATAAAACATCAAATACTAAATCTGTACCCGAAACTATTTAGTTCCCACTCCATTCCGCCGAGCGGCACATATCCTCCAAAAGCTCATCAAACTCCTGAACCGAACTCTCGTAAGCTTCTAAATCTTTGGACAAATCCTCGCTGGCCAATTCTAAATCATCCTTCAAAGATTCCTGGCTTTTAGAGCTAGGCTTCATATCATCAGCGAGCTTCAAATGAGGTGCGTTAAAAAAGTCTTTGTAAAATTCTGCTAGTTCCCTGATTGGGTGATTGTCGGCGAAAGGGAAATGCAACAATTTCAAAGGAGGTTCGTGTTCATTACGGAAACCTGAGAATTTCTTCGGTGGCATCTCCAAAGATGTTGGACTGCGAGAAATCTGTGTGGTGTCTAATTCTTGAGTACTTTTAGACATTAGAGCCTTCTCTGGTGTGACATGACGAACCTTGCATTTGGGTACAGGCATTTTGTTGAAGAAATCGTCAAATGCTTTGCGAACAATGTTCTCATCGACGAAGGCTGCCAATCTTAACGGTCTGTTAAGATCAATAGTGTTGGACTGTTTTGAGTCTTTAACGGGAAGTTTCTTTTTCTTCGATTCGAATATCACATGTTTCGGACTGAGTTCGAAGTGGTCGCTTTTTAGAAGTAATGTCTGTTTTTTATCCGTTCTGTTCGGAGATATCGAAAAGTTTGTGCGATACGCGACTGAATAGCAAAGTCCTCCTAAGGGAGTCTTAAGCAAACCAGCCTGAGTTTTCTTTACGTTTTCTCCTAAAGCTTTGGTTTTCGGTTCTCCATTATAAACTCTGTAGAAAATCGTGAACGACTCCGTCCTTTGTTTCCTTGACAAGTGATATGCTGGCGTGATTCTTGTCACAGTTATTAGTGACTTCAGTAGAATTCCCATACGGAAATATACCGTGTTCATAGCTTTTAGTGAGGTGTCGAATTGAGTTTCGTCAAGTTCTAAAGTCCACAATTCTAAAACCATCTCATCCCCATCTTCGGTTTGAACTGATATTTCTACGTGCAACTTCGACCGTATGGTCTCCAGGATTCTGTCAGATGGTAGTGCATTCTTAGTCGCTTGGTTGACTTCAGGAGAATCCGGTATTTGTAAGTTAAACCAATCGGAGTCTGACGTCTGAGGTTTGCTGTTCGGTTCGATTTTGACTCCTTTACGCGATTCAACGATCACTTGCACGCCTTTATACGCCAGGAATTTTGCGAACTTTGTGAATTCGTTTTTATCTGAAATGTTTGAGAACGCCGCGTCGGGGGCCATGATGACGCTTTATCCGGTTCGAAGGACCAAGGATATGTTCGGCTGGTAGGACCAAAATGTTTTTTGTCTATTCTTCGTCGGCGATGCAGTTTTCGACGAGGCCCCTTAGATTTGTGTTCTCCATAGCAGCCGCAACGCGTTCCTTGTCGTTGATTTGTTTGTTGACTGCAACAAAAAAAAAAGATATTTGGTAAGTTTTGAATACCTTATGCTACATTAATATTAGAAGATTTGTGCCAAAAGGGGAGACCCATAACCAGCATTAAACTGTTGTGGCTGTTAAGCTCGTATTGTTATTGCTTTATAGTTACAACTAGCTGCCCGTCAGCGGTTTCACCCGCTGCAACCTATTATTCCGCGGGAAAAAAGCATTATCTATTATTGTTAGTTTTCGAAAACGTTTAAAACGCGAATCGGCTCAGTCACGCCACCTATTACAAAAATATTGGAAAATGCGTGATCCCGTGGGAATGAGACATTTTTCCGTGGTAAAAAGTATCCTATGTGTTATTCCAGATGCCCTTTTATATTTCTGCAAAGTTTAATGTCAATCTAATCAGCCGTTTTTGCGTGATGTCGTAACAAACACACACACAAACATCCGCCTTTATAATATTAGTAGGATAATTTCTAAACTAACTAATTATTTAATGAGCAAAAGTGGATACATTAATGTGCACATTGGTTTTGGCAACCGGCTCTAATAAATTATCATATAATAAGTAGGTACTTGTTATCAAATGTATAAGCAAAGAAACATCTACACTTGTAAACAAGTTTGACCTAAATTCTTCATAATAACTATTAACTTGCTATAACACTCAATGTCAACTCAGCTGGAATGTTTTCAATGATTTACTACCTACCTATCATATCATATTTTTCATTATTAACATTCGAAGAATGTCATTGCTTTCTAAAATATTTAAACAACTAAGTGAGCTATTACATAACGAAAACGCATTTAAAGTCATTACAGATCATTGACCTATGAGATGATAACAATAGCCATATTATGCTTATTGCTTCAACAAAAAGATAAAGTCACATGAATAAGCATAATACTTCTTAAATACGGGGTGTTAGGGACGGTGTAACGAAAACTTTGCAGGCGTGATCAGACCATGAAATTGAACAACTTTTACTATGGAGCCAATGGTGGGAAACGAAAAAAAAATTCCGACCTCCCATACAAAGTCAGTCAGCTGATCGTAAGTTTTGTATGGGAGGTCGGAAAATTGTTTTCGTTTCCCACCATTGGCTCCATAGTAAAAGTTGTTCAGTTTGATGGTCTGATCATGCCTGCAAAGTTTTCGTTACACCGTCCCTAACACCCTGTAGATTAATATGTAAATCTTACAAGACTAGTAGGTATAGTCCGTCAGGTTCGTGCGCGACCTTCCTGCGGGGTACAGACGGTTGGGGGGCGAGTAAGCACGTCATTTTAATATGACCTGCGGCGCGGATGCGCGCGTTTCCCTTCCCCGCTACACCTCCCGCTACCCGCTGACATCTCCCCTCCCAACGTCTGTCACCCCTAGGGAGGGTCGCGCACGAACTTGCAGGACTATAGGTAGGTACTAAACCCAACTAAGTGTAAAACCGCGACTGCTGTGAGACCTACTCGTATAGGGACATTAGGGACACAGGTAATGTATTTACCTAAATATTATGATAATATATAGGTAAATACATTACCTGTGTATAGATTCAAAGCCAAGATAGTTGGTGTTATATTTCCGCGCAAATAGTCGCCTCGGATGTACAGTAGGCGCGATGATGGCATTTCAATTCTGCTAAATGAAAAAAGAAGAAGAAGGATGTCGATGGCATGTCAGTCTTGGATGGTTTGGGTAGTTTCATTCTGCCAACAGTTTCTAGTATAGAAAAATCACAATGGCAATGGAATGATAGTTAAGACAGCTGCAGTGGCGGATCCAGGGGGGGGGGGTCCCCCTGAGCCGGGCCCAGGACCTTGACTAAGTGGTTTACGTATTGACAATGTCTTTTTTGTCAATGTCAAACACAAGATTCCATTCAATTATACAAGCAAAAGCCGGCATATGGCAAAATCCTGAAATCCTAATGGGAACGAGGAGTGGAGAGGTACGTTATGCACCTCCCCCTGATCTGTTAAGGGTAGAGTTGGACACCCTGAGGCATCGGACGCCCTGAAGGAACCCCGGGACGCCCGGAAGGAAGGAACGCCCCAGTCTGAACATCACGATTGCCTCGGTTGACCTGGAGACAGACACTATAAGAGCAGGAAGTACAACTGGACGCTCGGGAGAACGGGAGGTAGCGTCAGACGCCCTGGATGGCAGGGGGTATCGTCGGATGCCCAGGAAATCCAACGTCCGCCATCTTTTATCCTATCCAGAGTGTCCGACGCTACTCACGCCCGCCAAGGCGTCAGACGCTACCTCCCACCCTCTAGAACGTCTAAAGCTACCTCCTGCCTCTCAGGGTGTATGCCGCTACCTCCAACTCTCCAGGGATGCCCTTCACGGCAAGAGGTAGCGTCGGAAGCCCAGGAAAACCAACGCCCGCCACTTTTTATCCACCAGAGTGTCCGACGCCACCCACGTCCTCCAGGGCGTCCGACGCTACTTTGTAACACAATAGTAAGCCCGACGCTACCCCTTCCCGAGTACGGCGTCCCTGGAAGGTAGGAGGTAGCGTCAGTCACTCTGAAAGGCAGGAGGTAGCGTTGCACGTGCTGTAGGGTGGGAGGTAGCGTTGGTCACACTGGAGGCCATGGGTAGCGTCGAACACATACCGGATGAAAGATGACGGTGGTTGGATTTTCTGGTACGCTACCCCCTGTCCTCCAGGGCGTTCGACGCTACCTCCGATCCTCCAGAGCGTCCGAGGCAATCCTGCTGTTCAGGCTGTCTGATGTTACGCCCTGCCCTTCAGGGTGTCCAACTCTACCCTTAAAAGATGTGCATAACATACCTCTCACGCCCCGCTTCCCCGAAATGCAAAAAAAAGCCATACTTAACAAATCTAGGATTTTGGCCAAAAACCTGGATCAGCTTAGGACGATGGCCGAAGGAAGTCTACAATTCGGTTCGCCAGGTCAATTTTTTTATGCCTTATTTTGATATTATAGATCATTCTAAGAAACTATTTTCGATATTTTGAAAAGATATTATTTATTTCTATTTTAAATATTTTTTTAACGTTTTGAGGTTTTACTCAATCACTAGGCTGCATATTCACAATATCTTTGCCTACACCTGGCGTTTAAAAATAATAATAATGGCAATCTATGGATAATCAAAACGTCAAACAATTGTCAAGTGTACAGATAAGTAGAGATGTAACCTCACTACCCGTAACGACTTATCGATATCGATATTTAGCGCTGGCGTGAGTAAATATTCAGTAAAATTTTATTAAGCTTATTTTAGGAGCTTGTTATTACCTACGACTCGTGTTTAACATTACCATATTTGCAAGATATTGGCATTAAGACTCTAAAAGCTACTAAGTGAGTAGGTTTGCCGACTGCCTGTGTCAGAAGCTTCTACTCTAATAGTAATCAAATTAAAATACACGACGTCTGACAAAATGTTTGAGTCATTCAGAATACTAAGTATGGCCATAGTGACAGTTTGTCAATCTTCCACCAAAAAATTGCAATACACAATTACACACCAACACTCAAAAGTCGCTGCTTACGACACCCAAGGGAAAGATATGGGGTAAGCTGGCACCACACGACAGCATCGTTCCTTGTGAATAAACAACACTTTGCACTGCGCTCACCAATCCGCCTGCCAGACTAGGTGATTATGGGAAATAATACCCCCAATATGTAAAGGCCAATACTTGATGTGGGCCCATGGCCAGCAGTGTACTTTTGTAGCTGTTATATGTTATGGTTCTATACATATTTATAAAAGTGATATGCTTTGAAAGGGAACGTTATCCAATAATAATATACAAAAAATATTTTAAGCATTTATTCTTGATTCATCACATACGAAGTAAATTCAAGCAGACAAACGCAAACGCATACGCAAGAGACACGTCCTTAGCAAAAAAAAGAAACTCTGCACTGTTCCATATGTTATTCACAGCAGTACTGCAAAAAATACTAGAAATACTCCGTGTTTATTTGTGCACTCCATTTTTCCAACAGCCATTCCAAAATGGGTACCAATAATATTTACGGATAATCACTTGAATTTATTATTCTCGCGCAAAAGTAAAGAACAGCGCTTACCTCCCATCTTAAACAAATAGAACACACATAGTTAGTTTTAATTTTTAATGTTAAAACAAAAAAATAATGGTTTGATCTAAGCTACACATAGGATCTTAAGCAAATATCGATAAGTAATGAGCAGCACTATTGTTTACCTCGGCACCACAATTTGGTACCGACTTTGTTTGAAATTATACTATTACTATAGCCGAATACTGATATTTTTCTATAAAATGCGTTATTTAATAGCTGAACTGCGATAAAATACACTACTTTTTGTACTTACGAGGTTTGAAAAATAGCGAATTTTGCCTTAGAACTCATATTTGTGGCCGACCACGTAAATGTCAGTGTTTTCAATACTTGACACAGCTACAACGCCAAATCTATTACTTTTCGAGCGACAGGAGGTCGCACTAGACACTATTCACAAATTTTTCCCGTAAAAGTAAAGTTGTAAAATGCGTATTTTCTTTAAAATATAAAATTTTATACAAACACAAAACAACAACAAACGATTGACGGATAATGCAAGAAAGACAATGTCAAATGACCATAATACAAACTCGTTGTATTTTTTTCTCAATTATGGCAAAAGGTTTATTCAATATAAACCTTAAGGTTCTATATCAGAAGGTCAAATAGAGGTCATCGAAGGCAAAATATTTTATTAAAATTTCTTAATTAAACTTAATATAATCACCAATCTAATACGTAGATATTGTAGATAAAGTGCAAATCTCGAAACGGTTTTGAGATTTTAGTTGAAAGTGACCTTGTTAGCATACCGAATTATTCCATATGCCGGCTTTTGGCCAAAAGCCTAATTCTGCCTCTCGAAAAACATTCTTCTGAGGCAGTCGGGTCAAAAATTACCTATAGTACCTATAATATTTTCTATGTTCCTCAGGGGTCTGTACTCTCCGCGACGCTTTTCCTGCTGCACATCAATGACCTTCTATCTTCTGGAATTGTTGGGTACGCAGATGACAGTACTGTCACCGAGAAATATCTGTCCGGCGCAGGAGCCAGTGGTGATGAAATCCAAAGATTGAGAAAGGCTATGATTGAGCGTACGAGCCTGACGTTAAGTAACGTCTCCCAGTGGGGCGACGACAATCTCGTCAGCTTCAATGCTTCAAAAACGCAGGCGTGTCTTTTCTCCGCAAAAAGGAGTCCTTTCACCTTTTCTCCTACTTTTCGGGGTACATCTGTTCCAGTGACCAACACTCTTCAACTCCTTGGCATGGAGCTTTCCTCTGACCTCAACTTCGGCACCACCATCGAGTCCAAGGCTCAAATTGCAGCTAGAAAGTTGGGCGTCCTGAATAAAGTCAAGCGGTACTTCACGCCTGAACAGCTTCTAACTCTTTATAAAGCTCAAGTCCGATCTTGCATGGAGTACTGCTGTCACCTTTGGGATGGCTCGGCTAAATACCAACTTGCTGCACTGGATTCGGTGGAACGCAGAGCCAAGAGATTAATAGGTGATAAAAAACTGGTGGCGACCAAGCTTCACAGCCTGGCTCACCGCCGCAAGGTTGCTTGCCTATCGGTCTTCTACAGATTGTACTTCGGAGAGTGTGCGCGTGAGCTGCATGAGCTCATACCACCGTCTCCTTTCTTCCATCGGACATCCAGACGCACGGCCGGCTACCATCCGTTCTTAGTTGATATACCCACATTACGCACTAAGCGCTTCAAATCATCTTTCATTATGCGCACTGCTAAAGAATGGAATTCCTGCCTGCGTCTGTATTTCCGAGTGCATATAACCTGAATCTCTTTAAGTCTAGAGTGAATAGGCATCTTCTGGGCAAGCTCGCTCCACCGTAGATCCCATCTCTGCTCTAGGGTAAGATTGGGGTCAAGAGTAAGCCCATCATAGATAAAAAAAAAAAAAAAAAAAAATGTGACCCCCCTGAGCCAAGGCTGGATCCGCCGGTGGACAGCTGGCATTACGATGGTAAAAAATAGCAGACTTGAGAATACAAAAAATCTTAAATGTAGTACATTGCCCCACAAAACCACTTTAGGGGTTTGTCTGTGGAATCGTTGAGTGAGGGAGTAACAGAAAGGGTACGACAAGCCGAAAGGAGGTCAAGGTACTCATGAAACTGAACAACCCTCCCCATGGAACACGGGTAGAAATGTGGAAAAAAACTTGGAAAAAAGAACTTTACTAATAGCACATTCCTCAGAGCTGCAATGGAATCTGCGCGCGAGCTGTACGTAGGTGTTCACTGAGGTCATTAGCATAGTTTCAGCAATAATTCTCAGGTTTGTATTGATTTGGTTTACTATTTGCAGCGTGAGTTTGATGAAAGTTTGACATGCGCTAAACGTGCGTTTGAAAAATATCACCCCATACAGAGAAAAAAACACTATATAGGGTGTATTTTTATTAGTGGCGGATCCGTTAAGGGTGTCTTCTGTCAATGAAACTGAACAACTTTCTCCAAGGAACATAGGTCGAAATATGAAAAAAAAAATTGGCCCTCCCATACAAATTGACCCGGCCGGCCAACACACTTAGTATGGGACGACCAAATTTTTTTTCGTATTTCGACCTATGTTCCTTGGGGAAAGTTGTTCAGTTTCATTAACAGAACACACCCTTAACGGATCCGCCACTAATAAAAATACACCCTATATACTTGTTTGTCTGATATTGTGGTAAAGTCTTAGATTGTAAACATAGATTTATATGTCAAACTGGATTGAGTACTCTGAAACAAGGTTTGAAGGAAGATTATTTGACCTTGATTTGACCGATTTCAAGCCAGGAATATGTTTTCTCTTTTCTAAGTTAACAAGCAACCACAAGTTAATCCCGAGAGTACCCGAAGTTCTTCCAAGACCTATAGGGTGACCATGATATTCTTTAGGTAGGTAAAATCGTATTTCTACCGAACGAAATTAAGTATCAAATCTAAAAGAAATTACAATCTTCTATTAGATTTATTGAGAACATACCTCTAATGTTTAATTTAGATCATGTTTGTACTCAATAAAACTCTAAAAAATCCAGACAAAATTAAATAAATGGCGTTTTAAAAGTTTTTACCCGACTGCCTCAGAAGGAGGGTTATGTTTTTCGAGAGTTTGTATGTATGTATATATGTGGACAAGAAAATTCTTTTTCACGGGCTACAGCCCAAACGGATAGTTAGATTTTGACATATGAGGTGTCGTTAGATTCGTCTCAGCAGCGCGAGTGACACTGGCTATTTAAAAAAAAATTGGCCCTCCCATACAAATTGACCCGGCCGGCCAACACACTTAGTATGGGACGACCAAAATTTTTTTCGTATTTCGACCTATGTTCCTCGGGGAAAGTTGTTCAGTTTCATTGACAGAACACACCCTTAACGGATCCGCCACTAATAAAAATACACCCTATATACTTGTTTGTCTGATATTGTGGTAAAGTCTTAGATTGTAAACATAGATTTATATGTCAAACTGGATTGAGTACTCTGAAACAAGGTTTGAAGGAAGATTATTTGACCTTGATTTGACCGATTTCAAGCCAGGAATATGTTTTCTCTTTTCTAAGTTAACAAGCAACCACAAGTTAATCCCGAGAGTACCCGAAGTTCTTCCAAGACCTATAGGGTGACCATGATATTCTTTAGGTAGGTAAAATCGTATTTCTACCGAACGAAATTAAGTATCAAATCTAAAAGAAATTACAATCTTCTATTAGATTTATTGAGAACATACCTCTAATGTTTAATTTAGATCATGTTTGTACTCAATAAAACTCTAAAAAATCCAGACAAAATTAAATAAATGGCGTTTTAAAAGTTTTTACCCGACTGCCTCAGAAGGAGGGTTATGTTTTTCGAGAGTTTGTATGTATGTATATATGTGGACAAGAAAATTCTTTTTCACGGGCTACAGCCCAAACGGATAGTTAGATTTTGACATATGAGGTGTCGTTAGATTCGTCTCAGCAGCGCGAGTGACACTGGCTATATAAAAAAAATAGAGATTCAAGATGGCGGATTTTTACAGCGAAATACTACTTAAAAATTACCGCTGTCGGGTTTTATGTTTTTTAACGCATCTACTTGTTAAATAATACCTCTTATAAAGTGAAATAAAGAACGATGTTTCGTTTTGTATACAAGAAGGATAGTCCAGGTTATGTCCGACATAAATTAAACTACACATGGTCATGGTCACCCTACTCACAAACTATTAGAAAGAGTTGGTGGGTACCAACGAGGTTTGGAGGTTGACTGCACTTCTCGTTTCGGAGTGCTTGTTCCAGCTTCATCTACAAATTCCTTGATTGTAAATATGACCTATTATTGTGCATTTATTTATAATTACTTTCAAACCACCTACATGACCTTCAATTAATAATAATAATTCTATCAACAATATAATTATCTATTTCTGATTAAGACAGTATAAATACAAAACAAATACAGTAGGTATCATGGAGATAGGTTTATAAATATAGAAATCTGCCTCTTATCAGTTTCGGTGGGACAACAAAGATTCCACTTTCAATATCTAAAAACAAGCAGATGTATTAAAAAACAAAAACCTGACTGTGGTAATTTAAAGTTGTATTTTGCAATCACAATCTGCCATTTTGAATTTATGATTTTTTTAATATAGCCTGTGTTACTCGCGCTACTGAGATGTATCTAACAACACCTAATATGGCAAAATCCAACTATCCGTTTGGGCTGTAGCCTGTGAAAAAGAATTTTCTTGTCCATATACATACATACATACATACTCTCGAAAAACATAGCCCTCCTTCTGAGGCAGTCGGGTAAAAACAATGACTGTCCAATAGCGACAGTTTAGGCCCTATTCAAACCTAAATAGTATTACTTAAGTACATAGGTATGCAGTATTCTGGTAGGTCAAACAATGAGTTTGGTTACCCACATACCCCTTTCTCAGGATATTGCACCGTGTTACTGTGCCATGTTAATCACCACTGTCGCAGTCTGGTTGTGTGGAAGGAAGGCAAGGCTCAAATGAGAGTAGATTGTTACTCCACCGACAAGTGTGAGGCTCTTAAATCAAAGAAGGACGGTTAGCATGGCACAGATCGAACATAATGGTCGGACAGTATGAAGAATGTGTAGCGCTATAGCATTCTAGCTTAGAGCTGTCCATACTATATACAACGTGTTACAAAACAACCCATAAAAACTCCCATACAAATTGAGTTCATTTTGTATGGGAGGTCCAATTTTTTTTTCATGTTTCGACCCATGTTCCATGGGGAAAGTTTTTCAGTTTTACGAGTACCTTGCCCTCCTTTCAGATTTATTGGTTGTTTTGTAACACCCAGTATACAACCACACTGTCAAGAGACAGCTTTGAAGTGGTCGCAATTCTCAGAAATGAGGAAGAGATACCTAAATCAAAACAGTTGTATTTTAAATAGCATTATTGTTACGAATGTCCATGGTTAACACTTCCGTCTATAGCTCATTAACTGATTGTATTGTTTATACACATTAATTTGGCACTTTTAGTAATAGACAGGCAGTAGATTTAAATTGACAATGAATACTGTAAAGAATTGTTTACAGACATGAATAAAAGAATATTTAAGATATGCAAATAGGTAGGTATTTAGTATCACAAAGACCCAAAATTTAACTAGTTAAACTTACTTATGGGTACCAAACAAGCTGTCAGATATATTTTACATGTATAATCTACAAAAAAGTAGAAATAGTACTTACTTTCATCCTCAGTGGTGTGAGCTCCTTTTTTGATGTAAATATCCAGCTTGACAGGGTGATGCAGTGACCGCTGGATCTTGATCCTGATGCAGAGGCCGATCAGCGTCGCCAGCGAGCAGTGGGGCACCGTGGGGTTGTACTCGACTCGCAACACAGGCACGTTATCAGCTGTGGGCTCCTTCACAAAAATACCTTCTTCATAAACGACCTTCAAATCTTCAAGCGTACTCGGCTTTTCCGGGTCCCGTATCGTCCGCAAAAAGTCTAAAAACACCACAACACAGTTGTAAAAAACACAAAAATGAAACACAAAGTCCAAAGTCACGGAATATTTTGCCAAAACAAACCATAAATTGTTTCTTTCAAGTCATTCTCGTCGTTGTACCCGAGTTCCTGCAATGAAGCACTTTTGTCCATATAAGCTGGTTTAGCAAGTTCCACGACGGGTTTAGTGTTATTCAAGGATAGTTTTGAGAAGAAAGATATCATAGCGTTGGAAATAAACTACGTTTACATCACACACAAGGCAAATGTCCGACATTTACATTTATTTTTCTATCTGTCATTAATTTGCAGTGGTACCATAGAGAACTCGATCGATTTCGGACATTCAAAGTTGCTAAGGGGGCTACCTACACACATCTCAAGGTGACACACATACACAAACCCCCGAAGGGAGCGACACACATCTCAGGGTGACACACATACACAAGCCCACGAAGGGAGCGACACACATCTCAGGGTGACACACATACACAAGCCCACGAAGGGAGTTACACACATCTCAGGGTGACACACGTACACAAGCCCCCGAAGGGAGTGACACACATCTCAGGGTGACACACGTACACAAGCCCCCGAAGGGAGTGACACACATCTCAGGGTGACACACGTACACAAGCCCCCGAAGGGAGTGACACACATCTCAGGGTGACACACGTACACAAGCCCCCGAAGGGAATGACACACATACCAGGATGACACACATCTCAGGGTGACACACATACACAAGCCCCCGAAGGGAGTGACACACATCTCAGGGTGACACACGTACACAAGCCCCCGAAGGGAGCGACACACATCTCAGGGTGACACACGTACACAAGCCCCCGAAGGGAGTGACACACATCTCAGGGTGACACACGTACACAAGCCCCCGAAGGGAATGACACACATACCAGGATGACACACATACACAAGCCCACGAAGGGAGCGACACACATCTCAGGGTGACACACATACACAAGCCCCCGAAGGGAGTGACACACATCTCAGGGTGACACACATACACAAGCCCACGAAGGGAGTTACACCCATCTCAGGGTGACACACATACACAAGCCCCCGAAGGGGGTGACACACGTCTCAGGGTGACACACATCTCAGGGTGACACACATACACAAGCCCACGAAGGGGGTGACACACGTCTCAGGGTGACACACATACACAAGCCCACGAAGGGGGTGACACCCATCTCAGGGTGACACACATACACATGACATCTCAGGGTGACACACATCCCAGGGTGACACACATACACAAGCCCCCTAAGGGGGTGACACACATCTCAGGGTGACACACATACACATGACATCTCAGGGTGACACACATCCCAGGGTGACACACATACACAAGCCCCCTAAGGGGGTGACACCCATCTCAGGGTGACACACATACACATGACATCTCAGGGTGACACACATCCCAGGGTGACACACATACACAAGCCCCCGAAGGGGATGACACCCATCTCAGGGTGACACACATACACAAGCCCCCGAAGGGGACGACACACAACTCAGGGTGACACACATCTCAGGTTGCTACACATACACCAGACTGCTAATATATGCTCCTTTGGCAACTTGCTTCAAATTGCTTTTGCTTACCGCATGAGGAACGATCAATCGGTAGGTTATTTGGTCGGGTAACATTTTAGTTCCCTTTACGTAAAAATAACGTCTGTAAACGAAGCGAGCGAATCGTTTTAAAACACTAAAATGCAGATACACGCATCTGGTGTAGCTAGAACTTTGTAGCCTCAACTTTTCACTCGCAAGTGGCATCAATGGTACCACTTCTGTATTTATTTTTTGCATATGGCAACATCATTGTGCAATGCAAGTAGTTCATTAAATTTACAATAGAGGGCGCTGAATCAAAGAAAATCGGCCAAGTGTAAGTCGGACGTGCGTACATTAGGTTCCGGACCATTATGTGTAAAATTACGTAAAGAAGAATAATAGTGAAATGACTGTTGTATGTGCCCCTTTGCCTTTACTTACTTTATGTATATTTGTTTTTATCGAAGCAACCGAAATACGGCATCTGTGAAACAATCCTCTACTAAGCCGGGTCTCCTGCTCATGTGTTTACCAAACAAGAAACTATAAATCAGTGTACATTGTTCCGTCACATCATATAGAAATGAAAATGGACACGCATGTATGAAAATGCGTAGCGAAGTCTCAGGCAGGGTCTTTTTTTGTTTTGACCTTTTCAGTGCGGAACTCTACTATGTAGATCTCTTCAAATTAGGTGTTGCCATTTGTAAATAACACACGCCAAATGTCGCGACATCAAGACCGTGAATAGCAAACTGTGTAACTCCTTGTTTTTTGGAAGTGTCTATATAGCGGGGCGCCCCGCTCGATAGTCATTTAGGCTATTCACCGGGGCGCCCTGCTGAATAGCGCTTTGTCTATGTAAAGGCTATTGAGCGGGGCGCCCTGCTAAATAGCGCTTTGTCTGTGGTTTGGTTATAGACCGGGGCGCCGCTCCGCCGTTATTTCGACTCGTATGTAGGTATAAGTACGGAGCAGTTATGAGGTTGGGTGATGATGTGATGAAGATGGGTGAGGATGTGATGATTAAGCGATGGGGATGGGTGAGAAAGGATTAGTGTGGACTACTGGCGTCTGTTTTTTCTAGTTAGACAATACCTACTGTCGACTACGATATTGGCGAGGTCAACCAAACATAGATTTACTAAATCAAATCAATGTGGGTTCACTTGCCCTGTATTTATACCTACCTTCTTCTTCTTCTTTTCGTGTGGGACACCGAGTCGTTCAACGACCCGATGAACCCTGGTGTCAGAGTTTTTCAACCGCCTACTGCAAATAGCAGGCCTCTGACATGGTTGTGTAACGAGCGCCATCATAGCATCACAGCAACTGGGACCGACGGCTTAACGTGCCCATCCGAAGCACGGAACCATCTTACTTGCGGACAATCAGGTGGTTCAGCCTGCAATGTCATATCATATCATATCATATCATCAAATCAAACCTGCCCTAACCATACTGGGAACAAATTCACAAAGTGATAAATATCAACTTTGTGAGTGACCCCACCGGGAATTGATCCCGAAACCTTTGCATGGCAGGCAGGCATACTAACCACTGCGCCACATCAGCTGTCATGATACTTACATACGAGTCGAAATAACGGCGGAGCGGCGTCCCGGTCAATAGCCAAACTACAGACAAAGCGCTATTTAGCAGGGCGCCCCGCTCAATAGCCTATCCATAGAGAAAGCGCTATTCAGCAGGGCGCCCCGGTGAATAGCCTAAATTACTATCGAGCGGGGCGCCCCGCTATATAGACACTTCCTTGTTTTTTGTCAAATAGCATAGGCATAGCAATATTGGTTCTTTTCGTTGTCAAGCAAAATGGCGGATCAGGTACGTGCCGATTTTGTGAAAATTTTAATAGAAATATCGTGAAATATACGGTTTTTCGTGCATGAAAATATTAGGAAAAGCAGTGAAAATATGTATCAAACTTGTTCTTGTGAAATTCATTTTGTGAAAGTGTAATTCGGCTGAGTGTTTGAGTGCACGTGTTACCCCGACTTGTCATCAGGTTTTCTGTAGAAATAATGTGTAAAATCGTGATAATTATCATAAATTCAAAATATACCCCTACAATCAAAGACTTCTAGCTATTTGACCAGTTATGGTGATAAAGGTTTCACCAAAGAATCTTCACTTCGGTGCTTGCATTTTCGTTATAGGTTATAAAATGTACCTTCAAGAGGAAGACACGGTCTATTTCTTGAAGAGTATACTTTTCCTGATAGCTCACATTTTACTGTAGTTAAATGTAGGATTTTGGGGCTATTAATAAAATTTTAGGTTATGTTTACCCCATACTCAGTACTCCTCATTTTTGTTGACTATTATAGAAGACTAAGTTGTTAATTGCTTCTAATATTACTTTCTTTTTTGCAGTTTATTTCCGTATGTAACTGTGGTTTTTAGTTGTGTTGCAATCTTAGCTAGAGTATAAAAGTAGTGCATACTAATAATCATTGCAAATTCCAGACGGAACGTTCATTCCAAAAGCAACCTACGGTATTCTTGAACCGTAAAAAGGGGATCGGTGTGAAGCGAAGCCGGAAACCACTGCGGTACCACAAAGATGTGGGACTCGGTTTCAAAACGCCCCGCGAGGTAACGCATGCAGTGTGCAAGCTAACGTGTGCCATTTTTTTGTAGACAGAGAAAGCTTTCCAGAAGCAGCCTACCGTCTTCCTGGCCCGCAAGGGTGGCCTGAAGCGCGCGGATCAGCGGCACCACAAGAATGTCGGTCTCGGGTTCAAGACTCCGAGAGAGGTTTGTCTTTTTATTTTCAGCGGTGGCGGAAGGTGGTGGCTTCTACGTGTTAACATTTGGGATACATTGGATGTTGTTTGGCAGAAATTAATAGAATATTTTCTCATATTAAATAGAATAGCAACTTGTGACTACTTTGAACAGTGTATTAAGACAAAAAACTGATGTTGTTTTACATACATACATATATCAGTCATTTTGATTAGAAAATATTTTATTAGTTTCTGCAAAACTGGTGGAGGTGACACAAATTCATGTTATCAGAACTTTTCAGTAAATGCATGGTGCTGATTAGTTTGTCCACATCATGAAACCATGAGACTCATCAAAGCAAAAGGTAAGAGCATGGTCATGACAAATAGGCAGTTAAGAGAATATTAAGGGATTTAGTGTACTCAATGTGTATTTTTTATGTATAATCTTGGCTTTTTACATATATCTGTAATCTAATCCCATAATGTAATAATGTAGTTATATAGGGTGAAATTTTACTAGTGACCGATAGCGAAAGCTCACAACCAGCTGGTGACAAGGAACAACTTTCCATTTGCATTTTCACTATCAGGCACCAGTTAAATTTCATCCCATATAAATATTATGATTAATTTTAATTCTAAATCACTTTTTCTATACATTTATCTTTCTTCTTCCCCATCTTAATTATGTTATGTATGACATCCTTATGAAAACTAACACTTTAATTTATGTAAAAGATAAAATTGTACTATAATAATTGCGTAAATTGTTACTAACTATTCTATGTAATAAAATCTATGTAATATACCTAAACAATTGTATATGTTGATAACTTATTTTTCGTGCTTTCTCCATCTTTCATTTTCATTTTTCATGCTTATTTCATTCTGTCTCATTCTAAGATGCTGCAAATATGATGATATCCACACGACGGTCTTCTGATTAACTACATGAAGAAAACCGTGTTTTAACCCATATCTGATTGCAGTGTCTTAAAAGGTTGAATGTTTCTTTACTTAATTTTAACTTTATTTTAATTCTAACACAGTTTTTATGTCGTCGCTTGAAAAAAGATTTGTTAAAAACTGGGCAAAAATACACAATTTGGCTCTTCAGTCTATTTATAAAGAAACATTCAAATCAACCTCTTCATTTCTAACCTTTCACTTACAAAAACTTCTTAATCTCAACAGTCTTACAAATACTTTTCAGGCTATCGAGGGCACCTACATTGACAAGAAGTGCCCTTTCACGGGCAACGTGTCAATCCGTGGGCGTATCCTCACCGGCGTCGTGCAGAAGATGAAGATGCAGAAGACTTGCGTCATCCGCCGCGACTATTTGCACTACCTGCCCAAATACAATCGGTTTGAGAAGCGACACAGGAACATGTCCGTTCATCTCTCGCCTTGCTTTAGGTAAGATGGTTTGTGCTTTTTGTAAGACCAGGGACAACATATTCAACAAAATACCATACGTATTGCGAGCGAAGCGAGCTCGACTTTTCACGGGAAAAAAAGGCACGCAAAGAGACACGGTGCTTCACATTCAGTACACGTTCTGCGAGCGAAGCGAGCTCGACATTTCGCGTTAAAAAGTCATGTGAAGTGACACACTGTGCTGCACCATCATAAAATTTTATGCGAGCGAAGCGAGCTGTCTATGTTAAATAGGCACAACAGGCCATACTATCACTATACATTATGCGAGCGAAGCGAGCATCATACAGGAAATACACCCTCCTGCACTATCACTACACATCATGCGAGCGAAGCGAGCTAGACATTTGACGTTAAATAGGCGCGACGAGCTGCACTATCACGTAATGCGAGCGAAGCGAGCACCACACAGGAGATACACCGTCCTGTACTATCACTACACATAATGCGAGCGAAGCGAGCTAGACATTTGACGTTAAATAGGCGCAACAAGCTGTACTATCAATACACATAATGCGAGCGAAGCGAGCTAGACATTTGACGTTAAATAGGCGCAACAAGCTGTACTATCACTACACATTATGCGAGCGAAGCGAGCTAGACATTTCAGGTTAAATAGGCATATTGTGCTGTACTATAACTATATGTTATGCGAGTCAAGCGAGCTCCACATTTCGCGTTGAAAAGACATGCGAGGAGACACACCGTCCTGCACTATCACCATTATGCGAGCGAAGCGAGCTAGACGTTTTACGTTAAATAGGTACAACATGCTGTACTATCTATTTACTTACTCATATTTTTATCTTATTCCAGGGATGTGGCCATCGGTGACATCGTCACCATTGGTGAGTGCCGGCCGCTTTCCAAAACCATCAGATTCAACGTCCTGAAGGTCTCCAAAGGCAAGAGCTCCAAGAAATCATTCAAGAAGTTCTAAATAAACATTACTATTAAGTATTCGGGCCTTTTTTTTGTAATCTATAAGAATGCTTTGCAAAAATAAAATTATGGCTCCTCCCTAGGCTAGGTGCTGCCCTTATCACGTAATAAGTCTATACGTAATTTATCGATAATCTGTTATTCAAAATTGATTTAATCATGTAATACAACTTTTTCAGTAGCAAAATGTCCAATTTGCAAATTCGCAAAATGGTCATACATAAATTAAATAATGAGATAATTGAAAAATTCATTAGCGACCGCCGGGACTTGAACCCGGGACCACAAAGTAAGTATTGGCTAGCGCAATCCAGAGAGTCGGCTTAGAGCAAACGCGGCAAAACTCACTCAGACATCCACACAAAGAATACTATACTCTCACTGGCGTGCATCCACACGCGTCGTTTACGCGCTCTGTGGAACCGTGTCGAACCGGTAATGGTTGAGTGTGAACGGCGCGTTCGGTGCGGGCGGACGGAAACATGGCGAGTAAATAAAAATATTTTTGTGATGTGTTTGGGTGTAATAACTTTTCAGTTCCCTACGCGAACTATTTTATTTGATAAATAAATACCTAGATACCTACTTTAAACACTAGAAATGCAGGGATTTCCTTTTAAAAATCTTATTTTTCACTCGTAATATGTATTTATATGCTTTAGCGTTTTATGTACGTAAGTAGAAGTAGGTAGGTTGCGCTTTAGTTTGATTTGGTAGGTTAAATGGGTTTATAAGTGTAAACGGTGCGGGCGGACGGAATGGCGAGAGAAAAATATTTTTGTGTGTTTGGTTGTAATAACACCACCGAAAATTGTGCATTGTAATTTTTCAGTTTCCCACGCACGCAATAATGAAAAGTAAGTAAAACTCTTATAGTCCTATCCTACTAATATTATAAAGGCGGATGTTTGTGTGTGTGTTTGTTACGACATCACGCTAAAACGGCTGATTAGATTGACATGAATTTTTGCACAAATATAGAAGATTATCTAGATTAACACATAGGCTACTTTTTACCACAGGAAAATGTCTTATTCCTAAGGGATCACGCATATTCCAATATTTTTGCATAGGTGGCGTGACTGAGCCGATTCGCGTTTTAAACGTTTTCGCCGAAAACTAACAGCTTCGGCTTGGCGAGTAATGCTTTTTTCCCGCGGAATAATAAGTTGCAGCGGGTGAAACCGCTGACGGGCAGCTAGTTGATAAATAAATAGATACCTACTTCAAAACACTAGAAATGGAGGGATTTTGTACTTTAGCGTTTTATGTACGTACGTAGAAGTACGTAGGTTGTGATTTAGTTTGATTTGGTAGGTTAAATGGGTTTAGGTAGGTACCTACCCACAGTAGATAGATGCCTTCCTAGTCAGCATTAGAGGTGAAGCGATGAGTAGGTACCGACATACCGATAGCAAAAGGTCCAGGTTATGTCATCTTCATTTCCGATCATCAGGTAGGTACCTACCTATGGTAGTCCAAATGGACTATTACGATCCTGAATAATTTTTCATTTTTTCGTCACGGCAGCTAGTGACCTTCGAAACTATAGTAGGTAGGTATACTTCGAAACTAAGGTAGGTACCTACATACCTACCTACCAACTTACAGGTACAGATACAGCTTCCATGCCCGCATTTTTTCCGGGCGCGTCCCCGCGTTTGTCATGTCGTCATGTTCATGTCATGATAGGTACCTACTAACCTACCTACCTACCGTTCCCAGCGCGTATCGCCCGCCCGCCAATACATTGGTAGGTAGGTAGTAATCTGTGTGCGACTGACTAGTGACGGTACGTTTGACTTTCATGATGGCTTGACAACCTATAAAGTTCGTGACGGCAAGATAGGTATTTGTTTAGGCCTTTCTTTTAGATAGATACACTTGTTTTCCGTGGAAAACACCGACGAACGACGTGAGGAACCCTTTGTCGTGTCGGTCATCGCCGCCGGCCGGTCCTCTACCTACCTACTACCTACTTACCTACCTGCCTACCTATGGGTCGCTTTGGTCACCCACCTAGTCTCGTGATCGTGACCCAAACCCACTGCCTATCTACTGATTTAGGTGGGGACCTACTTATTTCCTATCAGAAATATGAATTTCTACTCAAGAAGGTAGTACCTACTTCCATATGGTAAAAAATATTTCATATCGGCCAGGTAATTTAGGGGTTTATCAATTGCATATACCTACCTAATTTATACTTACAAACGATAGGTAACTTCATTAAAAAAAAACAGAAAGTAAAAGTAGCAACCCTAAAGAGTAGGCATAAGTGATCGAAAGAAGGGGCGAGCTGGCCTTCTGTAAATTCTCTATTTTGTGCCGGGACTGTGGATTGCCGTTCCACCGCTCTACCAACTGAGCTACGGGCGCCTAGCGGACCCTAGTGCATCCCTAGTGAATCTTTCAACCTCTTGATGCTCGTCTCGAAGCAACGATTAAGCGACATCTAGTAGCAGTTATTACAACTAAATACTTTGGTTAGTCCACGTTACAGTAGGAATTCAAACCAAAATGCAAATTCAAAATGGTGTCCATCAGGATGGCGGGTGATGTTGGTATAATAGGTTATATTTCTAATAGGGATCTAGTACTATTTGGTACCTATATGTAAAAAATAGGTACTTACTACTTACCTCGGTGCCAGCCAACCTGATGTCAGAATGGCACGAATGGCGGGTGATGTTGGTATAATAGGTTATATTTCTAATAGGGATTTAGTACTATTTAGTACCTAGGTACCTATATGTAAAGAGGTGGGTTTAATCATCAACAAGTCAAAAACCAAAATAATGACTAATAGTATTAAATTCAAAATCTGTGTTGACAACGAAGAAATAGAGTATGAGAACACTATATATACCTGGGACAGCTCATCTCATTCGATAACCAGATGCCTCAAGAAATCGACAGAAGTGTAACAAATGCATGGAAGAGATATTGGGCTCTCAAAGATATCATGAAGAACAAAAAGTACAAGATAGGAAGTTGTTCAACACATGTATATTACCAATAGGTACTGACCTATGGTTGCCAAACTTGGGCCCTCACCCAAAAACTACAAAATAAACTAAGAACCACCCGAATAGGCCATATTTGACGTCTGTCAAACCCATACTAGGAAACATGTCAACAAAGAAAAATAGACCTTATGTCATAGCATTAATATGATTTTGACAGACGTCAAATATGGCCTATTCGGATGACGGCACTTCTAGGGTACGTTCACGCGCGCCTTTTGTATAAAAGTTAAACTATGACAGTTCGTAAAACCTCGTTTTGGAGCGTAGTTTGGGAGGAATTTCCTACTTGTCAAAATTTTAAATACCCCGTTCACCGTGCCGCCCGGAGAATTTTTCTCGATGTCTCGACATAGATAATTTTTCTCCGAACGTCACTTTTGACAGTA
Source organism: Phthorimaea operculella (assembly GCA_024500475.1). Classification (NCBI taxonomy): domain Eukaryota; kingdom Metazoa; phylum Arthropoda; class Insecta; order Lepidoptera; family Gelechiidae; genus Phthorimaea; species Phthorimaea operculella. The sequence continues at coordinate 469,624 of JANFCV010000217.1, forward strand.
GGTAACAGTTTTATTTACGAGCTACGTGATTCTTTTATCATCATTTCTTAATTTTTTGTGTTTCATACGATAATTTTAATAGATGATTTGTGTTTATAAGCAAAGTAAATGTATTCAAGTAATAAATTTACTTTAAATTAAAACTATTTGTGCCGGTAAAAGTGAAATTATGAAGCAAAAACAAGGTGGAGTTCTCTACGCTGATCTTTACAGGTAATTTGGCTTTTATTTTCATAATATCTGTTTAGGAACCGATGAAAACTATATAAGAATTCATTATCTTGTAGATATAACCAATATTTATTTGAAAACTAAGCAAGTTTACGTTAGGAATATTTTGCAAAACTTGTTGGTTTTTTTCAGCATTATGTTGTTATTTCTTTCTTAGAACGACATGAATCATGCTCTATTAGCGTATAAGTTGAACTTGAGTATGTTTTTACCTGTCTACAGTCTACTTAATCACATTATCAACAATTAAAAACCCTATGTAAGGACTCTTTTCTTTCACAGTGGAATTAAAACTTTAATTTGATTTCCAGTTATCTGATGGCCCTAACCGTATGGCTAATAAGACAAGATTCTGGATGTGGACAGCTAGCGGATGAGGAGGCAGTGTTATGACTGAAGATGTCGAATTGACAATGGTACTACATTGGAAAAAAGATGAGAGTTGTGGTATGGGTAAGATTAGTTTGTGTTTACCTTTTACCTTACTCCACTTCTTATTTTGACGACAAGAGGAGCAGCCCAATGAGCTTCTAAGTAATAGATGTCACTACGTTCAAACCGCTCTCTGCTACTAGTAAGCTTCTGACACGTTACCTGTAGTTGTTATCATATTATCATAGGCAGCAATAGTGACCGATGTAATGGCTCAACATTCACTTTGAAGAATGCAAAAATCTTTCTGACAGTGAATCAGGTTCGTTTGCCTATGTTAAATGGAAAAAAAAAAAATATAAATATCCACTATGTAACCGTAACAGTCCACTGCTGGACATGGGCCTCCCCATAATAATATGCTATTGCCATACTCACCACGCTTGGCAGGCAGATTGTTGGGCACAGTTCAAGATGTTGCATTTACATGGAACGCTGCTGCCCGTTCCCTGGATGTCTATCCCTTAGTAGTTTTTTTTTTTTTACACCCACGGGTAGAATTGGGATGATGCTATTATTCTAAGCAAGCATCACGCAGCAATCATAATTCATAACTATGTCTCTCTTTATCTTACCTCCCCATGTACTATCACCAATAAATCCACCTTCTGATTTTAGGGATCAACTTATAGCGTATTAACTATGTGTGTTTCCGGAAATGAAAGACTACACCACGAAGGTAGCCCATATCATTGTATGCTGGTATGACTTAGAGAATAATTAACTTCAATTTCTAATATTTCAGGAAATCCAGTTTGTCTCGGGCAACTTTTGGCAAAATGGAATTTGCCAACATGAACCTTCTCTTCTTTCATCTGCACCAACCAATCAAGCTGAGCTCAGACTGGACTCTGCAGTGCACCACCACAATGCAGCGGATCAGTGACCTGACGCTATCAGTGACTCTATGACACAATTTTGGGATGGATTGTAAAATATGCATAAGAACCAATACATACATCGCATGCGCATCGTATCTGGAGTTCACAACTTAAACTTACACTCAATTCTTGTCCCCTCATCACCGAAGAGCCATACCAGGGTTCATCGGGTCGTTCATCGACTAGTGTGCGTGTCCCACACGATAGGCACAAGAACATCTATTCAGGGCCTTAAGAGTGATCTTAGTAAATGTACCGGAGAAGATAGAACAGGAGCTACAATCTACGCACCAACATAGGCATCGTAGAGTTCTTAGGTAAGTCACGCCTGTATCCCTGTCCCTGTAAGTCTCTAACATGGCCGTGTTATGACCACCGTAATTATCAGTGATCAACACACAGACATAAATGGTGATCTCCAAATCCTAAAACCAGCGCTCAAAGCACGAGACCACATCAAAAGTTGGGTGCAAGGTATTTTAAATATTGCTGCTGCTCATTTTCTGTATCGATCCCTCAGACCTCCGCAGTCGCTACCACACCCATGGGTAAAAATGGGGTAATGTTATTCTAAGCCAGCACACATTTTTTTGAAGATGTCGTATTCGTTGATATTTTTACCTAAAAATAAAGCTTTAATAAGATTTTTCTTCTCAAATTACAGGCAGCCGGACAAGCGCTCAGGCAACTTTGTGCTAAACTTCGTAGACAACTACGAAGCATGAATAGTGAATATCATGATGAAACGGGTTTAAGTCAAGTCACACGGTACCCCATACCCGGTGATGCTAGTTGATTTTCTGTGAGTATTCAATTTCAGATTTTCTTCTATGATCAGATTGAATTAAAACAGCACTGGGTTGGACGGAATATTTCTCGTGTTGACCATAACTCGCTCTCTCTGATTGTTTTCGACGGTACCATAATACCCTTCAGCCGTAAAGTTAAGAACCTTGGGGTTATCTTTGATGATTGTTTATCATGGAAGGACCATGTCTCTGAAGTAAGTCGGAAGGCGTTTGGCGCGTACAATTCGCTGAAGCGTCTTAAGAACTTGCTGCCTACTAAAACTTAAATCTCTTTGGCACACACGCTTCTATTGCCGATTCTGGACTATGCGGATATGTGTTATCCAGACCTAACAGTTGAGCTGGTCAACAAATTGGAGCGAATGCAAAATCTCTGCATTAGGTTTATTTTTGGTTTGCGGAAGTTTGACCATGTTTCTTCCTATAGGTCCCAGCTTAAATGGTTGCCCATTTCCCTAAGGAGAGACTGCCATATTCTCTCCCTTCTTTACTCTATTCTTTTCCTTCCTCATACTCCTCCTTACCTCAAAGAGCGCTTTATCTTCCACTCCTCGACGTTGGCTCGCTATCTACGTGCCAGCGATTCCCTTAAGCTCAATCTCCCTTCTCACAGGACCGAATTTTATGCGAAGTCTTTCACAGTGCGAGCAATCAAGCTGTGGAATTCTTTGCCGGAAGAGATTCAACGGTCACCGTCACTCGCATCTTTTAAGGAGAGAATTAAAAAACACTTCCTTACCTCTCCTAATCTTAAGTAAGCTTTTAAGAATATCTGTTGTTAACTTGTTATATATCTGTGTTCTTCCGATTGTTTTTCTTTTGTTCTTTTTGATATCCTTATTCCATATAGGTTTATGTATTAGTTTATCTTATAATTATTTATTAGTTTATTTTATCTTCTATAATGTATGTATTGTATGTAAAGTAGTTTATTAGTATATGTAGATGTATGTACGTACCTATGCACTATCCCGCTTCACCGTACACATTCTTTCCATCACCCAAAGGTTGCCTGGTAGAAATTGCTACTCTAGCAATAAGGCCGCCTATATTGTACTGATTTTTTTCTTCTACTGTATGTTATATCGTTTTGTGTTTTGTGCAAATAAAGCATTTTGTATTGTATTGTATGTTGGGAATTCTAGCCCCCAGATGTATTACCATTGCGCTTATCGGCACTCAATTCGTACTTGAAATAATCTCTTAATAATCACTCCATACACACCACACTTTTCAGTTAGATGGGCCAGCATAGCACTATATATTTTTCGTAATAAAAAAATTACACTCTTCCGCAAAACAACACGTCATTATTTCTATTTTACGATTTCTACGATTTAAGTTTCTAATAATAATTTAATTTTGTTAATTTCAGCGCGCATCGCGGCTAGTGGGAGCCACTTAAGTAGATAAGAAGACTTTAAAGGTAGAAGGGCGTACGTGTGGCCACTGCACGCACCGCCCAGCGCCCCGAACCACAGACATCTTAGCTGGCGTTTGAGGTACAGACATTTACAGAATTCCATATAGACTTTACAGAGACATGCACATGAGCTTTAATTCTAAAATCGTTTGAAGCCAAACTCCACTCACACATACAAAGAAGCGCGTAGTAAACCGATTGTAGCAAAAGAATAAGATGACTAATCAAGCACGTTCCAATAATGACTAATAGTGAAATGAGTAACAAAATTTCGCACTCCGTGTTAAATGTTCGGATGGCGCATTGGTAAAGACAGTGGCCTACCAATCAGGGATGTCATGGTTCGTATCCTCATGGGTCGATTCTTTTTATTTGAACTTTTTCTTTAAGTATTTTTATCGTTATTAAACTAAAGACACGTGTTATGTGAAATTTCCACCTTGACCTTTCGCTATATAAAATAATGATTGGCCTCTGAGGATTTTATAGCTTTCTTTAAACATTTTAAGTATGTTTATTTTTAATTTTGAAATAATGTTACTTTCACGGCTTAAAATAGCATCACTCTATTTCTACCCGAGGGTATCCAAGGGCCGAATCCAGGGAATGGGCAGCATTGTGCAGCGTTCAGCGTCTTTCTATGTCGTAGTTTTTGATAAAACTAGGTTTTTGTCCAAAAAGCTAGGCGCTTGAGATAACAAAATTTTAACGTAAGTTTTGCCAAATTTTTTATCATAATCCTAAACCAAATCAAGTTCTTAATCAAAGACTACATTATATTAATGTTTTTGGCAATAACTTTACCATATTTAATCCTAAACTACTTCAGGTTCATGATCGGAAACCTATATTGTTATAGATTTTCGATCAAAATCCTAAAGCAAATTAATGTTTATGATAAAATTGAATTTTACTTTTGTTATCTACTGGTCTTTGGTTTTGGTCAAAACCTGGTTTGATTAACATCGCTGCGACATATAGCATTAACTTCACTGGTTATTGTAGCAATTGTTCTGTGGTTTTGAATTTAAAGCGGTTGTATTAAGAGTGAGTATCGAGGAGCGCGCATTGTTTTGCATGTGTGTGTATAAGATGTAAACACAACGTGTAAACGATTTTAAAAGTGCATAACTTCAGCGTGCCTATATCCACTTATTACTATCACTGTACAACATAAATTTTTCTCATTCTTGTCCCCTCATCACCGAAGAACCATACAAGGGTTCATCGGGTCGTTCGTTGATTGGTGTCCGTATCCCATACGATAGAAATAGGAACATCTACTATGGGCCTTAGCTGCATTCTTAGTTAATGTATCCTTGTGCGGAGAAAACAGCATCATAGAGTCCTTAGGAAAGTCACGCCTATATACATCTTTCCTTTTATGAGTAACAGGCAGTACTGCATTGAAACCCGCACTGGTTTGTATCGCTTACTCTCTTTACAAACTCGCGCACAGTTATGCGAAGAGCATTTTGCATGAATGTCCGTGTTCAATGGGAGGTCATCGGGTCGTTGGACGACTTGGTATCCCACTCGAACAACATTTGCGAGGTAAGATGTAACAGTCGGGTTGTCAGTTATTGTAATAGCCGCGTGGTTAGTTGTAGAGAGATATTGTTTTGTCGTAGAAACGTACAACCGTAAAGAAAATGTCTGTCACCGCCGCCGCCTGTATCGCCCGTGTAAGTACGTTGTCGCGCACTTCATAGGGAAACAGTGTCTTTGTAAACCATATGACTACAATCTTATTTTATTATAATACTAGCGACCCGCCCAGCGGTTTCACTCGCTGCTACTTACCTGTTTTCCCGTAGAGATTGGAATTTTGCCCGTAGTTAAAAGTCGATTACTCCATTTCAGCAGAATAGAGTCATCATGCATGACCATGTGCCAGCAGAAGCGGCCCGTCATGCTGAACAACTTACTTTGAAGCCATTATCGTATGTCTTATAGTTTAGCCGTGTGATGCCGGCTTAGAGTAGCATCACCCCAATTCTACCCGTGGGTGTCGTAAAAAGCGACTAAGGGATACTTAACCAGGGAATGGGCAGCAGCGTTCTCTGTCAATGCACCATCATGCACTGCGCTCGCCAATCCGCCTGCCAAGCGTGGTGAGTATGGCAATACCCCCCGACAGGGGGAGGCCCATGTCCAGCAGTGGACTGTTGTGGCTGTTATGGTTATGGTTATGGTTATAGTTTAGCTGTGCTCCTGGTGCCTTCCATCAGATCAGGTACTTACTCCAGATCCTCAAGGGCTGACAAAAAGTAGCTCATGGCCGTCTTTAACATGCCAGTAATATCAGTGCCCAATTTTCACAAAGATTGGTAAAGCGGTTTGGCTAATTTGGGTAATATCCGCTATATTTCCCGCTTTCTTGTGGGAATGAGGAATTTTCCTGTGGTGAAAAGTGGCCTATGTTACTCAGAAATGTTGTACCTTTCTAATGGTAAAAAAATTTTGAAAATCGGTCCAGTAGTTTCGGCGTTTATCGATTGCATACAAACAAAGAAAAAAACAAACAAACAAATCTTTCCTCTTTATTATATTAGTGTATATGAAGAAGAATACCTTATTTATACCTACAAATTATAATGTTACAGGTTTCCGAATATGAAGAACACAGTGTCTATGCTGAAGACAAAGAGATACACAGTGCCCGTGTGGACGCATCCCTGCATTAACAAGGGCTGCGTGCCCTGGGAAATCGAAGTTCTGAGCAAAGGGTGAGCTTTTATAAGCACAGTTACTTTAAGGCGGAGTAAAAAGCCCAAAGACCAAAGCTTTCGGAACATAAGCGTAGCAGCAGCGTCGCTACGCGCTAGTCTTCTTCTTTGAGTGGGACACCAAGTCATCCAACGACCCAATGAACCCTGGTGTTAGAGTTTTCAACCGCCTACTACAAGTTGCAGGCCTCTGACATGGTTCATAGACAGCAACCGGGACCGACGGCTTAACGTGCCCATCATCCGAAGCACGAAACCATCTTGCTTTTTGGACAATTAGGTGGTTCAGCCTGCAATGTCCTGAACAGACTGGGAACAAATTCACAAAGTGACAATTTTGTGATTAACCCCACGGGGAATTGAACCCGGAACCTTCTGCGTCGAAAGCAGTCGTACTAAACGCTGCGCCACATCGAATGTCGCGCTAATAAACCGGTAAGATGAACTTTAGTGAGAAGAAATGGTAAAACTTTAATATTAGTTACCTCTATAATGGCTGGCCAAGTCATAATTTATGTTCAGACCCGTTACGGAATCTTCGAATCCTAAGATATTATTATTCTTTAGGTTAGACTGACTAGATAATTATGTTCATAATTTCTGTGCAACCTAGGAATCTTTATTCTAATTTCTCTTGTTTTCATTTTATCATGTATTTATAGCACTGCCAAGAAAATGCCCTGCACATGCTAGGAATTTGTTTTCTCTCCATGTGAATGTAATAGCAACATCTACGTTAGCGATTACTTTGTCCAAAAGTGATAAAGCTTCTACCTTCTTTCCTTCAGCTACCTAGTCTTCTCGGAGTACGGTTCAGCGAAGACGAGCTGATGGAACGAAAACGGCACCACCACCGCCTACATCGACTTCATGAAACCTGTCAAGTTAGTCTCCAAAGGTAATAAAATCTGACTTAGATTTGAATATGTGCAGCAAGTCTATCGCGAAATCGGGTCAATCGCGAAATCCTAGGCCCTTTGCGAAGAACCGGATAAGTGCGAAATGCATCCATTTATTCGCACTTGGCCTTAGAACTCTAGGTCTTTAACGAATTCGTTAATGAATGGTCAAAATCTAGGTCAACTACTCGCTAGGACACGCTCGTAGATGCCTACGCATCTGCTACGACTTTCGGTGCTCTAAGTCCTCTACGCCGCCGTAGCACACAGGGGCATCGACTACTAGTCGTGAGCTCCTTTAGGTGCATAATGTCCATTTTGCAAAATCTCCAGTTGTGAAAAATGTCCAGTTTGCATAAAGTCCAGTTTGCATAATGTCCAGTTTGCAAAATGTCCAGTTTGTAAAATGTCCAGTTTGCAAAATGTCCAATTGCAAAATGTCCAGTTTGAAGATGATCTAATTTGAAAAATTAGCAGTTTTCAAAAATACAATTAGCGAAATTAAGGGGTGAGTTCGGACTATGAAACCGAACAACTTTCCCCAAAACACATGGGTCACTGACCCAGTATTTCATATAAACTGGACTTATTGCGAACTGGACATTTTGCAAACTGGACATTTTGCAACTGGACATTTTGCAAACTGGACATTTTACAAACTGGACATTTTGCAAACTGGACATTTTTTCACCACTGGACATTTTGCAAAATGGACATTATGCACCTAAAGGGTGAGCTCTCGCTCGTCGCAGTACTGGGCAGTTCCGCCGCAGTCGAGCCCCGCTCTAATCTGGCCTATACATTCATGTCAGTGGCCCACAGAACCATTTCAGAGGTCTGCTCAACTAAGTCATGCCTCCTCAACCATGTCAAAGTTCTACATAACCATTCCAGAGCCATTCGACAGCCGATGTGGCGCAGTGGTTAGAATGACTGCCTGCCACGCAGAAGGTTCCGGGTTCAATCCCGGTGGGGTCACTCACAAAGTTGATATTTATCTCTTTGTGAATTTGTTCCCAGTCTGTTTAGGACATTGCAGGCTGAACCACCTTATTGTCTGAAAAGTAAGATGGTTCCGTGCTTAGGATGGGCACATTAAGCCGTCGGTCTCGGTTGCTGTCTATGATGGCGGTCATTACACAACCATGTCAGAGGCCTGCTACTTGCAGTAGGCGGCTGAAAAACTCTGACACCAGGGTTCATCGCGTCGTTGAACGACTCGTTGTTCCACGCGAAAAGAAGACTCCAGAGTACTACGACACCAGTATGGAAGTGAGCATGTGCATTAAAATGAGTAGTAAACGCTGGTGTAGTAATACTCCTGAATGGTTGTGTAGAACTTTGACATGGTTGAGGATGAGGAGGCATGACTTAGTTGAGCAGACTTTTGACATGGTACTGTGGGCCACTGACATGGATGTGTGGGCCATTGCAGGCTGAACTACCTAATTAATATATGCAACCTTTGCTGGAGATTAGAGCGCGGCTCGACAGCGGCGGAACTGACCACTACTGCGACGAGCGAGAGCTTACGACTCGTCGTCGATGCTCCTGTGTGCGTTCTACGGTGGCGTAGAGGCACCGAACAGTCGTAACAGGTGCGTAGGCATCTACGAGCGTGTCACCTTATACCTAGATGACCTAAATTTTTACCATTAATTAAAGAATTCGCTATAGACCTAGAGTTTTAAGGCCAAGTGCGAATAAATAGATGAATTTCGCACTAATCCGGCTCTTTGCGAAGGGCCTAGGGATTTCGCGATAGACCTGCAAAATATGCATTATTGTGCTTCTCTTTTTGTCGTGTGGGTCATCGAATCAAATATTTACATCCAAGTAAAGCCTCTAAGACTTAAGTTCCAACTTAAGCCTCTTAGATGACCGATCTACGACCACCGTAATTATAAGTAACCAACTCACAAACATTATCTCTTGATTCTAAACCTAGCGCTCAAAGCACTAGACCAGCGAAAGTTGTCATAAATGTCGTTCAATGAAAAACTTTCAAACTGGCTATTCTTCTTTTTTTCGAGTGGGACACCAAGTCGACAAACGACCCGATGAACCCTATTAAGTCACTAACAGAAAGCCGTAAAAACAGTTATATGTTGCAATTATATTTTCTTCTCTTCTTCTCTTGCAGATTACTGTCCTTAAATGTGTGACATCAGAGACCAGCCAGGAGTGACCACCGTGAAATACTTATGGTCGATAGCACAGTTCGTGCCCATGACTGAAGTTGGGTCTGGTTACAAGTAAGTGTTCATAACCCCAAATTAGTAGGGCATAGGTACGTCATGTCATGAGTTGTTTTGTTGTACGACACTTTTTCCAGTTGGAAACGTCAGTCTTTTTGGGGGTAATTTATTTGCTATGCCACCACGCGCTTAACGCATTTATACGAAATGCTACTGAATATTCTCAGGATTTATCCGTTACTTGCCTTTAAGATTTCAACTTGTAAAAATGGGGGAATAGTATTCTGAACTGACATAACACGAGCAAATGAGTTAACTTAGCATAATCTCATTCATCTATTTGATTGAATCGATAGTGCAACATTAACAGCAAAACGTAAGACCTTTCCATCTTCGTGTTGTGCGCATAATCGACAAAGACACATAATTGACGGCTGATGTGGCGCAGTGGTACTGCCTACAACGCAGAAGGGGTTCGATTTTCGATGGGTCATTCACAAAGTTGGTACTTATCACTGTGAATTTGATCCCAATCTGGTTAGGACATAGCAGGCCGAACCACCTAACTGTCCATAGAAAAGATGGTTCCGTGCTTCGGAAGGCACCTCAAGCCATCGGTTCCAGTTGCTGTCTATGATTACTTAGATGGCAGTTGTTACAGATCCATGTCAAAAGCCTGCTACTTGTAGTAGGCGGCTGTAGAGCTTTGACACCGGGGTTTATCGGGACGTTAGACGACTCGAGTGTCTCATACAAATAGAGAGGTGAATAAATTAACAAAATCCGTAAGGTTCTAGAGGTTGAGAAAGTTTTTTGCCGCCCTCTAGTCACCACCAAATCGTAAACGATTTGTGCGGAAGGAAGTTCATAAATTTTGGTAGTCTTTGCTTGGTTTGAAATCGGTACGCGCTGTACGCGTTCCTCTAAAGTAATGCTACAAACTTTGTGTTACAGAGTCTCCGGCTGATGTCCATTCCACGTTACGCGCATCTGTTACTACACCGACGCGTCGCCGTGAGCAGGCGGGACGCGAGACTACTCGTCGTGTAGATGCAGCCAATTTGTTTGTTGTTGATGCAGTTTTTTTTTATGTAGTAACTGCGTCTAGATATGGTCATGCGCGTGCGAGGCAAGACCGTGCGGTGCGATGCATGCGTCCCACGGGGCGGTGAGTGGTGACCACGCGAAGCTGCACGCCAGATCTGGACGCAGTTATTTTTGTATAATAAATGTTACATTATGCAAATAAATGTATTATTACTATCAGCAATAAAAACGTATGTATCTGTATGTAAGATTCAATTTATTTTCTACCTAAATCCCTACATATTCTTATCTAAGGTTATTCTGAGGGTCAATTTATAGTACCTACTTGGGTCAGTGGTGGAACGGCACCAACTGCTTATCGCATCTTTACGAGCAAAGATTTAAACTGCGCGGCCACCATCACTGAGACAAGATCTATAATATTAGGCTTAAGTAATGAACATGGAAACAGTGCAAATAAAACTGAAATCTACATATTTGAGTACTAGATTTATTTCGTACTAAATTATATTAGCTACATGGTAGATAGGTACACGACACGGCATAAAGGTATATAAACACAACAACTTAACTCTACAATGGATCAACGTTAATGATGCAGGTCAGCGGCTCAGGATCCAGATGTCCCTATTAGCTAATGCTAACTGCACCCATGGTCAGCGGCTCAGGGTCTTGATTTCTCTGAATGGATTTCCCAGAGGAACACAGGAAGATAATATTTTAAAAATAATTTCTCTGTTAGTGCTTACAGAATTTGTTTAGCAGACTGAAGAGGAAGATTCTAATAAGTCATCCATCCCGCTTGTTGACTAACTATACAACCATATCAGAGGTATACTATTAGTTGCCTAGTAGGGGGTGGAGACCTCTTACACCAAAGGCTCATCCATCATATTGTTCGTCCACTTTGTGTCCCACATTACATGAATGCATGCATAATAAACAGAATAACACTGAAAATTGTTTTTCCATATAAGATATTTTACTGGCATGTATTACTATACATATGAAATGCGCTGCTTTTTCAATCACTATACATATTAAAAAATACACATCAAAATCTACGGATTCTGATAGCATGGTTAAGGAACAGTTCTCCTGCTGCACTGCACATCTTTCACTAGGGTTCACTGGGTTCGACAGGAAACATTTGCCGTCCCATTCGACGGGAAAAGAGGCATTTCTGTAACTCTGTAGCCTAGCTGGGCTCTTGGTCAGGGTTCAAGTTTTCTCTGGATTGCGCATCAGGATCGTTGAGAACTTTTGTCTGTAAGCCATTTGTATATCTCGTGCTGATTATCCAGGCTCCTGGAGTCTCCAGCTATTTCACATTCCGCACTAACCCTCGATGTTTATCCGCCAGCTGGAGCAGTACAATAAACACCAAAAATCTTGTGCTATGAAGGTATTTTTTCTACTTTGTGCAGTGAAGGTGGGCTCCAGGCCTCCAGATAGTCAATACTAAGGGCTTCACATCGCAAAATTAAAGCAAAACAGCTTAAAAACAAGTAAAACGTTGAGAAAAGCGTGAGTGCGAGCAACGAAATGACGTTTAATAGCTGTCAAATGATGCATACTTTTTTCATTCTTTCGTTCTGTTATAGATTTGCGTAAAGTGCACGTTCATCGACGCAAGCGTATAAAAGAGCTACGAAAGAATTATGCGAAAAGCTGCTATGAACGTACCCCTAGAGAGGCATGGAAAGGAGCATCCTTGGATACCTACAAAAGAATAGACAGAAAACGTGCATCTGACCGAGTCCCTACAATGTACAACATAGTATTGTACAGCATAATATTGGCCGTCAGAGGAATGTACGACGTGATGGAGCACGACATGGTGGATGGAATCAAAACAATGTCGCCATCCATCACCCCGTACCGAAAGTGCACAGGGGTGGATTGCACGACATGATGGTTGGAGACATCACGTGTTGTGGTAGAATAGTGATGTGACTGGATCGATAATATTTTATGCATTTCTAACTTAATCGATATTGTTTTTATATTTAATATAGTCTTTAGTAAGCTTGGTCGCTCACTTCGTTCGCTCCAGGGGGTCACTGTTCTAACCTAACCTAACCTACTGTGTCGGATTTGTGTTAAGTATGTTTTTACTGCGGGGCTGCCCCAAACCCCTCTGTGGGGCTTTGCCCCGTCCCCCTCCGTGGGTTGCCTTGCATGTCATGTTCTAATAATAAATCGATAACTCGATCAAAGTCAACACTGTCACATCACTACATCCGCTGTGACGTCATTTGTTTTGATTCCATTTCCACCCCTGTACATTATTGGTCCGGGCCCGTATTTCAAGACCATCCATCCATCACGTTGTACAATGATCTGCTGTACAATACGCTGCCGTGCCTTAACCTGCTGTACATTGAGTATGTCGTGCATTGTGGTTCCCCATCTGACCTACGCAAAATCACTAAATTCGAGGATGTCAACAGAAAATGCAACATACTGAAATGGCGCTGGACTGGTCATATGAGGCAGCCACCCGAAAAATGGGCGAAAACACTTACCTACTGAATGGCTTCCAAGGTACAACACGAAGCGTAAAAGAGGTAGACAGCTTAAAAGATGGGCCGACGACCTCAAAAAGGTTGCTGGCTCACTCTGGTTAAGGACAGCCAGGGACAGACAGAAATGGAAGGCGTTAGAGGAGGCCTACGTGTCGAAAGGACACGCTGATAAACCGGACTGATGTGCAAAAACTACTAGAATTAAGTTTATTGTAACTGTATTTTATCAGCAATAAAGGCTTTTGTATTGTATTGTATTTGTATAGTACCTATATGTAAAAAATTGGTACCTCATAGATTACGAGAATATCGCTATCATAGTCGCTATCTATATGAAAGTGTGCCTGCCAACCTGATGTCAGAATGGCACGAATGCCGGATTTGCAAAACGTACAGTTCTCAAGTTCTGTCTACTTTCGCGATCGGTCTACTTTCACCTTCGAGCATTTCCGTCCCGTTAGACTTTCACAAAGCGTCTATTTTACCAAACAGTCAACTTCTTTTCTCAAACCGTCTATTTCCTAATGCGTCTACTTTCCCCACCGGTCCATTTTCTTTCATTAATTCATATTGGTTCAAAGCAGTGTTGGGCGCAGTTAATTACTTTTGTAATTTAATTAATAATTGAACATTTTAATTCAATTACAATCAATTTAAATTACATGTAATTGAAATTAAGAGGGCTATTAACTTTTTCTGGCAAATTACCGAAAATAGGCGTAATAAAAATCAGTTTTTAAGTTAAACTGTAGGTAGGTATGGTAAGAAAATTAAATATCTTATACATCGAGTCAAACACATCTTTATCTTTAACTAACTTTATTATGAACATTTTAACATTTTAATTTATTACTTACTAGCTGGTGCCCGCTAACTTCGTTTCGCCAACAGAAGCGGCACATAATGCTAAACAACTTTTTCAATACAGACATTTTCGTATCTCTTAAAGCTTTGCCGAGCTCCTGGTGTTCCGTCAGGTAGGTGGACAGACTGGCCCTCCAGTGCTTATAAAGGTTCTCCCTAATCATAAAATATGATTAGGACGTTTATCTTCCATCATACCAAACATCAAAAAACATCGATAACTTTTTGAGTGTTTCATGCACAATTAATTATACCACACAGACAGATTTACTTCTTCTTCCTTGCACCTTCCTACTTTACCTGCACTATTATGAATACTGGTTGTCAGGTCAGATAGGTCTTCTTTTTTCGTGAGCCTGGTCATGCTGGTCATACACACTAACAGGTTACATTTTCAAAAATAGGTAGTGTGAAATTGATATTTTCTCCAATTTGCTCGGAAATGGCTTCATTACTTTAAAAAAAGAATACGTCAATGGGCTCATTTATGTAGTCAAGGCGCAGAGGACGGTAATAGAAATTGCCGGACTAGGCCGGTAATAAAAGGGTTCTTAAACTTCACACTTTCGTGTTTAGGTGTTTTATGGAACACAATTTGTTTGAAGTTTGAAGGCTGAATGAGAATTTCCCGCGCATTCTTTATGAAACGGAACGTAACCAAAACCAGCGCATGCGCTTTGCGAACTTAAGAAGTTACGAAGTGTCAATTTTGTCACGATTAAATATTTATTATTTATGTTTCCTTGCAAATTGGAGAAAAGCACTATACGAACCTCGGCCGGTATAACAATTTCTAGTCTCGTTTACTTTAGAAGACCTCGACTTCGTCTCGGCCTTCCAATGCCACTCGACCAGAAATTGCTATATACTCGGCCTGTGACGTAAAATATAACAAATATTTTTCAAAAAAGTGCTTAAACGATTTTTTTGATTGCGTACAAGTCAAGAAATATAGGTACTGAAACCTAAAATTTAAACTTTTGAACTTTTTGGCGCGAAACAGTTCGAAGCATATCGCTTGAATACGAAATCATTGTGAAACAAATTGTAACATAGAAAGAGACAGCGCTCTACAAAATAAAGCGTTCTTTCATACGCTTGAAGAATTGGCTCCGTTACCGTGACAATTAAAACGCAGTGCAGGGTGACCATTTGTGGCAGGATTCTGCCATTTAGGCAGATTTGACTCTTAAATTTGGCTGTGGCAGATTTTGTTAACTAATCAGAAAAGTGGTAGGCTTTGGCATCATCATCATCATCTTCCTGCCCTTATCCCAATTACTTGGGGTCGGCGCAACACGTTTTGTTGAACACAAAATCGTGTTGCAAAGGATTTGGCATATTTAGGAGATTTCAAGGAAAATCCTGTAAATAGAGTCTGGCTAGCGAGTCTTTGGACGTCAAATAATTCAAATATTTCAAATGGCAACATGTTAACACTGAAAAACTACATTAAAACAATTTTGATACTTACTATTTTTTTCTTTTCTGCCCTCTAATTTGTGTTTACCTTGCCTACCGGTATGTATGTATGATGTATCTACCGGGAGTAACAGAAAGGGTATAACAAGCCGAAAGGAGGTCAAGGTACTCATGAAACTGAACAACTTTCCCCATGGAACATGGGACGAAATACGAAAAAAAATTTGGACCTCTCAGAGTAAATCAATCATCTGATCTGCGATTTTGTATGGGAGGTCCAAATTTTTTTTTCATATATCGATCGACCCATGTTTCATGGGGAAAGTTGTTCAGTTTCATGAGTACCTTGACCTCCTTTCGGCTTGTTACTCCCGGTAGATACATCATACATACATACCGGTAGGCAAGGTAAACACAAACTGAAGAGCAGAAAACAAAAAAATAGTAAGTATCAAAATTGTTTTATTGTAGTTTTTCAGTGTTAACATGTGAAAGATTTTTAAAATTGGCGCCATTTCCGTGTCCAAAGACTCGCTGGCCAGACTCTAGAGTGCAAATCCTTATTTAAAACAACAGACTAAATGTTTCCAAAGAAATCTGTTAATAATCAAGTACTAAGTCTTAGATCTTGTTCGAATTATTACATCATTTTTACTTTTCTGTCACTTTAATGGTAAAAATCATGTTGGTGTTTTATTTATGATTGAGCTAAGTTTGGCAGATTTTGACAGATTTAAGTGTGGGTCTCTAGCAGATTTGCTTTGCCATATTTGACTATTTGAGATGGTCACCCTGACGCAGTGTTTTGAGGTGTCGTTTTTTGCGAATTTTGCGAATAAAATGCATAAATACGTGAATAAATAGTGAATTTTCCTTAATCGTGTTAGGTGGACGTGCGTAACACTCTTACAGTCACGGTTGTATGACGATTTAGTGAAGTGTTATTTGGTGCTAAGTAAAAACAAAACATAACCTCACATTCGGGACGCGGCGTCGTATTTTCCGTGAGAAATGTTTTCGGTGTGCCGGCAGACGCACCCGGCGACGGGGATCGAGCACGCCGTGAGCTGCTGCTTCTTCAACAACAATGAGACTTGCCTGGTCACCGCCGGCGCGAATATTATCAAGGTTTTCAGGCTGCTGCCTGAGGGACCGACGAAAGAGGTCAATGCAGGTATGTTTTCTGATGTTCTGGTTGGAAATGTAGCTAGTTTTTACACTTCTATGGGCTACACTGGCTAGGGCGCCGAAAAGCGCGAGTCCCGAGGCGCCAAAAGCTCTAAATACACCAATGGTCTCTGTACAAAGTTTGGCATCTAAGAGTGGCGCTTAAGCAGTTTGGTCTCCTAGCCAACATACATACATACACATATCATACACCTATATCTCCTGCAGGGTAGGCAGAGAGTGAGCGGCTCTAACATACAGCCATTTACACCATGTCCAACAAAAGTTTGAAAGTAATTTAATTGCACAATAGTAACCGGATAGTCAACCTTTCGCTTAAAATTAGAATGCACATTAACACTCAAATCCCTTAGTCGCTTCTTTCAACACTCATGGGAAAGATAAGGGGTGGTGATTTTCTAAGCTGGCACCACACAGCTCTTAGCCAACTATAGTATAGAGGTTATTGCAAATAAATAATAATATGAATATGACTACTTCTATGCAAATCAAAGACGAAACTAAATTTCCTTTGACCAATATAATAAATAAATAAATAAATATGTAGCCACAATATGAATACTGATAAAAATGATAATAATATGATGAATACTGGAAGGTCCATGCTTGTGCCCAGCAGTAAAATTTTGTTGCTGTTTTGTTGAAGTTAAAATTGAAGCCAATCAGGAACTTTTTTGTCAGCACACTTTAAATTAATTGATTAATTTAAACTAATTTATTTCATTTCAACTCTTCCAGCGGGCCAGCCGATCCCGCCGAAGATGAAACTAGAATGCCTGGCGAGCTACACGCTATGGGGCAACGTGATGTCCCTCGCGTCGGTACCCTGCCCGAGCATGGGGCGGGACTTGCTGATCGCATCGTTCAAGGAAGCCAAGATGTCCGTGTTGCAGTACGACCCGCAGACTAACAATTTGATCACGCTCAGTATGCATTACTTTGAAGAGGATGATATGAAGGTATGTTGTAATTGAAAAACTTACATGCCTTATATACTAAATTGTTCCCAGTCATTCCTAAAATTAACTCATATCTTGTCTTGCTCTATTACTGAACTCAGAAAAATAGTAAAGTTATATTCTAACTTTACTCTGAGTTCCGTAATAATAGAGCAAGACAAGATACAAGTTAATTTTAGGAATGACTGGGTACAATTTTAGTAACTGTCTAGTATCAATACATTTCTGTCTATGATTACTTAGTGAGGAGATCTGCTACTTGTAATAGGTGGTTGTGGTTGTAAAACTCTGACACCAGGGTTCATTGGGTCGTTAGTAGGGTTTTCGAATACCCGACCAATTTAGATACCCGGGTATCGGGTACGACTTTTTTCAAATACCTGGGTATACCCGGGTACCCGGGTATTACGTTTTTAAGTAAAAATGTTTAGGTAACTAAGAAACAAAGATTTAAAAGTTAGCGTTTTTTAGAACGTCTACTTTTCAGATAATAAACAGTACAGGCTTCTAACATTTAGGTACGAAAGTGGGTCTTTATCAATTTAATACAAACAAAATAGGTATATAAATACATTATTAAACTCCCTTTTCATTACTATCCGTTTCACTCGCTTCTAACAATTTTCACGTGGAAATGAGATAATTCATGGTGGTATCTACCCTATATTACTCCAGGATAAGTAGTAACCTAACTTTCCAAGGGTGAAAGAATTCTTGTAATTGTACTCTTAGTTTTTGAGCAAATTCCTTACAAACCTGCAAAAATGCTCATAGAAAATAATGCAAATATTTAACTCAATACAACTTTTATGGAAGTTGAAGACATACAAACCCGCATGAGCTTACAGATGTATAAAATGAACTTGTTAAATCAAATATATTCTTGAAAATTTAACAATATCCTACAATCTTTTCTCTCTTTTGTTTGTATTAAATCAGTCTATCTATCTCTTTTTCTCAGGTATCCGGGTACGCCTGTCGTTTGTACCCGGGTACCATAAGTCTGAAATACCCGGGTATACCCGAACCCGGGTACCCGGGTAGAAAACCCTAGTCGTTAGATGACTTGGTGTCCCACTCAAATAAGAAGAAGACTAGGGTCTTGATACTAGGGTAATGATGAATATGAATATAATAATGATGAAATATTACACTTTTATCCAGAATGGCTGGACCACCCACCCGCACATACCCTGGATCCGAGTGGACCCGGAGGCAAGATGTGCCGTCATGCTGCTATACGGGAAGAAGTTAGCTGTGCTACCATTCCGGAAAGATGTAGCCAATGATGAGAACGACCCGCTTGATGCTAAACCACTGTCTGACACTAAGAAGAATGTAAGTAGACTACTATTTCTCAAATTAAGCTTATTTAAGGGCGCCACACACCGTCTCCGTATGCGTGACGTGCATGTCATCACGCGCGTGGCTATAACGTTGTATTGTATGGGACCGTATGAGACACGACACACCGCGTTACGCGCGTGATGACGCAAACGCATAGGTCCTGCATACAGATGTGGTGTGTTTTGCCTTTAAAATGTCTCATTGATATTGTGGCTATATGGAAAGAAATAAGCCGTGTTACCTTTCCGGAAAGACGTGGGTAACGATGAGAACGACCCGCTTGATGCTAAACCACTGTCTGACACTAAGAAGAATGTAAATAGAACTAATAACTCATAAATTAAGCAAAACAACATCAATTTCACGGATACATAGTGTCCAATAGCTTAACTGTATTTTGAGTTTATCCAAATAATATGTACAGAAAATTTGTACACTGAGCTGTTAGCTAATTGTATAAAATACTTTATTGGGCCTTAAGATAATAAAACAGTTAGGAAAAATATAAATTAACTGAGAAATCCAAACAAGAAGACACTAGCATAATCAGTTGCTACAACTGGTGCCTGTTTAAGCATAATAATAAAATAATAATATAGTTTCGTATTTACAGGCTCCCCAACAGACATACACGAGACCACCAACACTAGCATCCTATGTAATAGTCCTCAAAGACCTAGATGAAAAGATAGACAACATCCTGGACATACAATTCTTGCATGGGTACTATGAACCCACCTTGCTGTTGTTGTATGAACCAGTCAGGACTTTTGCTGGGTAAGAAAGATTATATTTTATATCTCTCTCTCTCTCTCTCTCTCTCTCTCTCTCTCTCGCTCTCTCTCTCTCTCTCTCTTTTGACACTATGGCGCACATGTGGTTTCATATTTCGACCCATGTTCCAATGGGAAAGTTGTTCAGTTTCATGAGTACCTTCACCTCCTCTCGGCTTGTAATACCCTTTCTGTTACTCCCTGTATAGTTATGACAAATCTTTCCTCAGACACTGAATAAATCGTCTGTCACAGACGTATGAGGCCAATGATATTGATGATGAAGTATAAATGTATTTTCGTCTTTGCAGGCGCACAGCGGTGCGTTGCGACACTTGTGCGATGGCCGGCGTGAGTCTGAACATGTCGGCACGAGTGCATCCGGTCATCTGGGCCTGGGCGGGGTTACCGTTCGACTGTACACAAGCTGTGCCCGTACAAAAACCATTGGGTAAGCCATACAAACCAACTATTTCAACCAACCCGACTTATTTGACCAAATCTCGACCTGCTCGACCATTTTACCCAAATTATCTCAACCAACCCGACCAATATTACAAACTATCTTAACCAACCCGACCAATTTAACCAACTGTCTCGACCAACCCGACAAATTTAACCAACCAATTGTCTTAACCAATCGATCATGCTAACCAACGAACCAATCAACTAACAAACCGTCAAAACTCGATCTAAATCACGCCTGCAACACTAGCAGAGTACAGGGTGTTTATTTTTACCGACTATTCCAATATTATAACTTTTAAAGCACTCGCGATTACTTTCACACATAATAATTACTTTAACGGGTCTTATCGCGATAGTTTTTTAGGTAAATAAGCGATTTACCTGGAAACTCGACGTTTCGACTGGGTTTTACCAGTCGTGGTCGCGAGCAGACTGAAGTAGCAGCGAGATGTTTCCAGGTAAATCGCTTATTTACCTAAAAAACTATCGCGATAAGACCCGTTAAAGTCATTCCAATATTTTTTACAAACCAACTAACACACACTGTTGACACTTGTGCGATGGCCGGCGTCAGTCTGAACATGTCGGCACGAGTGCATCCGGTCATCTGGGCCTGGGAGGGGCTACCGTTCGACTGTACACAAGCTGTGCCCGTACAAAAACCACTTGGTAAGATATTTACTGACTACCAAACCCAACAACCGGGGGATGACGTTGTTCACGTCCGCGGGAGAAAATTACCCACATCAACCACAATAACCCTGCACGTGTCCCCTGGGTGGTGCTAAACGAACAACAACCTTGGCTGCCGTACTTGCTGTCATCGATAGCCTCACGGCACTAAAACTGTTCTACGAACTAAAATGGATACCAAATCGCAAGAAAATCAAAACGGCCCTTTTGAGGGCCATTTGACCAGAGAAATTGGTACCAATACTAGGATTTGTCAACTTAACATCGAAGGCATAAGCCTGGCAAAGTGTGATTACCTACACAGAATTCTAACAAGACACAAAATTGATGTCCTGCTTTTGCAGGAAACCCACGCAAGGGACGAGCAAGATCTGGTGAAACGTGGTAAAATACCGGGCTACAAAATAATTCAGTCTCACAACCATCCTAAATACGGAATCGCCACCTATATCAGAGATGATATAACAGAAGCCACAGTCCTTCCATATGACCCCAAGCCTGACTTCTTTATGAATCCCATCAAAGTTGGTAATCTTACCATTGTCAATATCTATAAACCACCTGGGAACTCATGGACGGATGGTCTACCTTCTTTTCCGCACCCCTGTTTGATTGCTGGAGACTTCAATAGCCACCACACGTCATGGCGATACAACTCTGATGACCAAAATGGCCTGTACCTAACCAGCTGGGCTGAAGAAAACGATTACCACCTCGTGTTTAATGCTAAAGACAGAGGATCCTTCAAATCAGCTCGCTGGAAAAAGGATTATAATCCCGATCTTGCATTTGTATCAAAGGAACCAGCTGGGACCCCACTTTCTACAGCAAAGCACATCCTGAGCGACTTTCCTAATAGCCAGCATCGCCCTATCTTACTTGAGGTTGGAGAGAAAATCCCCTACGTCAACTCCATGCCATTGCCAAGATGGAACCTTCAAAAGGCTGACTGGACGCGTTTCGCTGAAAAAGCAGATGCTACAGTAAGATGGATAGCACCAAAGCTGGAAAACTATGCCCGTTTCACCAAAATGCTTATTGAAACCGCAAAGAAGTGTATTCCACGCGGTTACAGGAAGACTTTTATCCCCTGTTGGGATGAAAAGAGCGAACTACTATACAAACAATACCTCAGTACTGGCGACCACGAAGTGGGGCAGGATCTCCTACATAGCCTAAACGAAAATCGCAAAAATAAGTGGGTCACTTCGGTGGAGAAGATGTGTTTCAAGACCTCTAGTAGAACAGCTTGGAGAGTTTTGAACAGACTTACTGGAAAAACTTGCTCCACATCTGTGTCAGCTACACAGGAACTAGCAAATGGAATCGCAAACAGGATTGCAGACGTCTCCCGCGTTAAAGGAGTCAAAAGCCACACGCAAGCTGTCAAGTGCAGTTTAAAAGAGATGCGTAAAAACCTACACGCCAACGAAGATCTCTCAAAGCCCTTCTCAGGCGAAGAACTAGACCTTGCAATCAAACAACTGAAAAACAACAAATCTGCAGGCATAGATGGAATCTTTAATGAGTTTTTGAAACACTTGGGACCGAATTGCAAGCGCTGGCTGTCTCTATTCTTTACCGATATTATGCTCAGAAACAAACTACCTCCAAATTTCAATACCTCAAAAATAATCGCCATCCTAAAACCAGGCAAGGCCGCAGATGACCCCACCAGTTACCGACCCATAGCTCTCCTAAGCTCGCTTTACAAACTGCTAGAGAGAATTATATCCAACAGAATTACACCGCTCATCGACAAAGTGGTTCCGGTTGAACAGGCGGGATTTAGAAGTGGTCGGAATTGCACAGACCAGGTTTTAGCCTTAACCACGCACATAGAATCTGGCTACCAAAAGCGGTTGAAAACAGTTGCAGTCTTTGTGGACCTATCCGCAGCATACGATACCGTTTGGAGAGAGGGCCTGTGCTACAAACTAACAAAGGCTATACCTTGTAAAATACTTACCAGTCTAGTCAATACTATGCTGTGTAACCGTCACTTCACTGTACACCTAGGAGACAAACATAGTCGCACGAGGAAACTGAACAATGGTCTTCCCCAAGGCTCAGTGCTAGCGCCTGTGCTCTTCAATCTGTATACATACGACCTACCAGACACGGCCTGCCGTAAATTCATGTATGCAGATGATATTGCAATTGCCGGGCAACACCATAGCTTCTTGGAATCGGAGGAAGTGCTAAATCAGGACCTGACGTGCCTCGCTAACTATTTCAAAAAGTGGCGCCTGACACCTAATGCTTTAAAAACGGAGGCTACAGCGTTCCACCTCAACAATAGAGAAGCAAACTACAACCCCCGTGTGGAGTTTGATGGCCGCGTACTGCTGTGCAATCCTCAGCCAAAGTATCTTGGTGTTACACTAGATCGGTCTCTGTGTTTTGCCCCACATGTGTCCAAATTGTGCAAAAAGCTCGAAACTCGAAATAACATAATGCATAAGCTGGTGGGAACAACCTGGGGCGCAAGTGCAGATGTTCTCAGAACCACAGGTCTAAGCTTGGTATACTCAGCGGCAGAATATTGTGCACCAGTATGGCTTAACAGCGCTCACACACATAAGGTTAACGCCCAACTCAATAACACCATGCGTTGTATTTCGGGCACATTGAAATCTACGCCTGTGCAGTGGCTACCTACGCTCAGTCATATCTGCCCACCTGATATAAGAAGGCAACAAGCGCTGTTGAACGAATCAAACAAAATAAGATCAAGACCGGACCTTCCCTGCCATGAGGAATTTGTTAATCCCCCACCTCATCGACTAAAGTCTAGGCACCCGCCTTACCAAACAGCGGAACTACTCCGTAGTGACTTCAACAGCAATAGAGAGTGGGTAAACTACTGGAAACAGAACATCCCTGGAAACATACCATCAGATTTTAACCCAACAAAAAAACCTGAGGGATTTAACTGGCCGCGAAAGGATTGGTGCCAGCTTAATAGGCTACGTACTGGTCATGGAAGATGTGGCGAGTTCTCGCACAGGTGTGGATGGCGGGACTCCCCAGCCTGTGACTGTGGTGCTCCGGTGCAGAGTATGCGACACCTCATCCTTGAGTGCCCAAAAAGAAAATTCACCGGGGATCACCAGGATTTGCTCAACCTTGAAAATAACGCAGCCCATTGGGTGAAGAACATAGACATACAACTGTAGAACAGTGACATTTGCCATACGAATAAATAAATAAACCAACCAACCCTGTTTAGTTTCGTATCGAAATGGGCGCGCGAATACGATTTGAATTTCGCGCCATTTTTTCTGACAGACCGCGGTTTTCTGAAAGACCGCGGTGGCTGTGACGTTGCGGTTCGGCCGGCGCCATCTTGACGTTCACTCTCGTTCCCCTGTGCGCCGCGACCGATGATAGGCACATTTTAATGTGATTTAGTGTTTTTTTGGTTTCTCGTGTGCAATTTCTACCAGGGAAGAGTTCCCTGTACGGTGTGGAAGTGAAACCAAAGCAGCGAACGTTTAAATGCTATCCATTTGCTGTCGCGAACTATGAACAATAGTGTTTGTGCGACCCTTTCGGTATAAATAGTGTGATAATCGAGGTAGTGAGGCAAAATTGTTGAAGGACGGAGTGCGAGCTCGAGCTAGTGTCCGGATGTCGTGAGTTTTGATTTACGTTCCCTTCCTATGTGTTCCTCAAATCCTGATACCTGTTTCCCTTCATATCTAGACTCACGAGGGAACGGCGTCATACCTACCACACGGTGAGCAGTTCGCTGTTAGTTTTGTATAAGTACTTTATTTGTAGTGATTTAGCAACATAACGTTGATGTCATCCACTTGATGACCTTTGGTACAACCGGAATTTGGTAAATTTATTTTAGATATGAGCTGTGGTAGTACAGTTAAATATTAGTCATCTTGTAGGAGATTAAGGGCCGTCGCAGACATTGGAAACAAAAATTTCTCGACCGGAAATTTTCCGGAACAGAAAATTTTCTCATTAAATTCATTTTATTTAGCTATAGTAAAGAGCACTACGAATCGTAGTCAAACCCGATCATATTAACCAACCAACCCGACCATTTTAACAAATATGTTCATCAAACACTAAGTAAAAAAACAAAAATTAGCAAATCTACCCTAAGTTACTGCTACTGAACAGTACCAAAGTAACTTAAACAAACAACCAACCGACCTACCAACCCAATTTACCAAACCAATCGTCTTAACCAACCATATCAACTTAGCCAAACCAACTTATTCGACGAAATCAAGGAACCAACCCAACAAACTCAACTCAACCTACCATTTCAACTTATTTCTTATTTTATTGTAACACACGATCACGCCTGTAACACTAGTGGGGTAGATAGACATCTGCGCGATGGCTGGCGTGTGTCCAAACATACCTATCATGACTCTTATAACATTTATTTTTATATTTCAGGTGGTTGTCTCATAATGGCTGTGAATTCACTGATATACCTCAACCAGTCTGTACCTCCGTATGGGGTATCTTTGAATAGCATAGCCACACATACAACCAACTTCCCGTTACGTAAGTATAACCTGTCTTCTTCTTTTTCGAGTGGTACACCGAGCCATCCAACGACCCGACGAACACTGGTGTCTGAGTTTTTCTACCATCTGCTGAGTTTTCTTCTAGCAGACATGTTTCTTTTTTTTTCCGCTGAAGGTTAACCCACCTTCAGGGGGAATTTATTGTGCATAAACATATTGCTTTATTACACATATAGATCTATGTTGACTAATGGTCAACCAGGTCCTCGCTAATGGTTACGGGCGGCCTGGTTTAACCTGCGACTAGAGAGTTGATGAGCAATCTACGAACTAACATAAGTTTTAAATAGCTAATATTAGAGTAAATAGGAACGTAATTATGATGTATTATCTTATAAGTACTTAAGTGACACTCTAAAAGGCAGAAACTATGTTGATGGAAGTATCTATGGTAGAAGACATGTTAACAAAGGAAAATGGACCTTATGTCACAGCATTAACATGATTTTGACATTTTGAATATGGCCGATTCGAACAGCCGCACTGTAATTTTGCTGATATACATTATACCTCAACCAGTCTGTGCCTCCGTATGGGGTCTCGCTAAATAGCATTGCCACACATACAACCAACTTCCCGTTACGTAAGTATAAGCTAACATAGACAGTAGCACTGTCAAAAATATCAAAACAGTAAAATCTGACACAAAACGTCATGATTCAGAGCCAATTTTAATCCGAGAAATAGGGAAACTCGTGGCAACCAACTTCTTAGTTTTTTGACTTCCCCTGAGATTCTGGTTATTTCCAGTTTTCGTCAGTAAGCGTCAAAATCGTCGCTAGTACTGAGTGAGCCATCTGTTTAGGCGCCCCCGCACCGTTTCTGTAATTTGTGCTCTAAGCGTGTTCCTAAAAAAATTCTGGTATTTTAAGAAACGCCCAGTAACCGCTTTCTTTCTTTTCGTGTGGGACACCGAGGCGTTCAACGACCCGATGAACCCTGGTGTCAGAGTTTTTCAACCGCCTACTGCAAGTAGCAGGCCTCTGACATGGTTGTGTAACGACCGCCATCATAGACAGCAACCGGGACCGACGGCTTAACGTGCCCATCCGAAGCACGGAACCATCTTACTTGCGGACAATCAGGTGGTTCAGCCTGCTATGTCCTAACCAGACTGGGACCAAATTCACAAATTGATAAATATCAACTTTGTGAGTGACCCCACCGGGAATTGAACCCGGAACCTTTGCGTGGCAGGCAGGCATACTAACCACTGCGCCACATCGGCTGTCTATCACATATTTTCCTCTTTTTTCCTTTCAGGTATCCAAGAAGGCGTGTGTATAACCTTAGACGCGGCCTGCGTAGCGCCCTTAGGGGAGGGCAGGCTGGCTCTCTCCCTAAAAGGGGGGCAGTTGTATGTGCTGACCTTAATATCTGATTCTGTGAGGAGTGTGAGGAGCTTCCACTTGGATAGAGCGGCTGCTTCTGTGCTTACTACTTGTGTAAGTAGTTTTGACCATTTACAAACTAATTCACGTATTTTGTGAAACATTAACACACTTTCTACACTAATACACACAATTACCAAAAGAACACATTAACACACAAAAACATTCATACAGTAGACACAAAATTACACTCATTGACACACAATTACACATATTAACACACATCCAAACACCCTATACAGCGGTCGTTCAAATAACATGTCAACAAAGATAGTCCGAGTTCTTAATTGGCAGTTTGTATGGAGGTATGGTCCCATCAGGCAGAAATCATGAAACTTGGCATGTGTGTAGCTTACATGTGTAAGCTTCAGGAAAAGAAGGGAAGCAAGTTGGACCCCCCCTGCTTCCCCCCTCTACCCCCACTTTTATGTCCCAAATTTCAGTTATCTTTATTTTTCTCGGATACGATTAAAGATAGGAGAAATTTGTCAAGGTAATAAATATTCCTTATAAAATTGTCTACATAATTGTCCTTGGGTCAATGTTGATAGGACTTATACTTTTCGAGTTATGCTTCTGGGAAACCCATAATTTTTTTGAAGGTGACTTCCAGCTCTGAATTAGCCATAACTACCATGTGATATAATATTTTTTCAAACTTGCTATTGGCTATTGTTAGTTAGGTAGTCTTCAAAGGAAATCAGCAGAGACACCTCTTCAATCACGCCTGTGGGGGGGGAAGGAGGCAAAGTTTATTTTTTCCGAGCTGAACTTGAGGACTTCTGACTCCTTAAGTAAATGTGACACGAGAAATTGAGTATCATTTTCGAATAAACCAAGGACGGAGTATTCATTTCTGGGACGCTTTTTGGTACATTTCATACAAAAATATAAATATATTAAGTGAAATTGGAAAAAAATATGTTTCGTTCTCATTCAAACTCTGTTTTCTTCATGACCTTGAGACATATTTATTAGATAATAACACATACTCGAAGACATACTCACCCTTATTATAAAACCATATTTTATTATTGAAAATATTAGAAAATACCTAGCCTACAAAAGCTTGAATATTTTTACAAAGTTATGTTTGTAGCTGGAAAAATTTCAAGTTCATAGATTTTGTATGCAAAAATAAGATTACCAACCGCAAACTTATATTTCTCAATTGTCACTAAACCATTCCAGATAGTGAAATGCCCTCATAGGGAATGTTGTTTATACTAAAGGGTAGTTTTTGTTGGAATAAAGAAATTGAGGATCTGGAGTACTTGATGTTTAAGAAGACATTACAGTATCTCGAATAGTTTAGCTGGGCTGTTGATGTTCCACATCAAGTACTCCAGATCTTCAATTTCTATATATCAGCATAAACAACTCTTCAGTATAAACAACATTTCCTATGAGGGCATTCATTACCGTATCTGGAATGGTTTAGCGACAATTGAGAAATATACGTTTGCGGTTGGTAATCTTATTTTTACATACAAAATCTATGAATTTGAAATTTTTCCAGCTACCAACATAACTTTGTAAAAATATTTAGGCTTCTGTAGGCTAGGTATTTTCTAATATTATCGAAAATAAAATATGGCTTTATGATTCGGGTGAGTATGTCTTTGAGTATGTGTTGTTATCTAGTAAATATGTCTCAAGGTCATGAAGAAAACAAGAGTTTGAATGAGAACGAAACATATTTTTTTCTTATTTCACTTAATATTTTTATTTTTTTGTATGAAATGTACCAAAGAGCGTTCCAGAAATGAATACTCCGTCTTTGATATATTCGAAAATGATACTCAATTTCTCGTGTCACATTTACTTAAGGAGTCAGAAGTCCTCAAGTTCAGCTCGGAAAAAATAAACTTTGCCCCCCTCCCCCCACCCCCACAGGCGCGATTGAAGTGTTGTCTCTGCGGGTTTCCCTTGAAGACTACCTAACTAACAAAAGCCAATAGCAAGTTTGAAAGAATATTCTATCACATGGTAGTTATGGCTAATTCAGAGCTGGAAGTCACCTTCAAAAAAATGATGGGTTTCCCAGAAGCATAACTCGAAAAGTGTAAGTCCTATCAACGTCGACCCAAAAACAATTTTGTAGACAATTTTATAAGGAATATTTCTTACCTTGACAAATTTCTCCTATCTTTAATCGTTTCCGAGAAAAATAAAGATAACTGAAATTTGGGACATAAAAGGGGGTAAAGGGGAAGCAGGGGTCCAACTTGCTTCCCTTCTTTTCCTGAAGCTTACACATGTAAGCTACACACATGCCAAGTTTCATGATTTCTGCCAGATGGGACCATACTTCCAGCTAAGGAGCCGTACTAAGAAAAATATACCTTATGTCATAGCATTAACATGTTTTTGACAGCTGTCAAATATGGTCTATTTGAACGGCCGTACTTTGACTATAACCACCCAAAAACCCTAGATCTTAAGTGTCTCTAGCGCCCTTAGGGGAGGGCAGGCTGGCTCTCTCCCTAAAAGGGGGGCAGCTATATGTACTGACCTTAATATCTGATTCTGTGAGGAGTGTGAGGAGCTTCCACTTGGATAGAGCAGCTGCCTCAGTGCTTACTACTTGTGTAAGTTATTTACATGCATATATTTCTCCAGATTATAACATCAAAGGTCGTTACATGGAATGTCGCAACATCGACAACGCTGCATCGAAAGGTCGCCACATCGAATGGTCGGTTCTCTATCCATTTGCATAATATATTTTGGCACACTGTAATTTAAAGTAATGATACTTACGCATAATTCATGTACGCATAACAGTTTAGGCATAATTTCTTTACGCACAAAAAATATTGCCATAATAGTACATAGGCCTAAAATACAAAACCATAAATTGTCATATCCATAATCAAAATAGGCATAAAAATCTGATGCATTAGAAGAACCCCTAAATTGTATAAAAATAACCTAACCTAACCTAAACTGACCTAATTTAACTTAATATATCTTAAAAAATACTAAACTGACTTACATTTCCTGCCATTTGAAATTAATAAAAAATGTATTATATTAGTCCAAAAAAATTATTACAAAAGCAATTATGCCAAAATATTGTTAGTATAAAATACAATAGTCTAAAATATGATTATGCAGAGATAAATATTATGGCAAGAAACTATTATGTCAAAGCAATGGTAGGCGAAAAAAAATTATGCGAAACATGTTATGCTAAAACATATTAGTGGAAAAAAAAATTATGCCTATGAAAGGGATACCGAATGGTCGCCACATCGAATGGTCGCCACATGGAAAGGCTGCCACATCGAATGTGTTGTTTTTTGCATTGCAATTTGATGTTTCTGCATCGTAATAATGCTGTATTGAATGCTCCCTCGTCAGGTGAATAACCTGCCCCTTGTCTTACCCAAGCAATACATTTTTGACATCGGCGCATGAGGAGGACTCTCTCTCTCTCTCTCTCTCTTTTCGTGTGGGACACCGAGTCGTTCAACGACCCGATGAACCCTGGTGTCAGAGTTTTTCAACCGCTTACTGCAAGTAGCAGGCCTCTGACATGGTTGTGTAACGACCGCCATCATAGACAGCAACCGGGACCGACGGCTTAACGTGCCCATCCGAAGCACGGAACCATCTTGCTTGCGGACAATCAGGTGGTTCAGCCTGCAATGTCCTAACCAGACTGGGAACAAATTCACAAAGTGATAAATGTCAACTTTGTGAGTGACCCCACCGGGAATTGAACCCGGAACCTTTGCGTGGCAGGCAGGCATATCGACGGTCCCTACGTATAACTACGTAACTGAAATTAGCAAATTTTACAGGAGAGCGTTTTTAAGTTTCAAATTAGTGTATCTCTAGTAATATTATAGATAGAGTTATGAAATCTTTAAAAAACATATAATAAAATGATGAAAAAATTATTATTTCAATATAAATAATCATATACGTAGTTATACGACGGAATAACTGTAGCTGTAGAAAGCCTATGTGGTACTTAAGTTCATGTACGTGGGAGTGTATCCCCAACAAAAAACACAACTGTCAGTTAAGGGATTTTACGTTGGTTTTATTGCGCATACACCATATTTTAGTTTGGATTTAACCTAGTATCTTTACGTTTTACAAGTAAGTTCAAGTTGATACCGTAAATATAAAATATGGTTTTCAGTTTAGAATAGTTTTCTACTACATGAAATCAACGGTACAGCAAATATTTACATAATTATTTTTTTGCTGTAAGTGCCAGATACGGGAGAGAGCGCACCAGGGCGTGTTTACCTTCCAGTGTAAAATAACGTAACTTAACTACGTCATTTTACGTCGGAATATGAGTAGTAAAGCGGGTTCCTAACTACCACTACCGTAATTTTACGTTGGAATTGTGTAAATTTTGTAGTTAAGGGGTGTCAATTTCGAGTGGAATAAGGCAATTTAGAATCATGCTGTCTTTACCGAAGGTAGCTTAGGACAATCTAAGGTGAAAGCAAAGAAAAAAGGCAAATGACTTAAGTACCACTTACGGGATTGTGCGTAGGGACCGTCGATATTAACCACTGCGCCACATCGGCTGTCAAATATCAGGAGGACTGATATTTAGTCTGTTGCTGGTGGCAGGCCCAGTATTCCCTTTGCCAGCCCCGAGGCAGTGCCTTTATTTTTATTTTTTTATCCCGCCCGAGCGGCGTTTATACTAGGAATAAAAAAATGTTATAAAAAGGAGAAAATTGTGCCTTGCAAATTTCTCCTTTTTACAATGACTAATTCATTTCTGTGTAATAATGACTATCAATAAGTAATATTTGATATTCTATATTGAATAAAAAAAATTGTATTTGTATTAGCAGATGCCCGGCCAACCGGCTCAGTTTGTATATTTGTAGTTTTTTTTGTCATACTGTATTTTTCTGCTCTTTCCAGATGTGCGTGATAGAAGAGGACTTCCTATTCCTCGGCTCGCGTCTCGGCAACTCCCTTCTCCTGCGAGTGACAGAG
Organism: Phthorimaea operculella; assembly: GCA_024500475.1. Lineage (NCBI taxonomy): Eukaryota > Metazoa > Arthropoda > Insecta > Lepidoptera > Gelechiidae > Phthorimaea > Phthorimaea operculella. Next base: position 501,448 of record JANFCV010000217.1, read on the forward strand.
AGAGAAAACCGCATGATGTTCTCTGTGGAACGACCTTTACAAGCTAGTATCGACTTGACCATTTCTGACAGTGGTAAATATGAATCGGTGTTATTTTAATCTTTACATGAAATACGGTATTTTACCTACTAATCAAATGAGCAACTTTTTAAAACATTAATTTGTCTGGAAATACTAGACTATGACGTCGTAAAGACAGCGTCAAAATAAATAGAAATTTTGTCCATTCATTACAATACCTGACTACATAATTATGAGAAACATTAAATGAGAATATAGGAAAACTTGCAAAGTTTTATACCTAACAAGGCCTGCTGCCAAAATTAAACAAACGCTTGGAAAGACAATTTAATCGAAATATAGTTTTATTTAATTTTATGAAATGTATGTATATATTTGTTTATTTTATATGCTACCTGTAGAGAGGAATAAGAGTAAGTTTTCAAATTAATTATTACAATAAGCACTAGTTTATATTGTACATCATTCAAAACAAGGAGTCAGTCTCATTCTTGAATTAAATTCCGGCATAAATGAAAAAAATAATAGTTATTTAAATAAATGAAATAATAATAACAGATCATTAACTTCAACAAAACGTCTTGACCCGCGAAAAAGTTCAATGAATTCATCTGCATTGCTTGAAATAAAGTGAAATGAGACGCAGCGCCCTTATCGTTGTCCAGTATAGTAGATTGAAATGATTTCCAATATAAATGAAACTAAATTAATCTTTTAAACATTATTTTCTCCTACCAGACCGCCCACAAACAGAGCAGCAGCCTCAAAAAGAAAAAGAGAAAGAGGCACAAAAGGACGCCCCTTCAGACCCCGCCGCGAAAAAACGGAGATTGGACACCTTAAGCGACTGCATCGCAACCAATGTTATAGAGATCAGTGATAAAGATGAACTAGAGGTACCTATTTTCGTTCCCTTAACAGCTACAACAGTTTACTGCTGGACAGGGGCCTCCCCCTATCGGGGGGTATTGCCTTGCTCGCCACGCTTGGCAGGTGGATCGGCGAGCGAATGCTATTCTAAGCCAGCGTCACAGGGCACTTGCTTAAAACGTGTTACAAAACAACTATTAAAGTTCCCATATAAATACAGGTTATTTTGTATGGCAGGTACATTTTTCATATTCCACGGGGAAAGTGGTTCAGTTTTATAAGTACCTTGACCGTGCAGTTTTATTGGTTGTTTTGTAGCAAACAACAAACATTTTTTAACTTTTTGAACATTATTATTTCTTTCTTCAGGTCTATGGATCGGATATAAGGACTTCCACGCAGCTGACGAGTTATGTTTTTGAGGTAAGTTTTGATAAAAGAAGAAAACACACCATGTCAAATTAAAGAATATATCCAATGAAAAAAACCCGAAAACGCGACTGCGCGGTAATTTTAAAATTGTATTTTGCGATAGAAAACCGCCATCTTGAATTTATGAATTTAAATATACACTGCCTCAGGTGAATTATGTTTTTCGAGATTATGTATGTAATAAAACATCATTCTTCTGAGGCAGTGTATGAAAAAATCAAATCCAAGATGGCGAACTTAGAAATACATACATACATACATACATCACGCCTTTATCCCTTGCGGGGTAGGCAGAGCGTCAACGACCGTAAAAGTACGGTCGTTATCGCCACGTCTGACACATATTTGAGGGCCGTTTTAGCTATTGTCGTGTATCGCTATAGTGACAGGTTGTCAACCTGTCGCCTAAAATTGCAATACACATGATACCCTCGAGTCCTTTAGTCGCTTCTTACGACACCCACAGGAAAGAAATGGGGTGATGCTATTCTAAGCTGCATCACACGGCCATTCTAAGCCGGCATCACACGGCCATCTAAGCCGGCATCACACGGCCATCTAAGCCGGCATCACACGGCCATCTAAGCCGGCATCACACGGCCAATACATCTTACTTAGAAATACATGTTTCGAATTACCGGGTTTCTTTATAATGCATCTGCTATTTCGTATCTTCCAGGTGTGCGACTCCCTTCTCAACATCTGCCCCATCGGCGACATATCGATGGGCGAGCCGCAGTTGGTCGGCAGCGGCGGAGATACTGGCGTCGAATTGGTAAGAAATCATTACATAGTATAAAGTAAAGTCGCTTCCCGTGTCTGTATATATGTTTCCTTATATCTTTCAGACCCCTCAACGGATTTTGATGCGTTTTTTTTTAGTATATAGAGTAAGTTGAGAGGCAGGTTTTTAAATATTCTTTACCTCAAATTTTAACCCCCAAAGGGGTAAAAAAGGGGTTAAAAGTTTGTATGGAAAATCTTTATTTTAAAATGCGATCTGTTTTAAAATTTGCGATTAGATCAAAAAGCTAAAAAGCTAGATAAAAAAGGAAATACGTGTTTCAGAAACTTTCGATTTTTAACCCCTAAAGGGGTAAAAGATGGGCAGCTAGTTATAAATGAAATAAAGTGCCTTGCTTTACCTTCTAACCTTTATATTAAACTTCATACAAAATAACGCTAGACACACGTTCAACGCGTGTCTAACTCTTTTGTGGTACCTAAGTGCCAAAATGTTAACAATCAATAACCATTTTTGGAATTCCATAGGATATGTCTTGTCCCCAAAACTTAAGTTCGTAACTCAATGAAATTTTCCGCTCTGCGACTGAGCTATCGATGCCCCGCTCAATCAATGTATTATTTCTATGAACGAATATTTATGGGGCCCCTGTACAAACTTCCATAGCAATTTTTGATATGTGTCCATGTAAGAATGGACATGCCATATTTTAGTACTACTTATTAGCAATGTTTTGAGGTACGTCTCGTCAGTGCCCGTGACGTGGGGCATTTTTGAGCCTTTGTCTTTGTTTTGTAATATCTACAGGGAGTAACAGAAAGGGTATAACAAGCCGAAAGGAGGTCAAGGTACTCATGCAACTGAACAACTTTCTCCATGGAACATGGGTCGAAATATCAAGAAAAAAAATTTGGACCTCCCATAGTAAATCAATTAGCTCATCGGCGATTTTTGTATGGGAGGTCCAAATTTTTTTTTCATATTTCGACCCATGTTCCATGGGGAAAGTTGTTCAGTTTCATGAGTACCTTGACCTCCTTTCGGCTTGTTATACCCTTTCTGTTACTCCCTGTATATCCCACCATCATCATTGCATATTTTTACGTTATTTTGTGTCAGGTGGCGAGCAGCGGTCGCGGCAAGAACGGAGCTCTGTGCGTGCTGCAGCGGGCCGTGAGAGATCAACTAGTCACCGCTTTTAGTTTACCAGGTGACGCATATACTACTATATACTAACTATAACAGCCACAACAGTCCACTGCTGGACATGGGCCTCCCCCTATCGAGGGGTATTGCCATACTCACCACGCTTGGCAGGCGGATTGGCGAGCGCAGTGTAAGATGATGCATTTACAGAGAATACTGCTGCCCATTCCCTGGATGCATATCCCTTAGTCGGTTTTTACGACACCCACGGGTTGAATTGGGGTGATGCTATTCTAAGCCGGCACCACACGGCAAAAGGTGACGCATACCTCATCTTATCTTTATCTTGTACCTTTAAACGATCAAGAATTGTATATGTCGGAGCGTGAAGTATTTTAAAACTGAGAAATGAAGTTAAATGCATTTTTGGTGTATTTTATGGAGAGAGCATTAACTGAGATGTAAGCGCTGGCGCCGCGTCGTCTGTCGAGGCATGTAGCCGACATGTGGACACTTGAAGTGGTTCCTTGTGTGGAGGACATCTTTGAAAATAGAGAGAGATTTTGAATCAGTGTCGCTTGGGCGTTCGGACGAAGCGCAGGGCTCAAATGACCTTTCAGCATTCCTTAGTTTTTAAAACTTCGCGTGCAATTAATTGTCAAAAATAATATTAGCTGCTAACCCCACTATCTGATTATCTTGCCGTCTCGATATATATTTATTTAAACACGATCTCTGAAATGGCTCCCACGATTTTCACGAAATATCATAAATAGGGGTTGCCTCTTTTTTGCGAGTTTTTTTTATAAACTATCAACGTCATCTGTTGATAAACCGAGGAATCTTGGTCAACCAGGTACTATAAATTTGCACTAAAAGTTGATTAAAAAGAAACCGAAAAATATTGATAACGAAAACAATATAAAAGTCATTGAATTACCCAATACTTCAATTACAAAGTTGATGAAATATACAATAACCAGTCAAATAATCAAACAATAAATTGTAAAATAATCAGTTAAGGTGGATCGTTTTCCATACAAAATTTAAATGGAGTTACGTCTATAAATGAGACAAAATTATGATTAAAAAACTTGATGGGAAGTCCCGTGCTTTTATAACATTGTCGCAAAATAAAACAAATAATTTTTTAACCATCAGATTTCTCTGTAAAAACCGTGTCGCCACTTAATGAACATAGATGGAGCTACTGCTGCAATAAATACGTTTAATTTTTTTGTGGAGAAAATACTTGATATTTTTTTACGTTAAGCAGTTTTGCGACATATTTACGTGTGCCTTCCTCATCTCACATAAAGATTTTTTTAATAAAATTGTTGTTTAGCTCATGTGTAACTCGGTTGAAGTTCAGATTTTCCAACATTCATAACACATTTAGTAGCTACTGATGTTATTTTTTATTGTGGTTCATGTATTTATTACTTTTTTGACATTCGTTTTCGTTCCCCATGTTACACATTTGCAAATCGAAGGACGCACTTTTCTATTTTCTATACTGATCATAATTGCTTTTTTTTGGAAAACATTCAAAATTTTACATCGCAGGATTTGAAATTGCGACCTTCAGCTTTGTACTGCCGACGCCATTACCAACTGGGCTACCGCAGTTCTAATCTAGCCTGCGAATTAAGCTAGTATATCTTGCAAAATATTCATAATTTCTTTGTTATCCCCAGGTTGTGTGGACATGTGGTCAGTGCTGGGCGAATCTGGAATAGAAACGAGGGACGCGCACAGAGATTCGGAAGGCAGCCATGCGTATTTGATATTGACACAAGAGGATTCCAGTATGGTAAGACATCATCTTAGTCATCATCAGGCAGATATTGCAGCCAAGGTCAAAAGCTCTACGTCGCCTTTTACGAAACACCATCATCATCTTCCTGCCCTTATTCCAGTAACTTGGGGTCGGCGCAACACGTTTTGCTTGAACACAAAATCATGTTGCAAAAGGATTTGGCTTAATTTTACCACGGGCCGCCTGCCTGACGTCAACCTTCGTTGGGAATGCTATCGTAAAGTAAGGCCAACGAAACGAGATAAATAATGTAAACAATTTTAATAAGACTCGGTGACAGCTATTACGATCTGTCCCTATCTGTCATAATATGGTATAATGTCAGTTGTCTCTTTCTGGGTTGTTTACATTCTTTATCTCGTCTGGTTGGCCTTACTTTAAAGATTGGTTTAGGGGGTGTAGACATGCAAGAATTACATTTCAAGTTGTTAGTTGGAAAAATGAAAGCTATTTCATAAATAAAAACAAATGATTTGGTCAGTCCTGGGCGAATCTGGAATAGAAACGAGGGACGCGCACAGAGATTCGGAAGGCAGCCATGCGTATTTGATACTCACACAAGAAGATTCCAGTATGGTAAGAATGTGGATAGGGATTTTAATGCATTCACAGTGCTATACTGGGTTATTTTTTAGTCAGTGCGCAAACTTTGCAGGGTGTTTCTACTCGTGATTCTGCACAACTTTTATTATGGGACCACCGGCGAAATAGCAAAAAAAAATTTGGATGTTCAATAGAAAAATTCATACCTACTTGGCAAAAATGTATGGAACAACCAAAAATTTTTTTTAGATTTCGCCGGTGGCCCAATAGTAAAAGTTGTTCAGAATCACGAGTAGAAACATCCTGCAAAGTTTGCGCACTGACTAAAAAATAACCCTGTATATGTATTATTCTTATAAATGAAAATTAAAAAAATTAAAAAAATGTCTTGCATCGACCGGGGGTCAACGCCCTACCACCACTACGAACCTAACACGATGCACTGATCGATGCTTGCCAAATTTCAATCTCTTGAAGTGTAGAGCCAAACTTCTTACCCGACTGCCTCAAAAGAAGGTTATGTTTTTCGAGAGTATGTATGTATGTGGACAAGAAAATTCTTTTTCACGGGCTACAGCTCAAACGGACAGTTGGATTTTGACATATGAGGTGTCGTTAGATTCGTCTCAACAGCGCTAGTGACACTGGCTATAATAAAAAATTATACATTCAAGATGGCGGAGTTTTACAGCAAAATACTACTTTAAAATTACCGCAGTCGGGTTTTTTGTTTTTTAACACATCTTTCCTTGTTTCTCTGTGTATCGATACCCAACTTTAGCTACAATTTGTATCTCTAACACTTCTATCATTATTATGTTCAGTAACAAAAAATATGAATGGGCGAAAGTCTATATTTTCGTGGGCATGATACTTTAGTATTGCCATGTGGTGCCGGCAGAGTAGAATAGCACCACCCCCTCTCTTCCCGTGGGGGTCGTAAGAGGCGATCGAGGGATAAACCCGACCCAAACAGCCAGGGCCAACCGTATGGTGGCGGTTAATCCACCACATAAGCATTCCCAAGGAGGGTTGACGTCTGGTAGGCGGCCGGTCGTAAAATTAAGTCAAATCCTTTGCAACACGATTTTGTGTTCAACAAAACGTGTTGCGCCGACCCCAAGTAATTGGGATAAGGGCAGGAAGATGATGATACTTTAGTATTGTGTTAATTTGATGTAATTTTGGTTCCCAGGTGCTGCAAACCGGCGAAGAGATCAACGAAGTGGACAACTCGGGCTTCATGACGGGCGCACCCACAGTGTTTGCTGGGAACCTGGGGAATAACAAGTTTATGGTGCAAGTCACTACCACCACCATACGGCTGATTAAAAGTAAGTTATTCTTATGCAGTGTACACCATGTTGCGCATTATACACAATGTCGCGCATTATACACCAAACAGCGCATTATACATCATGATGGACATAAGACACCATTTTGCGCATTATACACCATGCTGCGCATTATCCGCAATGTTGCGCACTATCCGCAATGTTGCACATTATACACCATGTTGCGCATTATACACCATGTTGCGCGTTATACACTGTATTTCGGAGAAAATGTACTAAGTTGAACACGTTTTTCGGGGTATCATACTAAACCATTTCCACTAGTTGGGATTGGTCCTAGCAGTTACATAAGTGGACAACTCAGGCTTCATGACGGGCGCACCCACAGTGTTCGCTGGGAACCTGGGGAATAACAAGTTTATGGTGCAAGTCACCACCACCACCATACGGCTGATAAAAAGTAAGTTATTCTTACGCAATGTACACCATGTTGCGCATTGTACACCATGTTGCGCATTATACACCATGATGCGCATTGTACACCATGTTGCGCATTATACACCATGTGACGCAGTATAAACCATGTTGCGCAGTATACACCATGTTGCGCATTATACACCGTGTTGAGCATTATGAACCATGTTGCGCATTATACACCATGTTACGCATTATACTCCATGTTGCGCATTATACTCCATGTTGCGCATTATACTCCATGCTGCGCATTATCCGAAATGTTGCGCACTATCCGCTATGACGCACATTATACACCACGTTGCGCATTATACACCATGTTGCGCATTATACACCATGTCGCGCATTATACACTGTATTACAGAGGTATTAAGTTGAACATGTTTTTCGGGGTATCATACTAAACCATTTCCACTAGTTGGGATTGGTCCTAGCAGTTACATATGTGTTGATATGAAGTGGACAACTCAGGCTTCATGACGGGCGCACCCACAGTGTTCGCTGGGAACCTGGGGAATAACAAGTTTATGGTGCAAGTCACTACCACCACCATACGGCTGATAAAAAGTAAGTTATTCTTACGCAATGTACACCATGTTGCGCATTGTACACCATGTTGCGCATTATACACCATGATGCGCATTGTACACCATGTTGCGCATTATACACCATGTGACGCAGTATAAACCATGTTGCGCAGTATACACCATGTTGCGCAGTATACACCATGTTGCGCATTATACACCGTGTTGAGCATTATGAACCATGTTGCGCATTATACACCATGTTACGCATTATACTCCATGTTGCGCATTATACATCATGTTGCGCATTATACACCATGTCGCGCATTATACACTGTATTACAGAGGTATTAAGTTGAACATGTTTTCGGGGTATCATACTAAACCATTTCCACTAGTTGGGATTGGTCCTAGCAGTTACATATGTGTTGATATGAAGTGGACAACTCAGGCTTCATGACGGGCGCACCCACAGTGTTCGCTGGGAACCTGGGGAATAACAAGTTTATGGTGCAAGTCACTACCACCACCATACGGCTGATTAAAAGTAAGTTATTCTTACGCAGTGTACACCATGTTGCGCATTGTACACAATGTTGCGCATTATACACCATGATGCGCATTGTACACCATGTTGCGCATTATACACCATGTGACGCAGTATAAACCATGTTGCGCAGTATACACCATGTTGCGCAGTATACACCATGTTGCGCATTATACACCGTGTTGAGCATTATGAACCATGTTGCGCATTATACACCATGTTACGCATTATACTCCAAGTTGCGCATTATACTCCATGTTGCGCATTATACACCATGTGACGCAGTATAAACCATGTTGCGCAGTATACACCATGTTGCGCAGTATACACCATGTTGCGCATTATACACCGTGTTGAGCATTATGAACCATGTTGCGCATTATACACCATGTTACGCATTATACTCCAAGTTGCGCATTATACTCCATGTTGCGCATTATACACCATGTAGCGCATTGTACACCATGTTACGCATTATACTCCAAGTTGCGCATTATACTCCATGTTGCGCATTATACACCATGTTGCGCATTATACACCATGATGCGCATTGTACACCATGTTGCGCATTATACACCATGTGACGCAGTATAAACCATGTTGCGCAGTATACACCATGTTGCGCAGTATACACCATGTTGCGCATTATACACCGTGTTGAGCATTATGAACCATGTTGCGCATTATACACCATGTTACGCATTATACTCCAAGTTGCGCATTATACTCCATGTTGCGCATTATACACCATGTAGCGCATTATTCGCTATGTTGCGGATACTACACCATGCTGTGCATTATACATCATGTTGCGCATTATACACCATGTTGCGCGTTATACACTGTATTTCGGAGAAAATGTACTAAGTTGAACACGTTTTTCGGGGTATCATACTAAACCATTTCCACTAGTTGGGATTGGTCCTAGCAGTTACATATGTGTTGATATGAAGTGGACAACTCAGGCTTCATGACGAGCGCACCCACAGTGTTCGCTGGGAACCTGGGGAACAACAAGTTTATGGTGCAAGTCACTACCACCACCATACGACTTATTAAAAGTAAGTTGCGTTTATATCGAGCAAGGGGCCGTAGAAGGAAATCCTGGCTGCATAACATACTGGAATGGACAAGAATCGGAACTGCATCCGAACTTTTTCTTCTTCTTCTTCGAGTGGGACACCAAGTCGTCCAACGACCCGATGAACCCTGGTGTCAGAGTTTTTCAACCGCCTACTGCAAAAAGCAGGCCTCTGAAATGGTTGTGTAACGACCGCCATCATAGACAGCACCCTATATACCTATACTCTAAGCAATTAACCAACCCAACTGTCTAATCAATCAACCATTCCACAATTAAATTTATTGTTTAATCGATTTTTTTTTTACTTACCTTAATGCATTTTTTTGTTTATTTCAGACGGCAATCAAGTGCAGTCCATACAGCTAGAATGGACGGCAGCTTATGCGTGCACGGCCGACCCCTACATTTGTGTGGTGTCCACATGCGGAAAGGCATTAGTATTGGCTCTCAGAGAATTTAGGACCAATCAGACTATGGTAAGATTTCTCTAAAAGGTGTCAGTGCCTCCTCACACTACGACCGAAATTACGCGTCGGAATTCGGCGCAATTGTGCCAAGATGACACACTTCAGCCGAAATTACGTCGCCAAATTTCGGTCCGAAGTAATTCGCCGTGTTTTGTACGTAATTTCGGCGCTTGAAGTGTGTCATCCCCAACCGAAAACGCCGAAAACGGAATTCAGTCGCGTAATTTCGGTCATAGTGTCTCGAGGCACTTACAGTCCGTTCGCTTAGATAGTGCCGCACTGACAAATCGGTTCCATACAAAATATGACGTTTTTGCGACACTACCTCAGCGAATGGCCTTTATCTATTGTGTATTCAATGTTTTTAAAAAACAACTATTTTACCTTGTTAATTTCATTAAATTGTGATGTATTTGTTTCTTACAGACGGCTCGTTTGGCCCCCACTCGTCAACCAGTGCCGCATAGGCCGCCCTTAGTGAAGGCCACGCCTTACAGAGACCTTAGTTCATTGTTCACTTCGGCTGATATTGAGACTGTGCAGGTAATATTATAACAACATTTGCCCTAATAAAAAAAAACTTTCATTGTTCTTACTGACCCTAAATTAACCTTTCTAACCCAATAGAATATCTCAAATGAACCCCACTAAATGACCCAAATAACCCTACTAACCATCTCAAATAACCCCAATTAACAACCCAACCAGCGTAAATGACTGAGCCCAAAGTAAGGCCTCTACAAACCGCTTTTACTATAAAACACGTTAATTTACCCCCACTACTAATAAAATCTGTCTAACCCCAAATGAACCCCTCCGCCCAACCTAAAAAAAAACCAAAAGAACCCCGTTTACTAACTCAAACGACCCCACTTGCAAACTAAAAAACCTCATCCAATCTAATCCCAAACCAACCTCTATGATCAAATAAAATTACCCTAAATAAGTATGTTTGGCCTCCAAACGTCAACCGGTGCCGCATAGGCCGCCCTTAGTGAAGGCCACACCTTACAGAGACCTTAGCCTTAGTTCATTGTTCACTTCGGCTGATATTGAGACTGTGCAGGTAATATTATAACAACATTTGCCCTAATAAAAAAATACTTTTATTGTTCTTACTGAACCCTAAATTAACCTTTCTAACCCAATAGAATATCTCAAATGAACCCCACTAAATGACCCAAATAACCCTACTAACCATCTCAAATAACTCCAATTAACAACCCAACCAGCATAAATGACTGAGCCCAAAGTAAGGCCTCTACAAACCGCTTTTACTATAAAACACGTTAATTTACCCCCACTACTAATAAAATCTGTCTAACCCCAAACGAACCCCTGCGCCCAACCTAAATAAAACCAAAAGAACCCCGTTTACTAACTCAAACGACCTCACTTGCAAACTAAAAAACCTCATCCAATCTAATCCCAAACCAACCTCTATGACCAAATAAAATTACCCCAAATAGTAATGTTTAGTCTCTACTCGTCAAACAGCATACCATAGGCCGCCCTGTGCAGGTAATATTATAACATACCGTATTTACTATAAAAAACGTTAATATACCCCACTAACTAGTAAAATCTAACTAACCTCAAATGAACCTCACCAACCAACCCAAATAACACCGAAAGAACCCCGTTTACTAACTCAAAAGGCCACGCCTTTCAGGGACAATTGAACATGGGTCGAAATATGAAAAAAAATTGGACCTCCCATAGTAAATCAATCAGCTGATCGACGATTTTGTATGGGAGGTGCAATTATTTTTAGGGTTTCGTAGTCTACTAGAAACCCTTATCATTTCGGTAAGTCTGTCTGTCTGTCTGTCTGTCTGTATGCCGCGCCCTCATAACTTCGTCAGTTTTGGTGCTATCGATATCAAATTTGGTGTGAAGATAGATCTTGTTGACCCAAATCTAGAAATGTTGAGAAAAATATATTTTAATTGTTTTTTGGACCCCCTTCCCATACATGTGAAGGGGGGCATATTTTTTTTTCTCCTGTAATATTGAGTAGGGTATCGTTGAATAGGTCTTTTAAAACCAAGGGAGGTTACTTTGAAACAAAGTCTCTAAAATGTTTCTGTCTCGAGATATTTGCTTTTAAAAGTGGCATTTTTGTGCTATAATTTGTTCCAGCTGTAACTTCTAAAGTATGCATACTAAAATTTGAAAAAAATATGGAATATAGTTCTTAATATGAAGTTACCATGAAAACTATAACGAATACTGTACCACTTAAGATTAAGGAAATATTAAAGTTTTTCAATTTGCGGTTGGTCACAATACAGCTGTAAACAAACCAGCAACAAAATTAAATTTGTAACGCCGAAAAACCTGATATTTAAACGTTGACTACGAAACCCTATTTGTGAGCGTGCCTGACACGCTCTTGGCTGTTTTTTTTTGTATTTCCTATCTTCCATGGGGAAAGTTGTTCAGTTTCATGAGTACCTTGACCTCCTTTCGGCTACTCCCTGTCCTTGTCCTCCTTTACCTTCTTTCGGCTACATTTGTTACTCCCTGTATAATTTTATTTTTACAAATTTACTGGTTTTTTTTCAGGTGAAAGGAGAATTCACCGGCAAAAAGAAAGGCGCAAAAGTGAAGGCGGAGGGATTCAAACCCGGAGCAGTTTACGAACTCAACGATGAAGATGAACTACTGTACGGAGGCGACCAAACGCCCGCTAGTATGGCCAGCGTAAGTATATCACGCTTATATACCTTGTGCAGTAGGCAGACCGTAAACGGCCGTAAAAACGACCTTTTACATCACAAACACTTGAGAGTCATTTGGTTGATTGTGTATCACCATAGTGACAGGGTTAAATTGCAATACACATCAACTCTCAAACCCCTTGATCGCTTCTTACGACACCCACGGGAAAGGTATGGGGTGATGCTGTTTTAAGTCGCCACTATACGTCACGGCGTAAGTATAGTACTAATTTAGTACAGCATGTGGCGCAGTGGTAGTGCCACTACAGAGGTTCCGGGTTCGATTTTCGTTGGGTCACTCACAAAGTCGATATATTTCATGATTATTTTAAACTTTTCATTGAGTTATAAAAAGTAACTTACAAAAGTTGTCCAGTTTTGTTTTGTGAGTATAACACACCCGTAAAGTATTTGTACATAATTGAATTTAAGTGAAAATAAGAAATAGATAAAATGACATGCATCGACCGGGGATCGAACCCGGGCCGCATGGGTAAACGCCCCACCGCTCTGCCACTGAGCTATCGATGCACGGCCGATGGACGCCAAATTATCTATCTCTTATTTTCACTTGTGAGAATAATATAGCACTGTGAGTGCATTACAATCCCAATAGATTGAATTTAACCTAAAATAGTAACTTTTACTACTACTACTACAACCACAAAAGTCCACTGCCTCCCTAAACATCATCATCATCATCATCATCTTCCTGCCCTTATCCCAATTACTTGGGGTCGGCGCAACACGTTTCGTTGAACACAAAATCGTGTTGCAAAAGGACTTGGCTGAATTTTACGACAGGCCGCCTACCAGACGTCAACCCTCCTAGGGAATGCTTTTGTGGATTAACCGCCACTATACGGTTGGCCCTGGCTGTTTGGGTCGGGTTTATCCCTCGGTCGCCTCTTACGACCCTTACGGAAAGAGACCACATGGCTTCCCCAAATATTAAATCTTCTTTTCGTGTACGACACCGAGTCGTTCAACGACCCGATGAACCCTGGTGTCAGAGTTTTTCAACCGCCTACTACAAGTAGCAGGCCTCTGACATGGTTGTGTAACGACCGCCATCATAGACAGCAACCGGGACCGACGGCTTAACGTGCCCATCCGAAGCACGGAACCATCTTACTTGCGGACAATCAGGTGGTTCAGCCTGCAATGTCCTAACCAGACTGGGAACAAGTGACCCCACCGGGAATTGAACCCGGAACCTTTGCGTGGCAGGCAGGCATACTAAGCACTGCGCCACATCGGCTGTCAAAATATTAAATCTAAACTTCATCGACAGATAATGTTAGCGGAGCAATCGAAGAACCCGGGCGTGCCGCGCCGCATCTCACGCTGGTGGAAGAAATACCTGCAGGAGGTGAAGCCCACCTATTGGCTGTTCGTCGTGAGGAACAACGGCAACCTGGAGATCTATTCTCTGCCGGAGATGAGGCTGAGTTTCCTTGTGAGGGACGTGGTGAAAGGACATCGGGTAAGTGAGATTGTTACTAGTTTGGTTTGCTTAGTTAGTTACCCGATTAGATGGCATCCCAGAATATAACAAGGTCGCCACATGAAAAGGTCGCCACATCGAAAGGTCGCCCGCCACATCAAAAAGTCGATACATCAAAAGGTCGCCACATCAAGATGTCGCCACATCAAAAGGTCGCCACAGCAAAAGTGCATTACATCGATCAATGAGATAGTTACTTCTTCTTCTTCTTCGAATGGGACACCAAGTCTTCCAACGACCCGATAAACCCTGGTGTCAGAGTTTTTCAACCGCCTGCTGCAAGTACTGGTTTGATTAGTCGATCTCATGGCATTTTCGAAATGGAAAGCAATATAGAAATACCTGCAGGAGGTGAAGCCCACCTATTGGCTGTTCGTCGTGAGGAACAATGGAAACCTGGAGATCTATTCTCTGCCGGAGATGAGACTGAGTTTCCTAGTCCGGGACGTGGTGAAAGGACATCGGGTAAGATTGTTACTAGTTTGGTTTGAAAGATTGTTACTAGATTCTCGGTGAAATGAAGCTGAGTTTCTTTGTCAGAGACGTTGTCAAAGGACATCGGGTAAGATTGTAACAATATAACTTTTTAAGCACTCGCGATTACTTTCACACATAACATAATACAGCCCTGATGACAACAACTCGCTGCTACTTCAGTCTGCCCGCGACCATGACTGATGTAACTCAGTCGAAACGTCGTTTATTTATCTAAAAAACTATCGCGATGAGACCCGTTAAAGTAACTATTAAGATTGTTACAAGAGCGCATTCGAAGTCGAAGACAATATAATATCGTGCGCTGACAATACTTGATTTTTGGTTTTCCGTGTATACGTTTAACCTACCCAATTTATTTTTGGAAATAAAAATTGTTAGGAGAAGAAAATATAAGCAATTTTTGTGTAAAATGGTGGAAGAAATACCTGCAGGAGGTGAAGCCCACCTATTGGCTGTTCGTCGTGAGGAACAACGGCAACCTGGAGATCTATTCTCTGCCGGAAATGAGGCTGAGCTTCCTCGTCAGGGACGTGGTGAAAGGACATCGGGTAAGTGAGATTGTTACTAGTATGGTTAGGGCCATGGAGCAAGCTATAGAGTGCGCATAAGGCTCCGCGGCGTACTGTCAAAGAGTAAGCAGTTGCTTCCTAGATCAAACGTCAAATGTATGAGAAGTTATAGAGGTTCAATAGTGCTGTTTCTGGCGTTTTGCTACTGACAGACAGAGTAGTTGTGTGCACCCTACTACCAACAATTCAAACTTTTTAGGCGTACTCTATTGCTTGCTTATATATACTCTAAGGTTACGGTACACGATATCGTAGGAACGCTATAACGATCAATGAGATAGATACTAGTTTGATTAGTCTAATAGTCTATCTCATGGTATTCGAAACTGAAAACAATATTGAAATAAATATGGGTAAGTTATTGTTACTTTAGGCACTTTTGTAAAGTAATACCTGCAGGAGGTGAAGCCCACCTACTGGCTGTTCGTCGTGAGAAATAATGGAAACCTGGAGATTTATTCGCTGCCGGAGATGAGGCTGAGCTTCCTTGTCAGGGACGTGGTGAAGGGACATCGGGTAAGTAAGATTCTATGTACTGTGCACGGGAGTTTACTGCCAAAATAGACTACAATCAGCGCCGACTTGATCAGGAGTAGAAGTGGTCGCCATGGCCGAAACCGGCCGGAAAGATCATCATCATCATACTCTAAGGTCAGATTGTTACTAGTTTGATTAGTCGAATCGAAGTCGAAGTAAATCGAAGACAATATTGACATGAGGCTGCCATAAGATCGCGCGCAGACAATGCTTCTTTTTTGGTTAGAAAGTCAGTTTCGTGCATCGGACAGCACGCATAGTTTTATTTTTGAAAAAGAAAATGTTATGAGAATAAAAATATGAGCCATTTCTCATGTAAAATGATGACCAATTGGCATGGAAGAAATACCTGCAGGAGGTGAAGCCCACCTACTGGCTGTTCGTGGTGAGGAACAACGGAAACCTGGAGATTTATTCTCTGCCGGAGATGAGGCTGAGCTTCCTCGTCAGGGACGTGGTGAAAGGACATCGGGTAAGTGAGATTGTTACAATATAACTTTTAAAGCACTCGCGTTTACTTCTGACATGACAACAACATGCTACTCCAGTCTGCCTGTGACCATGACTGATGAAACTCAGTCGAAACGACGAAACAACCGCAATAAGACCCGTTAAAGTAACTATTAAGATTGTTACAAGAGCGCATTGGAAGTCGAAGACAATATAATATCGTGCGCTTATTTGGTTTTCCGTGTATACGTTAGGCCACCTGCCCAATTTATTTTTGGAAATAAAAATTGTTAGGAGAAGAAAATATAAGCAATTTTTGTGTAAAATGGTGGAAGAAATACTGAGCGGTGGCTGAGTTTCCTCGTCAGGGATGTGGTGAAAGGACATCGGGTAAGTGAGATTGTTACTAGTTTGGTTTGAAACTACTAGATTCTTGGTGAAACAACGGCAACCTGGAGATATACTCGCTGCCGGAAATGAGGCTGAGCTTCCTTGTCAGGGATGTGGTGAAAGGACATCGGGTAGGATTGTTACTAGTTTGGTTAGGTTAGTTAGTTACCCGCGCGCGATTAGATGGCATTCCAGAATAACGAAGGTCGTTACATGGAAAGTCGCAACACCGACAACGCTGCATCTAACGGTCGCCACATCGAAAGGTCGCCACATCGAATGGTCGTCACATCGAAAGGTCGCCACATCGAAAGGTCGCCACATCGAAAGGTCGCCACATCGAAAGGTCGTCACATCGAAAGGTCGCCACATCGAAAAGTAGCCACATCGAAAGGTAGCCACATCGAAGGTTCGCCACATCGAAAGTGCATCGAAGGTACACGATACCGAAGGAACGCTATATCGATCAATGAGATAGTTACTAGTTTGATTAGTCGATCTCATGGCATTCGAAATCGGAAGCAATATGAAATACGACTACCTACTAGATGTCGCTTAATCGTCGCTTCGAGACGAGCATCAAGAGATTGAGAAATTCACCAGGGTCCGCTAGGCGCCCGTAGCTCAGTTGGTAGAGCGGTGGAATGAGGCTGAGTTTCCTTGTGAGGGACGTGGTGAAAGGACATCGGGTAAGATTGTTACTAGTTTGGTTTGGAACTACTAGATTTACAACTGAATTGTCGATCTCATGGCATTCGAAATCGAAGACAATATTGTCATGTGGCTGCCATAAGATCGCGCGGAGACAATACTTGGTTTTTGGTTCGAAAGGCAGTTTCGTATCTCAACATAACTCATGAACAAATCGAAATTTAAGACTGCGCTTTCTTTTATGACAATTACATTTTAAATTTACAATTATTTTATTACTATTTTAGAATGGATAATATTAAACCTTCCATCAAACATCTTATCCCACACATATGTACTTCCCTCTAAAATATTATTGTAAAACACTTAAAATTATTTTGCCACAATTAAACTAATCCGTTATCAAAATGTGTTGCGTCAAACATTTTCCAAATTTGCACCAATACGTAACACATTTTTATTCTCACGGGCAGCAAATATTCTATTATTACAGTAGGTATATTATTCTTGCCCAAAATATACTAATGGTACACATTTTTTTCCGAATTGATACACAAAATATCTAATACGAATCTTAAAATCGTACCTATATTTTAATCAGTTTTGTGCAACGTTTATGTTACTGAAATAATTATTATTGAAGAAGTAATAATGTCTTTCGTACTTCATTTATTCTGATAAAGCATTAAAATTACTTCTAAAACAATTCGTGCACTTGTGGCGCGTTGCTCTCTTGCTTCCTTGCGACATATTAGTGCAATAATAATAAAAAACCGCCTAAGAGCTTGTCAGACACGCCCAAAAATAGGAATTTGTAGTCATCGTTTAAAAATTATCAGGTTTTCTGAGTTATTTCGTGTTGAGAACTAACACTGTTTTAAAAAAAATTGTAACTAATACTTTAAAAGTCACAGTTGGAACAAATTATGGATCAAAAATATGGCCCCTATTAAAAGCAAATATCTCGAGACAGAAACATTTTAGAGACTTTATTTCAAAAAAACCTCCCCTCAGTTTTAGAAAATCTATTCAACGATACCCTACTCAATATTAAAAGCAAAAAAAAAAATGTTTTTCGCTTACTTTTCACGGGGGGGTTAAAAAAATATTTAATTAAATTTTTTCAACACGATCTATCTTCACACCAAATTTGATGTCGATCGGTCCAAAACTTAATTATGTGGGCGAAGCATATAGAATATAGATAGACAGACCAAAATAGTAAAGGTTTCTAGTACGAAATCCTAAAAAACTGAATTCATTATGTGTAATGACAAATAAAACATTGTAATAGTAAACACTTTTGTTATAATTTTGTTTTCACTACAAGATTAGCATTTCACTTTATTACGTAATAATTTGTAATAAATAAAACTACATTGTGATTTAATTGATGTTTGATTTAAATATACTTTGTAGAACATTGTTTGAAGCTAAACTTAATTAAAAAACAATCCTTTGATAAATTAGGTGCATTATTAGTTTTACATTTTACAACAGTCATTAAATGAAAGCTCATTAAAAAATAATTATTTGAGCATATTTTTGTGCACAAACAGTATTTTTGATGGAAAAATGGCAAAAATTGTTGGAAAAAACGAGAATAAATTGAGGTACAGATAAATACCATCCTTTTAGAATATAGCAGCAAGACGCTTAGAATCTATAATATTTTCTTTTGTTTGTACAACTATCACTCATAATTAAAACAACTTCAACGGATTTTAGTTGTATTTTATTTAGGATTGTAATTAACCCGACGTTTCGGACACTTTGCAGTGCCCGTGGTCACGGATGACTAAGGTGTTAGACGTCATTATTTAGAATTTAAAATTATTTTTGTTCTACCGCCATCTATTTCTTAATTGCCTAGCATAACGTTCCGGTTGTACGCAGAATGCAGACACCGTGTCTTGTGAAGTTGGTCTTGCAGTATGTTGGTTTTGGTTCTTCCGCTGTGTGATCAGTGGAGTCCAAGTTGGTGAGATGCCCCATCCAGTGTCTCGGTTGAAATTCGGATGTTTTTGAATTTCTATGGCTTCCCGTACCTTCCTAGGGACAAATCTCTTCTCTCTCGCTAGGATTGCAGCCTTGTCGAACCTGATATAATGGGTGGGATTATCCATCACATGTTCACACACTGCAGACTGTCTGTCACGACGGTTTCTCACATCGGCAATATGTTCCTTGAGACGTGTAGATACATTCCTCTTTGTTTCCCCTATGTATGAGAGTCCACAGTCACAGTCAAGTTTATAAACACCAGGATCTTGGAGAGGGATGTTGCATTTGACTGATCTAATGTACTGGCTGATCTTCCTTGGCGGCTTGAAAATGGTTTTGATTGAAGCTCGCTTCAGAATTCTGCCTATCTTGTCAGTTACACCCTTTAGGTATGGTAAGTATGCTGGTTGTCGCTCGACTGTGGATAGTTTGGCACGGTTTCTGTGACGTTGACGAGGTGGTTTCAGGTCATTTTTATGGAGTACTCGTCTCACATGTTTTAGTTCATCATCTAGGTGTTGGGGGTCACAGATGCCGCGTGCTCTCTGAAACAAAGGGTTCCAACGGCAGCTAACTGGCTCGGATGATGGTGGGAGTTACCATTTAGGTACCTATCTGTATGGGTTGGTTTTCTATATACGGAGTGACTGATTGTACCATTTGGGTTTTTAATTATTAGAATATCTAAGAATGCTAATTGATTGTTTTGTTCTGTTTCTATTGTGAATTTTATATTAGGATTTAAATGATTTAGGAAAGCAGTAACTTTGTCTTGTGGGAGGATGGTAAAGGTGTCGTCTACATACATTAATACATCAAAACCATTTTCAAGCCGCCAAGGAAGATCAGCCAGTACATTAGATCAGTCAAATGCAACATCCCTCTCCAAGATCCTGGTGTTTATAAACTTGACTGTGACTGTGGACTCTCATACATAGGGGAAACAAAGAGGAATGTATCTACACGTCTCAAGGAACATATTGCCGATGTGAGAAACCGTCGTGACAGACAGTCTGCAGTGTGTGAACATGTGATGGATAATCCCACCCATTATATCAGGTTCGACAAGGCTGCAATCCTAGCGAGAGAGAAGAGATTTGTCCCTAGGAAGGTACGGGAAGCCATAGAAATTCAAAAACATCCGAATTTCAACCGAGACACTGGATGGGGCATCTCACCAACTTGGACTCCACTGATCACACAGCGGAAGAACCAAAACCAACATACTGCAAGACCAACTTCACAAGACACGGTGTCTGCATTCTGCGTACAACCGGAACGTTATGCTAGGCAATTAAGAAATAGATGGCGGTAGAACAAAAATAATTTTAAATTCTAAATAATGACGTCTAACACCTTAGTCATCCGTGACCACGGGCACTGCAAAGTGTCCGAAACGTCGGGTTAATTACAATCCTAAATAAAATACAACTAAAATCCGTTGAAGTTGTTTTAATTACGCTTAGAATCCTATTCGTACGTCATACGTATCGTTAGTGGCCAAGAACCACTTCCATAACTGCGATTGAGTCGCGGTAGCCTAAAACTAGAGCCTCCGTTCAATAAAGAATCCTACTAATATTATAAAGGCGGATGTTTGTGTGTGTGTTTGTTACGACATCACGCTAAAACGGCTGATTAGATGGACATGAAATTTTGCACAAATATATAAGAGTATCTAGAATAACACAAAGGCTACTTTTTACCACGGAAAAATGTCTTATTCCTACGGGATCACGCATATTCCAATATTTTTGCAAAGGTGGCGTGACCGAGCCAATTCGCGTTTTAAACGTTTTCGCCGAAAACTAACAGCGACATCTTTTGGCGAGTAATGCTTCTTTCCCGCGGAATAGTAGGTTGCAGCGGTGAAACCGCTGACGGGCAGCTAGTGGAATTATAAATGACGGCTAAAGGTAATGAATCGCCCCTTAGGGGCGATTTCTCCATACAATGTTAGTTAATTTGAAGCTCCGTTAAATATTTTAAAGGTCAAATCGCACCAACGCACCGCGCGGAACTGCGGCGACGCCACGCGTTACAACTAATATTGTTTACATCAACCTAAAACCACACTACAATATCGCTGCAGAGGATTGGCGTGGTGTGGCGCTATATACCTATTTATTTGCGGAGTATATATTTTAGGTAAAAACAATCGGCAGAGGAGCGGCGCGGCGCAAATTTGGTTCTTGTAGAAATATGTTACGTATCACATGCAAATAAGGCCAAGCCTCTCCGCTGCCACGCCGCTATAGTAAGGCTGACGTGCCGCAGTCATAAATATACATTTCTGGGAGATAGTTGTCCCTGTACGCTTGTTTTGAGAACAAAAAACATTGGGAGAAAAACAATGTTGTGTAGTACTACGTCCATTATGGAGTGGAGAATAGGGGAGATATACTGGGAAAATTATGTATAATGCTTATGAATTCTTCGTAAAAAAAATCGGCCAAGTGCGAGTTGGGCTCGCCCACCGAGGGTTCCGTTCCAAGATTTGTAGGTTATTCTGGTTGATAGACCTATATTTCATATGATACTCCACTTGGACAACTAGCCGAATTTCTTAAATTTTGTTTATTTTTCGGCCTCTATAAAAACAAAACATTTATGAAAATGATTTTTTTTGCGTTTTTCTTTAATTCGTACTTAAAAACAAAACTAGTTGCCAAATTTCATTGTTCTAGGTCTACGGGAAGTACCCTCTGAATTTTGATTCCCTTGAGAGGGTAAAAAACACGCGTTTTTACGCGTTATTCCCAACGGCTCCGCAGATCGGCCCCCGAGGGGCCCATTGGGAATTTTTCTTCCCAACGGCCCCCGAATCTCTAAATGTTTGAATTTGGGGGCCGTTGGGACGAGAAATTCCCAACGGGGAATAACGGGTTTTCACTGCATAAACGGCTATATCTTTTTTAACTTGAAGTTAGGTGCTTGATTTTTTCACAACTACTAGCGTTCATAAATTTGAGTATACGGTTTTAAATTCAACTCGATATCTTTACGTGTTCCTGAGATAAAGGGTCTTGACATGAGATAAAGGGTCTTGACAGAATGACAGAGAGACGGACGGACAACAAAGTGATCCTATAAGGGTTCCGTTTTTACCTTTTGAGGTACGGAACCCTAAAAACCTTATAATTATCACTTTTTAAAAATTTTCACACATCTCTTACCTCATAACTGGTTGAATCACCTGAATGTTTGATAAAAAGATGGTGCCGTGCTTCGGAGACCACGCTAAGCCCTCGGCCTCGATTAACTGGTAACCGGCGGCGGCCGTTACAAACATATCATATCTGATGCATTTTAGTACCTACTAGTAAATAGTCGGTGTCAAAAAACTCTGACACCGGGTCATTTGGTCGTTTATCGGGTCTCTCACACGACATAAGAAGAACTTGAGATCAGTTTCAATCTCAAACCCGAAAGAAATAGCCACTGGAAAACCTTTCCAAAACTGTAGATTTTGCGCACATACCTATTTATGTCTTCAAATAAGTACAAAAATGTACTGCTTTCTTTTCCTAAAACAGACTAACATTTTGTCTTTAAATAGGTTCGTAGCAAGGAGGTAGCAAATGCGCAGGTAATGAAATTCCTTTGTATGCTTTCAAACGACTTACCTTGTTGATTATAGTCGAAGCTTATATGCCTATCGCGTAATTGGTTAAATACCAACTGACCGAACGGAAACCTTCTTTGTTGCAGTGCCCGTACTTGTGCATTAAATTTGAAACAAATATAGATCCTGGAGACAGTTGCGTCGCGGCGTAGTCTCTTGAACCGCGGACAAGAAAGTCTCCCGGGAGTTGCGTCGCGCACCTTCATACTAGCTCATTTAACTTGATGTCTCGCGTACCGTCTGTGTTAGCCTTTATGATTTGGGACAATTGACAATTTAGACAGCTTTCAATGTGGCGTCAATTTGGCAGTCACTTATTTGACAGCTTTGTATGCGGCGCATGTCACATTTCTTTGACAACAACTAATCGGTCGTTAAAAATCTAACAGGTCCCCGGAGCTGTCATTAGCTTTAACGCCCGATTTAGGACTTTGACAACCTTTTGAATCAAAACTGTCAAAAGTGAAGCATTCGAAAACCATAAAGGCTTACATAGACTGTAGGTACTTGTTTCGTGCCGGACCAACACGGGGAGGAAAACTCAAAGCTTATTTCAGATTGCAGTACTACCTGGGAGTACGACGATGTTGATGCAACGACAACCAATGAGAAATAATTAAACTTTGGCATTGACATACTTTCGACCTTATTGTGTCGCGCGTTTTGCAGAGTTTTATCTAATCAATAGTTCACGCTATCTTTCAAACTTATCATTCCCAACAATCCACTGCTGTACATGGACCTCCCCTTATCGGGGGGTACTGCCATACTCACCATGATTGGCAGGCGGATTGGCGAACGCAATGCAAGTTGTTTAATTAACTGGCGCTGGCAGGTAGCGATAGTAGACCCAAAACCCCTGTTCGGTCTGCTAAAAAGCCGAATCCAGTATTCTACGCTAAGATCCTGCCGAAGCTGACACGTAGGTATTTTGCCAGGTGGGGCCGCTTGAAGACGTCGCTGAGCTAATCCTTGAGCCTGAAATATACATCAGGGACAAGGAAAACGGTGGCGTGACCCTTGTAAACGCACTTTTTAGGGGCCCTTCAGAGGGCGTCTATAGCGAGACGGGGAGAAATCGACGATGTGTCACTGCTAGGCGAATCGTGGGTTCGTGCGGACGAACATCCTCTCGCTGACGAAAGCTGCGGTTGCTCAAGCCTAGTCTGGTAGTAAAGTGTAGCCTGCTCTCGTTGCGCAAGGCTCTAGAGTAGAGACCCGCTGGTGGGGGGCCGGGGTTGCCCTGAGGCCCCAACACTAGGCTGTCCCATGCTTGTATGATTTCAACTTTTGATACCTCTTGGGAATCGATAACTTGGAAATAAAAAATGACATACAAGGACGTGATACCCCAATTTTGGGGCTTATTATGGGGGCTTAAAATGTAATTTTGAGGGCACAGTAAGCGTACAGGCACAAATATCTCCTAGAAATGTATATCTATGACTACGGCAATTTGACGTGGAGATCTTCGCAACGGCCGCATAGAGGCCGACGACGATTCACCTTCAAGACTGAGCTTTATATGGTAGGGGTTGAATTGCTGTAGTTAGCCATGCACCTGTCCAGGTGTCTTGCAGGCGAAACATCACGCCGTTGCGAGATCTTACCAGTTTAGGTGATACCCCATTAGGAGGGAGGCCCAAATTGTGCTCATCAGCTAGCGGCAACTTGGGTTTGGAGGGCGTGGCTGCGGAAGATGTCACGTACTTTCGTAAATGGGTGGGCTGCATCACGAAGACAAGGTGGCTCATCCGACTGCGGCTGCTTTAAAGGGAAAAGTCGTGACACCGTCGCCCTTAAGCGCGTATCGTTCATTTAACAGCGTGGAGATGGCGACAGTCACAGTTAAAACGTTGTATGCACGCCAGCCTTACTATAGCGGCGTGGCAGCGGAGAGGCTCGGCCTTTTTGCATGTGATACGTAACATATTTCTCCCAGGACATCAAAACATATTTTCTATTAGAACCAAATTCGCGCCGCGCAGCTCTTCTACCGATTATTATCAACTAAAATATATTCTCCGCAAGTAAATATGTTGCGCCACACCACGCCAATCCTCTGCAGCGATATTGTAGTGTGATTTTAGATCCATGTAACAATATTAGTAAAGTTGTAACGCGCAGCTTCGCTGCAGTTCCGCGCGGTGCGTTAGTGCGGTTTGACCTTTATTTATTTAACGAGCTTCAAATTAACTAACATTGCATTGATGAAACTAGCACTTAAGGCTCTTACATATGCCAAACGTTGATGCTTTTCCCCCTCCCACTTACGGAACCAATGCCATTTTCTAATTCCATTCTTTATGAAAGCAGGTAGTACTAATGCGTTTAGTGGTGAAAGTAGCAGGTTCTAATCCTGCCTGTGGTAAAAAATTGTTTTAATAAAATCTTTACGAAAAAATATTTGGATGGAATTCTAAACTTCATTGGTCGAAGTTAGTGTAACGTTATGAAGTTTTATGGCAGGGAAAACATTTGGAACTCATATACCAAATGCATCTTTCCCTATTTAGCTGGTTTACTTCTTGAAATTGCGTACTTTTTCTAACATTTTGTATGTTTTTGTTTCAGATTCTAGCAGACAGTTTGGAGTCCGTCCCGATCGCGACGGCCCAAGGTATTACCTACATTTAGGATGAAAGACTGGCTTCCCATAGCACAGGGTGACCTATCCATTGGAATTTAAATGCACTCACAGTGCTATATAAGGTCCTATTAAATTCACTGCAAATATTTTAAGGGCATGCGTAAATATGTACAAGAAAAACATCTAAGGCATTTAAGAAAAAATCTACACGCTAGATTTTATTTTTCATTTTCAAACAAACTTTTTAATTAATTGCATGAACATCCTTTGCCTGACCCGACTGACGTTCCGCCACGTAGACAGGATTCACTTACACGGCACGCACACTAACAACCAACCAATCACAGCAACTTTTTTTTGGCGCGTAATTTAAATTCATCGAAGTGTGTGTTTCTAGGACAAACAGGGTGCACTTTTTTCGTTTTGTGTTTTTTTAGTTAAATGCAATTTTCTCGAAAACTAGCGTGTAGATTTGTTTAAAAATTTGCCTAGTATAAATAAATAAAATAAAATAAATAAAAATAGCCTTCATTACTCTGAATATTCATGCAGTTTAAAATTTCATTTACATTTCAGCACAATTATTAAAATAAATTAAAATTTCATTAAATTAAAGTTAAATACATTACATTTTTATACATTAAATTCATTAAAATAAAATACATTGAACTACATTACATATGAATTAGATTAATTAGATTATGTCTCTTATTTCAGAGTGCCTTTCGGCAAAGGCCTCCTCTAACTCTTTCCAGTGTCTTCGGTCTAGTGCCACTCTTGTCCAAAAAGGCCCCAGAGTGTGTCGAATCTCATCTTCCCATCTTCTTAGGGGTCTGCCGCGTTTCCTCTTTGCATCTCGAGGGTACCAGAAAGTGACCTGCTTTGACCATTTCTCCAGGTTACAGCGCAACATATGGCCTGCCCATCTCCATTTCTGTTGGTCAATTCGAGTCAGTATGTCTGGGACGTTGGTTTTCTGCCTGATTTCAGCGTTTCGGATTTTATCTTTAAGTTTTATTCCCAACATACTCCTCTCCATTCTACGTTGGCATACTGCCAGTTTTTCTCTGTGCTGCAGGGTGAGGGCCCATGTCTCGCATCCATAAGTGATGCAAGGAAGTATGCATGTAGCGAAGGTTTTACTTTTGATCTGTATGCTTAAGTCTTTGCTTTTCATAATTTCCTTGAGAGACCAATATTTTTTCCAACCATTTTGCAACCATGCTTATATTTTATTTGATCTGTCCCTGAAATATTTGCAGTGAATTTAATAGGACCTTATATTATTCTCACAAGTGAAAATAAAAAATAGAAAAAATGTCATACATCGACCGGGAATCGAACCCGTATGAATTGATTAAGCAAGCTTCATCATATGGTTTGGATTCCACTCATTGTGGACTAACCATGTAGTAAGTTCTAAACACTTTCTACAGATGTCGCTAGATCGTCGCTTGGAGACGAGTAACAAGAGATAGAAAATTTGGCATTCATCAACCGGTGCATCGATAGCTCAGTGGCAGAGCGGTGGGGCGTTTACCCATGCGGCCCGGGTTCGATTCCCGGTCGATGTATGTCATTTTTTCTATTTCTTATTTTCACTTGTCAGGGTAACCTAGTTAGGGGGTAAGGCAGACATGTTATGTATCTTGTAAGTTACAAATAAACTTTATTTTATTTTATTATTTAAGGTCTGGACGCCGAAGACGCGACGATGTCAACCCCACAAGCTGAAGTGGATAAACTGCAGGAGTTGTTGGTGGTGGGACTTGGACACAAGGGTACGAGAGTTCTGATGATGCTGCGAATGGATGATGAGCTTATTATATACCAGGTAAAAATACGTCATTCCGTGTGAACAAGCTTAAAACACAGGCTTAGACTAGCATCACCACATATCATAAAACCGAAGTTAGTTAGTTAGTTATAACTGATACAGATAAAGAACATATCCCGAATTGGCAACAGTGTTGTTTGCAACTCTATCATGTTGTATGACATTAGAGCAGAATGTCAACAATAATGTTGCCAATTTGGGATAAGCCAGTTATAGGAAGGCTTTAGCTTAAGCTTCATGTGTATTGAAATTAGGTTTAACATCCTAGGTATATTCTCTTCTTTCGCTGTCCACAGGCCTACAAATACCCGCGAGGCAACTTAAAGCTTCGTTTCTCGCGAGCAAACATCTCGTTCCCGTGGGGGTACCAGGGGGGGGAACCGACGACCAAAGTTGACAACTACGAGACCGCCATCTTGAAGGATAACGTCAGACAACTGCGGTATTTCGGTAAGTGAAATATTGTTGATTATGATCTTAGAGTGATCAAGCTATAGGGACCCTAAAAAGTAAGAATGGTTGTACACAACCTCTCTGTTTATCAGTAGCAGAACGCCAGTGACAGCTCTATTGAACCTCTATAACTTCTCTCTCATACATTTGAAGTCTGTTTCTAGGGGGAACTGTTTACGCTTTGACAGTACGCCGCAGGGCCTTATGCGCACTCTATAGCTTGCTTATATATACTCTAAGGCTACATACAACACAACCAATAAAGCTCCCATACAAATTGAGTTCATTTTGTATAGGAGCGCCAATTTTTTTTATATTTCGACTAATATGTTTCTTGGGGAAAACTGTTCAGTTTTATGAGTACCTTGACCTCGTTTCAGCTTAATTGGTTGTTTTGTAATACCTAGTACAATATTGTTGATAATGGTAGTACTAGGGAACGAACACAGGCCTACAAATATCCTACAACTTAAAGCTTCGTTTCTCGCGAGCAAACATCTCATTCCCGTGGGGGTACCAGGGGGGGGAACCAACGACCAAGGTTGACAACTACGAGACCGCCATCTTGAAGGATAACGTCCGGCAGCTAAGGTATTTCGGTGAGTACCTATAATACTGGGTATTACAAAACAACCAATAAAACTGAAAGGAGGTCAAGGTTACCAATAATTATCTAGAATGAGATGTTTGCTCGCACTAGTAAAATTTCATCCTATACAACGTGTTACAAAACAACCAATAAAGATTTTTTCATATTTCGACTAATGTTTCTTGGGGAAAGTTGTTCAGTTTTATGAGTACCTTGACCTCGTTTCAGCTTAATTGGTTGTTCTGTAATACCTAGTACAATATTGTTGATAATGGTAGTACTAGGGAACGAACACAGGCCTACAAATATCCTACAACTTAAAGCTTCGTTTCTCGCGAGCAAACATCTCATTCAGTTGGTATTACCAACCACCAAAGTTGACAACTACGAGACCGCCATCTTGAAGGATAACGTCCGGCAGCTAAGGTATTTCGGTGAGTGAAATATATTGTTGATTATGATCTTAGAGAGCTATAGGGACCCTAAAAAGTAAGAATGGTTGTACACAACCTCTCTGTTTATCAGTAGCAGAACGCCAGTGACAGCACTATTGAACCTCTATAATTTCTCTCTCATACATTTGACGTCTGTATCTAGGGAGCCACCGCTTTCGCTTTGACAGTACGCCGCAGGGCCTTATGCGCACTCTATAGCTTGCTTATATATTTCATAGGAGAAAGAGACCCGAAATGCCAACAATAATGTTGCCATTTTGGGTCCCCATTGTCTGTGAATCAGGTAGTACTGATTATTATTGATAATAAAAGTACCAGGGGGAGACCCGCCAACCAAAGTAGACAACCACGAGACCGCCATCTTGAAGGATAACGTCAGACAGCTAAGCTATTTCGGTGAGTATATAAAGAAAACAGACATATCACCAGAGCGTAAACGGCTGTAAAAACGGCCATTTACGAGTCATTCAGAAGGCTGTGGATCACCATAGTGACAGGTTGTTAGCTTGTCGCCGAAAATTGTAATAGGTACGTACACATCAACTCTCAAATTCTTTAGTCGCTTCTTACCACACCCACGGGAAAGATGATCCAATAAAAAAAAACATTTGATAGTAAATATTTTCATGAGATGAGGTGATACACATTTTTCTGAATGACCCAAACTTTTGTCCTACGTAGTGTAAATGGCAGTTTTTACGCTCTGTCTACCCCGCAAGAAATATAGGCGTGATGTGTATGTATGTATATTCGTGGGGTCGCATGTACTTTTGTCGGCTCATATATGTTTTAGTCAGCAGAAACATATATTCGTCATTATGTTCATATTTCCTGTTAAGCGATGTATTTACACATTTTTGTAATTACGAGCAAGTGTTTACGTCAGGAATCATATTTGTTTTCAGCCAACTCGTTTTTTCGTCCATAAACACATATTATGTCAGTAAATAGTCTTATCGTATCTATATCGTATCTTCCTGCCCTTATCCCAATTACTTGGGGTCGGCGCAACACGTTTTGTTGAACACAAAATCGTGTTGCAAAGGATTTGGCTTAATTTTACGACCGGCCGCCTACCAGACGTCAACCCTCCTTGGGAATGCTTTTGTGGTGGATTACCCGCCACTATACGGTTGGCCCTGGCTGTTTGGGTCGGGTTTATCCCTCGGTCGCCTCTTACGACCCCCACGGGAAGAGAGGGGGTGGTGCTATTCTACTCTGCCGGCACCACACGGCTGTAATAGTCTTCCATCTGCAAACAAGTGGAATCTTCACAAGTTTTGTTGACCCAACATACTAACAAAGAATTGTGAATTCCTTCCAGGCAACGTAGGCGGCTACAACGGCGTGTTCATTTGCGGACGGACGCCATACTTCCTCTTCCTCACAAGTAGAGGAGAGATACGACTACATCCGTTAGCGTGTGAGGATCCGCCTGTTTACTGCTTTGCGCCGTTCAACAACACGAATTGTGCTCAGGGGTTCCTGTACTTCAATAATAAGGTATGTTCAAATCATAATGGCGTAAACTAAGAAAATATACGGTATTGTCAACATAATAAACAAGCCAAATTTCAAATTTGTCATTTTAAAAAGGTAGCTAAATTTACCAGTATTACAAATACAGCCAAATCTGACACCATAACAAAAGGCAGTCAAATTTGACACTATAACAAAAGACAGCCAAATTTGACACTATAACATAATACAGGAAAATATGACACTATAACAAAAGACAGCCGAATTTGACACTATAACAAAGGCAGTCAAACTTGACACTATAACAAAAGCTAGCCACATTGACCCAAAAACAAAAGACTGTATTTGACACTATTACAAAAAACAACCATATTTGACACTAAAAAAAGACAGCCACAAATGACACCATAACAAAACAGACAAAGTCACTATAAAAAATGACAGCCTAATTTTACAAGGTAGCAAAGGACTGCCATGACAGCGTATTTATATAGGTACATACTTCCTGTTCCTCACAAGTCGCGGGGAGATCAGACTACATCCGTTAGCGTGTGAGGATCCGCCTGTTTACTGCTTTGCGCCGTTCAACAACACGAACTGTGCGCAGGGGTTCCTGTACTTCAATAATAAGGTCAGTGCAAAACAAAATGGCGTAAATTGACCCATTTTTGATACTGTAAACAAAAACAGCCATATTTACACGATTAAAAAAAGCAGCCACATATAATACAGCCAAATTTGACACTATTCCACAGCTAAATTTGACACTATAATACGGCCAAATATGATACATTAACACAGCCAAATTTGAAACTTTTGTAAAGCCAAATTTGACATTATAGCACAGCCAAATAGGACTCTATAACACAGCCAAATTTAACGTTATACCACAGCCAAATTTGACACTGTAACACAGGCAAATTTGACACTATATCAAAAGTCAGACATAATATGTCAAAAGCCAGACAAATAAGACACTACATCAAAAGTCAGACATAATATGTCAAAAGCCAGACAAATTAGACACTATATTATAATGCAGCCAGATTTTACACTCACGATATAACTATTAAAAGATAGCCCAATTTGACAAGGTAGCAAATACTTCCTGTTCCTCACAAGTCGCGGGGAGATCAGGCTGCATCCGTTAGCGTGTGAGGATCCGCCTGTTTACTGCTTTGCGCCGTTCAACAACACGAATTGTGCACAGGGGTTCCTGTACTTCAATAATAAGGTAAGATCAAAACAGAATGGCGTAAACTAAGAAAATATACGGTATTGTCAACATAATAAACAAGCCAAATTTGTCATTTTAAAAAGGTAGCTAAATTTACCAGTATTACAAATACAGCCAAATCTGACACCATACCAAAAGGCAGTCAAATTTGACACTATAACAAAAGACAGCCAAATTTGACACTATAACGTAATACAGGAAAATATGACACTATAACAAAAGACAGCCAAATTTGACACTATAACAAAGACAGTCAAACTCGACACTATAACAAAAGCTAGCCACATTGACCCAAAAACAAAAGACTGTCATATTTGACACTATTACAAAAGACAACCATATTTGACACTAAAAAAAGACAGCCACAAATGACACCATAACAAAACAGACAAAGTCACTATAAAAAATGACAGCCTAATTTTACAAGGTAGCAAAGGACTGCCATGACAGCGTATTTATATAGGTACATACTTCCTGTTCCTCACAAGTCGCGGGGAGATCAGACTGCATCTGTTAGCGTGTGAGGATCCGCCTGTTTACTGCTTTGCGCCGTTCAACAACATGAATTGTGCGCAGGGGTTCCTGTACTTCAATAATAAGGTATGATCAAAACAAAATGGCGTCAATATAATGAAAATTTACAGTATAAAACAAACAACATTTGCGTCTGCCTCTACCTTTATGACACAGCCAACACAGCCAAATTTCTCACTATAACCCAGCTGATTTGATGCTTTACCACGGCCAAATTTGATACTTTAGCATAGCCAAATTTGACACTGTAGCATAGCCAAATTTGACACTTTAGCATAGCCAAATTTGACACTATAACACAGCCAAATAGGACTCTATAACACAGCCAAATTTAACGTTATACCACAGCCAAATTTGACACTGTAACACAGGCAAGTTTGACACTATATCAAAAGTCAGACATAATATGTCAAAAGCCAGACAAATTAGACACTATATTATAATGCAGCCAGATTTTACACTTACGACATAACTATTAAAAGAAAGTCCAATTTGACAAAGTAGCAAATACTTCCTGTTCCTCACAAGTCGCGGGGAGATCAGGCTGCATCCGTTAGCGTGTGAGGATCCGCCTGTTTACTGCTTTGCGCCGTTCAACAACACGAATTGTGCACAGGGGTTCCTGTACTTCAATAATAAGGTAAGATGACTAACTAGACAAAAAATATTACAGTAAATTACTAGGTTACAAATATGAGACGAACTTGACAAGAAACGAATTGACAATATAACAAAAGACAGCCAATTTTGACACTATAACAATAGACAGTCAAATTGGACACTATTACAAAAGACAGCCAATTTTGACACTATAACAATAGACAGTAAAATTGGACACTATATCAAAAGACAGTCAAATTGACACTAAAACACAGCCAAATTTTACACTATAGCACAGCCAAATTTGAAGCTGTAACACAGCCAAATTTAATACTATAGCACAGCGATATGAGACACTGTAACAGCCTTTGACACTGTAACAAAAGACATTCAAATTTCACACTATAGCAAAAGACAATAAAGATGACAAACCTATTAAAGATAGCCATATTTCATAAATGACTGCCTTATGCGGACGGACGCCATACTTCCTGTTCCTCACAAGTCGCGGGGAGATCAGGCTGCATCCGTTAGCGTGTGAGGATCCGCCTGTTTACTGCTTTGCGCCGTTCAACAACACGAACTGTGCGCAGGGGTTCCTGTACTTCAATAATAAGGTAAGATCAAAACAGAATGGCGTAAACTAAGAAAATATACGGTATTGTCAACATAATAAACAAGCCAAATTTGTCATTTTAAAAAGGTAGCTAAATTTACCAGTATTACAAATACAGCCAAATCTGACACCATACCAAAAGGCAGTCAAATTTGACACTATAACAAAAGACAGCCAAATTTGACACTATAACGTAATACAGGAAAATATGACACTATAACAAAAGACAGCCAAATTTGACACTATAACAAAGACAGTCAAACTCGACACTATAACAAAAGCTAGCCACATTGACCCAAAAACAAAAGACTGTCATATTTGACACTATTACAAAAGACAACCATATTTGACACTAAAAAAAGACAGCCACAAATGACACCATAACAAAACAGACAAAGTCACTATAAAAAATGACAGCCTAATTTTACAAGGTAGCAAAGGACTGCCATGACAGCGTATTTATATAGGTACATACTTCCTGTTCCTCACAAGTCGCGGGGAGATCAGACTACATCCGTTAGCGTGTGAGGATCCGCCTGTTTACTGCTTTGCGCCGTTCAACAACATGAATTGTGCGCAGGGGTTCCTGTACTTCAATAATAAGGTATGATCAAAACAAAATGGCGTCAATATAATGAAAATTTACAGTATAAAACAAACAACATTTGCGTCTGCCTCTACCTTTATGACACAGCCAACACAGCCAAATTTCTCACTATAACCCAGCTGATTTGATGCTTTACCACGGCCAAATTTGATACTTTAGCATAGCCAAATTTGACACTGTAGCATAGCCAAATTTGACACTTTAGCATAGCCAAATTTGACACTATAACACAGCCAAATAGGACTCTATAACACAGCCAAATTTAACGTTATACCACAGCCAAATTTGACACTGTAACACAGGCAAGTTTGACACTATATCAAAAGTCAGACATAATATGTCAAAAGCCAGACAAATTAGACACTATATTATAATGCAGCCAGATTTTACACTTACGACATAACTATTAAAAGAAAGTCCAATTTGACAAAGTAGCAAATACTTCCTGTTCCTCACAAGTCGCGGGGAGATCAGGCTGCATCCGTTAGCGTGTGAGGATCCGCCTGTTTACTGCTTTGCGCCGTTCAACAACACGAATTGTGCACAGGGGTTCCTGTACTTCAATAATAAGGTCAGTGCAAAACAAAATGGCGTAAATTGACCCATTTTTGATACTCTAAACAAAAACAGCCATATTTACACGATAACAAATGACGAACAAATATGACACTATTACAAAAGACAGCCACATTTGACATTTTATCACAGCCAAATTTGATACTATAACACAGCTATATTTTACTATAACACAGCCATATAATACAGCCAAATTTGACGCTATACCACGGCCAAATTTGACACTTTAGCATAGCCAAATTTGACACTTTAGCATAGCCAAATTTGACACTATAACACAGCCAAATAGGACTCTATAACACAGCCAAATTTAACGTTATACCACAGCCAAATTTGACACTATAACACAGCCAAATAGGACTCTATAACACAGCCTAATTTAACGTTATACTACAGCCAAATTTGACACTGTAACACAGGCAAATTTGACACTATATCAAAAGTCAGACATAATATGTCAAAAGCCAGACAAATGAGACACTATATCAAAAGTCAGACATAAAATGTCAAAAGCCAGACAAATTAGACACTATATTATAATGCAGCCAGATTTTACACTTACGACATAACTATTAAAAGAAAGCCCAATTTGACAAGGTAGCAAATACTTCCTGTTCCTCACAAGTCGTGGGGAGATCAGACTGCATCCGCTAGCGTGTGAGGATCCGCCTGTTTACTGCTTTGCGCCGTTCAACAACACGAATTGTGCACAGGGGTTCCTGTACTTCAATAATAAGGTAAGATGACTAACTAGACAAAAAATATTACAGTAAATTACTAGGTTACAAATATGAGACGAACTTGACAAGAAACGAATTGACAATATAACAAAAGACAGCCAATTTTGACACTATAACAATAGACAGTCAAATTGGACACTATTACAAAAGACAGCCAATTTTGACACTATAACAATAGACAGTAAAATTGGACACTATATCAAAAGACAGTCAAATTGACACTAAAACACAGCCAAATTTTACACTATAGCACAGCCAAATTTGAAGCTGTAACACAGCCAAATTTAATACTATAGCACAGCGATATGAGACACTGTAACAGCCTTTGACACTGTAACAAAAGACATTCAAATTTCACACTATAGCAAAAGACAATAAAGATGACAAACCTATTAAAGATAGCCATATTTCATAAATGACTGCCTTATGCGGACGGACGCCATACTTCCTGTTCCTCACAAGTCGTGGGGAGATCAGGCTGCATCCGTTAGCGTGTGAGGATCCGCCTGTTTACTGCTTTGCGCCGTTCAACAATACGAACTGTGCACAGGGGTTCCTGTACTTCAATAATAAGGTATGTTCAAAATCAAATAGCGGTAATTATAGAAATTTATAGCATAACGGAAGACTGACTATGTGAAATAAAAAAAAAAAACGGCCAAGTGGAGTTGGACTCGCTCACCGAGGGTTCCGTACCAAGACTTGTAGGCTATTCTGGTTGGTTGGTAAACCTATATTTTA
This sequence comes from Phthorimaea operculella, assembly GCA_024500475.1. Lineage (NCBI taxonomy): Eukaryota > Metazoa > Arthropoda > Insecta > Lepidoptera > Gelechiidae > Phthorimaea > Phthorimaea operculella. The sequence goes on from JANFCV010000217.1 coordinate 537,423, forward strand.
TATGATACTCCACTTGGTCAACAAGCCAAATTTCTTCAATTTTGTTGTTTTGCGGGCCCCATAAAAACCATAAATTTATGAAAATGTTTTTTTTTTTTAGTTTTTCCTTAATTCGTACTTCAAAACGAAGCTACTTGCCAAATTTCATTGTTCTTGGTCTACGGGAAGTACCCTCTGAAACTTGAAGTTAGGTGCTTGATTATTTCACAACTACTAGCGACTGTAGAGTCTGTAGATTTGAGAATACGGTTTTAATTTCAACTCGACATAATTACAGACAGACGGACAACAAAGTGATCTTATAAAGGTTCCGTTTTTTACCTATTGAGGTACAGAACCCTAAAAATATGTTACAGCATAACAAAAGACACACAAAGTTGAGATCATTGGAAAAGACACCTAAATTCAACAAGCAAATAACTAAGAAAATTGACAACCTCAAAACAGTGTTTTATTTAGCAGGTTTAAACTTAGATAGAATGTGTAAAAAATCAACTGCAAATGTGTTTTTTAGTCGGCTCAGTTTGAATGGGAGGACCAAAATTTTATTTCTATTATGTGTGCCTTGCCCAGCAGTGGGACAGTCTAGGCTGATATAATAATAATAATTATGTGTGAAAGTAATCGCGAGTGCTTCAAAAGTTATAATATCTCTGTGTTTGTCCACAGTCTGAACTGCGTATCTGCGCGCTACCCACACATTTGTCCTACGACGCGCCGTGGCCAGTGCGGAAAGTGCCCATCAGAATGACGCCGCATTTCGTCACCTACCATCTTGAGTCCAAAACTTACTGCCTTGTTGCTTCGACGTCGAGTCCCACGCAGACTTACTACAAATTCAATGGAGAGGACAAAGAAAAGTCGACGGAAAATAAGGGAGACAGGTAAGAAACGTGGAAAATATCTCTTTAGTAATATAGTTCTTTAATAGATAGCGATCTTTACTAATTATGGTTTTCAACAATGACGCCGAGTTTCGTCACATACCATCTTAAGTACTAAACATATTGTTTGGTGGCTTCTATATCAAGTCCCACGCAAACTTATTACAAGTTTAACGGGGAAGATAAAGAGAAATCCACGGAAAACAAAAGAGACAGGTAAGAAGCTAACTTACAAAACATTTTTTTAGTAAATAGTTTCGGGGACTTTTCATAGATGCGCTCTATAATAGTTAGAATTTTTAATATTGACGCCGCATTTCGCTACGTTCTATTTCGATTCGAAGACATAATGTTTGCTGTACACAAACTGACTATGAACTACCATAAATAAAGAAAAATCAACAGAAAACAAAGGAGATAGATATAATTCTGCGCGCTGTTAATAGATGGTGTTCTTGAGTCTCTCTCTTCGTGTGGGACATCGAGTCGTATAACGTTTCGATGAACCCTTGGTGTCAGAGTTTTTGAACCGCCCACTGCAAGTAGCAGGCCTCTGACATGGTTGTGTAACGACCGCCATCATAGACAGCAACCGGGACAGACGGATTACCGTGCCCATCCGAAGCACGGAACCATCTACTTTTCGGACAATCAGGTGGTTCAGCCTGCAATGTTTTAACCAAACTGGGAACAAATTCACAAAGTGATAAATATCAACTTTGTGAGTGACCCCACCGGGAATCGAACCACCAGTCACATCGGCTGTTCTTGAGTGAATCTAGTATAACATATGCTGGGAAAATGAGTTGCAGCGGGTGAAACTGCCAACGGGCCGCTAGTAATTTTTTTAAATTACAATTTGAAATATTTAAGTCAGGTAATAGTTTTTTAGCTCTATCTACCTGCAAAATGGACATTGAAACCAATTTTTAACTGCGTTCCAGATTCCCGTACCCGCAACAGGAGCGTTTCTCGGTGATGCTGTTCTCCCCCGTCTCGTGGGAGATCATTCCCAACACGAAGATAGAGCTGGACGAGTGGGAGCACGTCACTTGCTTGAAGAACGTATCGCTGTCTTATGAGGGCACCAGGTATGTAGTAGATTAATATAAGTAATACTATTGAACATCTATGCTTCTCATACATTGACTTAGGTGTCAATGGAACTTACGATTGACAATACAGCGCGGGGCGATACACGCATTGTACCGGGAGTAACAAAAAGGGTATTACAAGGCGAAAGGAGGTTAAGGTAGTCATGAAACTGAACGACTTTCACCATTGAACATATGGTGTTAAATAAAAAATACCGACCTCACATACAAAATTTTCAATCAGCTGACTGACTTAGTATGGGAAGTTTGTTTGTGTTTCGTTTACCACCATATTTTTAATGGGGAAAGGAGGCGTTTCTCGGTGATGCTGTTTTCCCCCGTCTCGTGGGAGATCATTCCCAACACGAAGATAGAGCTGGACGAGTGGGAGCACGTCACTTGCTTGAAGAACGTCTCGCTGTCTTATGAGGGCACCAGGTAAATTAACACACTAACTACAAACTTATTACAAAACTACCAGACCGAACGTAAATATACCTGACTAAACCGATATACTTAACAACCTGAGAGTAAGTTTATATGGGCAAGCTATAGAGTGCGCCTAAAAGGTTAGAACGAGTAGCAGTAGTAAGAACACAACCTCTCTGTCCATCAGTAGCAAAACATCCGTGACAACACTATTGAACCTCTATAACTTCTCATACTGCTTACGCTTTGACAGTACACCGCGAGTATGCGCACTCTATAGCTTTCTTATATACAGAGAGTAACAAAGATGGTATTACAAGCCGAAAGGAGGTGAAGGTACTCATGAAACTGAACACCTTTCCCCATGAAACATATAGTGGCAAACGAAAAAAAAAAAAGTTCGACCTCCCATCACACAATACAAAATTCACGATCAGCTCTCTGACTGTGTATGGGAAGTTTTGTTCTTCGTTTACCATCATACGTTTAATGGGGAAAAGAAGCGTTTCTCAGTTCAAGAGATCATTCCCAACACGAAGATAGAGCTGGACGAGTGGGAGCACGTCACTTGCTTGAAGAACGTCTCGCTGTCTTATGAGGGCACCAGGTATGTATATATAGAGTAAATATAAGCAATAGTATGTAACTAACCGACCAAACATACTCGCACTTATAAATCAACCAACCAATCACACAAACAAACCAACCAACTATACCATAAAATAGAGAGTTCACAGAAGGTTTACTCGGCCCTAATTCGGATTTTAGCGATTGGCATTTGTTACATAGCCAGGATTGCTACTCATACAAAAAAAAAACAACCAATTTTACTACCTGGTTCATTAAAAAAAAAGGATCATAAATGGCGGATAAATCAACCAACCAATCATACAAACAAACCAACCAACTATACTATCTGGTTCATTAAAGAAATGGATAAAAAATGGCGGCCGGAGGTCATACTTTCTCCCTCCCACTTACAAAACCGCTGCACCTTCAAACAACCGACCAATCTAATGTAACCAACTGACAGTAAATGATGCGGTTTTCCCCCGTCTCGTGGGAGATCATTCCCAACACGAAGATAGAGCTGGACGAGTGGGAGCACGTCACTTGCTTGAAGAACGTCTCGCTGTCTTATGAGGGCACCAGGTATGTATATAGGGTGAAATTTTACTAGTGACCGATAGCGAAAACTCAGAACCGGCTGGTGATAAGGAACAACTTTCCTCAAGGAACATAGGTCATAAACCAACCAACCAATCATACAAAAAAACCAACCAATTTTACTACTTGGTTCATTAAAAAAAAGGATCATAAATGGCGGATAAATCAACCAACCAACCGTACAAAAAAACCAACCAATTTTACTACCTGGTTCATTAAAGAAAGGGATCATTAATGGCCGCCGGAGGTCATACTTTCTCCCTCCCACTTACGAAACCGCTGCACCTTCGGTGGTAGTACTAACAACCGACCAATCTAATGTAACCAACTGACAGTAAATGATGCGGTTTTCCCCGGTGTCGTGGGAGATCATTCCCAACACGAAGATAGAGCTGGACGAGTGGGAGCACGTCACTTGCTTGAAGAACGTCTCGCTGTCTTATGAGGGCACCAGGTACGGAGTAGATTAATATAAGCAATACTGTTGAACATCTATACTTCTCATACGTAGCCTTTGGTGTCTATGGAACTTACGATTGACTGTACGGCGCGGGGCGATACGCGCATTCTATCGGGAGTAACAAAAAAGGTATTACAAGCCGGAAGGAGGTGAAGGTACTCATGAAACTGAACAACTTTTCCCATGGAACATTTGGTGGTAAAGTAAAACGACAAAAAATTTCCGACCGTCCATACAAATTTTTCAATCAGCTGACTGACTTTGTATGGGAAGTCAATTACCACTATATGTTTTATGGGGAAAGGAGGCGTTTCTCGGTGATGCGGTTTTCCCCCGTCTCGTGGGAGATCATTCCCAACACGAAGATAGAGCTGGACGAGTGGGAGCACGTCACTTGCTTGAAGAACGTCTCGCTGTCTTATGAGGGCACCAGGTGTGTATATGTACAGAGAGGTAAAGGAGAAGGCAGAAGATAAAGAAAGCTGGCGAATACTCCACCGACAAGGGCAATGCCCTTAAAAACATAATGAAGTTGATGAGGTATTATATCTAGAGAAAATTTAAGCAATAGTATGTAACAAACCAACCATATAAGCAATAATTTGTAACAAAACAACCAAACATACATGCACCTATAAATCAACCAACCAATCGCACAAACAAACCTGCCAATTATACTACCTAGTTCATTAGAGAAAGGGATCATAGCCGAAAGTCATGCTTTCTCCCTCCCACTTACGAAACCGCTGCACCTTCGGTGGTAGTACTTACAACCGACCAATCTAATGTAACCAACTGACAGTAAGTGATGCTGTTTTCCCCGGTGTCGTGGGAGATCATTCCCAACACGAAGATAGAGCTGGACGAGTGGGAGCACGTCACTTGCTTGAAGAACGTCTCGCTGTCTTATGAGGGCACCAGGTATTATAAAATACAAACAAACATGTCCAATCTTCTTGCCCTTATCCTAATTTATTTGGGGTCGGCGCAACATGTCTTTCTATTCCACTCATCTCTATCAGCCGTCAAATCTTCGTTTACACCTTATTGATTCATATCATCTTTTAAAAGGTATGTATAGTAGATAAAATTAAATCTTACTAGTGACCGATAGCGAAAATTCAGAACCGGCTGGTGATAAGGAACAACTTTACCCAAGGAACATTGGTCATAAATAAATAAATCAACCTACCAATCGCACAAACAAAAGTTCATTGAAGAAAGGGATCCTAAATGGCAGTCGAAGGTCATACTTTCTGCCTCCCACTTACGAAACCGCTGCACCTTCGGTGGTAGTACTAACAACCGACCAATCTAATGTAACCAACTGACAGTAAATGATGCGGTTTTCCCCGGTGTCGTGGGAGATCATTCCCAACACGAAGATAGAGCTGGACGAGTGGGAGCACGTCACTTGCTTGAAGAACGTCTCGCTGTCTTATGAGGGCACCAGGTGTGTATATATTTAGAGTAAATTTAGAGCAAGCTTATATTTTAATATAAGCTATAGAGTGCGCCTAGAAGGTTGAAACGAGATGCAGTAGTAGCAACACAACCTCTATCCATCAGTAGCAAAACGCCAGTGACAGCACTATTGAACCTCTATAACTTCTCATACATTTGACGTCTGTATCTAGGGAGCAACTGCTTACGCTTTGACAGTACACCGCGAGTCCTTATGCGCACTCTATAGCTTTCTTATATACAGAGAGTAACAAAGATGGTATTACAAGCCGAAAGGAGATCAAGGTACTCATACAACTGTACAACTTCCCCCATGGAACATAATATGGTGGTAAAAAACAAAAAAAACCGACCTCCCATACAAAATTTGAATCTTGAATCTCAATCAGCTGACTGACTTTGTATGGGAAGTCAATTTTTTTTTGTCGTTTACTACCATATGTTTGATGGGGAAAGGAGACGTTCTCGGTGATGCTGTTTTCCCCGGTGTCGTGGGAGATCATTCCCAACACGAAGATAGAGCTGGATGAGTGGGAGCACGTCACTTGCTTGATGAACGTCTCGCTGTCTTATGAGGGCACCAGGTACGGAGAAGATTGAACTAAAGAAAGAACCCGAATTAACCATACTAATATAACCCAAAAAGCAATCTAAAGTCCGACAAGTTCGTGCACGACCTTCCTGCGGGGTAGGTACAGACGGTAGGGGGACGAGAAAGCACGTCATTATAATACGACGTGCGGCGCGGATGCGCGCGTCTCCCTTCCCCGCTACACCTCCCGCTACCCGCTGACATCTCCCTCCCCAACGTCTGTCACCCCTAGGGAAGGTCGCGCACGAACTTGTCGGACTATAGCAACCACTTATGCTGGGCAAAACGCTAACATACAAACCGATCATAGTAATAAACAAACAATAATCCTTAACGATCTACCAATCATACTCGCACTTTTAGGTAAACACATTGACAGTCGTTTACCGATATTTTATTTATTTATTTAACAATTTCTTGCACATTAAAACAGTACAGAAAAAAGATACATAACAAAAAAAAACAGATGCTTTTATTATACTTTTTTTACATGATAGTTTTTTTTATTTTTCAGGACTGGGTTGAGAGGATACATCGCGCTAGGAACAAATTACAACTACAGCGAAGACATCACGTCGAGAGGCAGGGTGAGTGTTACCTAAAATACTAATACTTTTATCTACACTCATTTCGTAATATTCGTTTTACAGAATCGAAAGTACGAACGTAATGAACTGCATTACGAATATACAGCCTTCAAAAAAAACTTTCATACTACTGGCAGCTACATAAAGTAACTCGATTTCTAGTATTTGAAAATAGTACATTACGTCACAGGCCGAGTATATAGCAATTTCTGGTCGAGTGGCATTGGAAGGCCGAGACGAAGTCGAGGTCTTCTAAAGTAAACGAGACCAGAAATTGTTATACCGGCCGAGGTTCGTATAGTGCTTTTCTCCAATTTGCAAGGAAACATAAATAATAAATATTTAATTGTGACAAAATTGACACTTCGTAACTTATAAAGTTCGCAAAGCGCATGCGCTGGTTTTGGTTACGTTCCGTTTCATAAAGAATGCGTGGGAAATTCACATTGAGCCTTCAAACTTCAAACAAATTGTGTTCCATAAAACACCTAAACACGAAAGTGTGAAGTTTAAGAACCCTTTTATTACCGGCCTAGTCCGGCAATTTCTATTACAGTCCTCTGCGCCTTGACTACATAAATGAGCCCATTGACGTATTCTTTTTTTAAAGTAATGAAGCCATTTCCGAGCAAATTGGAGAAAAAAATTAAACGAATTGACCTGCGTACCAAACGTTCAGTTGGTGGTTCAGTAGATAGGCTTGCAATCGCCATAGTGCAGTGCGGAGGTTTGAATTATTTTTCATAGTTTTTCTTGTAGAGTGTAGATAAAATAGTGTATGCAACTGCATATAATTAGGCTTTAGAATGCTCGTGTCAAACTATTATCACACTCGGCTACGCCTCGTGTGATAAACAGACACTCACATCCTAAAGCCTCTCATTATTAGGCAGTTGCATAAACTACTATTTTTGACTGGCCCGTTCGATCTCCACTGACACAAATGTTTTATAGTCAATTTTCAAATATTTGTGTTTAGTCTGGGTGTTTCCTATGTGTAATATGTATGTATTTACAAAAAAAAACAGTATATATGTATTGGTATCAGCTAACTAGTTCCCATAGTATAAGCTTTGCTTAGTTTGAGGCTAGATGGCGCTGTGTGAAATGTCCAGGATATTTATATTTATTTTTAATATAAAAATAAAAATTTATTTTTAATATAAAAATAAAAAAGTAAATGCATAAAGAAATAACGTTTTATCAGTTTTCAAATGCATTTTACAAAATTATAGACCTCACCCACCTACTAAAAGAGGCAAGAGCGCTAGTTTTGTTTTCGATTTTTTGTGCCTCTAGCGACTTAGCGCCATCTATGGACGTAAAAAAGCGTTTTTTTTTATAAGTTACAAAGTTCTCTTTATAGCAATATCTTTATATTTAGAACTAATTTGTGGGCTTCCGCGCAAAAAGGGTCTATCAATGGGGTATTGAGTTGAGATCAGTTGTGTAATTTACAAGAGTTTCTCTATTATACTGACTATAAAAGCCAGTATATTATCCGAAACTTTCGGTTTTACGGACCTCCAAGTTGTAATTCCAAAACTCAACTTCATAAAACTGCAATTATCTCGGAAACTAAATGCCGACACTTGGATCCTTTCCGCGCAGAAGCCCACATTTCGTTTTTATCTTCCTGTATCTTTAATATTTCCACGTCCTCTCCAGATAATAATCTACGACATCATCGACGTAGTTCCGGAGCCGGGGATGCCTCTCACCAAGAACAGGTTCAAAGAGCTGTACGCCAAGGAACAGAAGGGTCCCGTCACCGCCATGACACAAGTATTGGGGTACCTCATATCGGCTGTCGGACAAAAGGTACAGTGGCTTATAACTCTGTTAGTGATTATTATAAATGTGATTTGACAATTGCGTGACGCGTATGTCGCAAGTTTTTCGAACACCTGCACAACTTTCCGCCGCAGTGTGGATTTGAACCAGCGACCTTCGCCATCCGTAGAGGCGTCGCTAGTACAGAATAATTGTATACCTAACACTGGAAGTGTTTCAAATTTGGGTATTCAATGTCGCAGGTTTTTGACTAATGATGACACGCATATGAATCGACACAAAATAATTTAATTTCATCATAAACATGGTTTGCTTTGTTTCCTGATAACATAATGCTGCTTACAAGCAAACGGCACTCTGTAGCAGCTGGCAACATTTGTTGACTGTTGACAGCTGCAAACGAAAGATATCGACGTGTCCATGGTATAATAAGATACTCCGCCTGGTATTTCTTTCCGAGACTCGTGAACCACGTGACCAACACAAGACTACGTCATCATGCTTGTGGGTTACCAGAATTACCCACTCTTATTATTTTTTTGTAAATCATATAAGATACTGTTAACTAATAAATAAAATTTGAGTGTTGCTGTAAAGTTAAAGTTAATACACACGTAAATCTAAATTATAAAATTATTAAGAAATATTTTAACCCATTGTTCTGAGATTGAATTTACCCCATAACGTATTTTATTGAAATAAAATGGCAATACTAAGTGACGTTGTCTTGTGTTTCTCTGGGAAGGAAAGACCATGTTTTATTAGACTATGCACAGTACCGTTCGTCGGTAAGCAGCATATTTTGTCTGTACTGGAAATTAAATTAACTTATGGTTTTAGAAAAGAAGAGGAAGGAAACAGTAGTTCAGTTTATGAAAACTCCTCATAAAACTGAACTACTGCTGGTTTTCGATCAAAAACCTGATTTTTGTGAACCTACGACTACGACACATGTTTTGAGCATAATATGGTATACGTACTTTTTGTGTTTTTCAATTCGCATACTTATTTCATTTTCAGATCTACATCTGGCAGTTGAAAGACAATGACCTGGTGGGCATAGCGTTCATCGACACACAGATTTACGTGCACAAACTGATGGCTGTCAACAACCTGATCCTAGTGGGTGACGTGTACAAGTCGGTGTCGCTGCTGAGGTACCAGCCGAAGCATAGGACACTGTCGCTAGTGGCCAGGGACTTGAGACAGGCTATGGTAAGTTAATTAATAGACAAGCTGTCAACAACCTGATCCTAGTGGGTGACGTATACAAGTGAGGTACCAGCCGAAGCATAGGACACTGTCGCTAGTGGCCAGGGACTTGAGACAGGCTATGGTAAGTTAATTAATAGACAAGCTGTCAACAACCTGATCCTAGTGGGTGACGTGTACAAGTCGGTGTCGCTGCTGAGGTACCAGCCGAAGCATAGGACACTGTCGCTAGTGGCCAGGGACTTGAGACAGGCTATGGTAAGTTAATTAATAGACAAGCTGTCAACAACCTGATCCTAGTGGGTGACGTGTACAAGTCGGTGTCGCTGCTGAGGTACCAGCCGAAGCATAGGACACTGTCGCTAGTGGCCAGGGACTTGAGACAGGCTATGGTAAGTATAATATATACGTACATACATAATAAAGTGTGACATTTTATTAGTGACCGACAGCAAAACTCAGAACCGGCTGGTGATAAGGAACAATTTGATTACTGCGCCTGATATATGCCGATGTAGCCGGCCCTGTGTTTATGCGTCGGGATTACTGCGCCTGATATATGCCGGTGTAGCCGGCCCTGTGTTTATGCGTCGGGATTACTGCGCCTGATATATGCCGGTGTAGCCGGCCCTGTGTTTATGCGTCGGGATTACTGCGCCTGATATATGCCGGTGTAGCCGGCCCTGTGTTTATGCGTCGGGATTACTGCGCCTGATATATGCCGGTGTAGCCGGCCCTGTGTTTATGCGTCGGGATTACTGCGCCTGATATATGCCGGCGTAGTCGGCCCTGTGTTTATGCGTCGGGATTACTGCGCCTGATATATGCCGGCGTAGTCGGCCCTGTGTTTATGCGTCGGATTACTGCGCCTGATATATGCCGGTGTAGCCGGCCCTGTGTTTATGCGTCGGGATTACTGCGCCTGATATATGCCGGTGTAGCCGGCCCTGTGTTTATGCGTCGGGATTACTGCGCCTGATATATGCCGGCGTAGTCGGCCCTGTGTTTATGCGTCGGGATTACTGCGCCTGATATATGCCGGCGTAGTCGGCCCTGTGTTTATGCGTCGGGATTACTGCGCCTGATATATGCCGGCGTAGTCGGCCCTGTGTTTATGCGTCGGGATTACTGCGCCTGATATATGCCGGCGTAGTCGGCCCTGTGTTTATGCGTCGGGATTACTGCGCCTGATATATGCCGGCGTAGTCGGCCCTGTGTTTATGCGTCGGATTACTGCGCCTGATATATGCCGGCGTAGTCGGCCCTGTGTTTATGCGTCGGGATTACTGCGCCTGATATATGCCGGCGTAGTCGGCCCTGTGTTTATGCGTCGGATTACTGCGCCTGATATATGCCGGCGTAGTCGGCCCTGTGTTTATGCGTCGGGATTACTGCGCCTGATATATGCCGGCGTAGTCGGCCCTGTGTTTATGCGTCGGGATTACTGCGCCTGATATATGCCGGCGTAGTCGGCCCTGTGTTTATGCGTCGGATTACTGCGCCTGATATATGCCGGTGTAGCTGGCCCTGTGTTTTACGTTCGATAGGTTTAAAATCTTAAAAATACGCAATTTAAATCCGTTTAAGTCGTTTCATTGTGATTCAGGATTGTGTTTGTTTAACAGATCTACGACATGGAGTTCATGGTGGACAACAATAACTTGGGCTTCCTGGTGAGCGAGGCGGAGGGGAACTTTGCGATATTCATGTACCAGCCACAAGCAAGAGAAAGCTACGGAGGTATGTGACTTTTGTTAATATTATTTCAATAATATGTCTATAGTCCGACAAGTTCGAATGAAGTTGTCGAACTATAGTTGGCCTTTACTTCAATGCACACAGATCGTTGTGGATTCACACAGATCGTTGTACTTATATTCACATAGACTGTTTTAAATTTATACAGATTGTTGTGAACTAACACAAAATGGTGGAAATACTTACAAATCGTTGGCAATCGTTAGAAAATTCATATAAAACGTTATAGATTTAATCAAAACACTGGGAAAATCACACGGAATAGTTATTTTTCCCGTTTTAATGATGTGGTAAAATCAACAACTGGCAGGCGATCGCGCAGGAGAGGGACCAGTGGAGGGAGCTCGAGGCCAAGGTCCTCTTTGGGTCGCCGAGTCAGCGGAGTTCGATCGTCGCTTCGAGACGAGCATTAAGAGATTGAAATCTGACGCGCATCGGTCGGTGCATTGATAGCTCAGTGGCAGAGCGGTTGGGCGTTTACCACATGCGGCCCGGGTTCGGTCCCCGATCGATGCATGTCATTTTTCAATTTCTTATTTTCACTTATTAGCGGAGTTAGTTAGTTTATTTTTATTCTTCCAGGTCAGCGTCTGATCCGCAAGTGCGACTACCACCTCGGGCAACAAGTGAACTCCATGTTCCGCATCGCAGCCAAACAAAACAACCAGTATTCAGCCAGGCACGTCACCATGTACAGTAAGTACTCGTATATGTTTTATTACTTATTAAATGTATTTTTTAAATAAATTTAACCCCTCAAATTGTGAGAAAAAAAGAGCGAGTGAAAAAATGAATTCAAGAAAATTATGAAGAAAGTAAGAGAAGGACAAATGTGTCCACTTACGAATGGACGAATTAAGGTGTAAAAAAAATAACTGCAAATATATTAAGGGGTTAACCAGCCCATGAAACTGAACAACTTTCCCCAAGGAACATGTACGTGGCGGCCAAGTCAATTTGTATGACAGGTCAAATTCATTTTTCATATTTCGACCTATGTTCCTTGAGGAAAATTGTTCAGTTTTATGGGCTCTCTTCTCTCTTTTCGTATGGGACACCGAGTCGTTCAACTACCCGATGAACCCTGGTGTCAGAGTTTTTCAACCGCCTACTGCAAGTAGCAGGCCTCTGACATGGTTGTGTAACGACCGCCATCATAGACAGCAACCGGGACCGACGGCTTAACGTGCCCATCCGAAGCACGGAACCATCTTACTTGCGGACAATCAGGTGGTTCAGCCTGCAATGTCCTAACCAGACTGGGAACAAATTCACAAACTTTGTGAGTGAACCCACCGGGAATTGAAACTGGAACCTTTGCGTGGCAGGCAGGCATACTAACCACTCCGCCACATCGGCTGTCGTATAGGCTTATGTTGGTCGTATAGGTAGTTTTAGGGGCTGATTCATCCCTTTTAATACATTCGCAGTTGATTTTTTACATCCTGTATTGAGATTTTTAAAGCATTCACAGTGCCATATTATTCTCATAAGTGAAAATAAGAAATTGAAAATTTGGCATTACAAATATTTGCAGTGAATTTAATAGGACCTTAAATAGGGTTACATTCTTCTTATTTTCGTGTGGGACACCGAGTCGTTCAACGTTACCTAGCTATGCCGCAGAATTTTCTAAAATGAATAGGTTGTTTACTTGATTTGTTTCTTCCTTACAGCTACACTGGACGGTGGTTTGGGCTACGTGCTACCGATCTCAGAGAAGATGTACCGAAGACTTCTGATGTTGCAAAACGTTATGAACAACTACTGCTGTCATATCGCTGGACTTAATCCGCGGGCACACAGGTAAACATACCTTTACCTTTACAGCCACAACAGTCCACTGCTGGACATGGGCCTCCCCCGTATTGGGGGGTTTTACCATACTCACCACGCTTGGCAGGCGGATTGGCGAGCGCAGTGCAAGATGTTTAATTCACAGGGAACGCTGCTGCCCATTCCCTGGATTATTATCCCTTAGTCGCTTTTTACGACACCCACGGGTAGAATTGGGGTGATGCTATTCTAAGCTGGCATTACACGGCAAACATACATATAGTGTGAAATATTACTAGTGACTGATAGCGAAATCTCAAAACCGGCTGGTGATAAGGAGCTACTTTCCCCAAGGAACATAGGTCGAAATACGAAAAAACAATATTGGACCTCCCATACAAACTTGCCGATCAGCTGATTCCAGTTACTATGGGAGGTAATTTCTTTTTTCGTATTTTGACCTATGTTCCTTGGGGAAAGTTGTTTCTTACCACTAGCCGGTTCTGAGTTTTCGCTATCGGTCACTAGTAAGATTTCACCCCATATATCACGCCTGTATCCCATGCGGGGTAGGCAGAGACAAACACAGACAGACTGACAAAAATTTGAGAGTTTTCAGAAAAATGTGTATCATGGTGACAGGTTGTCAAATCCCATAGTCGCTTCTTATGACACCCACGGGAAGAGTGGTGGTGCTATTCTTCTCTGCCGGCACCACACGGCCTTTTACGAAACACTCTGAGTAGAATAGGGATGGCAGAATTCTTAGCCGCTACCATTCGACACAATGAATACCTGGCTTATTATTTTTTCCGTATTGTTTCAGAACATACAAGAGTGCGCGTCGCGCGGCGGGCTCGGGTCCGATGCGCGGTATTCTAGACGGTGATCTGGTCTCCACATACACCAACATGCCCACTCCAGACAAACATGATGTAAGTATCTATACAAGGTGTTCCAAAGGAAATACATTAAATTGGAGACGTTGTGTAGACCATTGTACTGAACAATTTCCATTATGGCACCAAGTTTGAATTCTTAACGATTAAGAAGTTAAAATTTTCATACAAAGTAAATGCCTACATTTACTACAACCATTATGTATTACCCCTTATCCAAGATTGCAACCTTGCAATTTTAACTTGTTGGATTTGAATCTTCGAAAAAGTTTGGAACATAGTTGTCTATGTCTTAAATTTAAACGTGATTTAAACGAATACTTAAGATAAAAGATCTCTTTCTTGGTGTCAACTTTATTTTATTGCCGCCTCAAACTAAAAACTTCTTTTGACTTAGAGCACCTGTAGCGGACGAGCTGGTAATCACTAAGAAAAAGGGAAAACAAGATCTAAAGCGTGTAAATATCTATAATAAATAAAATCAGTAAAAAATACAAAGAAACAAAGAAACCATATCAAAACCACATGACAAAATCAATAAGTAAAAAAGTAAACTCTATAAACCAACCAAAAATATCAAAAGAGGTTCATCGCGTCGTTCACAGCACCCATAGAGAAGCAAAGACAATGGACCAATCAGAGAACCCAGTAGAGTCTGTATAGTGTGTTTCATCTTATAGTTCCTATGGCGTCATGTTGGTAGCATTGAAAAGACATTGCCCAAAGTGGACCAAATAGCGACCAGCATTGAAACATAGTGCATAACGTTTCTAAGGCTAATACTAATCTGAATCTGAGAAAAATGACATCATATTTCAGGTTTCCCATCAACGAAAAATCATAGCCAACAGCTTATTTCTAAAATAAAAGACGGTAATCATTGAATCAATCAACCACTTTAATCAGTCTATTACTTCCTGAACAGCTATTACCACTGGTGTTACTCAGGGTGTCGTTCTGTCCCATCTTCTTTTGTACGGGCGTTGAACCAAGTAGCGACCCGCATTGAGACATAGTGCATCATGTTCCTAAGACTTATACTAGTCTGAAACCCAAACCACATTAAAATCCGTTGCTGGAGTCTTGAGAAAAATGACATTATATTTTGGGTTTTCCATTAACGAAAAATCAAAGCCAACAAATAACTTATTTCTATAATAAGAGATGGTAGTTATTGAATCAATCAACCACTCTAATCAGTCTATTACTTCCTGAACAGCTATTACCACTGGTGTTACTCAGGGTGTCGTTCTGTCCCATCTTCTTTTGTACGGGCGTTGAACCAAGTAGCGACCCGCATTGAGACATAGTGCATCATGTTCCTAAGACTTATACTAGTCTGAAACCCAAACCACATGAAAATCCGTCGCTGGAGTCTTAAGAAAAATGACATTATATTTTAGGTTTTCCATTAATGAAAAATCATAGCCATCAAATAACTTATTTCTATAATAAGAGATGGTAGTCATTGAACCAATCAACCACTTTAACCAGTCTATTACTTCCTGAACAGCTATTACCACCGTTTCACTCAGGGTGACGTTTTATCCCCTTTTCTATTGTACTTGTGCATCATGTTTCTAAGACTAATACAAGTCTGAAACCCAAACCACATCAAAATCCGTCGCTGGAGTCTTGAGAAAAATGACATTGTACTACAGTTCTTCAATTAACTAAAATTATAGCTAACAGCTAATTTCTAATTAACAAGGTAGTCATCGAATCAATCAACCATTTAAATTAGTCTATTACCTGATGAACGAACAGCTATTACCACCGGTGTTACTCAGGGTGTCGTTTTTTTCTCTTCTTTTGTACGGGCGTTGAACTAAGTAGCGACCCGCATAGAAACATAGTGCACAATGTTCTTAAGACTAATATTAGCCTGAAACCCAAATCTCATCAAAATCCGTCGCTGGAGTCTTGAGAAAAATTACATTATATTTCAGGTTTTGTCTTGTCAATATAATGTCTTTTTTCTCCAGACTCCAGCGACGGATTTTAATGTGGTTTGGGTTTCAGACTAGTATTAGTCTTAGGAACATGTTGCACTATGTCTCAATGCGAGTCGCTATTTGGTTCAACGCCCGTACAAAAGAAAAGGGGATAAAACGACACCCTGAGTAACACCCGTGGTAATAGCTGTTCAGGAAGTAATAGACTGATTAAAGTGGTTGATTGATTCAATAACTACCATCTCTTATTATAGAAATAAGTTATTTGTTGGCTTTGATTTTTCGTTAATGGAAAACCTAAAATATAATGTCATTTTTCTCAAGACTCCAGCGACGGATTTTCATGTGGTATGGTTTTCAGCCTAGTATTAGTCTTCGGAACATTATGCATTATGTCTCAATGCGGGTCTATATTTGGTTCAACGCGAGTACAAAAGAAAAGGGGATAAAACGACACCCTGAGTAACACCCGTGGCAATAGCTGTTCAGGAAGTAATAGACTGATTAAAGTGGTTGATTGATTCAATGTTTACCGTTTTTAATTTTAGAAATAAACTGTTGGCTATGATTTTTCGTTAATGGAAAACTTGAAATATCATGTTATTTATCTCAAGACTCCAGCGACGGATTTTGATGTGGTTTGGGTTTCAGACTAGTATTAGTCTCAGGAACATTATGCACTATATCCCTATGCGGGTCTCTGTTTGGTCCAAGGTCCATACAGAAATGGGCAATCTCCTTTGTATGTAATAATGTTGCCGCCATATAATTTACATACAAATTCCAATGCCACCAACATGACGCCATAGCAACTATAAGATGAAACGCACTCTAGTGTCAGTTGTGTCAGTTTTTGACGAACATGACATTTGACCTTGGTCTACGCCACAACTGTTGCCTTGGCAACTAAATTACCGCCAAAACCGTTGCCTTGGCAACAGTTGTGGCGGTAATTTCAAAAGTTTTTCCAAGACGGCAACATGACATAAATAAAGGTCATAATCAACAAAGCTCCTTTCATAATGTGCCACACAATTAAATTTAACAAATTTAAGTTGCTGATTACTTCTAAACGAGGAGTTTTCATAACTTTGCCCCATAATGAAAATTGTTCAGTTCGATGGCCTATTAAACAACATCTCCAATTAAATATATTTACACTGGAACACCTTGTATAAGGTCCTATTAAATTCACTGCAAATATTTTAAGGGCATGCGGAAATATGTATAAGAAAAACATCTAAGGCATTTAATAAAAAATTGACACGCTAGATTTTTTTTTATTTTTAAACAAAGTTTTTAATTAATAACGTGAACATCCTTTGACTGACCCGACTGACGTTCCGCCACGTAGACAGGATTCACTTACACGGCACGCACACTAACAACCAACCAATCACAGCACCTTTTTTTGGCGCGTAAATTAAATTCATCGAAGTAGCGTTTAGTGGTGTGTTTCTAGGACAAACAGGGTGCACTTTTTTCGTTTTGTGTTTTTTTAGTGAAATGCAATTTTCTCGAAAACTAGCGTGTAGATTTTTTTAAATATTTGCCTAGTACATGCTTATATTTTATTTGATCTGCCCCTAAAATATTTGCAGTGAATTTAATAGGACCTTATATAGCTTCAGAGAGGCAAACAGGGACGTGGTCCATTATCTTATGAACCTAGGTTTCGACATAATTTGATACAGGAGTTTCAAGATGCATGGGTTGCTTTGCCTGCCTGAACGTTTTAATGACACTACGACCGAAATTACGCGGAAGAAATTCGGCATTTTCGGTTGAGATGACACACTATAAGCGCCGCAATTGCGCTTAAATCACGCTCAAATTACGCCGGACCGAAATTCGAATAGGCCATATTTTATTCAACCAAACTTCAGCACTTTTGTCTCTTCCGATACCCAACTTTAACATTCAATAACTTCAGAATTCCAGTCATAATCAAATTGTTTTCAGTTACAAAATATTAAACAATAATATTACACTTTATAATTATTTAACTTTGCCTTTGATGCGAGGACTGCAAGTAGTGAGGCAAGCAATGGACGAACATCCATACTAGAGTGGGCATGCTCCTTTTGAAAAACTCACTACAGTTTACTGCAGCGCTCCCTAGTAACTTGTTCGTGTAACACCTAGCTAAAAACATTACCGTCAGTCAAATCTTCATCTTTCGCTGAAAACCGCTTCAAAATCCGACCATTGGTTTTGGAGATAATTGACAACACAAACATTCTTTCACGCCAAACGCACTTCCGTTACGTCTCGTGGGTTAAAATTCGAGGATTGAGCTCCAGAACTTCCCAGCCGTAATTTTGCGTGTGCCATGAACGATACAAATTCAGTTTTTGTGTCAACATTTAGTACTAATAGAGAACTAATTATCTACCTAAAATTTATTTCAATAAACCCTAGGTATAATTAACAAAACATCTGGCTGGGGTAACGTTACGCCAGCCGGATCTGTTTTTGTCAAATAACTAAAAAAACATAAAAGATACAAATTTAAAAATCAGCAGAACAATTGAAGAAGCAGGAGAACTAATTATTGGCTGAGAAAAAAAAATATTTTCGACAAATTCTGGCTGGCGTAACGCACACTAATATTGCAACTATTTGGTGGCATTTCACAACTTGCGACATTTTGCTAGTTACATTGTTGTCTGCCTCTCTGTCATATTATATGACATATGAGCAGGATGTCTAAATAAATGTTGCCAATCGGGCCCTTTTTACATCCTACTCATATGATGGAGGCAAACAATAATGTTGTCTATTCGGGTCCACTCTTTATTTGCGCTGGTTATATCTGGCGTAAACGACTTATCATATTACATCTACTCACGAAATATCTTATTTAAGGTCCTATTAAATTCACTGCAAATATTTTGGGGCAGATTAAATAAGACATAAGCATGTACTAGGCAAATTTTTAAAAAAATGTGCACCCTGTTTGTCCTAGAAACACACCACTAAACGCTACTTCGATTAATTTAATTTACGCGCCAAAAAAAGGTGGTGTGTTAGTGTGCGTGCCGTGTAAGTAAATCCTGTCTACGCGGTGGAAAATCAGTCGGGTCAGTCAAAGGATGTTCACCTAATTAATCAAAACGTTTGTTTGAAAATGACAAAAAATCTAGCGTGTCGATTTTTTTTTAAATGCCGTAGATGTTTTTCTTAAACATAATCACATATTTACGCATGCACTCAAAATATTTGCAGTGAATTTAATAGGGCCTTATATAATATTCTCCGTTTTGTTTCAGATCGCAAGAAAAATAGGAACGAAAGTGGAGGAGATTCTCGCCGACCTATTCGAGATAGACAGACTGACCGCTCACTTCTAGATTTAAATTTATTTGTGAGCGTCAGGGTGGCCGGTGTACCTATACAGATTTGAATGAGACCTATACTGAAAAATAGTACCAAATAGTACCTTTTTTATCCTGTGTGATGTCCCTCTGCAGGGCAAAGGCCTCCCCTCTTTCGCGCCACCCGTCTCGATCTTGGGCCTCCAACTGCCAATTTTGGAGAAAAGCATCAAAGTCTATTTTTCAGTATAGGTCTCATTCAAATCTGTATAGGTACACCGGCCATCCTGACGCCCACAATTTATTTCCGTTCTCTTTTGTAAATATTAATAAACTAAGTAATGTTTGAAAAAGCTGTTTTATTTGAACGTAATTTATTGACAATCTGCTGGTTTGAAAAGAAGTCAACATTAATAAACAGAAACCCACCGCGATATTCTTTTCTTTCAGTTGCAAAATGTCCAATTGCATAATATCCAAAATGGCTAAACCCTTAATTCTAATGTCCAATTCGCAAAAAATTACCAATTTACATTGCCCTGCCCAATTCTCAAAATGTCCAATCCGCAAAAGGTCTAATTCGCGGAATGTCCAATACTGAATCTATCACGTTTATTTGCCAAAAATAATTTTTAATACATTTTACAATAAAAATTTTTTTTTAATGTAATTCTATTAAGGTTTTTGTTACAAAGCGCGAAAGTCTCAAACAAATATTAGGTAAGGTTTTGATCTGCTATAATAATAACAGACTAGATTTTCTTGTTATTTGTTGATTTTATTTGCTAAGAAATGCATAAATCTAATTATTGATTGATATCTATCTAAAGTAAGACCAACGAAACAAGATATAAATAATGTAAAAAAAAAAATACGATTCGGTGACAGCTATTACGTGTGCGTTACGCCAGCCAGAAATTGTCGAAAAAAAATTATTTTTCTCAGCCAATAATTAGTTCTGCTGCTTCTTCAATTGTTCTGCTGATTTTTAAATTTGTATCTCTTAAGGTTTTTTAGTTATTTGACAAAAACAGATTCGGCTGGCGTAACGTTACCCCAGCCAGATGTTTTGATGATTAAAGGGTTTATTGAAATAAATTTTAGGTAGATAATTAGTTCTCTATTAGTACTAAATGTTGCCGCAAAAATTGAATTTGTATCGTTTATGGTTTCGAAGATATTCAGGATCCCGCTGGGGTAACGTTTACATGTTTGCTGTATCTCCGAAACGGTTTAGCGTATATATATATATTTTTGTACACAACTGCTATGAATTAGTTGTAATTTGTTTGCTAATAAATGAAATTAAAATAATTAACCGTTAAGAAGTATTTTAATGATTTAAAAAAACACTAAAATGGGTCCTAGCTCTTTCAATATGAGCTCTAAAGAGTTACTTGAAACGTCATTTTGTAGCTTATAACTGCCTTTAAATGTATATAAAGTTTCACTAAAATCCTGTTAGTATTTATTCGGTTATAATGGTTTTTAATTCAGTTCTTGCAACGATGCGCTCCGGAGATTTTTATTCACCATTTTACCGAGCTTCTTGTGGTTTGCATAATAAAATATGATATCAACAATTAGTATTGTAGTTCAATATTCCACCTGTAAAATTTCAGCGTAATACATTTAGTAATTACAGAGATAATTAAAAAAAACACATTAATGAGTGCACGACCACGGCAAACCGACCAAGTATGGATGGTAACAAAAAAGCGGCCGCGTAATACATTATGCTTACCCTTTAAAATGTGTAGCATAATAATGCTACATGTTCGATACAGTCGCGTACAAAATTGAACTTTTGAGCCTTAGTATAGTATATTAATTATCACTGAATGGATTAAATTATGTTTTCCAAAACTGTTTAATTCATTACCTTTCTTATTTTAGCTGGTGTGATTAACTGATTAGGTCCAAAACGTAAATACATTAATATTTATTTGAAATATATTGCCTAAGTAATTTGCCTTTGACATTTAAAACATTTAGTTACATAATACAAACACGATCCCGTTGCAGTTTTGAAGTAATTTAGATAGAGATGGAAGACTCGGTACGGTACTTACTTACTTCGCGCTGCATATGTGTTGGTGTTCTGCACTCTGCCACAAAATACATAATAGTACAGGTACAGAAGACGCACTCCGCCTAGCAATTCAACAAATATAAACCTTTACGCGGGATAATAAAGTACAATTTCCCTCGCGCCGGCTTTGGATGCCTACTTTTATATTAGCCTACTCATTGCGCGCGCAAGCAAAAATGAGCCGAATTGCTGCGCACGAGAGTTCATCTACTGCAGACCGCCTCTGAAGGTCACAGCCGGCACGCTTAGTAGGGATGCAAGTAGGTACCTACGAAGAGTGTACTGGGGTACATTTCTACACCCAAGTAAAACAAATAAAATGTTTTGTGAAAATCAAAGCACAAATATTAAAAAAAATATTAATATTGCATTATTTTACAAAATTTACGAATGAGGCAGGCAGGTGATTATCTCGTGAAGTAATGCGAACGTCATCGGAGCGTGTGCGGAGCGAGCGGCGCGCGGCAACCATTTGATTAGCCCCTTCGCGGTGGCCGCCGCTTGTACTTGCAACTTTATACCTACGCCGCGGAGTGCACCAGGCCTGACTCTGCACAGTTATGCATCGTGAGACGACATCATTGTAACGACAGTGTCGACAGTCAATTATAAATATTTATGTCAGCGCTCTTATAACGACAGTCAATAGTTGCGCGAATGTTGCTATGAGAAAAATGTTTACTTACCTTAATTAAATGTTTGACTCGCACTTGGCCGATTTTTCTTTGTAAGATTATAAGACTTGATACCTTGAGAACCTCTAAATAAAAAATTACAAATTGACATGATATTGTTCTTTTTTTTCATTTCTGTACGTCACTGTACTTTACGTTTGAAAATATCCTATTAAATACAAAAGGTACGCTTAATGTACTACGTGGCCGCTTTTTTGTTACCATCTATACTTGGTCGGGTTGCCATGGTCGTGCACTCAATAATGTGTTTTTTTAATTATTTCTGTAATTACTTAATATATTACGCTGAAATTTTACATGTGGAATATTGAACTACAATACTAATTGTTGATATCATATTTTATTATGAAAACCACAAGAAGCTCGGTAAAATGGTGACTAAAAATCTCCGGAGCGCATCGTTGCAAGAACTGAATTAAAAACCATTGTAACTGAATAAATACTAACATGATTTTAGTGAAATTTTATATACATTTAAAGGCAGTTATAAGCTACAAAATGACGTTTCATTCAAGTAACTCTTTAGAGCTCATATTAAAAGAGCTAGGACCCATTTTAGTGTTTTTTTAAATTATTAAAATACTTCTTAGCGGTTAATTATTTTGATTTCATTTATTAGCAAACAAATTACAACTAATTCATAGCAGTTGTGTACAAAAATATATATATATACGCTATACCGTTTCGGAGATACAGCAAACACGTAAACGTTACCCCAGCGGGATCCTGAATATCTTCGGAACCATAAACGATACAAATTCAATTTTTGCGGCAACATTTAGTACTAATAGAGAACTAATTATCTACCTAAAATTTATTTCAATAAACCCTTTAATTATCAAAACATCTGGCTGGGGTAACGTTACGCCAGCCGAATCTGTTTTTGTCAAATAACTAAAAAACCTTAAGAGATACAAATTTAAAAATCAGCAGAACAATTGAAGAAGCAGGAGAACTAATAATTGGCTGAGAAAAAAAAATTTTTTTCGACAATTTCTGGCTGGCGTAACGCACACAGCTATTACGATCTGTCCTTATGTCTTAAGGTATAATGTCAGTTGTCTCTTTCTGGTTTGTTTACATTCTTTATCTTGTCTGGTTGGCCTTACTTTATGTAGTTTTATTTAAAAAAAATGTTGTCTATGAATTAATATTTAATGGTGCCGGCAGAGTAGAATAGCACCACCCCTTCTCTTCCCGTGGGGGTCGTAAGAGGCGACTGAGGGATAAACCCGACCCAAACAGCCAGGGCCAACCGTATGGTGGCGGTTAATTCACCACAAAAGCATTCCCAAGGAGGGTTGACTTCTGGTAGGCGGCCGGTCGTAAAATTAAGCCAAATCCTTTGCAACACGATTTTGTGTTCAACAAAACGTGTAGCGCCGACCCCAAGTAATTGGGATAAGGGCAAGAAGATGATGATTGTGGTTCATATATGCCCTGGAATCGTTTTGAGATGTAAAAAATCTATGTGGTCGCTCTCAGTACTCCAGCCTGGTAAAGGGTTAAAACAAAATATTGTGCATCCGAATTCAAATGTCAAAACTCTCAGCTGTTTTCGAAAACGCGCTAACGCATAAGTCAATTTCTGTACTAGTTCTGCTATTATTTAGTGATTATGCAAAAAATAAATCCTGAAAATATTGTTAATTGTATTTTTAACAGAGTTAATTAATTGATTGATGTCCTGAATTGATAGGATTGTATATTCGTTTGAGTAATGATAGATTTTTATAGCGATAAAGTATGTGGTCCACAAATGGACCTGTGCCCGTGTAGGATATTGTGAAATATTCTATTTTCATACATTTTATTTATGACTAGAAAGTTCAATAGACCACTGCGGCCGATGGAAATCGAGAATAAATTGGCGCTGTTTATGTCGTCTGAGGAGGAGGACAACCAAAATACTAAAATTGTTGGATGTAGGTACTCCATATATAAAACGCCTGAAATAAACACACTCCTGAAAAACGAATTAGCCTTATTTAATAAAAATAATTAATAATACACTTTTAATAAATGAATTTCTAAAAAAATATAATTATTTATACAGTTGTGGCGGTTATAGTAGTAGTATTGATACAATTGTCTTTATTTTTCTAATATGAAAATAAATACAACAAGAATTCTGTTTTATTCAATTACGAAATTTACATGGTTTTCTTTATGAATATAGCATAATTAAATTTTCTGAAGACACTTGACAAGTTAATACAGAGTGTTGAATTGTTCAAGTGCTAAACAGGCAGAGGCCAAATAGTGGCCACATCGTTTTTCCTTACCGGGCATAGGACCACAGGGATTTTCCCTAGGTAATATTTTTTTTATACTATTTCGCATAACATACCTTTTAGTATACATACTCATTTATCTGAATCGAAAAAAATTATCTCAATCGGACATAAAAATATCTTAAGCCTGGTAAAGGGTTAAGAGTCAAATCTGCCTAAATGGCAGAATCCTGCCACAAATGGTCACCCTGCACTGCGTTTAATTGTCACGGTAACGGAGCCGTTTCTTCAAGCGGATGAAAGAACGCTTTATTTTGTAGAGCGCTGTCTCTTTCTATGTTACTATTTATTTCACAATGATTTCGAAGTCAAGCGATATGCTTCGAATTCTTTCGCGCCAAAAAGTTTTAAAGTTTAAATTTTAGGGTTCAGTACTTATAATTTTTGTACGTAGTCAAAAAAATCGTTTAAGCAATTTTTTGAAAAATATTTGTTATATTTTTGATTCAACCGATACGAGGATTCAACAGTAACTTGTATCTTTCTGCCTAAATTGCAAGTACAAACATATAAGTGTTCTTTTTACTTAACTTACTAGGTAGGTAATTATTTGTTTACATTCTCTCAGCATAGAACCCAAAAATTTACAGTCGATAACAACTTACCAAAAATAAAATATAACGAAACAAAAAGCCATCTAAGCGATGATGCCGATAGCGAATGTAAATGGACTTTTTTTGCTCGTCTATTTGCCAAAAACCCGTTTGCAACTCACAACAGTTTTATGTAATGTCATAATACGAAATGTTACAAGTGTTGTAACGATAGAAATAATGACTTTATAGCATAACCGGAAGATTTTTGATAACGCTCTTTGTCTAAGTCAAACGTAACTATTAGATATACAATACAGGATGTTTTATCTACGGAACAACCAGCAGACTGGTGTTTATAGTGTGTTACCGGAAAACGGCCATTTATTTAAACTGGTGAAACTAGGCATCTATACGTACATTTTTATTATCGGATAATCTTTGAAATCACGAAAAAAATATCAGCTATTCCATAGAAAAACCTACCCTGACAAAATGTATGTAATGTATGTGTTATACTTTTTTCGTGATTTCATAGATGGCCCCATAATAAAAGATGTTTATAGATACGAGTAGGAGTTTGAATAAATGCACGCTCGCTCGCCGGTAACATATTAAGTAGGTTTACCCTCTGGTTATCCGATAGAGAATTCAGCGTAGCCCGCTTTAAAGTGTAAAAAGTAAATTATCAGTGCCTACCCCAGTCTACACTAGGTTCTACCTACTCAGGTGAAAGACATTGATTCTAAATTACACTTCATCAGCTAATTCTTATTCCTTGGCTAATGCTGAGCTCTACTTATCACAAATTAACGAATTTCACTTTGACAAATAAAATGTACGGGGTACCTATGGCTACCAATCAATGTGGGCTGATCTTAGGGGCAGATGGTGAGGACCTGAAGAACTGAAAAATCTGATTTACTGTCTTTAAATACAAAATATACGTTTTAATCATTATTCAACCCTACATACCACAGTCGCAAACTTGCAAACCTTTCTTTTCTTTGAATCTTAGCTTTTGTAAGTACATAATCAGCCGGTTTAAAGAGCTTTCCTTGCCATTCAGAGGATACAGATTTTTGAAATTTTCTGTACATTTTATGGCTTTTGTAGTAATTCAGCCAGTGTCAAGAGAAATTGTCCATTCACCTCATGAACCAATATCGTTCGCGCCTTCACAGAGTTACGACTTACGTCACATCACACAACCAACACCATTGTCTGCTAGATTCCATTGTACGCAAGAGACATTGTTAATTTTAAGTGATTGTAAAACTGTAATTATTGCAGAACGGAACGGAACTACGCTATTAAGGAGATAGCGAGGTGTCTTTTGATTACTGTCGGCAACACTGTCGGTGTAAAGTTCCTAGTTTTATTGGGTTATCTAGTAAAAGATGATTATGTTAACAGTTTTATTGTGCAGTACAAGGTGTGTTTTTAAAAAAATTATGTTTTTCCAATTCAAAATCGTACCTATTTGATCTGATACTTATTTACCTAAGTGTGTTTAAATTCTCAAAGAAAAAAAAATGGCTACGGAACCCTCAGGAAAATCAAGTTCAACTTTAACGATTTTTTCGTTTTACTTTCTTTTTACTAATAATATGTCAAGGCAAGGTATTAATAACTATAATACCTAATCGGCTTTTCGTCTACAAAGAGGCTTACCTACAAACGTATTTTGTCTATGGCCATGGCTGTGGGCCATGGTAACATTAATAAGGCTTTCCAGAAACATGATCTGATGATCACACTCATTATACCTCTACTAGAATTCCTTATAGGTATCGGAGTGATTTCATAGTATCTGTTGAGCAGTGAGGGTGAATCACAGTCTTCTGACTCTCTTTGTCAGACGTGGTGTAAATGGCCGTTTTTTACAGCCGTTTACGTTCTCCCTACCCCGCAAGGGTTATAGGTGTGATATATGTATGCATGCAGTGTTGCGCCGACCCCAAGTAATTGGGATAAGGGCAGGAAGATGATGATGATGATATGTATGCATGATGATACAACTAAGGGGCAAATCCAGGGAATCTGCAGTAGCGTCCCCACTTCCCATTCACTAGTTAACCGTTTCGTGTGGGACACAGAGATGAACCCTGTTGTCTGAGTTTTACAACCTCCTACTACAAGTAGTAGACCTTTGACATGGATGAGCTACCGGGACCGACAGTTTAACGTGCCCTGCGTAGCACGGAACCATATTCATTTTCGAACTACTTATCTGTGATTCGGCCTGCAATGTCCTGACAGGAATGTGTACAAACTCAGTGTAGAAATTCACAAAGTGATAAAATATCAGCTTGTGAGTGACCCACTGAGAATTGAACCCGGAACCTTCTGCATCTCACAGGCAGTCACACTACCACTGAGCTACTTTTGTCGTCAAGCGTGCTGATACTTCGTATGAAAAATACCCCTGAAAAGAAGAGGATCCAATGTCTAGCAGTGGATTGCCTATCAGATAAGAGTAGAGTAGGCCGTGTGATGCCGGCTTAGAATAGCATCTTCCCAAATCTACCCGTGGGTTTCGTAAAAGGCGACTAAGGGATAATCATCCAGAGAACGGGCAGCAGCGTTCTCAGTAGGTAAATGCAACATCTTGCACTCGTAAATTTAAAATGAGTAAATTGAAGAATTCATCAGCGACCGCCGGGTCCCAGTGGGACGTTACCCCACGGTCCCGGGTTCATGTCCCGGCGGTCGCTGATGAATTTTTCAATTTTCTCATTTTCAATTCATGAGAGTAATATAGCACTTTGAGTAAGTGCATTAAAAATCCCAATACATCTTGCACTCGGCTCGCCAATCCATTTGCCAAGTGTGGTGTGGCAATACCTCCCGATATCGGGAGGTCCATGTCCATCAGTGGACTGTTGTGACTGTAAAACTTAAACTCGATACGTATAGTATGTAGGTACCTATATGCGCGCCAAATCGCTTTGTACAAACATTCATAATGGATTCCTAAGTGGGGACGCTGGAATGAATTAATGAACAGGGAAGACCTTCAGAAGATATTTTACACAGGGCCCAAGTTCCGCTATTTAAAGACTTTCAAAAGTTGTCTTGTGTCGGTAGCGTCGGTAGAGTTGTGTCGACTACGTAGGTAAGGTCAACCGGGGATAATGTGTCTATGGGGTAAAAGCGGCAATGGGCAATTTCTCAAAAACTATCCATTTTGCAACAACTTCAGCCATCTACAGGTAGCAGTTTGAACTAAATTCGCGTCTTAAATTAGTCACAGAGTGTGCTGTATGTCGGACATTTGAGATATCGACCATTTTCTAAATCAGTCGATCGTGAGCAAGTTGAGCAGCGAGAGATAAGTGCGTTCAATCCATTAAAATCCATGGTTTTTGTTTGATTTTTTATTAGATTTGGTACTCCTAGTACGAAATATATTATTGCTCGTCAAAACACGTAGTTATTTTAATGCTAAACGTCGTAATTTTTGAGATATGAAAGTTTAAAATTGAAGGTTATGTAAAAAAATTTGGGGAAAATGCGTCTACTTTTTTTGGGTAATTGCGTCTGTGTGCTGCATTTACCCCTGTGCCAGGGGTGCTCAACTTTTTCATGGATGTATTTTTTCATGAACTTTTTGTTTGTTACGCTGTGAATGTATTTTTAATTTTGAAGCCTTTATTTTTTTTATTTGCATTAAAATATTATTTAATGTATAATACTATGCCAATACTTAGGCAAAAACGACTTATAGTATTTTAAGTTACTCATTTATTTTATTTTTCTGATTGCCTACATTGAATAAGCAGTTTCTTGGTAAAAATATTATAAAGGTCGCCTTTGGAGTAAAATTTTTGTATTAAGTAGTATTATTTTGTTACTCATTAAGAATAATTTGATTGTATGGGTTTAGTTCCTGGTCTCATTTAGATAAATATTTTTATAAGCGCTAACAGGACTGCACTTTTGGATGAATAAATATCTGTAATAACACTAATAACATTTATTACCTTGTCAATTTGTATTTCTTAATATTACAATCCGCCTATAGTAAATGTTGAGAACCTGTTAATGTATTATAATTTAGTGGACTGCGAATGTAAATAGGTTTTGGTCAAGTAATAATTAGTGAATCAAACCACGATATTTATAACAGCTTGCGTTTTATTAGAAATTGGTCAAGCATCACTTTGTACTTACAGATGGAAGGAAACAAAATTTGACAACATGTCAGAAATACCAAAAATACCAACCTAACAGTAAACAGGATGTTGGACGTACCAACATATTGCCCAGGGCAAACAAAAACATTAATAATTATTTATAATATAAGTTTAAGTTTTGACAACCCTAGACATTTGTAACAACCCTAGAAATCTTTTAACAAATAGCTGAAATTATGATGCTAAAGTTAAACAGCAAGTATAAATGAAAATACCTACTGATGCAATTCATAAAACAATATAAACTTGTTGTAGTTCATAAAACAAAAAATGCAATGGCCGACATACTTTCCTTGCACTAATGAAGACAAGATTAACTATAGTACTTTAGACAATTCTTGAAATAATAATGAAACAATTATTGTAACCTTACTTAGTTTGAACCTGAAATCAAAGCTCTAGGTACGTATAACATGTTAGCCTAGCCCTACGAAAATAAAAATTAAATCTTGGGATCGGTATAAACCACATAGGCAAACAAATACAAATATATAGACAAGCAGGTAATTAACGAAACACCCTATAGGTACTTATGTGACATAGTCAGCTCACCACCAAGAAAACAAAAAAACATTTTTACAGAAAATACCTCTACAAACATGGTGGTAAAAATTAGTAAACACCCTTTACCTATCTATTTCATGTGTTAAAAATTATATTATACTATTCTATAGGTAACACACAAACTTTATTTACAGAACGTTTATGAGTCCTACCATTAGCGGTTTTAACCTCTACTACTCTGACCCTATTATCAGGACCTGGAAAAGTTTGAATTACCCTGGCCATTGGCCAATATAAAGGTGCCAAATTATCATCTTTCAATATAACAAGAGATCCTACTTTTATATTTGTACATACATCTGTCCATTTGGGACGCGACTGCAAAGTATTTAAATAATTCCTACTCCATTCTTTCCAGAATGAATGCTTTAAGCTGTTACAAATCCTCCATGACTCTAATCTCGATATACGTGAGTTTTCCTGCTGAGGATAAGAATTTAAAGCAGAACCAATTAAAAAATGCCCTGGCGTGATACAGGAAAAATCATTTACATCAGCTGACAGTGGCATAAGAGGTCTGCTGTTTAGGACAGCTTCTATCTGGCACACAAGAGTATTAAGTTCCTCATAAGTAAGAGAACGGGTCTGTAGAACTCTTTTTAAATGAAATTTCATACTTTTTACTCCAGCCTCTGCTAAACCTGCAAAAGTAGGGGAGTAACAGGGCAAAAATGAAAATTAATACCCTTCTGTGTTGCAAAATCATACACTTGTTTCTGATGAGTTTCAGAATTCTGTAACTTATACAATTCATCTAGCTGAGTTTTGGCGCACTTAAAAGTAGACGCATTATCAGAATATATATCTGTAGGCATACCTCTACGAGAAATAAATCTAGTGAGACAAGCAAGAAAGGTTTCAGTTTTCAAATCTGAGGCCAGTTCGAGGTGAATGGCTTTTGTTACGAAACAAACAAACACACAAATGTATCCTTTTGTGATTATGGGCTTTCTTACTCTAGCGACCTTTAAATTGATAGGTCCTGCAAAGTCCATACCAATTTTTAAATATCCCACCACAAAAGTTTACTCTGTCCTTGGGAAATATGCCCATCAATTGCTTAGCTGATTCACCTTTCAGTCTGAAACATGTAATGCACTTATGTAAAACCTTTTTTTATTTGTCTCATACCTTGTACAATCCAAAACTTTTGATTTATTGATGCCAATACGAGCCTAGGTCCAGCATGGAGATTTCTGACATGCTCATTTTCAATTATTAATTTAGTAACATACGATTCCGTAGGTAGAATTACCGGGTGCTTTTGTGAAAATGGAATGGCAGCAAAATGCAATCTTCCCCCTACACGAACCAAACCACTGGCATCAATAAATGGCATCAAAGGTTTCAAGTTACCTTTTGTAATGACATTGTTAGACTTTAAATCATTTATCTCATTTTTAAAGTATTTTTGTTGCTCTTGCTTGACAATAAGCATCAACGACCCATTTAATTCTTTAGTTGTTAAATAACACAACTTGTTTTTGTCCTTTGACCTTAAATTATGTACAAAACGCAACACGTAAGCTAGGACCCTTTGCATTTTGTTTATGCTTGAATATTCAGGGGAGCCCCAAGGATACATTTCGCTCATTATCGTTGCTAGATTGAGAACATACCATGATGTTGAGAGGCGCAGGCTCGTCCTTAGTTTCTGGCAAGACGCTGGGTACTGAATTGTACAATTCTGGCTTGTACTTACTGTCATGCAATGATTGTGGGCCACTCCACCATAGCGGATGCTTCTCCAACTCATCAGGCAGTACTCCTCTGCTGAGACAATCGGCGGGTTCTCTCCTGTATTAATGTAAGCCCATGTAAAGCTACCCGTGAGCTCAGAAATCAACTTCACTCTGTTAGCTACGTATACGTTTAGTTTAGTTAGTGGAGTTTTAATCCATGCTAATACAATTTGAGAATCGGAGTGCAAAATCACTTCATCGATTTTCAATTTTAGTGTAATTGTATCATGGACTCTCGATACTAACTTGGCCAGTAAAACGGCTGCATTTAGCTCCATACGTGGAACAGTCAAGTCTTGCTTAATTGGATTGACTCGACTTTTTGAACATTGTAACGAAACCCTTACATTACCTGACTCATCGACCACTCGTAAATAAACACATGCACCGTACGCAGTGTTTTGTGCCGCATCTGCATAACCAATAATCTGTGCTGAAAATGTGTTGTGTAAGTTTGTGTATCGTGGTATAGGTATAGATTTCATTTTGAGCAAACTATTGTAAAATTTATGCCATGAAAGCAATAGTTCACCTTGAGGACTATCCTCCCAACCGATCTTGGTTAGCCATAGCTGCTGCATAATAACCTTCGCGCCTACTATAACTGGACCTGCCAAACCTAACGGGTCATAGAATTTACTTATGAAACTCAAAATCTCACGTTTTGTGGAAGGTGTGGCCTCGATTGGTTTAGGACTTGAAATTACAAAAGAATCATCCTTTGTATTGAAATTCAACCCTAATGTTTTGAGTGAAAAATTATTTTTCTCTAGATCCAAGTCATCAAAATGATGCTTAGATTTAGGAATTTCTTGTAATAGCTCGGGTACATTGGAAAACCATTTGTGTAAATGAAAACCTCCTATTTCAAGAAGGCTGCAAAGCTGCCTTTTGGATTCTAGCAGTAACTCTGGGGAGCTTTGCGACACGATGGCGTCATCGACATAAATACAGTTATTTATGATAAAAGCCGCCAAAGGAAACTGCTCTCCATACAAGATGGCAAGCTCCTTTAAACACCTTGTAGCAAGGAAGGACGAAGACTTCATACCAAAACTAACTGTATTTAATTGCATGCATTGTATCTTTTGGTCTGGGCTATCCCGCCAGAGAATGTTTTGCAATGGCCTGTATTTAGGATCTAAATTTATGCACCTAAACATGCTTCTGATATCAGTTATAAAAATATGCTCATCTACTCTAAACAAGAGCAAAATGTCAAAGAGCTCTTTTTGTGATATCGGGCCATTGTATAACAAATCATTCACTGAGACCCTTTTTTGAAGTTTTCATAGAAAAGTCCATCACTACCCTACACTTCGTGGTTTTTCTATCAAGTTTTAATACAGGGTGGTGTGGTATGAAGCATACAGGGTCATTTTCAAGATCATATGAATCTATATCTACAAAAGTTCCATGCCCTTGTTCAATGTAATCATGAATAAAATCTTTGTAAAGACCAAACAAAAAGGGGTCTTTTTTGAATCTAAGCTCTAAGTTATTAAATCTTTTCAGAGCTAGATATAACGAATCTCCAAGAGTCTCTTTTACGGATTCTAGTGGCAACTTTAAAGGCAATCCTACCTGAAACTTCTTGTTTTCTGTGTCTAATTTTACAGTGTCACAGAACATCTTTTCGCAAGCCTCAAATTCATTTAACTTCTCTGGGAAATACTCAGGAACCTTTTCTACCTGAAAAAAGTTATTTAAGTTTTCATTTAGAGTATGTAAAGTGTCGTCTTCCCCTTAAGCAATGAAGTGTAATTGGTGAGTGTGCCTGGTGGTCAGTAGCAGAGGCAGGTAAGTCGCCGCCGACTACATGTCCGAAGAGGGTGTTTATCACGCGAAACAGAGGAAGCCCTTCATTATTCACATGTTGCTTGTTTAGGCTGCTCTGAAGCCATTCTGGGTCGTTGTGTAGCAATGTCTGAAAAAGAACGTTAGCACCCAATAGAATGTGGATCTTGCTAGGCACATTAAATTTGTCATCAGCTAATACAAGGTTAGGTGGAAGCTCCAAATCCTCAATCTTGAATGGAAATTGTGGCAACATAGTTGTAATTTCGTCCATAATATTGCAGTGAACTTTCATTTTGAAATCGCGTGTAAGCGAATGAACTTGTACA
Organism: Phthorimaea operculella; assembly: GCA_024500475.1. Lineage (NCBI taxonomy): Eukaryota > Metazoa > Arthropoda > Insecta > Lepidoptera > Gelechiidae > Phthorimaea > Phthorimaea operculella. The sequence goes on from JANFCV010000217.1 coordinate 571,056, forward strand.
CTGACAGACTTGCATATGTTGCTTGTAGCGTTACCAACACCTTTAATTGTTTCAGTTACATCCTTGGCTCCAACTGAAGCAGGTTTGCCAGCTCAGTTGTAATTAAAGATGCCTGGGAGCAACCGTCAAGCAAAGCCTTAACATGTACTTCAGTGCCGTTCTTAGCAAAAGCTTCACTTTAACAGTCGGCAACAGTGTGTGCGGGTCATGTTTTTGTGATATTAAACTCACAGGAGGTTTTGTGTTAGATTGATGTAGGAGAGTGTTGTGACCCTTTTCTTTACATTGGTCGCATGTGAAGTAGTAGTACCTACATTTATTTTTGTGTATGTTCAGGCAAATCTTGCAAATCTCATGCTCTTCAACAAACTTGAGCCTTTCAGCAACAGAAAGAAGCTTAAACTGCGCACATAGATAAAGTTTATGAGCAGACTTACACATCAAGCAGGAGGTTGGCATCGGAGACTTCACCGCTGCATGAGATACCTTGGGTCGTTCGCCGCTCCACTGAGTAGACTGCGCAGGCAAAGGTCTGTCCACATTTTCCAGTGCAAGGGCGCGGGTTTCTAGAAAGTCCAATAAATCAGATACTTTGGGCTCCTTATTTCTAGCTAATTGAAATTCCCTACTTGAAAAGGTATCCAGCTTACGCGTGAGAATTGTCAACAGGATATCATCCCATTGATCGACCGGCTTGCCTAAATTCTTTAGTGCTGCTAATTGCTGCTTTACGACAGAAACAAATTGTCTTATATTCTGAGCCGTTGACTTTGTGATTGGTACAATATCTAACAAAGAGCAAATAAGTTCATTTGTAATTTTGTACTCATTGCTGTACCTATCATTCAAGATTTTTCTTGCCTCTGTATAATTTTCACCTGTAATCGTCAAGTTTTTTACTAAATCTAGAGCCTCACCTTGTAGGTAGCTTCTTAAATAGAAGAACCTTTGTATATTATCAAGGCGCTCACTATTATGGATGAGACTATCGAACAATCCGATGAAAGTCTTGTAATCTGAATATTTGCCACTAAATGTGGGAATGGAAATGTGAGGCAACTTCGTTTGCATTGGCGCTGAGCAGGAATGTTTGGGCGCAGTTAATAATTCGTCCATCTTAGCACATGTTTTCAGGAAATTACTTTCTGTTGCTTCGAAATCTGCGTCTGACTTGGTTTCGTCTATAGCGCAGATCTCCAAGTTACAGTTTTCATACTTATCAAATGTGGACCTCAAACGTTCCTGCATACGCACAAGCTCAAACTTTGTGAACTCTTTAGAAGCAAACGAATTTACTAATTTAGTTATATTACCTTTTAGATTACCTCTTTTGCGAACAAGCGCTGAAATTACTTCGTTTTCAGCCATGTTGTTTACAATGCGATTACCTATATCACACACAACATAAATCACAAGCTGAATATGTAAACGAAAGCTGTAAATACACTTTTTGTACGCGCGTCACAAATTAATAATTATAGACTGCAAATATAAAATGCGTAAATGCGTAAAATATCAAACTGCAAAATAAAATACAAAAGTCTTTGAATACAATACAAAATAGAACCGTCAAAATATTGCTCACGATGAAAACGACGTGACGTTGTCGACGAAAGTCAGATTCTGACCAATGGCGTCAGTGCAAGTATGTTGCGCGAACTCGGCGCAGACTTAGCGCAAACCAATCCTGTAGAAGCACCGGCCAATAAAGGCGCTTGTTGCACATCTCCGACTTCCGCCCGACGAAATCCGACTGTACACGAAGAATGGGCAATATGGCTTCTTGTATGACCTTTGTATGATCAATCAAAATAATGCAATGATTGATTGTAATTTGTAATGAGCTGAAAATGAAAAAGCGGAAACAAAATAATTCTGGTGGAATGCGTCAATATACTGCAAAATTCCACCTTGTTTACCACCACTTAGCTCTTGTAGCTTGCTTCCATGGAATGTATGTACTATGAGATTGCGTAATAATTTTAAATGACTGCAAAATCTCGATGAAAAAGTAATATGTAAACTTGACCAATACACGCTGAATGTTATTTTCTGCACTGCACTTTCATGTTCACTCCACAAGTCTATAATTATGTAATATGTAGTAGAGTCCACACTGTCTTTGCTACGAAATTTTGCTACGAACAAAGATGGCTACGAAAATGCAACACTCGCGAATATTTTCACTATTTTTACGGTTTGACGGACCATTATGTTAATGTATTATAATTTAGTGGACTGCGAATGTAAATAGGTTTTGGTCAAGTAATAATTAGTGAATCAAACCACGATATTTATAACAGCTTGCGTTTTATTAGAAATTGGTCAAGCATCACTTTGTACTTACAGATGGAAGGAAACAAAATTTGACAACATGTCAGAAATACCAAAAATACCAACCTAACAGTAAACAGGATGTTGGACGTACCAACAGAACCCCTGGATTGGTCATTGGGTAAATGCGTCATACATCAGTGTAACGCATTTTCCCCACGTAGATTAAAATGTCTCTAGTTGATTGGTTTTTTTGCTCAATTTTCACAAGTAAAGAATATGTGAACATGGAATTTCAAAGATAGCTTCCACTGTTCATTTCATCATAACATACTCTCTGGTTTGGGAGTAATTCATAATAGACGCATTTACCCATTCTGGGGTAAATGCGGCTAAAATCCATGTTTTTAAAAAAGCCTGAATAACTTTTTTGTGTGTCAGTCTTGAAGAAAGCTTATCAATAAATCTTAAACTCAATTCATTACGAAATACATCAATACATAGTATAAAGTAAAGTTCCTTCCCGTGTCTGTATGTATGTTTCCTTGTATCTTTAAAACCCCTCAACGGATTTTGATGCGTTTTTTTTAGCATATAGAGTAAGTTAAAGGGGCAGGTTTTTAAATATTCTTTACCTCAAATTTTAACCCCCAAAGGGGTAAAAAGGGGGTTGAAAGTTTGTATGGAAAATCATTATTATTGAATGCGATCTGTTTCAAAATTTAAGATTAGATCAAAGAGCTAAAATAATTAAACACGTGTTTCAGGGATTTTCGATTTTTAACCCCTAAAGGGGTAAAAAAGGGGTTAAAACTTTGTATGGAAAATCTTTATTTTAAGATGCGATCTGTTTCAAAATTTGCGATTAGATCAAAAAGCTAAACAAAGAAAATACGTGTTTCAGGGATTTTCGATTTTTAACCCCAAAGGGGTAAAAAAGGGGTTGAAAGTTTGTATGGAAAATCATTATTTTTAAATGCGATCTGTTTCAAAATTTGTGATTAGGTCAAAGAGCTAAAATAATTAAACACGTGTTTTTCGTGTGTGTTTCAGGGATTTTCGTTTTTTAACCACTAAAGGGGTAAAAGATGGGTTGCAGCGGGTGAAACCGCTGACGGGCAGCTAGTATTTGATAAAATTGAAAAAAAAACTTCTTAGTATAAAATTTGTGGGCCATCAAACTCAAAAAATGAAAAATACGACATCCCGGTTGACCTTACTTACCTATATTATTTTGGCTCCTACCTTTTCTTTTACGTTTTTTCTGTGTATAATTGACGTGATGATTCAATTTCACTGGCATTGGCTAAATTGCTTATTGGCAAAAGCGATAATAAAAAAAGAACCTTCTGTCTTTTTCTTCTTCGAGTGGGACACCGAGTCATCCAACGGCCCGATGAACCCTGGTGTCAGAGTTTTTCAACCGCCTACTACAAGTAGCAGGCCTCAGACATGCTTGTGTAACGACCGCCGTCTAAGCAACCGGGACCGATGACAGTTTAGCGTGCCCTCCGAAGCACGGAACCATCTTGCTTTTCGCATAATTAGGCGGTTCAGCCTGCAATATGCTAACCAGACTGGGAACAAATTTCTTTCATCCGAGGAACAAATTAATAAAGGCATATCAACGTTGTGAGTGACCCACCAAGACACGAACCCGAAACCTTCTGCGTCGTAGGCAGTCGCACTATCACTGCGTCACAGGACATTGCAGGCTGAACCACCTGATTGTCCGAAAAGCAAGATGGTTCCGTGCTTCGGATGGGCACGTTAAGCCGTGTCGGTCCTGGTTGCTGTCTAAGATGGCGGTCGTTACACAACCATGTCAGAGGTCAGAGGCCTGCTAAGTAAATGCAGTAGGCGGTTGAAAAACTCTGACACGAGGGTTCATCGGGTCGTTGAAAAACTCGGTGTCCCACACGAAGAGAGAGAGAGACTGCGTGCGCCACATCGGTTGTCAATGAACAAAATACGATAGAATAAAAAAATCCTAAGAAACAATTCATAAATGCCTAATCTTCAACGCTTTTGCATAAGTGATACAAAAAAGACGCAGTTTCAATCAATCTGACCCACCTGCGAATAACTAGAGCAGAAGTTATGTAGATGATTACTTTATACCAGACAAAATCAAACTACTACGAAAAATCTGCGTAATATGACATAACAACAACGGATCGGAGCAGAAAAAATGTTCAGAGGTAGCCGTACGAACAACTAGATTGAATACACAAAAGGTATATAGGTGGCGGTCGTTTTTTAAAAACTATGTCAGGTCAGAAACATACTAAGTGATGGGTTCAAAAATTTAGACACCAGAATTCATCGGGTCGTCGTTCCTTGGATTGAAGTGTACCACAACAAAAAGAAGTAGGTTCGCATAAAAAATCTTTGTACTGGGATTCGTCGCACTGTCTAAGTCTATGTACGAAATACTACAAGGTGCAATACAATTCATGCTACAGCTCAAGGGCATGTTTCGTATCGCTAAAGTAAATCGTAAAAAATAAAATAAAAAAATAAAACTAGAATGCCTATTTCTCTGGCGGTTAAACACGTATAATAAAGTGTAATTGAGATTAGTGAGACGTGTTTCTCATGCCTTCACATATTGCATGTAGGGTTCCCTCTAAATATTTCTCAGCTCTGAGCACGTAAACCAACCACTTCCCAGTGGCACAGACAAGACAATTTGCGTCGGTAGTGCAAAATAAAAATAGTCCAAACAAAATTAGGTCTATCGAGTGAGGTGTGAAGGTGAGTTGAATTTTTTGCAGCGAGGTTCCGTACGTCGCAAAATGTTGAAAGATTGTGAGTTGCATTATTTTGATGGTTCCGTATATTATAAATTAAAGATCATAGAAGTAAATGACATTGCCGAATTTAATCCTTCTATGTATATCTAGGTTTAAATAATTTGTAGTGATGGTGATACACAATCTTTTGAATGACTCTCAAACTTTTGTCTGACCTAATGTGTTAATGGGCGTTTATTACAGCCGTTTACGCTTTGCCTACCCCGTTAGGGATATAGGCGTGAATTATGTATGTGTATAAATAATGTATAATATCTAGATTTTTATATTGCGTATCACGATTAAGTGAATATAATTTTGTTAAACAAATATATTTTTATTTTGATATTATGACGGTGTATTATGCTTCCACTTGCCTTTCGGTTACAATTTCTAGCATGGTAACAGTAAATTAGTAGGCGTATATGTAAATTAAGCTTTGGTAAATGCTAGGCATTAATTTGAACATTTCTAAGTCTGTCCTAAGTTAGACTGAGCTGAGTAATGTTGTGTGTTGATCTGACAGGCAAAAGACGCGACCTATTTGTCATAAAGAGAAGGTATTTGACTTACTACCACATTCCGTCCCTTCTATTATTAATTCAACTCCAGAATTTAGGTCTCATAATATGCAAGTAATAGTGGTTAGGTTAGGTACCCCATATTACTTTTAATAAGAACTGGAAGTTTGTATAATACAAATTTGTGTAAGTAATGAAAAAAATAGACACCATGATAAATAATGATATTTTCGGAACCTAAGTCTAATCAGTCAGTTCTAATCAGTAAAAAAATATCATAATGTAAGTATAGAGAGAGGTTAAGTATCCCACATTACTTTTAATAAGAACTGGTATAGTCTGATTTTTATTCAGATGGACTCAACTGACAGCTAAGAATGACCTATTTATTTTTAAATGTTGCAATCATTTGTCTAGTGTTGTGGTTTGACTCATTCATTTGATTCTTTGAAGTTTAGTGACATGATTCCTCGATGTATTTGTTTTCGTTAATAAATAGCTTAATAAATACTTGCGCATTAAAAGAGTTTACATTACGCGTATATTTTATATTTATACGCATAATTTTTTTCTTATTTTATGAAAATAAAATTATAAAATTAAATTGTTTGTGCAACTACTTGTAAATTTGTTTCAACTATCTTTTTCAAGGTAAAGGTTGCCTGGAAGAGATCGCTGCAACTGCAAGCGATAAGGCTGCCTTTGCTTATTTCTAGCTGTAAGTTTTCTGTATTGTTGTTTTAATCATTTGTGGTGTATGTTCTATCTACCTATAAAAACATCTGGTTGATTTGAATTTTTCCACAGTCAAAGTCTGAGTTACGACCAAAGTTACTACATGGCTGCGTTCTCCTTAGGTGTACGGAGGTCTGATGTCAAGTCATTATCAATTTTTCTGTAAGAAGAAGTTTATAAATTAGATTTTATTTTAAAAACTAGCTTTCCGCCCACGGTTTCACTCGCGGTATTATCTGTTTGGTCTAATAAAAATGATTTAAATACATTGCATTTAAAATCCAAAATTTTGAAACATATTGCATCAAAGATCACGAACGGTGAAATTCGACTACTTGACAATAGATGGCGTCACTACTTGAGGGATAGAAAAAGCCCTTATAACTTTAAAAATACGCCCTTTAAGTTAAAACGGGAACTTTCTTGTTTGAGGGGAGATAAAGGGCTATTACACTATATAGGTCCCTTAATCGTACCGGAAATCCTTTTAAAGTTTTATCGGCAAGTACATTTTTATCAACTTAGTTTTATTATATTATAATGATTAGATTAAGTTTATAAATTAGATTTTAAATTATGAAATGTTAGGGGCTGTATCAAGGGTGATGTACAGGACTGTGGCAACTATCGAGGAATAAAACTCATGTCACATACGTTAAAAGTATGGGATAAGGTGATAGAAAGACGATTGCGAGTGGAATGTGAAATTACTTAAAACCAGTTCTGGTTTATGCCGGGCCGGGAACAACGGATGCCATTTTTGCACTTCGCCAATTGTGCAAAAAATACAGAAGTGCCCAAAAGAACTTGCTGCTTACCAAAAAAATGCTGTCGATGAGCTCGCTGCAGCTTACGGTGTCACCATTTTAAGACTGCCCCCTTACCACTGCGAACTGAATCCCATAGAGTTAGTATGGGCACAGGTAAAGGGGCATGTCGCGAGAAATAATAAAAGTTTTAAAATGGCCGACTTGAAACAGTTATTCAATGAAGGGCTGCAATTGGCGACACCAGAACGGTGGTCGAGCTGTATTGATCATGTTATAAAGGAAGAGACCAAAATGATGCAGCTCGACCACCTAATTAATAACGTGACAGAAACTTTTATTATTAATGTCACAGATTTGGATTCCGATACCGATTCTTCAGAAATAAATGGTAATTAAGATAATTTATTGCTTTTTTTTTACTTTTTCGTACATTTTCCACCAGATTTTCAAAAATCTGTAGGTAGGTCAGATAGAAGACTGTAACATTTACCTATAAGGTAAACAATCTTTACAAGTTACTATACTAGTAAACCTGGTGAATAAATAAATTCAAATCCTCTGACAATAACGACAAAAACGTAATGTGGTCGGTCGTCAGACAGGAAATAAATATGAAGTTAGTTTGTTTGTTTTTACAAAATAGTAAGTTTGTCTTTTAGAACAATTAGTTAATGAAAATTGAAATTAACTAAATTTATTTTTAAAAAGATTCAATCACAATCTTTGAATCACATAACTTAATCATTTGGGTACAACACTATTTTTTTACCATTTTTAAATACAATAGCGTGGCAACCCACCAAATGTCAGTTTAGTCCATCTGAATAAAAATCAGACTATAGTCTGTATAATCCAAATCTATGTTAGTATAAAATAAAAAATAAATGATATTTTTACTACTTAAGTCTAAATAGTCATTTCTAATCAGTAAAAAATATCTTAAAAATTGTTTCTCGTATTGCGATTGCGATTAGTGTTCGTGGTAAAAAAGTCAAATAGCATGAATACGTGTGGAACCTTTGCCAACGGAGCCCTAATAACAAAAAGAAAAGCATTTTTTTTCGCCTAGTTCGCAACCACAATATAAAATCGCCGCGACTGTCCCTTTCAAAACCATTTCAGTTTTACCTTCCGGTGGTTCACGTCACAAAATGTTTGCCAATTTTTTATATGTGAGTTTTTGTGCTTTTGTGTTTTTCCTAAACATATATTTTGTGCTTTGTGATATTATGTGCTTTATTTATGTGGGATTTGTGATAACGTGGAGGTTTGAGGATATCGATAAGTTTTATCTTTGTAACTTGATATTACCATAACACGATTTTGTGGTTGTATGAAAGGAGGACACTGAAAGTAGGGTAATTTTAGTACGTTCATAGGTCTACCTATATTTGGCCAACACATACAGTTTTTTTATGCAGCTACTAAAATAACCAGTTTAACTTGATCTCTTAAATTGACTGGTTAATGTGTTGCTAGTTTCTACCTCTAGTATCGAACGGGCCATTTTATATGGGTCTAAGCTCTTCTTTAGAAAGTAAATAGTGTAAATACCTTAAAGGGTATACCTACAGACTCACAAAGATATAGAATAACTTTATATAAATAGAATAACTTTATATAAAAAAATACAAAAACAGTATAATAAATTGCATAAAGTAATTAAAATAATTGTCAAGCTTTTAAATCAAACATGGTTTCAATAAATTAACTTTGAATCGTTCGTTGCAAATGTTAGCGACCGCATTAAATGCGAGCACCACCATTACACTAGTCACTAGTGCATTGTTTAAAATAGGAATGTCGAAATATCGATAATAATATCAAAATATCGACATTTTCTCCTGAATATCCTTAATCCTTAACAATATCTAAAGATTCAGGTATAGATTTTTAATTATTACTTAGTTTTATGATGCCTAAACTTCTTATTATCTAACTTGTAGCATACCATTCGTAGAATCTATGATTAATAAGAGGTATCCAACAAGGCAGCACTTTAGGTTCAGCAGTTTACCACAAATTAGGGAAACGGGACGCGATGTGACTTTACGCTATATACATTGTATTCCTTAATCTATCAAAGTTTTCTATTTAAAGGAGTGTGGTCAGGTAGACTTTGTAAAAGGTATTCCACAAGGCAGCACTCTAGATCCAGTACTTTAATCTATATTCGTTAATCTATCGAAAGCTCAACACTAATCGAAAGCACTGACGCGTTACATTAGTTTGTAACACATTGTGTTGTGATTTTACGCTTTGGTTCGGTATTAGATTATTCGTGTGAATTGTGTGAAAACAATGCACGATATTCGAATAGGAATTATTATTGGTTTCCGTTTGAGCTAACTGAGTTATGAGCTTCCGATTTTGTGATTGTAATTGTTGAAACGATAACCGTTTGTATGTGGTAGTTTGTTAATTTTACGTAATTTTAAGTATCAAACAGCCCAAGAAAAAATGGAGGTTCTACTATTGTCCACTAATATTACAGTCTGTCACCATGGAAACGTATGTAATTTGGGTTATTGTGAAAATAATTTGCAAATGTGTGAGTGCATCATATTCAACAATTTTCAAACAAAATACTGTTATGACATCTCCTCTCCCTTTTTCCTCCTTGGGCCCATTGATAGAGCGCCGAAGCTTGGAAAAAAGAACTATTCTGATCCTAATAAAAAATCGATAACTTTAAACTTTTGAGATTCGGACTTTTGAAAGTAGGTAATCCGAAAATTTTGAATGACAGTGATGTGATGACAGAACGTAAAAAAAAAACTGTTAATAGTTTCGTCCTGTTTTTTTTTAAGGTTCCTAGAGGGACATTCCCTTGATCTGAGGGCGGGAAAGACTATAGTCCGTCAACTTCGTGCCCGACCCTCCTGCGGGGTACAGACGGTAGGGAGGCGAGGAAGCACGTCATTTTAATATGACGTGCGGCGCGGATGCGCGCGTCACCCTTCCCCGCTACACCTCCCGCTACCCGCTGACATCTCTCCCCCCAACGTCTGTCACCCCTAGGGAGGGTCGCGCACGAAGCTGACGGACTATAGTTTTCATTATTTCATTCTTCCAAAAAATTTAAAAGTTTCATTTTGTCAAATTCTAAGCTTTTAAATACAAAATTTAAAAATGAAAACCGTTAAATCTCACATAATCTACAACCAGTGGCTGTGTGGTGGCTGGCTGGCAAACTGGCTCAATAAAATATTATTTATCGCCTGCTAATGTATCAATGAAACGACCGAGCCGGTAGTAAAAAGTTTGTGGTTTTAGATAGTGTCGGAAATGGTAGGAAAATTGTGAAAGATGGTTTCAAATGCTGGATGGAAAAAAAAGGTGAGCGCAATACACAGGGAACGCTGCGGCCCGTTACCTAGATTATCGACACCATCATCTTCCTGGCCTTATCCCAATTACTTGGGGTCGGCGCAACACGTTTCGTCACAAAATCGTGTTTCAAAAGGATTTGGCTGAATTTAACGACCGCCTACCAGACGTCAACCCTCCTTGGGAATGCTTTTGTGGTGGATTAACCGCTACCATACGGTTGGCCCTGGCTGTTTGGGCAGGGTTCATATCTCGGCCGCCTCTTACGACCCCCACGGGAAGAGAAGGGGTGGTGCTATTCTAATCTGCCGGCACCACACAGCATTATCGGCCGCCTTTATTGACACCAACGGGTAGAAATTGGGGTGATGCCATTCTAGACACCACACTTCAAACGGCATTTCCTTGTAGCCAGTCATTTATTTCGCACAAAGCCACACAACAAGACAAAATTATACAGCACTTCATCGTATGTGTAAATTCGATCTGTTCGAACTTAACCGTCCATCGTATCGTCGACACAGTGTAACCGCTAGAGTAGGGATGAGGATGTTGTGAGGAAGAGGAATAAAAAAGAGGAAGTAACATGCTCCAACTAAGCCCTAAACTGTAAGACAAAGATATCGACAATACTTGACACTGGCGAAATCAATGATAATTGATAGCGGTTGAGCAGTTCCTAAAAATGAGGAATTTTAGCAATATGAGGATAGCCAGCAAAACCATTACACCACTAGTATAGAATGGAGGGAAATTACCTCCCACTGGGCGGTTTTCAACGCAAGCCAGAACGTAGTAGTAACGACCCATGGTCCTATTCATAGGACATGAAAACGACACGACGAGATTCTATATTCTCGTGGTATAGTTGTACAGTAGAAAAAGAAAGAGTTCGCAGTATTATTTAGCCAAACTTCTGTTTTTATATAATCGTGGAATGAGGATTTTTTGCGTCTTTAGTTTGTAATCCCTGTTAACCCAAAAATCGATATCGATAGTCGGTAACTGCCTACGAACGATCCAATTATGCAATTTGGGCCACGATTTGACGTCATTCCCAAAGAGGGTTGACGTCAGGTAGGCGGCCGGTCATAAAACATAGCCAAATCCTTTTGCAACATGATTTTGTGTTCATACAAAACATGTTGCGCCGACCCCAAGTAATTGGGTAGGAAGATGATGATGGTTACGACGGGCATTATGCCTACGCTGTTGTGATATTTTTTGTGTACCTACCTTACTAATGTATTATGCTTATTTTCATAATAATTAACTGCTTTTTGTGTGTAGTAAATAAATGGTTAAAAAGAAAAACAAGTTGTCGGGGTAAACATTTATGATAATAATAATCAATCAAAAACCAAAAATAATAATTTAAACATAATTTAGGTATTTGTTTTGTTAACACAGGTTGAATTTCTTGTGCTATTCCAGAAATTTTCCTTTTCCTTCCACTTTGCTCCTGTTGCTGCTCAGTCAAAACAGACCTATCATTTTCCTTAGCTTGTACCAAAAAGGGGTTGGCAAGGCTTCTTCAGGTAGGCATAATTTACCTAGAGTTCTGTTATAACATTCGACACCAAAATACAGGGAGCATGTAAATATTTTTCCATGACGTGGATTCATATTTTCAGTGCCAATAATATCAAGCCATTTCCTTCTTCTAACTTCATTTTTTGCTTCTGTAAAAAAATATTTTTAAATTATTAAACAAGTATATATAAAATCCTTTCAAGAACTAAGTTTTTGTTGTTAGGTACTTTGGCACATTATAACTTTCTGAATTGAACTCTCCAAATTCATTATTTCCTTCCATTATTACGAATTCTGGCAAAATATATCGATATCGTGACTTCATGTACTACCCCAACCCTAGCCGACGATCAGTTTGTATGAAATCAGTATCAGCAGAAATAAAGCAATTAATGATATATTGGGGAAAAAAATGTTTATAGTTTGCTGCTTTATAGCGAAAAATAAATGCTCGTGGCTTTTAATTACATATGATCTTATAAAGTTCGAGTAAAATAGCAGATTTGTGTACTTACGTGTGCAAACTAATTTCAGGGCGATTTTTATTCCGACGCCCGTCGCACTGTATTATGGAATAGTCAGGCATGATGTCATTTCCTTAATTTAGTCTTTTATCACTAAAAATACACCGCAAAAATAATATTTCATGAAAAATACGAATAAATCGCACTTTGTTTACAAGACTTTGACACTTGAAGTACCATAGATTGTTGGCACTATAAAATGGCGAAACAGTCGCGTTCGAAAATTAAAGGGATCTGACAGACAATATTTTATCTCAATCTCCTTACAGAAAACCATTTAAGAGAAAAGGAAATAACATTATTTTTTCGCATTCTACATTGACAGAACAGATTAGTTCCAGTCCATACCAGGTTTAGTAGGTCTGTGATTTTTAGCAATATGAGGATAGCCAACAAAACCATCACAGCACTAGTACAGAACGGCGGGAAATAACCTCCCACTGGGCGGTTTTCAACGCAAGCCAGAACGTACTGGTAACGACCCATGGTCCTATTCATAGGACATGAAAACGACACGACGAGATGCTATCTACTCGTGGTATAGTTGTACAGTAAAAAAGAAAGAGTTCGCAGTATTATTTAGCCAAATCTCTGTCTCTATCTAATCGTGAATGAGGAATTTCTGCCTCTTTAGTTTGTAATCCCGTTTAACCGACAAAGATATCGACAATACTTGACACTGGCGAAATCCCAATGATATGCGATTGCGGTTGAGGAGCATCAAAATATTTAGAATTTTAGCTATATGAGGATTAAGTTACTCTATGATGAGGATAGCCAACAAAACCCTCACAGCACTAGTACAGAACGGCGGGAAATTACCTCCCACTGGGCGGTTTTCAACGCAAGCCAGAACGTACTAGTAACGACCCATGGTCCTATTCATAGGACATGAAAACGACACGGCGAGCTGGTATCGACTTGTGGTGCAGCGCAGTAAATATACAGGGTGTAAGGGACAGCCCTCCGAATACTGATAGGATGCATGCAGACTATATTAATGCTGAACATCTTTCCACCTGGAGTTTATGTCAGGAAACGTAATTTTTTGTTATTTCCATAGCAAGCTGTCGTGATTTTGTATGGGAGTTCAATTGATTTGTTTCGTTTCCTGTAAGCACAGCATACGCATGCGCACCGTGGAAAAACTTCAGACTTCAGAAGTGTCAATTCGTATGGATTTTTGAAAACATGTAATGATTTTTGACTTAAAGTACCTACGAATATGTGCTATTTCACAGCTGTCATCCCTATACTAGAAGACGTGACAACAAAGGAAAATAGAAGTTATTTCATAGGCATATCATTAACACTATTGTGACTGTTGTGTCATACCTATAGGATTTATTCGAGTAGCCGTACTTTACTTTACCGTACAGGCTGACCTGACGCAGGTATGGTTCTAGAGAAAGTTTGTATGTATGTATGTATAATTTATTCATTTTAACACAATCAGTTTACAAAAATCTATTTCCGCCAAACTGCGCAGCAGTTTATTGGCAGATCACAAAAATATTTTCTTAGGTCTATTTACAGTTCATACATACTTAGGTACTCAAATAAACTTACATGATAACATTCTTAATATCTAAGCATTATAAACAAGCCACTGTACTTACAATATCAGTATTCGGAGGGCTGTCTCTTACGCCCTTTACATATATTTACACATTTACACCCTGTATAGTACTGTATAGTGGTGATCTGCGCTATCGGGACGTGGCGTGCGGCGGCCAGGGCAATTTGTGCTGAAATGGCAGTTCAGTTGTTTATTGCGAGGGCTGTCTCTAACACCCTGTATATTTACACCCGGTATAGTGGTGATCTGCGCTATCGGGACGTGGCGTGCGGCGGCCAGGGCAATTTGTGCTGAAATGGCATTCTGTTGTTAATTCGGAGGGCTGTCTCTAAGACCCTGTATAGTGGTGATCTGCGCTATCGGGACGTGGCGTGCGGCGGCCAGGGCAATTTGTGCTGAAATGGCAGTTCTGTTGTTTATTGCGAGGGCTGTCTCTAACACCCTGTATATTTACACCCGTTATAGTGATCTGTGCTATCGGGACGTGGCGTGCGGCGGCCAGGGCAATTTGTGCTGAAATGGCAGTTCTGTTGTTTAAGCTTGTGTGGTGATAGTTATTTATTCAGGCGAGATTCACCATGAGCTTTATACCTACCGTAAACCGAAGAAAGAGAACGGTTTTATTAATCTCAGACAAAGTACTATTTAAATAGCACCTACAGATATTTACGCAAAATTCACGCTCGCGAAGTTACTGAGGCGGGGCAAACAGACAGACAGACTTGAAGAAATGATAAGGGTCTGTGGGTGGACTACGAAACAAATGCCGGGTTCACTATAAATTCTCGTACAAAAAGTTACCTCTTACTAAGTGTACTAAGAGTGTATTACATAACATTTGATTAATGTAACAATCTAAACTTATTGACATAAACCCGACACACGATGTAAGGCCAGTAGATGAAACATCCAGCGACCGATGTCCTCTCGCTATATGTCGACGACATGGCGTGGCCACAACCCCAGCCGGATTGATGGGGGTGGTTGTCCAGTGACCCGATGTCCTACATTTAGCACAAATCTGTTTGTTCGGCACCCGCTAGTCCAAGCGGTCATTTCCACAGTGTCATAAATTGCTAGTTCTTTATGTTTCCGAATCATTGCATTAAGCGACAAAGGAATCTTTTACTCATAGGTACACCAGTCACTTGGACCGGTCAAGAAATCTTGGATATAATAAACCAAGAAATAAATACCAGCTACTTTTGCACATTGAAAGGTTTTTATTTATGGACAAAATCTTTCAAAAAGAAAGAATCTGACTGCCTTAAACTCGAAACAGTATTTCGTCCAGCTGCCCAATATCCTACATTTAGTACAAATCTGTATGTTCGACACCCGCTATACAGGGTGTTAGGGACGGTGCAACGAAAACTTTGCAGGCGAAAAAAAAAAATTCCGACCTCCCATACAAAATTCACGATCAGCTGACTGACTTTGTATGGGAGGTTGGAAATTTTTTTCGTTTCCCACTATTGGCTCCATAGTAAAAGTTGTTCAGTTTGATGGTCTGATCAGGCCTGCAGTTTTCGTTACACCGTCCCTAACACCCCGTATGTCGACGACATGGCGCGGCCACAACTCCATCTGGATTGATGGGGCTGAACGGCCGGGGATTTAGCCTAGTCGCCATTTAGTCAAAGCAAGCGGTCGCCGTGTGATGCCGGCTTAGAATAGCATCACCCCAATTCTACCCGTGGGTGTCGTAAAAACCGACTAAGGGATAATAATTCTGGGAATGGGCAACAGTGTTCCCTGTACTGCGCTCGCCAATCCGCCTGCTAAGTGTGGTGTGGTGGCTGTTGTGGTAAGCGGTCACTGGGAGTTTTTCAGCATCTTAGTTTAGTTTCAGAAGGTATAGTGCTAACTTGAAAATTTGCATTATACCAACCTCAATATTTTATTGGCTGGTGGCTGGTGGCAACCTGGTTGTCAGATTTCGTTTCATGATGTGTTCGTTTGTTTTGTTATGACATGATCATGAAGTTATCTTGTAACATAGACTTATATATATAATTGTAAGGTTTATTAAGTGTCATTCACTTAGGTCATTCATGTTCAAAGAAGTCAAAAATATTTGATACCGCCTGTATCAAATAGTGAGCATCCTCTCAGTTTTTACCTACATATAGGTAGGTAATATCATTGGTTTTTACTGTATTTTATTTTGGCGACAGTCGAAACAAAAGGCATGTCCATTTCATGGCGCTGGCTGTCGTCTGAAATATTTTTAACCGACTTGACGAAAAAGGAGAGAGTGAGTTTTCTAAAAGAGTCTTATTAAAAGTCGGTGTCTCGCCACTTACGAGTGATTAATACACTGTGCTTCTATATCCCATTTTAACTGACGCAAAGTCTTGAATAAGTATCTATCGCCGCGCCGTGTGGAAACGGCTAAGAATACTGCCACCCCTAGTCCACTCAGGGTGTTTCGTAAAACGCGACGTAGAGTTTTCGACCTCGGCTAAATATCTGTAGACTGTGGTCAACCGCATGGTGGAAGTGATACCACCTACAATACCTAGTATCCCCAAAGAGGGTTCACGTCAGGCAGGCGGCCGGTCACTATACATAGCCCAGATCATATAAGCTCTAACAAAACATGTTGCGCCGACCCCAACCCCAACCGATTAAGTCAGATAAAGATAGGCAGACGATGAAAGTAAAATTAGATAGATAATTTTATGCGTTGGATGACCGTATATTTAGACAAATCCAGCCAAACCCGAAGAATTTCTTTCACAGCGTGTGCAGACCCTTTGTTTGATATCCAGACCCACAGTTATGCCATCATCAGGTCTGGATCTAATTAAGAGATCGTCGGAAATTCGAAGAAACTCTTAAAATTCCGTAAGCACAGTTGAAGTCGGTCTAATCTTTTAATTTTTATATTTTATTTAACACAGAGATTTATTTTTCTGACGTTTATTCGTGTCGAGAAAAGTTGTATAACTGGCAGGTGGTAGAATAAAGAAAAACTTAAATGTAGAATTTTAGTTTTGCTATGCACTATTTTATTGATACACATTAGCAAAGATAAAACTTACCGTTTCATAGAATATCCACTTCCACGTTTAGGTACCTACTTTTCAGTAAGGATTTTACATTTATTATCTTTTCTTACCTACTTTCCTACAATGGGTGTTTATGAAGATACGTTCCGTAAGATGGGGTTGTACAGTACTATTAGAGACTGCTAATCTGTCATAGTCTGGCGGCATTGGCGGCGTCTAAGACGTAGATTAGTTTCTTAAAAAAATACCACTTATCAATCTAATTCCTCTTGCAGCTGGCCATCGCGCTAGTCGCGACCACTTCAGCACAACAGCAGCATGAATTCCCGAAATTCCAGCAGTGGTACCCTTCGGCACAGATGCAGCATGCACAGCAACAGTTTGATCAGCAGGTAACATTCCATCACTATAAGCGCAAAAAAGCCACTCATATCCCTTTGGGTTTCCAAAAACATGCGCAAAGAATACTCAAAGCAAAGACATTAACAGGGGAATGTGACCAGGGACATCTGACACCTAGATGATCTGAATGCAGAACAGTTTCTCAAGTGCTAGTAGTGGTACTCTTCAGCACAGATGCAGCATTAGTTTGATCAGCAGGTAACATTCCATCACTATAGATGCTGCACTAATTCAAAAAGCCACTCACATCCACTAGGATTTCCATGAAGTAACACATGATGGTTCCCATGGAGAAACACAAAAACATGCACAAAGCCAATGGCAGGGGAATGGAACCAGAGATCTTCGATACCTAGATTGTCTAAATGCAGAACAGTTCTTCAAGATCTAGCAGTGGTACCCACAGTTCGATCAGCAAGTAGCAATGTACTACTATCTAGTTTTCATCATCATCCTCCTTAAAAACCAATAACTCGCCCAGGCGCCTAGCTTCTAAAGCCTTAGGTCGGCGATCTCGGGCTAGTAGGGTGGCAAGTGGATTAAATCAACCCAGTTAATCCAATCTGCTACCCCAAGGTGTCTATTCTGAAGTATCTGAACAAACAGACCAGTGACGTCATCATGCCTGCCGCCCTACACCCTTCACAAGGTCCTCGGTCTATGACGTCAGGCACTGTGCTTTCTCTGGCAAGTACCTAACCTTAAGTCTGAACCTTCTGTAAGGACTAAGAGATCGGGTAGGGAACTCCGTAATGACTTCGTAATAAAAGACATGTTTCTGAACCCCTTCCAGTGGTTTGCATGTTGCCTTGACTGGTGTGCTTTAAGTTTAGCGTCCTGGGCCAAATCTCTAATATAATAAAGCTTCTGTTTCTTCCGTATCTAAACCCTTGACGGCCCAGCAGGTAGCAGCCCAGCAACAGCACTTCCCGCAGTACCAGCAGTGGTCACCGTACAAAGCTGCCGACCAGCAGCTGCATCAATACTGGCAGTTCAGCCAGCCCAAGTCCGATCAACAGGTTAGAGAAACATAATACTATTTACAGATGCATCCTTAGATGGATGGGGAGTTATTTTATCAGTTAGCTATTTTATACTTTTTTTACGATAGCGAGTAGCGAGCTAGTAGGTATTTAACTAGAGCACCTCTCAAACGCGTTTTTGCAATGACAACTATCTCTGTGAAAGGAACAAAAGACAAATTAGTACATACATACACATATATCACGCCCATTTCCCTTGCGGGGCAGGTAGACCGTAAACATCTGTAAAAACAGTCGTTTACACCACGTCTATCTGAAGTTTGAGAGTCATTCAGAAGACTGTGTATCACCACAGCGACAGGTTGTCAGCCTGTCTCCTAAAATTGCATTTTACATCAACTCACAATCCTTTAGTCGTTTTTACGACACCCGCGGGAAAGAAATGGGGTGATGATATTCTAAACCGACATCACACGGCAATTTAGTAATAGCTCATTAACGTGAACAGAGTATACAGTTCTGTGTATGGAACTGCCAAGAAGATGTACAAATAAACATTTTCCAATTTGTTTCATTTGTAAACACAAGCACAGGCAAACAGTTCGCTTCATTACTCGCGATCGCTATGACAAAGACTGTTTGCCTTTGGTGGAACAGGTTTATTCCTGTTGTGTCTTTTAGCATTAACTACCAATGCACAAAACAGAGAGTTTATAAAGATTCACTCGACCCTATTTAGAATTTTCGCGATTGCCCCCTGTTACATGGCCAGAGTTACTACAGCAAAACAGCAAAATCTGATACAAGAACGTCATATGATTCAGAGTCAATTTTAATCCAAGAAATATGACGATCGTGGGAACCATCTTCTTTGTCACCTTGAGTTCCCCTGAGATTCCAGTTAGAGTCAGTAAGCGTCAAAAACGTCGCTAGTACTGAGTGATTCATCTGTACAGGCGCCCCGCGCGCCATTTCCTCAATTTGTGTAAAGATGGTGAAAGGGCAGAAAGATGATGAATTTGCGCAGTTCATATCTTGTCACCTCATCTTCCCGACAGCTTCCATTGGTCAGATCAGTCATCAGATTCTAGAATGAAGTGGAACTTTTCTGTCCCAAGCCAAACAGGAGTACTCCAGTCCAAATCGCTATTTGTATTGAACTGATTACTCTGGTTTTGGAGGAGCGGTAGATACCTACTACTGTCAGAAGGAAATTGTTTATTTATAGTGTTTTTGAGGGTTGCTATGCAGAAGGGTTGCTATACACATTAAACATATTTCAAATAAAAGGGGAAAGTTGAGAAGTCATCGGTTTTGTTGCGCCTTCTAAAAAGGAATTTGACAAGGGTGCTTTGTAACGACAGCCAGGTATAACTAAACATATAGCCAGCAAACGGGACTAACAAATTATGCCTTCTGAAGCACGGGAGCGAATAAGAAATCTCTCCTAAGGCACAAAATAGAGAGTTTACAGAAGGTTCAGGACTTATGCGATTGTCACATGTTAGGTAGCCAGGGTTGCTACTGTAAAAAATCTCAGAGAATAGGAATATCAAATCTGATACAAGAGCGTAATCGTCGTCGTCAAGAACGGAAACGGGACATCTTGCTATATGGTGTACCCTGGGGGAGGTGTATCAAGTAATAGCATTATTAAATCGAATTAATAAATAAACTCCCGTCCAGCAGTGAACAACTATAAGGTCTTCTTCTTTTCGAGTGGGTCACTGAATCGTCCAACGACCCGATGAATCCTGGTATCAGTTTTTCAACCGCCTACTTTAAGTAGCAGGCCTCAAATCATTTTCGAAGCATGGAACCATCTTGCTTTCGGATAATCAGGTGGTTCAGTCAGCCTGCAATTTCCGAAAGAATGTAACTGTCAAATACAAGATGACGTAATGAAATGACAATGTGAAAAGTATTAACCTATTGACCTTATTTTAATCCTCTTTTACGTATCTTTAAAAATCTTTTGGTCGTGTAAAAGTACCACAAAAAGATGTTTAAAAACAGATAAAACGAGGTATAAAGCTTTTTTGATGTTTCTCATAAAAGGAGATTTTTCGTTGGCATATTAAAAATTCAGTCGGTATCCGCACCCTTCAGCGTGTCGGTTAAGGGCGAGAATATTAAGTGTCATTCTGGGTTCTGCATAGTTTTAAATCCGTGTTTATAGTGTTTATGTCATTTAAACGTCACGTTTTATTTCTGCTATGATATGACACACTCACTTTTTAGAATATCCCTTGAGTTTGTAAGTCGTAGCAATAAATGACAGTTTTTTTAACGACCGTTCACGCTCTGCCTACTCCAAAAGAGCACAAATTAGGGAAACAGCGCGCGGGGCGCCTATACAGACGGCTCGCTCAGTAATGGAGACGATTTTGACGTTTACTAAGTTTATACAATACAATAATTACAACTTATTTGCTAATTACAACAAGTTTAACTGTAAAGAACGTCATATTTCTTGGATTCAAATTGGCTCAGAATCATAGACTTATATATATAAACTAGCGTTTCTCAGAATCATACGACCTTTTATACGACTTTCTTGTATCAGGTTTTGCTGTTATTTATGATATTCATACTTTGAGATTTTTGACAGTTACAACTGTACAAGAGACGTTCGCGAAATTCCCAAATAGGGTCGAGTGAACCTTCTGTAAACTCTCTATTTTGAGGCAAAAGTAGGTAAGTGTGACACATTCGTATGCTTCCCCTATTCGTTTACTATAATTTGAACCAATAACCCACTGGAGAATTACTAATACTACTCATCTTCTCACATGTACGGGTAAAAAGCCGAAAGGAGGTAAAGGTACTCGTGACATATTTATGTCATGAGTACCTTAAAATATTTAATATAAATATTTAAATATTTATTTGTAGGGGCAAATTTTAAATATTTGTGTTTAGTCTGGGTGTTTTTTATGTTTAATTATGTATTTATTTACAAAAAAGTATATTAGTATTATATCATACAAGCTTTGCTTAGTTTGGGGCTAGATGGCGCTGTGTGTCTCGTCCAGGGATATTTATTTATTTATTTATAATTGATCGATCATCAACTTTCCCTATGGCACATGTCGAAATATGAAAAAAATATTTGTATCTCCCATAGTAAATCAATGGCTGATAGGCGATTTTGTATGTCGAACTGTTCCAAAATGCCGTACAAAATACCCTCCTCACCTATTCAACTCAAAACACCTTTTCAACTGAACAGCGCTCATCAAGATTCCAATCTTAAGATTAAACTATTATGAGAGCACTTAGAAGGAATGAGCCAACTCGGAGTTTTATCTTCGAGTAATTTAATCAGACGTCATGGGACTAAAGTTGTGCTTTTGTTTTAGCCGACTGTGAGAAGCAAAAGAGCTTATGTAGGTGGAAAGATATAGCGGTTTTTTGAGACTTTTATTTTGGAAGTGGCGAAAATAATGTTTGTTTGATTTTGTGTAGAAGGAAAAAACACTTTCTTCTTCGATCTTCTTTTTCGAGACACTAAATCTATGAAACTATGAAAAACTTTCTTACAAAAAACAAAATCGTAGAGGGTAGAGTCAATAAAAAATAGCTACGAAGATCCTGTCGTAGCACGTAGCAGCTAGTGTAGCAGGAGCTACGAGAATCCTTCAAAATATTAGGTTAAGTATACATATTATTAGGGTTCGGTCTATCTGTGAACCGTTTTATTACGCCATGTCTTTATTGAAGTTTAGATAAATCATCAAACAACTGTGTTTTAATGGTCTTTAGTTTTAATCGAATTATTTTATAATTGAAATAACTACTTATTTTTCCAGTTTGTTGGTTACCTCAAAACTACACTCAAGTATACTATACATGTTTCTTTAAATAATGCGCAAACTTATACGGTTTGAAATATATAAGTGATGCACTCGATGCACTAGTTCTTGAAACTCAGAAAGCACTCTAATTTTATTTTTAAATAATTCGACATTTCGCCGGGAGCTGGTTAGTTCCACTTTGGAAAGTTTTCCAATATCAAAATAACAGTTTCAATCGGGATATTTTCTCATTTTGAACAAAGAACGCATTATTTCTGCTCTAACTAATGGCATGGAGGAAATATACACTAAAGGAGTTGAGCTTGTCAATCCTAAATTATATTGGGTGTAATTTTACTAGTGACCGATAGCGAAAACTCAGAACCGGCTAGTGATAAGCAACAACTATCCCCAAGGAACATACCTAGGTCGAAATACGAAAAAGAATTTTGGACCTCCCATAGTAATTGAAATCAGCTAATCGGCAAGTTTCTATGGGAGGTACAATTTTTTTTTTCTCGTATTTCGACCCATGTTCCTTGGGGAAAGTTGTTTCTTATCATTAGCCGGTTCTGAGTTTTCGCTATCGGTCACTAGTAAAATTTCACACTATATAGGTGATAAGTTGACAAGTTATTCAAGCAGTGATTCCAAAGTATCTATCGATTGCAGCCAAAGTTTTATTTCAAAATCAGTTTAAACTCCGCCATTTTGAACTTACGATATTTTGGTATAGACCATGTCAATCGCGCTGCTGAAACGAATCTAACTATATCTGTTTGGCCTGTAGTCCATTAAAAATAATTTACTAGTCCACATACACACATATAAACATAACCCTCCTTCTAAATCGGGTAAAAAACTTTGCTTCGTCTTACCACGCGAACATCATCTTCCTGCCCTTATCCCAATTTTTGGGCTCGGCGAAACAATATATTTTGCTATGCCATTTGTTGGTATTCCTTGAAGGAATGCTGGTTTTGTGAACTCAATAAAGCCTAATTATTTTAATTACAAAAGCTTAAAAAAATCTGCTGCCGTTTATGACACTAACCTAGATTTTTCCAATTCAGCTCTTATCTACCAGCGCCATCTAGGTTTAAGGCGAAATTTTTGAGTTACACTTTTTAGTTTAGGATTGACTCTCCTGTAAGTATATTTTCTTTCTCTATGCTAAAGGCTAGCTTTGTTTAGCTTTGCCGTGAAAGTCTTTTGTGCTGATTTTAGTCTAAAGATTTTCCTAATACCTATTTTGTTCACGGTAGCTTAGCTGTTGTTTCAAATTATGCTAAGTAGGTAGGTATATTTTATAAATGAAAATAAGAAATTTTATAAATATCATGCATCGACTGGAGATGCATGGGACAAACAAAAGTTGTTCAGTTTCATGAACTGGTTCATCCATAATAGATTTTCAGATAATTTTTTTTTACCTCATAAAAAATAATCTATGGATTGGTTAGTCAGGCACTACTGCCTTTCGAAAACTTTGAATGACACCCTCCAAACTAAATTGAAAACAAAATGGCATTTCTAATACCCTACGGAACCCTACCCACTAAAACCGTAATGTTATGTAAACAGAAATATGAAAGATGGCGGCTTAGAGTATTTTTGTTTTATTATAATCTGGCGGCAGGTGGTCCGTCGGTAAATTGTGAATTGTGGCCACAGATTGTAAGGAAGAAAAATCCGAATATAGAATGGTGTCACCAGTGGGTATCACTTCTATTTATTTAATTCATAACCCCAAATAAATTGGGATAAGGGCAGGCAGATGATGATTCATTTCATACAAGATCGGGCCACGTTTAGAAGCCATTTTTTTTATCAAAACGAAGAGTTGCAATCATAGGTACTAGAGCGTAAATGGCTGTAAAAAACGGCCATTTAGGTACATACACCACGTCTAACAAAAGCTTGAGAGTAATTCAGAAGACTGTGTATCACCATAGCGACAGGTTATCAGCCCGTCGCCTAAAATTGCTATACACATCAACTTTCCAATTACGTCATCTTTTCTATTTCTTATTTTCACTTGTGAGAATAATATAGCACTGTGAGTGCATTACAATCCCAATAACTTTCCAATCCCTTAGTCGCTTCTTACGACATCCGCGGGAAAGATTTGGGGTGATGCTATTCTAAGTGGTGC
Source organism: Phthorimaea operculella (assembly GCA_024500475.1). NCBI lineage: Eukaryota > Metazoa > Arthropoda > Insecta > Lepidoptera > Gelechiidae > Phthorimaea > Phthorimaea operculella. Next base: position 595,468 of record JANFCV010000217.1, read on the forward strand.
CAATACATATTATTTAATATGTTCTGAGTTCAATCGGATTGTCCCTTCGGGCCAAGAAACACAATAATATATTGTTCCAATGTAGTCGAGTGTGAAACTAGCAATGAGGGCAGTTCACACTTCACGCTACAGCGCGTTTTGAGATATCGGTCACATTGGGAAACTTTCTATGGATTCTCTAGTGTCTCTCTTCGTGTGGGACACCGAGTCGTTCAACGACCCGATGAACCCTGGTGTCAGAGTTTTCCAACCGCCTACTGCAAGTAGAAGGCCTCTGACATGGTTGTGCAACGACCGCCATCATAGACAGCAACCTGGGACCGACGGCTTAACGTGCCCATCCGAAGCACGGAACCATCTTGCTTGCGGACAATCAGGTGGTTCAGCTTGCAATGTCCTAACCAGACTGGGAGCAAATTCACAAAGTGATAAATATCAACTTTGTGAGTGACCCCACCGGGAATTGAACCCGGAACCTTCTGCGTGGCAGGCAGGCATACTAACCACTGCGCCACATCGGCTGTCTTGGATTGGACATGACATGGATTCTCAAGTGTCATGTAGGTAGAGGGCGCTGAGATACCTATTTAATGTTTCTTTACACGGAATGTTTGTAATAGTTCAACCACGACAGTCCACTGCTGGACATGGGTCTCTCTCTCAATTTTTGTACTTACTATTTTTTAACTTACTCTTTATATTGTGTTTGTTCAATTGTTTCAAATCTCTTATTGATTTTCCGTTTAAATTAACATGACACGGTCGCAAAAGGATTAGGAATTGTTTTTTGAGTATCGGCCGCCTGCCTGAGACGTCAATCCTCTTTAAAATGCTATTGTAGGTTAGGTGGTATCACCGCCATCGTGCGGTTGACCATAGTCGACAGATATTTCTTCCTTATCGTGTTAGATTAAAAGCCACCACATAAAAATCACTTTTGCGACGACACAGAAACCTATTTTGTAAAACCACACTATCTAACCAAGTTACTATCTATTATCCAATACCACTTACTTAACTAAAATGTGGTGATGCAAGAAAAAAAACTGTTAAAAGCAACAAAATACTTACTATAAAAACTGCAACCCGACTGCGGTAGTCAATAGTTGGTACGCAACATACTATGCAAAATTATTAGGTTACCTACCTCAAGAACTTTAAGGAAGTAGTTAAAAACTCTGGCAACAAGGTTCATTGGGACCTTCCTTTGTCGAAACGTTTTATCAAGAATAGAGAAAAGAAAGTGTCAAGATTTTTGATACGAATATGACAAAGTACTATTGGACTTTCAAATCAAAAAATAAATTGTAGGCTCTATCCGCACAACAACTTTATTTGGCACGAATTTTATTCCTGTTTTTTATTGTAACACACTGAATCTTCCGCACTGACGACGGAAGAAATATCGCGTGTTTTTTTCTCTAAAAATAAAATATCGCGTGTAATAAAATCGCGGTACGAGAATAAAATTCGCTGTGCGGACAGAGGCTTAGAAAATATTTGCGAAGAGATGCGAATTCGCATTTACCTACATTATGTTATTTATTTACCTGCTCACATTTAGCCTTTCACTTGGCCTTGCCGCAGTCGGTTAAAATACGCGGCAAGTAAACGCTTGCCGGAACCGAAGACGCGGGCGCCATTTTGATTTTTATTCTTTTTCTAACCTCGTTCCGCTCGCTGTAAATAAATTGGCGCGACAGTGCTTTTTTTTTTAAAAGATAAACGGAATTTAACATTATGCAGTCTTTGTGATGAAATGATTGTCATATTACACCATTATCGGAAGTTAGCGGGTCTCACACTTACCGCTTTTTTTTCCGGTGTAACTATAGCCGGATCCGGACGAAATAAAATACTTAATATACGAAATGAAATAACATAGTTAGGTTATGGATACCATATTCTAGAATCATCATCATCTTCCTGCCCTTATCCCACTTTATTTGGGGTCGGCGCAACATGTTTTTTTCTTCCATCAATCTCTATCAGCAGTCAAATCATCACTTACCCTTAATTCTAGCACAGTATAATTAATAGTACTAGCGTAATTCTAGATACTATATATTCCAGATATTATTATACGAAAATGTTTCTAAGAAAAATATAGGCATATGTATCGAAATACCTAATTAGCTAGCAACCTAGATATTTTCATGTAACGAGCACCATTTTCAATAGAAATAAAATACCTACCTAATATTAGATATTCTTTGCCTGAAGATATTTAATTAAATTACTAATTAGCACAGGTAGAACAGGAGATCGATCATTGTTTAGAAATACAAAGGATCACGTCACAGATACCATGATTTCATAGAAATAGGGATAAATAAATATACCGGGTGTATGGACGGTGTACCGAAAACTTTGCGGGAATGCCCAGAGCATGAAGCTGAATAACTTTTATTTCTGAGTAAGAATTTACATGATTCTCTTTAAGAAAGTCACATTCTAATTTAAACTTAAAAAAGAGAAAATTTGTAGTGCAAATTTTTCCTTTTTATTTTTTATAACAATTTGTGTTCCTACTCTAAACGCGGGTATATATGGGAAAACGTTTTTTTTTTATTTATTTCCCAATAACACAATGTGCTGATAAATTATGTATCTACTTTATATTTTGAAAAAATAGCACAAGGCTCTACATAGTAAAAGTTGTTAAGTTTCGTGGTCTGATCATATATGCTAAGTTTTCAGTACACCGTCCCTTACACCTGGTATATCTAAAATTGTAAGGAGATACTTACTTAGTCAGCAATTAAGCTGATAGGAGGAGTATGTAGTAGGTACCTACAGAATTACCAAAGACGAAAGTTACACATTTAATTTCGCCTTCATTACTAATTATCAGGCTTGGAAGTATCCACACGGTTACTTTTTTACAGGATAAAGTCCTAACAGACTGGATCTTTCCTGCTAGGAGATAATTAGCTTATTTAGCTCTAGCAATTCCCGTTCCTATCTCTCACATTATTTTATTAAAAAGAATATCATTGGGAAAGTGCACCCAAGCACAAAAGTAATGGGAAATATTAATTCACTACGACGTCAGTGACTGGAAGTGCATGTCACTCACTTTCTTATCACGTTCTAACAAACAATACAAAAAAAATACTACGAATAAAGAGTACCTACCTACTTTTTGCTACATCATATAACCATCTGAATGAAATTAAAATGTGTAATTGATTAAGTACTTAAGTCTAGACAGTAATTCTTTAGCTTCCGGAACAAATAAACGAAAAAAAAAGTCAACAGAATACCCAACAAAACCGCAACGAAGATCTAACGACCACAGAATAAAAAGAACTCTGTCTTTTTGTTGCAGTTCCAGCCAAGCGAGTTGTCGGGTGGATATGATTTCGGCGGAAGCTCGGACGGCGGAGACTACGGCGGCGGCCACGACGACGGCGGCGACGGCGGCCACGGGGGCGGCGACTTACAGGCACACTCCTACCCAGTACACCAGCACGTGCACGAAGAAAACCCAGAACCGATCAAACACTACAAAGAAATCGTCGTTCCTGTCCACAAGAACGTAGAGTTCAAAGTCAACCAGCCTGTTCTAATCCCGGTACCGCATCCCGTCCCGATTCAAATCCCAGTCCCAAGGGCAGTCGTAGTACCTGTTATCAAAGAAGTATCTATTCCTGTTGAGAAATCCGTGCCGTACAAGGTTGAGAAGATTGTACACGTCCCGAAAATTAAGGAGGTGCCATTTGAGGTTGTAAAACATGTTATTGTGACTGTCGAGAAGCCAGTGCCCTTCAAGGTTCCTGTTTATGAAACCATCATTCACACTAAAAAGGGACAGCATAAGATCTAAGTCTGTGGTCAGATTAGAGTAAAAGTAGTAGTACAACCAAAGCCTTTACCATACATCAGGTTAGATATGAAACAAAAGATCTATCTAACCATATCTTTGGTAAAGATTTCATTATCACCAAGTACAAAATGCTTATTTGTCATAATTTACTTTTTGTTTGAAGTTTGGACTATAATTCATAAACTCAAGTAAATAACAGTAATTTCAAAATTTGGGATGTAAAATACTAAATTTTCCTTTACACGTTTGTTCCAGAAAGATTTGTAAGAAATATAATTTGTCCTATTTCTTCCCGAAGTCATGCTCACCCTACCAAGTTACAGTTGGTACCTAATACTATTGATTACGTGTAGGTAGAGAGAAGTTGACTTACTTCTTTGACTGCTATTTTTATTATTAAGTTAATACCGGGTCTTAGTAACTTGGTTAAAATGTCGACTTCATTTTGTCCAAGTTTGAGACTCTTTTTGAGTGAAAATTCCTTTCGAAATATTTTTGAAGGAAGATCACTCTAGACTGTTTTGTTTGTATGTTTGTTAATGTTTGAATGTGTGTGTGAGTAACGTACCTGTTATGTTAATGTTATTCTATTTAATATTTAGTTGTATGTTCAATAAAAATGTTTTCTTTATTTAGCGTTTGTTAATGTTGTAACCCAAAAAGATTCCGAGAAGGCTAAAAACACACGTAACGTCCGATTGTACTTTATTTTTGCGCAGCGCTATCGCATTCGTTAAGAAAATGAGATTTTCCACACTAAAGTACGGTTATTTGAATATGTCATATTTTGTTAATGCTATATAGGGTGAATTTTTACTAGTGACCGATAGCGAAAACTCAGAACCGTCTGGTGATAAGGAACAACATTCCCCAAGGAACATAAGTCGAAATAAGAAAAATAAATTTGGACCTTCCATGGTAACTCAAATCAGCTGATCGACAATTTTGTATGGGAGGTCCATTTTTTTTTTCATATTTCGACCTATGTTCCTTGGGGAAAGTTGTTTGTTCCTTATCACTAGCTGGTTCTGAGGTTTCGCTATCGGTCACTAGTAAAATTTCACCCGATATAACATAAGGGCTATTCTTTGTTGACTTGTTTTCTAGTATGGGTTTGACATCTGTCAAATATAGCCTATTCGAATGACCGTACTATAATGTCATGCAAATACGGCATTGCACAACGCTGCTTCGACGGATGCGTCAAACCGTTTGAAATAAACCGTATTTGTTTGGGAATAAAGTGGACATTTGTATTTTCATATGGCATGCGTTTGGCAGCGAAAAAACGCAGACTAGGACGTTATGTGTGTTTTTTACCAAACATTTAGGTTTTTATATCAAAGTATTACGCTTGTTGTGGTTTTGTCTATCGTGAAACCTAGACCGACAGAAAATACTGGAATATTTTGTAAGTAAATATGTTTTCTAGGCAAAAATTTCTAGGCATAAACAACCTTCAAAAGGATGTTATCTATTATTCGTCTAAGGAAATAAATAAATAGCTGTTCTTTTCAGACGCAAAGACGAAGCATAGTAAAAAGCATAACTAGAGTAGTTTTTACGTAATATTCAATTCACTCACGAAATATTTATTCTTAGATACAATGAAGATAAATAGCAAAAAGTGTTAGGTACATTTTGTAGTAAAATGAAGGATTCACATCCGTTTATGCGTCGTCTGTTCGATTTTCCGCCGCATTTTCTTTCATACGAATACAGTTTAAGTTTAAGTATGTCAACAGATGCGTCTGTCAAACCATTAGACATAAACCGTATTCGTATAAAGCACAATAAAGATAGGGTGGAGAATCGAATGAATGACGCACAACGGACGTTCTCGCCATAAAATGCAGTAGATGTAGAGCAGAAGTAGCTTCGCGTCCAATCCCTAATTTGTGGCGGAGGGAAGCTCCTATGCCATGGCCACGGAAGGGGTAGGTACCTAATGCAGACGTCGAATAGATACTATAGGTAATTTATAGTTTGTTTTGTCTCTACCGGCTTTCTTTTGTGGCGTGGACTTTATAGGTACACCTTGCAATGAGGAAAAAAAATTATCTCCCAGAAAACACTAAAAAGGGTCGAGTGAACCTTGTGTAGGTAATTAAACTCTCTATTTTGCGGTAGTAGCGCCTGAAAACAGTGAAAGAGCAATTTATCTCAGACAGGTAACTATCTATCGTCTAACAGTTCTAACATTAAAGGCGTTTATGCAAGCTCAGCGGTAGCAGTAGTAGATCTTGATAGATTTTTATACGGACAGTATACCGAAAACTTTACAGGAAATATCAGAAACTGAACAACTTTGATATAATGATGATGATGATATATTTAGGAAAAGAAGTTATTTGAATGACCTTCAAGCCTTATTTCGTAACTATGACTAATCGATGTGGTTTTTCCTTCCCAAATAAAAACTGAATTTAACTGCAGCATCACGTACTATAAAGTTCCCATTTAAAGTATCTACGCATACTGGTTTTTCATACTGTTACTTATAAAAGTAACCAGAATAAGTTGATCCCTATAGATAGTCGTTTTGCGGCTGATAGTATAAAATATAGATTCAATCACCTATTGTTATTAATAGGCGGTTTCCACACTGACCCGTTGTTGCGCATTTTAAGCGCAATCGTAACGCGTGCGTCTGTCAGATATACAGAATTGTCAAAACCCTCATACTAACAAGCAGATGTATTAAACACGAAAACTCGACTGCGGTAATTTCAAAGTTGTATTTTGCGATAAAAATCCGTCATCTTGAATTTATGAATTTTTAATAAAGCCAGTGTCACTAACGCTGCTGAGACGAATCTAACGACATATTATGTTAAGATCCGCCCAGCCGTTTGAGCTGTAGCCCGTGAAAACGAATTTCTGGATACTTACATACATACATAGATACTCTCTAAAAACATAACTCTCCTGAGGCAGTCGGGTAAAAACCGCCGTTGCCGCAAGAGAAACGCAAAAACTTGCGTTAACTTCTGTCTCTATCTATATCTATACCTATCTCTTTTGTACCAAAGGACATCATGTGTGGGATACGCTATAGAATTTGCGCACCATGAGACATATTAGGCGTAATGTTTCCATAGAAATCCTATGCGCAATATTTCATAGTTATTGTTTGATTGTAATTTTACAGCTGATTTTATTTAGTATCTATTTTGATTTTAGAAGAAACACATCTTGTAGATAATTTTATAGGCATAGTTTTGAATTTGGAGTCAGCTTTGTGTGCTTAAAAACGTAAACAAACCTTTCGAAACAGATATTAAAATAACTGTTATTTATTTCGAGAAATAAGACAAGAAACTTATAAAACAAAATGAAGGTGAACTTAGAATTACTAAAAGTAATAATCAGACTACTAATTCTGTTAATACTATTCGTGATGCTATTCATTATATCAGCGTTCCTGTACAGTGCGAAGTTCTGGCCGGACGTTTACACTTATATAAGCGCGAATGTTACTATCAAACATATACCCACGATATCCGAACTAAATATCACTATTTTGGAAACAGCTGACTTCACTACCGAAAGCTATTTTACTACCGACGTAACAGACAGTACAGTCGACGATTTCACTGGCAGTTTCGAAGAATTCTTTGACAGGAAAAGAAGAGATGTGTTAATAGAAGATTTAAACAAAGATTATATAGAAATGCCTAAGACGGTAGTGGTGAATTACGTGTTTGATATTGATGACAATACGACGAAATTCATGACGGCTCTAAAAGATGCTGTTGACGAAACGAAGTTGACGAAAACCGAGTCGGGGGATGTTGAAATGCTGGACGAGGAGGCTGGAGATGCATTACAGAGATTGGTAAGTCATAAATAAAGTACATACACAAATGCATACATATATCACGTCACCCAAAAACCCGACTGCGGTAATTACAAAGTTGTATTTTGCGATAAAAATCCGCCATCTTGAATTTATGAATTTTTAGTATGGACGGTGTCACTCGCGTTGCCGCAACGAATCTAACGACACCTCATATGTCAAAATCCAACTATCCTTTTAGGCTGTAGCCCGTGAAAAGGAATTTTCTTGTCCACATAGGTACATATAAACTTTCGAAAAACAACCCTCCTTCAGAGGCAGTCGGGTAAAAACATCTGTGAAGCGAATTTGATGTGATAGACTCTAAGGATTAAAGTTTATACTTATTTCACTCAGTGGTTTAACTTTTTACAAGAAATATGACAAAAGTACTACCTATAGGTAGGTACTCTACTTATCTTCTGCAAACAGTTTTATTTTATTGTAACTACCTACCTAGGTACACACAGCAAAGGAATAAGCTACACAGCGCTACTCCAAACGAATTGAAATATTATAATCTCCAATAAAAATAAATCAGAATCACGTGGAGGGAGTCATTTTGTACTAGAATCAATTTTAAGAATTTAAATAGAAATAAAAATATTTTCAGTCGTTTCGACTATCCCTGTTTGGCTTACCTATTCATAATGTGACTGTACGACAAAATGATTGAACAATTTCATTCATCACTAAATGGGTGGAATTTAAGGCTAGGTACAGCCGCTTGCGTAAATGTAGAAAAATTCGGATTTTCTAAGACTCTACATACCTGATAATAAAAAAAAAGCGTATCCCTTTCAAGGACAGAATCCAAATAGGTTACCTATTATTTATAGGCCAAAGTGCACAAAAGATTATACAACCTGTTACATAACTAACCAAAAAAAAGAATATTTTTCTTTATCATCAGTCGATAAAATAATCACATCACTAGTCTAGGTCAGGTGCTACACTACCTGGCGAACAAAGTCCGCTTCGGCATACATTGCTGGTTGACTTAGTTTCTTTTATTGATGACATTCATGTAACAGCCAGCAATGTAAACCGAACTGCGCTTCGCCGCGTCGGTAACTTCATTTGAACTTTGAGCTGTCAAAATTAGAGCTGCGATTCCACGATTAAAAATAAGTGTAATTAAATAAAAAAATATTTTTTTCGTAGTTTTCAAAAACGATACTACGGCTTTAATTTTTATGTTAATTAACTCTTTGCAACGGACCTTTCCACACCCTTTGAGCTTTATTGGTTGTTTTGTAACACGTTGTATAAGGTAAGTACAAATCGCACATGACATCCTAAACTGACCTAACTCAAAAAAGCAAGTTTGTGGGAAAATGGATTTTTAACTTCTAATACGTCTTAAAAATAAACTATATGCCTTGGAGTTATGATTGATATATCAAAAAAAAGTTTGGAGTATCTTTATTTTGTTTATTGAAAAATATATTAATATTAAACATAATGATTATAATTTATTAGATTTTTCAAAAAGCACTTTGACTTATGCCGTTACTGCCCGATATTTTTGAAATCTTTTTAGTTTTATGCCTTTATAGACTGTACTCTTTATTCAAAACTAGCGCGTTAATTCAAAATATGTCAGTTTAGCTGGTTCACAACAATATAATAAGGGAGTGTTAATGCAAAATAAAATAAAGATTTTATCTTTTTACTAGGTGAATCTTATTAAAACACTACATTTTGATTGAAAAAATAGTATAAATTATTTATATAGCTTTTAGGTAAAGTATGTTCAAATATCGAGTTCATAATTACATCACTTCAGCACACAGCTGGACATAGGCCTCCCACAGAGCACGCCACAAGGCACGATCTCCCGATTTCACCATCCAGTCTCTACCAGCCGCTCTTTAAGTCATAGGTCCATCTGGCAGGAGGGCGTCCAGTGCTACGATTTCTAAGTCGTTGCCTCCTCTCGAGAACTCGGTTCTACGATACTATGTGTAGAAAATTGGTTCTACAACAAGTGTGACCAACCCACTGCCACTTCAGTTTGCTACATTTCCAGACAAGTCTTTTGGCTGATAATCTCTTTCGGACGTTATCCATTAGCGAGATCCTGTCGTGTGGTGCCGGCAGAGTAGAATAGCACCACCCCCTCTCTTCCCGTGGGGCTCGTAAGAGGCGACCGAGGGATAAACCCGACCCTAACAGCCAGGCCAGGGCCAACCGTATGGTGGCAGTTAATCCACCACAAAAGCATTCCCAAGGAGGGTTGACGTCTGGTAGGCGGCCGGTCGTAAAATTCAGCCAAATCCTTTTGCAACACGATTTTGTGTTCAACGAAACGTGTTGCGCCGACCCCAAATAATTGGGATAAAGGCAGGAAAATGATGATGATCCATTAGCGAGTTCCCTATAGTACCGTTATTCGAATAGGCCATATTTGAAAGCTGTCAAAATCATGTTAATGCTATGACATAAGGTCTATTTTTCTTTGTTGACATGTTTCCTAGTATGGGTTTGACAGCTGTCAAATATGGTCTATTCGAATGACGGCACTATAGTGTCGTGTAGCCTTTGGGCCAGTTTAACTGTCATGCTATGTCATGGTAATTTCAGCCTCGAAGTTAGCTCTTCGTAACTGCAATGTTTGCCAAAGGTATACTTCTGGACTACTTTCAGGTCTACACTTTCAGCGGAGACTACTCGTAACTCAGAGATTACGTGCTGATTGAACATAATCATGGTCTTTTCCAAGTTCTTGCCGAATCTAACACGCCTCGAGGCCGTATTTAGACTAGACAGTTTATTTTTGCATATCCTGCAGTGATTCGGCCATTATAACTACGCCGTCAACAAAACGGAGATGTGTGAGATATTCACCATTAATGAGAATGCCTAGTCTGTCCCACTGTAAGGTCTTGAATACATCCTCCAGCGCATTGTGAATTGTTTTGGGGATATAATGTCACCCTGTCTTACACCTCGGAGTATCTCTATGGGTCTGGATGTGGTTTTGTACTTGAACTGACATTATTGCCAATTCATAGGCTTCTCAGCACCTCTATCATGATGTCGCCAGTCGACTTGACACCGCTTCAAGGACTCTAGAACAGCCAAGGTTTCAATAGAGTCGAAAACTTTCTTGTAGTTCACAAAAACTTTAGTACACAGCGGTTGGTTATACTCTTCTGACTTCTGTATAACTTGCCGCACAGTATGAGTGTGGTCTACAGCGCTAAAGTCTTCCGAAACCCAGCTGTTGTGGCTGGAAGGCGCCAAATCTTGATGCCAGACAAATAGTTACGACTCCCGAGAAGAGCTTATAGACGTGACTCAGTAGTGTGATTGGCCTATAATTTTCGAGGAGCGTTTTGTCTCCTTTCTTGAAAAATAAAGCCACAACACTGCAACTTGAGCTTGGATGTTTACTAGCACATTCGTTGGGATCCATTTTGATCTACAAGTACAAAAATTACTTACCTCAACTTAAAAAAAATATAAATTATCAACACCCAATACTGACATAACTCAAAAACTACACACATTTTTTTATAAACCAAAAAGTTTAAAGAGGCCTAACACAAAAATTTCGATCGCTATACAGGCATAAGTCAAATAATACGAAGTAAATTTGACCAAATGCATTTATTAAAAAAGGCAACAGTGCACTAACTCAAAATAATACACGGTTTTAGCAAAAAAATTGTCAGGATAAATAGGCATAACTCAAAAACTGTCACTATAGACTTTCATATCTTGGCGGAAATCGTAAAAACGGGAGTATTTTTTTGAATAATAGCGCGCGCAGCGTGCTTCGGTCCCTTTGCCAGCGCACTAACTCAGAAACATCTTTGTTGACTTGCAGGGGCGGTGAAGGGTGGCGCGGGCAATATGGACATTTATTTGAATAACTTTTGAACTAAATTATTTAGCGCTGCGATTGTTTTACCCATTTGTAGAGAAAAAAATATATTATTTTAATACATTATTAACTAGATTTGCCATTTTTTTGAGTTAGGTCAGTTTAGGATGTCATGTGCGAAATCTCTTGAGGGTGTAATCTACTCACAAAACTGGACAACTTTTGTTAGAAACTTTTCTTCGAAATATGAAAAATAATGATAAAAAAAAATATTTCGAAGAAAAGTTTCAAACAAAAGTTGTTCAGTTTTGTTAGTAGATCACACCCTCAAGAGATTTGTACTTAATTAAATGTAACCCTATATTGTTTATAGAAATAAGAATGCATGTGCATCTATTATCATAATATTCATAATATTCTTGACAAGCGCTCCATCTACCCTGCAAGACACTACAACCGTGACTCAATATGAACATTGCAATGTAAACTAAGATTGTAATCTTGTAAGTAATTGTTATACCGTGTATTTAACGGGTCGTTATTTGGTCATACGTTTCCTGTTTGACATCGTCTCAGAACGTCTTTGTTGCATAACGCCGTCGATTCTAGTGAACGTATTTTTACCCGACTGCCTCAGAAGGAGGGTTAGGTTTTTCGAGAGTATGTATGTAGGTATGTATGTAGGTACGTGGACAAGAAAATTCTTTATCACGGGCTACAGCCCAAGCGGATAGTTGAATTTTGACATATGAGGTGTCGTTAGATTCGTCTCAGCAGCGCGGGTGATACTGGCTATATTAAAAAAATATACATTCAAGATGGCGGAATACTACTTTAAAATTATCGCAGTCGGGTTTTTTGTTTTGTAACACATTTACTTGTTTAGCTTCTTCTTCTGTAGTCTTGTGCTGCGAGTTTCGTTCGAGAATCCAGAGGTACCTGAAAAATCGAGAAAGTACCTAATTATTATTGATTTACCTATATTGATTTTATAGAAGTTAGGTAATCGACTTTTGAAGTGATTTAGCGAGGAATTCCTTTTTCAAAATTGTTGAAAGGGTTCCTGTTACTTTTTTTATTGCTAGCTGGTGGACATTTTCATTTAAATTAGTAACAACAATAACAAAATATTCCTTAAAAATTCAATTTGTGACCAAACTTATTTATTATTACAAAAGTATTTAGTATATGTTGTGACTCCTATGTACAAGTGTTAGTGAGCATAAGTGATCATTATTACGCTTAGAAACGCGCAGTGAAAATATTATCACTACACACGGCAAAAATTGTGAATATAAAGTGTAACACTACAAATACCTCAAGAATCAAGCTTTACATATCTGTGGCTACAATAAAATGAAACATTATTAGAAGCTTATTCATGGGAAACATCAAAAAACCGCAAGTATAGATATTCATTCCGTTGTCAATTTGAATGCCAATGTAAACAAAACCCATCTGATTTGAAACGTCCAATCAGCTGTGCACCGATTCTACTGAGGCGCCATCTATTATTGAAGAGCGGAACTTTTTGTTGTTGCGCCACCTAGCGGTCATTGTCAGAACTACGAAGCAAGGTCTGTTACCACGATTGACATCAGTCTATGTTGGTTCCGCTGACGTCTAATAGAGGGCGTAAAAATAAATTTGCGCACTGGCACTTTATTTAAATACTACTTCACATTGGGCCAACTTGAAAATATTATATTAAAATGGCATCAATTGTTATCTGTGTCAAATGTAATCAACAGTTGAAAAAATCGGATACATACCTTATCTGTTGCAAATGTGAAAAGCCGTTTGATCTGAAATGCGCCGAAGTCTCAGAAAGACGCTACGAGCTTATGCGGAGCGATAAGGACAGAGACCGACGTCTCACCTGGAGCTGTTCTCTTTGCTGCAGAAAGCAAACTAATAAGCCAAATCATCCTCGCAGTACTCCAAAACAGACGGAGCCAGAAAATCCATCAACATCAGAACGAACTAGCCTGCTTGTACCTCAGCTACCCCTGCATAACTCGACTCAAGTGAGTGACAACAATGATCTAAATTCAACTCTTTGTGTTGCCCGTGCTGCTCTCCAGCAAGCAGCTAGTACATCTACCTCTCAAAATAAGACCGGAGACTTTGTCACCGTAAGGCAGAAGATCCAGGCAAACATAGAAGTCTATAACTCTTTCGAATCGCTGGATATTGAAGGAGATTTAGATGTCTCATCGGTCACAACATCGTCAACACCCCCTGGCTCAGCTAATAAATTGGGGCGGAGTGTAGATTATTCAACAAATAACATTGGGACTGTACTTGAACTAAAAGAGACGACAGATTTGCTTAAGGCGGAACTCTTATCAACACAGCAAGAATTGGAAAGTACAATCTTAGAAAATAACGCTCTAACTAGGCAAGTAATTAAACTTACACGAGAGGTCGAAATACTCAAAACTGTATGCAGAGAGCCACCTAAATGTAGGAACCAAGTCAACTCCAGCTCCACTAGAAAACCCAGATTATCAACACCACCACTTTTTGGTACGCGATTCGATGTCTCTTCTCCGAATACTTCACTAAAGTGCATCGCAACGCTGGAAACTGACAGAGAAAACCTACAAGAAAAAATTAACATACTAGAACACGAACTCATGCTAGCAATGAAACAAATCATGAGCTTAGAAGACAAGCTGGGCAAATTTTGTAACACGGAAAAAGAAAATATGAATAATGACTCTACAATGCATAATAAGAGAAAATCTACTCAAGAGTGTAAACTCACAAGGAAGATTATGATTTTCGGTTCACAGCAGTGTGCAGGTATGGCGTCTGCATTGGAAGACTCAAGAACTAACCCAAAATATGAAAATTACAAGACGTTCGCTGAAATTAAGCCCGGGGCACAAAGCGCAGAAATACTCAAAAACTGCAAAAATTTGGAACTCTCCCCGAACGACAAATTAGTTATATCTATAGGAGAAAACGATCGAAACCCATCCAATTTATACCCGCAGCTGAAAACATTAACAGAATCATACAAAACGTACCTATAATTCTCTTAAATGTCTTACAAAATAAGTATCTAAACGAGAAAAAGCTAAATAACTCTATTCAGTACTTTTGCAACCAAAACAAAACTGCCACTTTGTTAATTGTAAAATAATAATTTGGTGGATATGTGTAAATCACTTAATTACGTTATTGACTTTATAGACTATGAACGAAAATATTTAAATATATCTGAATTAAAGAAATTGATCCATCGCAAAAATACAAGCCCCAAGGCAACCACATGTGAATATAAAAAGGGAACAATACCTTATTATTTCTGTAAACCTAAACCTAGAAATGATAATGACGAAAAAGTTGATAATTCAACTAAATCTTCAACGGGCCCTAGAAAATCTAATAATGAATGCAAAAAAGGTACTATTCCCTTTTATTTTAAACCCATCACAAAAAATCAGTTTTTTCTTGGTTCAAAGTAAAATAAATGATAGCGAAATTCAAAAAACAATAAATGAAAATGTTAAAAATGAGAGCAGGTTTTGTGTTTTTCACCAGAATATAAACGGATTAATCTCTAAGAAAGACCAGCTAGTATTAGCAATATCAGAATTAGAAAGCAATAATCAAACTCCGATAGATGCAGTGTGCCTGAAAGAGCACTTTGTACCACAAGGTGAAGAAAATAACTTGTCACTCGATGGTTACATACTGGCTGATTCTTACACAAGAGAAAAGAGAAGCAAAAAGAGATCCTCGAATAACCGTGGTGGGTCATGTATTTTCTTAAAAAACCACCTAGATTTTGTTCGATTAGATCTAAAATCCTATGCAGCGAGGAACGTATTTGAGTGCTGCGGTATCCATTTGTCCAACGAGAATATAATATTGATTTGTATTTATCGTATTCCTGAATTAAATAATGTCTCCCAATTTTTTGATAAACTGGAATCATTATTGCTCAAGCTTGTAAGCAAACATAAGTCCAAAGTCATAATCTGTGGTGATTTTAACCTAGATATATTGACAGAAAAACCACATTTAAAAAACATAATAATAGACTACAAGCGTATTGTTTCTAGTTATAATTTTCACTTTCATATTAACGACTATACACGAGTAACACAAAAAACCAGTACGTGTATCGACAACTTTATATGCAATTTCAAAAATTCTATAAATTCTCAAATTTATAACTTGACAATGTCTGATCATACAGCACAATCCCTAACTGTGAAAGTGAAAACAAGAAATGTTCCCAAGTATTGGTACATACTGAAGAAAGATTATTCAACCAGTAATGTAAATAAGTTTCTAAATTGTATTAAGGTAATATCTTTTTCTACAGTATACTCTCACACAAATGTTGATAGAGCTTACGAGGAATTTATTGACTTGTACAGATTATTTTACGATTTATGTTTTCCTACCATTAAAATTAAAATCTCACGCTCTTGCAAACACAGATGGATATCTAAAGGCTTAAGAGTATCCAGTAAAATTAAAAGAAATCTTTATGTTCAATATAAAATTAAGGGTAACAAATGTAAACAAAGTACATATGAAAACTATACAACTATATTAAAACGGTGTACACGAACTTCTATCAGACTCTCAAATCAAAAAACGATCTCTAACTCTGAAAATAAATGCAAAGGAGCATGGAAAATAATAAAGAATTGCTCAGGCGAATCAAACAACCCTCCACATGCCATAACCACTATATTGTTAAATGGTGTCGAACTGAATGATTCTTTGAAAATTGCCTCCACTTTCAATGATCACTTCATCGATACTCTACCAAAATCAAACCATACAGAATGTAGAGAGGCAGTTAAATACATACATACATGTCACCAGACTTTTTATGCAACTCCAGTCACCGAGATAGAGTTGCTGGCGATCATATCCCAGCTTAAAAATACAAATGCAGTGGGATATGATGGACTGAGCAGTAAAATTATAAAACTATCACGGTTTTATATTGTCCGCCCACTAAAACACATAATAAACTTATCGCTTGAACAAGGCATATTTCCAACGCCATTGAAAACCTCGATTATTAAGCCAATTTATAAGAATAAAGGCCAAAAATCAGACATGACTAATTATAGGCCGATTACTCTGATTCCTATTTTTGCCAAGATAGTAGAGCGAGCCATGTACAACCGACTTATTAACTTCTCGGAAAAGTATAATTTAATTACTGAAGAGCAAAACGGATTTCGAAAAGGCCGGTCTACTAACACTGCAATCTATCAATTGATGGAAACTGTCCACAATTGTATAGATAAACGCATTCATGTTTCAGCAGTACTAACCGACATGTCCAAAGCTTTCGATTGTGTAGAGCACAACGTTCTTCTGGGTAAACTGGAAAAGTACGGTGTTAGAGGGAATATTTTGGACTGGGGTGGTTCGTTACGTCATACAAACGAAAAACTGCACTTCAGTCGGGTTACACATGAGCTGTAGAGTTTCTTTTTAAAGAAACTTTATTCTGAATGATGAAGGCACACGTAAATTTGTCGCAAAACTACTTACAGTTAAAAGATAATCAGTATTTTCTGCACAATAAAATTAAACGTATTTATTGCAGCAGTAGCTCCATCTATTTTCGTAAAGTGGCGACTCGCTTTTTACGGGGAAATCTGATGATTTAAAAATTCTTTTTAGTGTTTTGCGACAATCTTATATACCCACGGGACTCCCCATCAAGTTTTTTAAACCCACTCTTGTCTCCTTTACATACATAACTCCATTGAATTTTTGTATGGAAAACGGAACGCCTTAAGGATAGGGTACAATGTGTGGAAATTAATGGCCTTTGTAAAAAAACTAATACTTTTCTATCTAATAAATCGACATATAGAGTCAATGGTAGAGGTGTTCCGCAAGGTACTATTCTTGGGCCTCTACTATTTCTATTTTATATTAATGACCTCCCCAAAGCTGTCCAAACAAATATGGTATTGTTTGCTGATGACAGTACTGCCATTGTAGAGTCCTGCTCCTCAAAAACGTGCGAAGATAAAATTAAGAGTTGTTTGGAAGATATCATGAAATGGATGAAGGTTAATGGACTAAGCATGAATCTAGCTAAAACAAGCATTATGCAGTTTCACTCATTCTGTAGAAAACCACTGAACTTTACTGTGGAGTGCAATGGATGTGTAGTAGATCAGGTTTCGTCAACGAAGTTCCTTGGAATGACGCTAGATAGTAACTGTAGCTGGAAACTACACGTTGAAAGTGTTTGCAATAGACTAGCAAGATTTGTATATCCTCTAAGGCGCATTGCCTACAGTACTTCGATAGAGGCAGCGCTTATGGCTTACTTTGGCTATGTCCAATCAGTTTTGGTTTATGGCTTAATTTTTTGGGGCAACTCTACGGATGCTCCTCAGGCTTTTATTGCACAAAAACGTTGCGTAAGAGCCCTAGAAGGTCTAGCCCAAATCGACTCTTGCAAACCACTGTTTAGAAAATATAAAATATTACCACTCCCTTGTCTCTACGTTAAGGAATCAGCCATGTTTGTTAAAAAAAATATAGCTCTTTACGAATCAAAACGCAAGATTAATAGAAACCTTAGAGGCAATAATAAACTATTACACTCTGGTAAGCATCTATCCGAGTTTTATCATAAAAGTGTTTTTTATATGGCAGTTAAAATCTATAACTGTATTCCAGACGAGTTTAAAGAGCTTAACGTTAATGAATTCAAGTCTAAACTAAATTCATGGTTGCAGACAAGAATGTTTTATAGTGTTAAGGTGGATCGTTTTCCATACAAAATTTAAATGGAGTTACGTCTTTAAATGAGACAAAATTATGATTAAAAAACTTGATGGGAAGTCCCGTGCTTTTATAACATTTTCGCAAAATAAAACAAATAATTTTTTAACCATCAGATTTCTCTGTAAAAACCGTGTCGCCACTTAATGAACATAGATGGAGCTACTGCTGCAATAAACATGTTTAATTTTTTTGTGGAGAAAATACTTGATATTTTTTTACGTTAAGCAGTTTTGCGACATTTTTACGTGTGCCTTCCTCATCTCACATGAAGATTTTTTGATAAAATTGTTGTTTAGCTCATGTGTAACTCGGTTGAAGTTCAGATTTTAGTTTGTATGACGTAACGATCCCCCTTAAGGACTTTCTTTTAAATCATGGTAAATTGTAATAGTATTATATAATGTAATTGAATAATCGCACTATTATTATTAACTTATTTTTTTATCAAATACTTTTATTTCATATAAATTATTAATATAAATTGTTGACATTTTACTGATTTTATGTTTATTGAATTTTTATTTTTAATTTATTATTTATTGACATTGTTTTAAAATGCGACATAATTGACTGATCTAGGCCTAAGAAATGCAATATTATAGATACCTGCACGCTCTCAAACTATAATTCTAGGTTTTATTTAGCGGGTTTATTTTAATGCTATATTTTGATAATGTTTTGTTATTAATTAGTTTTTTAATTCCTATTTAAATTCAAATGTATATTGCCCTTTGATATTGTATACCTAAATAGGTAGCTATAATGAAACTTATTATAAAAATATGTAAGATCTTGTAAAACTTATACATACATACATACATACATACATACATCACGCCTTTATCCCTTGCGGGGTAGGCAGAGCGTCAACGACTGTAAAAGTACGGTCGTTGTCGCCACGTCTGACACATATTTGAGGGCCGTTTTAGCTATTGTCGTGTATCGCTATAGTGACAGGTTGTCAGCCTGTCGCCTAAAATTGCAATACACATGATACCCTCGAGTCCTTTAGTCGCTTCTTACGACACCCACAGGAAAGAAATGGGGTGATGCTATTCTAAGCCGGCATCACACGGCCAACTTATAGCAGAACAATAAATTATTTGATATTTGATATTTGATATATTTGAACATCAAACAATAAAAGTGCTTAATTTTGATTGCTTTTATCCAAACGTATTTTTGCTGGCGGATGTTTTTTTTAGGCTAATGCGGGAAATGGCGGGAATCACACGTAACATTCGTTGCTGCGCTATTTCATCGCTTCGTAACGCTACGGTCTATGTCAAACCGCACAACGCTGTGTCGGTCGACGGATGCGTCGTCTGTCAAACCGTTAGACATAAACTATACGGGGTGTTAAGGACGGTGTAACGAAAACTTTGCAGGCATGATCAGACCATCAAACTGAACAACTTTTACTATGGAGCCAATGGTGGGAAACGAAAATAAAATTCCGACCTCCCATACAAAATTCACGATCAGCTGACAGACTTTGTATGGGAGTTCGGATTTTTTTTTTCGTTTCCCACCATTGGCTCAGTTTCATGGTCTGAGCACGCCTGCGAAGTTTTCGTTACACCGAACCTAACACACTGTATTTGTATGAGATTAAGGTCTAAGTTCGCATTGTCCTCGCATGCGTTACGTAGCGCAAAAATGAACGTCTCTCTCTCTCTTCGTGTGGGACAGCGAGTCGTTCAACGACCCGATGAACCCTGGTGTCAGAGTTTTTCAACCGCCTACTGCAAGTAGCAGGCCTCTGACATGGTTGTGTAACGACCGCCATCAAAGACAGCAACCGGGACCGACGGCTTAACGTGCCCATCCGAAGCACGGAACCATCTTACTTGCGGACAATCAGGTGGTTCAGCCTGCAATGTCCTAACCAGACTGGGAACAAATTCACAAAGTGATAAATATCAACTTTGTGAGTGACCCCACCGGGAATTGAACCCGGAACCTTTGCGTGGCAGGCAGACATACTAACCACTGCGCCACATCGGCTGTCGATGTGAAAATGAACGTTACGTGTGTTTATCGCCTCATTTTAACAAAAGGAATGCATCCGCTGGAATCGAACCCAATAATGTCTAGTCTATGTAGGTAAATGTGAATTTGAGATGAAGATAACTGTTTACCATGATCTAGTCATTTAGCGATTGATGACTTGTGCCTTTGTGGTGTAGTTGGTAGCTTTCATTGGTTTGGCAGCCGATGTGGCGCAGTGGTTAGTATGCCTGCCTGCCACGCAAAGGTTCCGGGTTCAATTCCCGGTGGGGTCACTCACAAAGTTGATATTTATCACTTTGTGAATTTGTTCCCAGTCTGGTTAGGACATTGCAGACTGAACCTTCTGATTGTCCGCAAGTAAGATGGTTCCGAGCTTCGGATGAGCACGTTAAGCCGTCGGTCCCGGTTGCTGTCTACCTATGATGGCGGTCGTTACACAACCATGTCAGAGGCCTGTTACTTGCAGTAGGCGGTTGAAAAACTCTGACACCAGGGTTCATCGGGTCGTTGAACTACTCGGTGTCCCACACAAAAAAAATGGTTTGGGTTCGGTTCTCGGCAGGGCAGATTCTGTTTTCATTGGCTTAAGGCAGTTCAAAATAATAATGCGGGAATACGTTTTTATAAAAAAAGCGCCGCTCGGGAATCGTCTTTAACCATTAAATGCCACAGATGCAATGACTATCACAATTAAAATACGGTAGCATTTTAAAAATTAAACATAACCAAAAATAAATGTCAAAATTGATTATTATAGTCAGTAATCCATCTTTCATCTATCGTATGTAGAAATAGCGTGAACAATTTCAAATTATTGTTATTATTCTGACCTCTGCTTAGGAGTTTCTTACACACGCCGCACAACTTTGCGGTATCTTGCCGCTCCGGTGTTACTGACGAAAGGAGTTGAATGAAACAGCATGTAGAAGCATACACGACGCCGCACTGCAGTGCTTGGATACTTTCAGATGCTGCGAATAGCATCACCCCATAATTACCCGAGAGTATCGTAAAAAGCAAGTAAGGGGTGAATCCAGCGAATCGGCAGCAGCGTTTCCTGTATAATAGGCTAAACATCTCTTGCACAGCGCTCACCAATCAACCTTCCAAGCGTGGTGATGGTGAGTGTGGCATATACCCCGAATAGAGGGAGACCAATGTCCAGCAGTGGACTGTTGTGGTTGTTGATGCATGATATATAGATACATATATCATGTATATATATATATATATAGAGATACCTTCACGGTAAATGTTGATCAGGCGCGACTTCACGCGAGTTATTTGTTGATCCGAAAACACATGTTGATCCAACGTCTTAAGTTGATCCAATGTGCATGTCTGGTAACTAATGTGGCTCCGATCGGATCAACATCTGCACTCAGGGGACTAAAAGGGGACAAAAATAAAGTCTATGGAAATGTTGATCCGATATATGAATCCACCCTGCAGTAGTTTTGGAAAATGTTGATCCGATTTGAATGAGCCAATCAGAGCACAGTAGTGATTGGATTGGCTGAAATCAGCCGCGACGTTGCCATTTCGTACATTTGGCCGCACAAACTTAGAATTTATCTTCCGGCACTTGACTAACATGTTTGCGGGTGCTGACGCATCAGATTTTCCGCATCTTTGGGATCTGGTGCCTTACCACGCGCGACCACCGGTTTGTAGGAGCTTGACGAGGGTACCACCTGATTTGACTCTTAATGGACTTTACTTCCGCCGCTGGTTAATGGCTTTGTACGCACACTTCGTACTTATGGCCACTACCGGATTTGTAGTACCTGATATGATAATCGGCGGTCGATTGGGCCCAAATTCTTTTTGGTCAAGCTCGTCGGCCTTCCCCGCCTGGCTGGAAGTCGCTCACTGAACCTCCCTAAACGGGGTCCCACCTGATGGCCTGACTTGCCGACGGACCTCGAAGAAGACAAGAGCGAAAAGGAGTACCTTCCAACTCGGGCGAAAGCGCTCGTATTAGTTGGGAATCTGTATACAGGATGTAAAGATAATGTCGCGAGGCACCCGCGAGGTGCGAAAGGCGACAGCAAAGGACAATTGCGAAGGGCGCCGACGAACAGCAAGAGCAAAAAGCGAACGGCGACGACGAAGAGCCAGGGTAAAGGACAACGTCAAAGGCCCACGGTTAAGAGCGACGACGAAGGGCGACGTCGAAGGGCGATGGCTAAAGGCGAAGAGTGACGGCCAAGAGCGACAAAAAAGGGCGATGGTCAAAGGCGACAGCCTCCAAATTCTTGGGGTAGAATAAGATAAGATACGGTGGCATTTTCTGGGGTTGTCAGAAGTCCGAAGAGAGGGAGAGGACGCGATAACCCTAGAATTAGTTCACCTTTTTTACTTCCGGTAAGGGAGCACACAGTCCCACGGTGTCGTAGGTTTCCTCGTCAATAAAGCTCTCTGTGACAACGTGAAGGAGATCTGCAGCGTTCGAGTAGGGTAGCGTACCTCGTACTGAAGTTGACCGAGAGGTACTCTCTCAACAAACATTATGCGCCAACTTCGAGCAGCTCAGACGAAGAGGTGGAGGCCCTATACGACGACGTGTCGAAGGCCATACACCAAACCACAAAGATCCACTTCACTGTTGCCATGGGGGACTTTAACGCTAAAATGGTCCACATGGCTACGGGAGCAGAAAACAGACGGGCCAATTCCTATTCAACTTCCTTAGCAGACAAAGGCCTGGTGCACTCCACAGCGTAGGTATAGAGTTGCAAGTACATGCGGCGGCCCCCGACGCCCACTCCCAATTCCGAAGGATCACTGCTGGAGTCCCTCAGGGTAGCTGCCTGGTTCCAGTTTGCTACGCCAGGTACACGGATGACATCCCGGTTGAGAGCGGCACTAAGCTGGCGCTCTATGCCGATGACGCTGCATTTTTCTTCGTGTCCCTCAACACGAGGCACGCGGTCAGGAAAATACACATAGCCTTAGACGCCCTCCCAGCCTGGCTGGCGGAATGGAGACTGACGGTCAACGTGGGTAAGACTCAAGCGATCATCGTAGGGCGTGGTCGAAGAGATCTCCCGAAATTGAAGCTCCATGGAAAGGAGATCGGGTGGTCCACAAAGGCTAAATACCTGGGTGTGACCATAGACCGTAACTGTCCAGGGCCAAGCACGTGAAGAATGTGATCGGGCAAACAGGGGCTGCCACTGCTTTGCTACGTCCCATTCTTCACTCGAGGCTCCCGTTGCGCATGAGGCTCGGCGTGTACAGGAGCCGCCTGACGTATGCCGCTCCGGCATGGTACGCGTTGGTCTCTGAGACCAACCGCCAAAGACTGCGGGCCCAGCAGTCCAGGGCGTTGCGTATCATTGCCGATGCGCCGAGGTTCGTCCGCAACAAAGTCATTCGGAGGGATCTAAAAGTCGAGAACTCGAGACCTTGGATGAGATCGTCTCCATGCTCTCGACCAGGATTTTCGCGCGCGCAGACAGGTCAGACTTCGGACACATTTGAGGCCTGGCCCCGTACCACGCGCGCCCTCCTGATTGGACACCGTGTCCTCGCGAGCTCGCTGTGGTGAAGGAGCTCATATAACCCAAATTAGCCAAACCGATTTAGCGTACTTCGCAAAATTTGACACTGACATTGCTGGCATATTAAAGACGGACATATACTACTTTTTGTCAGCACTTGAGGATCTGGAGTACCTGATAGATGGCACCAGGA
This sequence comes from Phthorimaea operculella, assembly GCA_024500475.1. Taxonomy (NCBI): domain Eukaryota; kingdom Metazoa; phylum Arthropoda; class Insecta; order Lepidoptera; family Gelechiidae; genus Phthorimaea; species Phthorimaea operculella. The sequence goes on from JANFCV010000217.1 coordinate 619,474, forward strand.
GCACAGGTAAACTATAAGAGATACGAAAATGGCTTCATAGCAACAGTTTTTCAGCATGACGGGCCGCTTCTGCTCACATGCATGACTATCGAGGATCTGGAGTACCTGATGCAGACCACCAGCATCCCATCTGAACTATAAGAGACACGGTAATGGCTTTAAACTAAAATTTGTTCAGAATTACAAGTCGCTTTTGTTGGCACATGGTCATCGAGGGTCTGAAGTGTCTGATGAAGGGCACCAGAAGCACAGCTAAACTATATAAGATTAGAAAATGGCTTCATAGCAAAAGTTGTTAAACATGACGGGCCGCTTCTGCTGGCACATGATCATCTAGGATCTGGAGTACCAGATGTAGACCACCAGCATTCCATCTTAACTATAAGAGATACGGTATTGGCAACAAAGTAAAAAAAGTCAGCATGACAGACCGCTTTGCTGGCACATGGTCTTGATGAGTAACTTCTGCTGGAAAGGAGTACCAAATCGACTTTTCACTACGGGCAAAGATCTGATTTCTACGGGAACACAGGTAAGTAGCAGCGGGTGAAATCGCTGGGTGGGCCGCTATATACAGGGTGTAAGAGACGGTGTACCAAAAACTTTGCAGTTTACCCGGTTTATACAATTTGGTAAGCAGGTTTATACATAGCAGACTGAATCACTTGATTGTCCAAAAAGAAAGATGATCCCATGCTTCGGATCGGAGGGCACGTTAAGCCGTTGGGCCTGGTCGGCTTAGAGAGGTCGTTAATGTAAAACCACGACAGCGACCGTATGACAGTTTCGAAAATCTGACACCAGTCAGGTCTTGTGGGATCAATCGACTTTGCAGTCCACCCCTAGATTATTAGGCAGCCAATCCCAACGCTAGGGAGATGATTTACGTAAATGTTTGCTTTCGTTGAAAATGGAACCCGTTACCTATGGTCTACATCAGGTACTCCAAACCTTCGGTGTCTATTAACCAATTAAAGCGGCACATTAAGCTGGACAGCGTTCACCTTGGAGTCATATCGGTATATTCTTTAGTTTAGCAGGGCTCCTGTAGGTGCACCTGGTGGTCTACATCAGATACTCTAAACATTCAATGTCTATAAGCCAGTAGAAGCGTCTCATCAAGCTGAACAACTTTTACCTTGAAGTCATAACTGTATCTCCTATAGTTTAGCAGGGCTCCTGTTGGTGCACCTGGTTGCCCACATCAAGTACTTCGAACCTTCGATGTCTATTCACCAGCAGAGACGTCTCATCAAGCTAAACAGCTTTTACCTTGAAGTCATATCGGTATATCCTATAATTTAGCAGTGCTCCTGTTGGTGTACCTGGTGGTCTACATTAAGTTCTCTAAACCTTCGATGCTATGGCTAGCAGAAGCGTCTAATGAAGCTGAACAAAGGTTCAAATCCTGCCTGCGGTGGAAAATTTTGCAAGTTTTCCGAAAATTGATTACCTAACACGAGCAGTGTTTTAAAATTTGGTATTCAATTTATCGCAGGTTTTCATCGCTGCTGAATAACTTTTACCTTGTAGTCATAACTTTATCCCCTATAGCTTAACAGGGCTCCTGTTGGTGCACCTGGTTGCCTACATCAGGTACTTCCAACCTTCGGTACTATTGGCTAGCAGTTGCGTCCCATCAAGCAGAATAACTTTTGCTTCGGAGTAATTTTAATTATATCTTTCAAAGCTTAGCTGAGCTTGTGGCGGTACAACTGCTGGTCTACATCAGGCTTTTCACACATTCGATGTCTATAAACCAGTAAAAGCGTCACATCAAGCTAAACAACTATTGTTTTGAAGTCAAATTTGTATCTTCTATAGTTTGGCTGAGCTCCTGTTGATGCACCTGGTGGTCTGAATCAAGTATTAGACAGCAGAATCGTCCCATCAAGCTGAATAACTTTTGCTTTGCAGTCATATCTATATCTACTTTAATTTAGCTGGGCTCATGTTGGGGCACCTGATGGTCTACATCAGGTACTCAAAACCTTCGTTGTCTATTTAGCCTATGTCTATGTTGTCTATGTCGCCAGCAGAAGCTACCAATTAAGCTGAAAAACTTCTGTCTTGGAAAGTTATCAGTATCTGATTAAGTTTAGCTGGGGTCCTGTTATTGCACCTGGTTGTCTACAATAGGTATTCCAAACCTTCGGTGTCTATTGGCCAGCTGAAGCGTCTCATCAAGCTGAACAACTTTTACTTTGGAGTCATACCGGTATCTCCAATAGTTAAGCAGGGCTCCTGTTGGTGTACCTGAAGGTCTACGTCAGTTACTCTAAACCTTCGATGCTATAGGCTAGCAGAAGCGTCCCATCATGCTGAACAACTTTTACTTTGGAATCATACCAGTATCTCCAAATAGTTAAGCAGGGCTCCTGTTGGTGTACCTGAAGGTCTACGTCAGGTACTCTAAACCTACGATGCTATAGGCTAGCAGAAGCGCCCCATCAAGCTGAACAACTTTTGCTTTGGAGTCATATCTGTATCTTTTATAGTTAGCAGGGCTCCTGTGGGTGCACCTGGTGGTCTACATCAGGTACTTCATACCTTCGATATATCTATTCGCCAGCAGAAGCGTCTCATCAAGCTGAACAACTTTTGCTTGAGTCATAAATCTGTATCTCATATATTTTAGCAGGGCTCCTGTTGTTGCACCTGGTGGTCTACGTCAGGTACTCTAAGCCTTCGACTCTATTAGCTAGCAGAAGCGTCCTATCAAGATGAACAACTTTTGCATTGGAGTCATGTCGATATCTCCTATCGTTTAGCAGGGCTCTTGTTGGTGCACCTGGTGGTCTACATTAGGTACCTACTTCAAACCTTCGATGTCTGTTCGGCATTTCGGCAATTCATAATATTAAGTATGGAAGATGGAATATTTGGTCCGCGAAAGCTATCTTTCTTTCCTTGTTACTCTTACGAAATAGCTTGCTGTGTTCTCTGTCACACGAAGAAAGCGACAATGCCACTTTATGCTCGAGTACCTATTCGTCAAGTTTGGCTCCGGATCTACTTAGTCTAAGTAAATGTGGCATATAAATTAAATATACTCTGGATCTAAAAAATCCTTTTCAGTATGATTTTTTAGACCGTTAATGGATCAACCAATGACGGTCAAATCGCTGACGAGTATGTTGAAATCGTGTCAGTGCAGATCCACTGACGTCACACGCGCAGGAGGGCCGGATCAAAGTATATCAGTTCGCGCCGTGCGGAGCTGAGTATACACGCCAAAAAGGTGGATCAACATTAGTTCCAACTTCACACTGGATCAACCTTTACCGTGAACGGTTCATTATATATATGTCGCAGCCAACTGGTTAAAAACGCTGTATAATAAAACAACTAGTTGTTTAATCAAACGTCGCCATCTAACCAAACAACTAAACATTCATCAGCTAAGTGGTTGAAGATAACGTTCTACACTACAGCTGTATGACGGTTAGCCAACTGGCTAACGTTCAATTTGCTAGGGTAGCCATGTGTGTTAGGGCATATTCACACATACGTGGGCTCCACGTGCGTTATTATAATGTCACACGCACAGCTTACGCGTTGCGAGTCGCAAACGCAAGGGCAGCGCGTGGTTCAAATATGGCAACGCGTGGTTTGCACAGTGGGTGCGTACCAAACTGCCAACACGCGCAGAGCCCGCGTATGCCTGATTCTGTGATCTGAAAGTAAGCCTATTCAAACTATAGCGGAATCCGGGTGGGTACATGAGTACCGGAAGTCCGGAACTCAATTACTTGATATTTTTACTCATCAGATTATGCATACCCACGTCCCACAACGGTTTGCATAGATAGGGCTTTACTTAATTATTCATAACTACAGCGGAATCCGCGGGTAGCGGAACTGAATCTTTTGACAATTAATTGTACTAGCCAGAATACCGCGTACCCACGTACAGAGCCGGTTCCGTTCCGGTTTGCATAGCTCATGCTCAGGGCTAGACTATAGGGGAGGCTGGGGTTGGAGTGCACTAGGGGGGCGGCCATACAAATGACACTTATCAAAGTTTTCTTAGTGTTTCTCACTGGTTGAGGTGTATGAAAGGGGGCTGCTCGTAAATAGAAAAAAATTACCCTCTCTTTTCCCCCTCCACAACAGCCCCCCTTGGGGTCATATTGACCCCCCTGTTTTTTGACTGGAATCTACAGGGTTGCTCATCAGCAACAATGTTTACCTAGAACACTTTTCTCTGGAGGCCCAAAATCGGTCAGAGGCCCCCCCCAGGGCCCCGTTACTGAATCCCATAGACCCCTCTATTTTTGACGGAAATAGCTAAAGTGGTTCATATACAACAACTTTTATGTACAAAGTTTTCATCTGGGAGGCCTAGATTAGCCTGTAGGGCCCTACAGCCTTAATACGGGGACTTAAAAATAATTCGACCTGTGAGTCGCCATGATGACCTACAATTTTTCGACCGGGAATTAAAAAGGTTGCTCATCAGCAACAACGTTTGCGTAGAACACTTTTTATGCGGCCTCAAAACAGGCAGTAGTCACCAGGGCCATAAAGGCCTAGATTAGGCTCATCTAATCAGATAAAAATGTAGATAATCCATTTCCGTCAAAAAATTGAGGGGTCCATTCTGACCCTTTAAGGCCCCCCTCCCCTAGGGACCACCGGCTGATTTTAAGCCGCAAAATAAAATGTTTAAGGCAAACGTTGTTACTGATGAGCAACTTTTTCCATTCCCGGTCAAAAAATTGTAGGTCATCATGGCGACCCACAGGTCGAATTATTTTTTAAGTCCCAGTATTAAGACTGTAGCTTGGCTGGGTAGCATTTGGAAAGCTGCGTCATATCCTCGAATCATCTTTGCCACAATGCCTCAAGACCAAGGTGTTCGATCAATGCGTCCTACCAGTCATGACCTACGGAGCCGAGACGTGGAACTTGACAGTAAAACTGGCCCACCGGCTACATGTCACTCAGAGAGCCATGGAAAGGTCTATGCTTGGTATCTCTATAATGGATAAAGTCCGGAATGAGGCCATCCGAAAAAAGACCAAAGTGACGGACATAGTCTGGAAGTGTAGCAAGCTGAAGTGGCAGTGGGCTGGCCACATTTTTCGTAGAACCGACGGACGGTGGAGTAAGCGGGTTCTCGAGTGGAGGCCACGCCTCGGCAAGCGTAGCGTTGGACGCCCTCCGGCCAGATAGACCGATGACTTAAAAAAGGCGGCTGGTAGCGACTGGATGGCAAAAACGGGAGATCGTGCCTTATGGCGTTCCCTGGGGGAGGCCTACGTCCAGCAGTGGACTGCAATAGGCTGAAATAGAATAGAAGACTGTAGGACCCTACATGCTAATCTAGTGTGGGGTACACACATTTATGTATTTTATACGATACCGTCAAGATGTATTTCTAAAATTAGGATTTCACTTCGTAGGGTATATCATTTATGTTATTATTTTCAACTACCCACAATGTTGTATTTTTAAGATTCTTACTCGACATGGTATATACTAAATGAGCTATGTGAATGTTGTTAATGTATAGGTCTAATTTCTTGAATAAATAACCCTTCTCATCAGCCTGCACTTGGCTACAAGCAAAACCAGCTCTTTCATTTCACGCACACATCACCCAGCTCATGCACCACACCTAAATTGGTGACCCACGACGCTCAGTGAGGGAATAATCCTAAATTGGCCCTACATAGCACGCACGCTGCTTGTACGGGAATCCAAGTTGGACCCCGAGCGCTTGTGCGGGAAAGCTAAGTTAGCCCTGCACATTTTTATTTCAGCATCCTATTAAAAGCTTCTCAAGTTTCAATTAAGACTTTCGTCAAACTCACGCATCTCGCAACACTAAGCAATGGGCGATGATGAAAACAACACCAACGGTGACAACACCAACGGTGGGAACACCGACAATAACAACGGTGGAGATAGCAAAGACGACTTCAGTTTGCATGGTGTATCCATTCAATCGAGGCTTTTGCCATTTTGGCGTACCTATCCACGTCTGTGGTTCGCACACTTTGAGCTGCTAGTCGAACCGAGCAAGAAATCGGACGACGACAAATTTCGCTACGTACTTAGCGTATTGCAGCCAGGCGATTTGCAACAAGTGGGTGATATTTTATTAAATCCACCCACAGCAAATAAATATCAGACGCTGAAAGACAGACTACTTTCAGTCTATGAGGAATCTGAGACTAAGCAGTTTCAGAAGCTAATCAGTGGTCTTGAGTTGGGTGACGAAAAGCCTAGCCAATTATTACGAAAAATGAGAGAATTAGGGCATAACAGGATGCCTGACAGCGGTCTGAAACTTATGTGGATGAATCAGCTGCCAGCACAAGTACGGGCAGTGCTATCTGTCAGTCCAGACTCGCCGCTAGACAATCTGGCAGTAATGGCCGATAAAATGCTGAACACACTGGACCGGCTACCATTGCAGCCGTTTCGTCTCCTGCTTGCACGCCAGGCAGTTCCAAGCAGTCTAGCTCACAAGAGAGCATAATCGAGGCGCTATCAAAACAGATAGACCGGCTATCTTTCGAGGTCGCTGAACTTCGTAAGAGGGACGAGCATCACACGTTTCGGTCTCGCCAACATTACCGCTCGCGGCAGCGACAGCAGTCGCACTCGCGCTCGCGTTCCAGTGGTCGTAACTTGCGCCACGCAAAGCAGCACAATGATGAAATAGAACGTGAATGTAGGTTCCATCGAAAATTTGGCGCTAAAGCCTATCGATGCGAGTCGCCGTGTAGGCATAATAAGAAAGTGCAGTCGGAAAACTAACTCCGGAACCGATCGTGGCGGGCATCGGCATTCCACAAGCAGGCAACCGCCTTTGTGTTTACGACAGAGATACTAGGGAACGATTCCTTATCGATACTGGTGCTGAAATTTCAGTAATCGCAGTACGAGGTAAACCAGCACGTACATCGAGCAGTTACAGGCTATACGCCGCAAACAACTCACCTATTAATACATACGGTGAAAAGACGATTACGCTCAACTTGGGCTTACGTCGCAGTTTCAGATGGACTTTCATCTTAGCCGATGTGAAGACATCCATCCTAGGAGCAGATTTCCTGGATCATTACAGGCTGCTCGTAGACATACATAATAAAAGACTTGTCGATGGGATCACTGAACTATCAGTGAATGCAACCAAAATCAGGTCCGATCAAGGCAAAATATTCACGCTAAATAGCGATCATAAGTACTATGACATACTGAAAGAATACCCAGATGTTATTCGACCAATGTCATTAAACAAACCTGCAAAACATGACGTCAAACACCACATCGAAACGACGGGACCTCCGTTGTATTCGAAAGCCCGACCACTCAGTCCTGAAAAATATCAGGCAGCCAAACAAGAGTTTGAGAGGATGATGGAAATGGGAGTTTGCCAGCCATCAAAAAGTCCTTGGGCAAGCCCACTGCACGTAGTGCAAAAGAAATGCGGTGCGTTACGGGTTTGTGGTGATTATCGCCGTCTAAATGCAGTTACATTGCCGGACCGATACCCAATACCACGTTTACAAGATTTTACATATCAGTTGCATGGTATGAGGGTATTTTCAAAACTCGACCTGAAAAGCGCATACTATTGGATACCAATGGAGAATCCTGAAAAAACTGCCATAATAACGCCATTCGGCTTATTTGAGTTTCGAGTTATGCCGTTTGGGCTACGAAATGCAAGCCAGACTTTCATGCGATTCATGCATGAAGTACTGAGAGGTGTCGAGGGATGCTTTCCCTACGTAGATGACATCTTACTATTCTCCAAAGACGAAGCGTCTCATGAAAAAATACTCCACAATGTGCTAAAACGACTCAACGAGTATGGTGTTGCACTAAACATCGATAAATGCGAGTTTGGGAAAACTCACTTAGAGTACCTAGGCTACCAGGTTTCAGCGGATGGCATTGCGCCGACACCCGAACGGGTGAAAGCCATCTCGACGTATAAAAAACCTGAAAATGTCGAAGAGCTACGTCGCTTTCTCGGCATGATAAACTTCTACAGAGACTGTTTACCTCGACAGGCAGAAAGTCAATATGAACTAAATAAATACCTACACAATACCAAAAAGAAGGATAAGACACCCATAGTATGGACGCCAGAAGCTGAACTAGCTTTCGAAAAGTGCCGCAAAAGCATTTTGGAAGCAGTGACGTTATCTTACCCAGTCCACGGTGCACCACTATGCATTCTATCAGATGCAAGTTTATACGGCCTCGGCGGAGTGCTAAATCAAAAAGTAGGCAAAACATGGAAGCCACTCGCTTTCTTTTCAAAGTCTATGAGTGAGACACAAAAGCGTTACAGTACCTACGACCGAGAACTTCTCGCAATCTACACAGCTGTCAAACATTTCAGGCGGCTAATCGAGGGAAATGACGTAACAGTATACACGGATCATAAACCGTTAACGTACGCATTAACTAAACCGCCAAACAATAATGACACCCCGCGACGGGAGCGTCAGTTAAGTTTCATAAGTCAATTCTGCAAAAGTATTGAATATGTAAAAGGCGAAGAAAATGCAGCTGCGGACTGGCTATCAAGAATTGAGGCCATAACATGTCCCACAGTCATCAATTTTGAGCAGTTAGCTGTCGATCAGCAAAAAGATGAAGAGTTGAAACAGCTGAAAAAGCAACCGAATCTAAAATTCGTCGAAATCAACCTTCCTACGGTAACCCAGGCGGTTACGTGCGAAATGTCTACTCAGACACCAAGACCGTACCTACCAGTCGCATATCGTTTGACTGCATTCAAAGCGCAACACGATATGTCACACCCTGGTGTACGAACGTCACGAAAAATTATTTCGTCAAAGTACTTCTGGCCGGCAATGAATCGAGATATCGGCGCATGGGCAAAGTCATGCGTGCCGTGCCAGAGAGCAAAGTGCATCGACACTCAGTCACACCGCTGGGTGAATTTCCTCAATCGCAGAGATTCGAGCACTGTCACATAGACGTGGTGGGTCCACTCCCTTTGTCTAATGAATGTCGCTACATTGTGACAATGATAGACAGGTTTACCGGTTGGCCAGAGGCCGTGCCGGTACGTGAAATAACGGCAGAAGTAATTGCCAAGGTCTTATTCGAGACCTGGATAGCCCGGTTTGGTTGTCCACTACGTATCACGACGGACCAGGGAGCACAGTTTGAATCAAAACTATTCCAGTGCCTGATGAAAAAATTCGGCATACAAAGAATACGAACTACGGCCTACCACCCGCAAGCTAACGCAAAAGTTGAAAGATTTCATAGGTCATTAAAAGCCGCTCTAATGGCTAATGACGCACGTAATAACTGGACCGATAAGCTACCAGTTGTTTTACTAGGTTTGCGCACAGCAATACGCACGGACAACAATATGAGTCCTACATTACTAATGTACGGAACACAAGTACGAGTACCGTCTGACTTCTTCATACCTACAAAGTTGAATGATAACGACGCAGAATTCGTACGCAAGCTATGTACCTACATGGAATCAATTCAACCGGCACAAAGGCCGAAGGCAGAGCGACAAAGTTTTGTCCACAAAGATTTAGATAAATCTACGCACGTATTCGTGCGAAATGATGCAGTCCGAGCTCCTCTAGTCCCACCTTACGACGGACCATATGAAGTATTACAGCGCTATGATAAATCATACAAAATACAGCTACCAAACAGAACTACTGTTATATCGATAGATCGGTTAAAACCCGCATACCTAATCGATTACGAGGTACCTAGCACACCACAAAATGTACGTGCGACAAACCCTTTGGAAAACCAAACTACGGTATCTACTTCCAGTTTGGGAAATCGAGTCGACGAACGACCCATATCTACTGGCGGAGGTAGTCACGCAAAATCTACAGAAAATATTAGCCAATCACCATTCACTACCAGGAGTGGGAGAATTTCCAAACCTACCGTCAGATATGCGTTATAAAATATTATTTCGAACTACCCACGCAAAATAAAAATAAAAATTTTGGCGTATCAGTCTACTTAAAATACCTCAAAAACGTTACCAAAATTAGATGCCAAGCTAAACTACAGTACCTGCCTACAGTACCAACACCGCTAAACAAAAAATCAAGCGGAAAGCGGTAGCAACCAGCACCACACTGTGCTATATGCAATATTAGCAAAAACATGCAGTACCTATCTACAAGCTTATTTAATCGTATGTTATGCATCTAAAGCGACATGCTATTGTAAGCTACATTGCTACAACCGCTATAGGCTATCTACGCCAAAACCAAGCTATGAAACACCGCTAAACAGTGTACCCATCTAGCTAAAATACCCCATAATACATACATATATCACGCCTATATTCCATGCGGGGTAGGCAGATAATTTATTTTGATTAGATTTTAGGTAATTTTAAGTTTTTATGTGACCAAATATTATTTTCAAACACAATGAATTATTGTTAATGAAATAAATAAATATGAAATATGAAATTAGTAGCACCCAAAAAAAACTATCCCTACCACATCAATATTTTAGCAAGCATTCATACTACAAAGCATACATGGCACATGCACAGGGATAAGGGTAATTGTGAAAAACATGCGAAATATGCAGCTACCTACTTATGCAAGCAAGCACCACCACCACCAAGCCAAATTCACCTTGCAAGCGACATTCAACCGCATCCAACATACAAAAGCAAGCAACTAACTACTAAATACGTGCAAATACGACTGCTTATACATGCACTAGTCGTATGTAACAAACATCAAGGGTAAAAATAAAACAGCAAAATTCATATTATTGACGTCAGTCGTAGTGTGAGTGAAACTTAGAAGTTGCAATGAGAATTGCAGTTCACAGCGTGTAGCTGTTATTAAATAAACCAGAAGCACCCACGTTGATTGAAGCACAAAACGAAGCGTTATTTTTCTTGAAGCACTTTGGTCGGACGATCTCGAAGTATTCTTCTTGAAGCACGTTGCTTGGACGATCTCGAACGAAGCACTAGTTACACAACTGGCACGATGGATTGTTGGAAAGCAGCATGGCACGTAGTCATCTTCGATATGGAGCACGGGGACAAGAATAACTGAAGTCTTCGATGCGGCGAGTAACGAACGTCAGTCGTCGATGCGTGGACTTCGTGAAGCGTGTGTTCTCGATGGTGGCTGCCGTGGACTAACGTGGCGGCGCCGTGCGCGCGCGCGTTATATAGACGGAGCGAATTGGCGTCAGCGTTGGCCGGTATCGTGCGCCGTGGGACTGCGGGGGGACCGCCTGCTGCCCGCGCAGGTCCAGCGCAGCGAAGTTTGAAGACGGAACAAGCGTATTAATTTTAAGCGTATATATTTTAATGTAAATTCTGTATATGAAATTGTTGTTCCGATATTTTAGTATTACGTTTTATATGACCATTATTGATGTAAATAAGATACTTGAGTTTTGTTTTATTTTCTTTCCTTATGAACGTTTCACTAGGAAGGGAGGTATGTGGGGTACACACATTTATGTATTTTATACGATACCGTCAAGATGTATTTCTAAAATTAGGATTTCACTTCGTAGGGTATATCATTTATGTTATTATTTTCAACTACCCACAATGTTGTATTTGTAAGATTCTTACTCGACATGGTATATACTAAATGAGCTATGTGAATGTTGTTAATGTATAGGTCTAATTTCTTGAATAAATAACCCTTCTCATCAGCCTGCACTTGGCTACAAGCAAAACCAGCTCTTTCATTTCACGCACACATCACCCAGCTCATGCACCACACCTAAACTAGTCCTCCCAGATGAAAACTTTGTAGATAAAAGTTGTTGTATACAAGCCACTCTATCCATTTCCGTCAAAAAGTAGAGGGGTCCATGGGATCCTTTAACGGGGCCCTGGGGGCCTCTGACCGATTTTGAGTCTTCAGAGAAAAGTGTTATAGGTAAACATTGTTGCTGATGAGCAGCCCTGTACATTCCTGTCAAAAAACAGGGGGGGCAAATATGACCCCAAGGGGGCTTGTTGTGGAGGGGAAAAGGGGAGGGTCATTTTTTTTCTTTTTACAGGCAGCAGTGAAACCACCCTAACTAAGAAAATTTTGAAAAAGTGTCATTTGTATAGCCGCCCCCCTAGTGCAAGCAACCCCAGTCTCCCCTACAGTCTAGCCCCGAGCATGAGCTATGCAAACCGGAGCGGAACCGGCTCTGTACGTGGGTACGCGGTATTGTGACTGGTTCATATTTTCAAGCGATTGAGTTCCACTACGCTACCCAAGTACCCCTCCGAATCCCGCTGCAGTTTGCATAGGGCTTTATACTTTGTAAGTACCTACGTTCACATCACTCTATTTTCATTGAAAATTAGTAGATACTGCAAATTGAATGATTACGTAACGAATTACCCATGTTTTATTAGGTTTGTGACAGTTTAGGCTGCTCGCCCACGTCAGTCTTTTTGTCGGCCGACAGCGCTTGACAACTAGAGCTGGTTTTGATCGAGTCACTCGAGTTAAGCTGCGAACGAGTCAACTCGAGTTGCTTTTTCTACGCCACCGAGTCAATTTAGAAATGTTAAGAAAAAAATATTTTGATTGTTCCCATGTGAAAGGAAGCAAAAAAATTTCACCGGTAATATTGAATAGGTATCGTTGCATATGTCTTTTAAAATTAAGGGAGATTTCTTTTATCAAAGTCTCTAAAATGTTTGTGTCTTGAGATATTTGCTTTTAAAGGGCGTTTTTAGCCATAATTAGTTCCAGCTGTAACTTCTAAAGTACGCATGCTAAAAATTTGAAAAAAAATATGGAATACAGTTCGTAGTATGAAATTACCATGAAAACTATGAAGGATACTGTACCACTAAAGATTAAGGATATATAAAATTTTTCAATTTGCGGTTGGTAACCATACAGCTGCAAACAAACCAGCAACAAAATTAACCTATACCCTATTCAATATTACGGGTGAAAAAAATTTTTTTCCCCCCCTTTCACATGTATGGGAACAATCAAAATATTTTTTTCTTAACATTTCTAAATTGACTCGGTGGCGTAGAAAAGCAACTCGAGTTGACTCGTTCGCAGCTTAACTCGAGTGACTCGATCAAACCAGCTCTAGTTGTCAATCGCTGTCGGCCGACAAAAAGACTGACGTGGGAGCAGCCTTAATAATCATTTCATGGCTCAATATTCGTGTAATAACAACAAAATTACCTTGATGTTGGATTTCATAATTTCGCAGAGTTTCTTCAAACAACTGTTTGAATTTTTGTTCAGACGTTTCCCCCGTAGGCGCCTCCATTACATATAACCATGAAACAGCACTGATGACGCTAAATTACTGATTATTTAACATAAAATAACAAAATACGGTCTTGATTTTTGTGCCGCTGACGCCATCTTGTAAACAAACCGACTCTAGCGCCACAGTGGCGACAAAACGTACTTATTCAATTAAACAGCGGGTTTTAGGTCCGCTGCTGTGTTGAACGTTTGGAATGCTTCAAAATTCAGCCAGTGAACTAGTTGTTTGGTTAGATGGCGGTGTTCGATTAAACAACTAGTTGTTTAATTACACAGCGTTTTTAACCAGTTGGCTGCGACATATATATAGCTACATATATCATGCCTATATCGCTTGGTAGGCATAGCGTAAACGGCTGTAAAAACGGCCAGTTACACCACGACTGACAAAAGCTTGAGAGTCATTTAGAAGACCGTGTCACCATGGTGACAAATTATCAGCTTTTCGCCTATAATTGCAATACATATTAACTCTTCTCTTACGACAATCACGGGAAAAACATAGGGTGATGCTATTCTAAGCCGGCTTTGTTGTGAAATACCGCATTTGCGTGCGGCATGTGTGCAACCCACTTACCCACTACAATTTAATGAGACAGTTGAGAAACAGTCATAGCAATAAGGCATTTAATTTTGACAGCCGGTTACTTAAATTGTGAAGTTCAAATGTTGTGAAGGTTATTGTGATGAAATCAAGTTAAAAATAATGATAAACAACGAAAATTGACATCCTGAAAATGTTGATTTTGATGTTGATTTTATAAAATGTCAAATAATAAATAAATATACATACATATATCACGCCTATATCCAATTAGGGGAAGGCAGAGCGTAAACGGAAACGGCCACTTACACCACCAATAGGATAAAAAAAAACACATAATATTCTGTCTTTGACAGATGGTGCCGTGTGGTGCCGGCATAATAGAATAGCAGCACCACCCCCTCTCTTGCCGTGGGGGTCGTAAGAGGCGGCCGAGGGATAAACCTAACCCAAACAGCCAGGGCCAACCGTATGGTGGCGGTTAATCCACCACAAAAGCATTCCCAAGGAGGGTTGACGTCTGGTAGGCGGCCGGTCGTAAAATTAAGCCAAATCCTTTGCAACACGATTTTGTGTTAACAAAACGTGTTGCGCCGACCCCAAGTAATTGGGATAAGGGCAGGAAGATGATGATTCTGTCTTTGACATAGGTACGTTAGATAATAATAAGTGACACAATCATGTTTGATACGACGCCTACACAATAAAACGTAAAAAATAATAGAAACGTAAATAATAAAAACAAAGGCTCAATGTAAATTGTGTGACCACGATTTACACATTAAAAACATACATAACATCTTCAGATACAGATCTTTTAAGTATATCCTTTTATACAATCACAATGCGTGCGTTTGTGTCACGAGAACAAAACTAGGAACTCACTTTATAACAGGAATAAGAGGAAACCCGAGTGATGCCTTTTTCGGTCTTATCATACAAGCCACGATCTCCCGTTTTTGCCATCCAGTTGCTAGCATATCAGCCGTACTAAGTAACCATGAATTTTGTTTGTTTCAAGAAGATTATGTGCCGTGATCTTTCCCATGGGTGTCGTATGAAGCGACTAAGGGATTTTGAGAGATGATGCGTATTGCAATTATAGGCAACACGACAGGCTGACAACCTGTCACTATGGTGATACACAGTCTTCTGGCACTATTGTCAGACGAGTTGTAAGAGGTCGTTTTGCACAGCCGCTTACACTCTGCCTACCCCGCAAGGGATATAGGCGTGATATATGTATGTATGTATAAAGAAGATCATGCACTTATCAATAACATTAGATGTTGCGAAGCTTTCTTAGTCAAATTGTCGCCATTGTAGTAGGGGTCCATTAATTGTGCAGCTATCTATCAAAGTCAGACCCCTGAGTCGAGGCACTGAAGGTGAGCCCAATATTGCTAAACAATTGCTTAGTGGGGCCACGAAATCAGCGAAGTTTAGGTTATTAATAACTTTTCAAACTTTAGTGCTCGTATTTTCCTAAGTAGACAATAACTGTTGCGAGCAAAGAGTCTCGCAACAAATGTAGAAGTTTGTCTATGATTTTATGTCATTTGTTCTTCTGTTTTCTCTTTTTGTGTAAGAAAAACGCTTTTTGTGACATAATGAAAATAAATTACTTTTGTCCTGTTAAATCTTGCCTTTGTACCAAAAAAACACAGTCCACGCAATTCTATCAACAACAATTGCTTCGTAGGGCCACAATAGATCAGTTCAGAATGAAAGTAGACCTAGGTATATATCTACAGAACAGAAAAAAAACTTAGTAGTTATCATAATTAGGACGATTATAATGTTAGAAAATAAAAGTCATGCGCGTGACTTTTCCGTTTGGGTGCAAAACCCTAACCGGCTATTCTATTATTTAAAGATAAGATTAAAAGTAATCTATGCGGTGTAAATATATTTATCCGCTTTTTCTTTTAAGATTGAATTTTCTGTGATAAAGATATCCTATCATGTAACTGCAATTTCCATATAGTCGCGGTTTTCGTAGCCGCACACGATTCCCATCACCTTAAGACCACAAGTTGCATCTTATACCGCGCTAATAAGGCTTAGAACTGCGATC
Source organism: Phthorimaea operculella (assembly GCA_024500475.1). Taxonomy (NCBI): domain Eukaryota; kingdom Metazoa; phylum Arthropoda; class Insecta; order Lepidoptera; family Gelechiidae; genus Phthorimaea; species Phthorimaea operculella. The sequence goes on from JANFCV010000217.1 coordinate 635,372, forward strand.
CGATTGACGCAACGCCTGCCGCCGCCCGCCTCGTTACACGCAGACATTCCGCTTGCATTTGTTTACAAACCCACGAACTCGGATCACGCTTCGAAAAAACACCAAAAAACATGAACATAAAAAACGTTTTTCTGGTTTTGGTGCTAGTTGTGCGAGTGAGAAGTGATTGTGATGGTTACTTCGAGTGTCTTAGTGGTTTTGTTAAGGACTATCTTAGTGGAAATAAAACGGTATCCAATAACACAGGAGAAATAGATTTTGGTGATTTTGGGAATAAATCAGTTGGACTGTTAGATCTGTCGCATGTTGGAAGGTCTTTATCTCAAGCTTTGACAGATGTGACGACGTTGATAAAAGATGAAATCAAAGGCATGTTCAAAATTGATGATGAAACAGATGTTCATAAAGAAATAGATAACAAAACTGAAATTCATGTCAAGGCTTTAAGTTTAAGCAAATCAAATGGAAATGTAACTGAAAAAGTCAGTAAAACTGAGAACATTGGACCACTTTCAGAAGTAATTGTAAACAATTTGACTAAATTCAACGACAAGCTGAATGCACTTAAAATTGAAATTGAAAGGAATCTACAAGCAGAGTTAGAGAATTTTATCTCGCAAATTTTAGAAAATGATACAGTTGATTGGGTTGACGTGACTGAAAACAGTTTTGAAAGTGAGCTTACTACTTTAAAACCATATCCAGATTTTGAGGAAGCTTTTGAAATTACTACAGAAACAACTGGCAATGCTAGTGAAAAAGATGCGGTTACAAATGAGCCAAAGATCGATCATAACAAAATTCATTTGGCAACAACAGAATCTGCTATTGCAGTAAATACGGAATCTACCATAGTTCCAATTGAAAATAAACTAGTTTTAGAAAATGAAACAATAGTTCTTAAAGATCAAACGCTAGAAGCAGCCACAACTACTAGTGACCGCAATACTACTGCAACTATTTCCAGTAGCTCAGTCACATTGAATACTGTTGCACCTGTTACTACTAGTTCAGTCAAATCTACCACTGTTAAACCAACTACAATTGCTTCGAGTACAAAAATGTATGCCATTTCTACTACAACCGTTGCAGCACAGACTACCGAAAAACAAACTACAGCACCAACCACAAAAATAACTACAACTGCACCTACAACAATTTCAAGTACAAGAAAAGAAACCGTTTCTACAACAACTATTTCAACACAGACTACAAAACAACAAACTACAAAATCATCGACGAAAATAACTAAAGCAGCGCCAACGAAAGCTTCAAGTACAAATAAGGATAAAGTTTTTACAAAAACTACTGCATCACAGACTGCAATACAAAAAACTACAAAACCACCTACTGAAGTAACTACAGAGAAGCAAAAAACACACACAAAATCCCCGATCGACTACAAACTATTAGAAAATTTCAAGGTTAACGAAATATCAAATGAAGATTTATCTTACTACGAAATCAAAGACGACAATTCGACTGATTATCCCATAATAGATTACGTTGATCTTTACAAAGACACGACAAACGAAGACTTAGATTATGTGCCAACACCGAAAACAGATAATGAAATCAAAAGTGACCTGGAAAATTTAATTCAAAACGGGGACGAGCTCAACTACGAAAACAATGGTGATTATGTAAGTATACATTTGAGTTATGAATTAAATATAGAGTCTTTATAGGTTAAACTACTTGATATAGATGTAAATGTGTTCCGGTAGGGTACTCAACAGTCGAAAGATGGCCAATAAAAATAACAATTTGAGTAAAATTTTAGGTTGTCTTACTTAAAAGACTTGAAAATAATTTACGGTCTGACTGAATTCGATGATGAAGAATATAGTTACTGAGCAACAGTTGAGGTGAAAGGGTCTTTCCTCTTTTTTATCCTTGTCTAGTACCAGGTTCGGGTAGATTTGTTAGGAAGATTTTTTGTTGTTTTACAAAAAAATATTTTTATATTTGTATTTTTTGTATAACTACAAAGTTAGTAGTTTGAATGATATGACAAAAACAACAAACAACAAAACTTATTTTGATGACTTGATGAGCTTTCAGAAAAAGTCATTTACCTATAGGTTTCTTGTCTCTTCACTAAATTATTAATCGGATTTGCTGAAATATGTAAAAAAAAAATAGGTTATGTGTGCTTATGTTTGATCGCTTGTGATAGGATGCAGTTTACATAATTGTCAAAAACTTTAACATAAGACCCGTTATTGATATTACGAATTAAAATATTTGTTGGAACTATTGTTTGTTTAACTATGGGAAAGGGTCCAATTTGCTATGTTAATGTGGTCCAGAGATTTGCCGTGAAAGTTAGCGGGATTGTGTTAGGAGGCTTACACATGCGTCGTATAATTTTGCGACATTCTGCCGATTTCTGCAAGATCTGGTTCTTAGACAAAAAGGAGTTATCGAAATCTCACGTAAAAACCAGATGTCATGGCACACGTCGATGAATTCGTTGTGGATGTTTGGAAAATGTGTGAAAACAAATTTTGAAAGTTACAGTTTGTCAATATTGTGTGGCGGCCATAATCACAGATAGATAATAGAATATTGTCCAGGGTATTGCATGCGCGGTTCCCCTTTTATGTTTTTATACTCGCCGCACAATGTTGCGGTATTTTATCGGTTCGGTTATTAGATACAGAGGAAAGGAGTTGTATAAACCGTATTAAACTTACACGATGTCACAAAAAATAGAGAGTAGGTAGGTATTTACAGAACTCGGCCCTTTTTCGGATTTTCGCGATTGGCACTTGTAACATGGCCATTGGCCAGCGTTGTTACTTTCAAAAATCTCAATTCTGAGCTAATTTTAAATCAAAGAAATATGACGTTCGTGTTGACCATTTTTTAGTTACCTTGACTTCCCCTGAGATTCCGGTTATTTCCAGTTAAATTCAGTAAGAGAGAAGTCAAAGCGTTGCCAATAATGAGTGAGCCATCTGTATAGGCGCTCCGCGCGTCGTTTCCCTCATTTGTGATGTCATGTCACACTGTCACTTGCTGTCGTTGACTGTTAAATTTCGTAATGTCGTGCGGCATGTGTACGAATGGTCTTTCTGTAAACACTTGTTTAAATTATACGCGTGTTTACTTCGAACTTAATATTTTAGCCGTTTATGGCTGTTTTCGTTTCCGCCTTGTCAAAAACACTGCGTATGGTGATTTTAACACGTGTCATAAAGTATTCGATAAGAATTATCCTAACGGATGCGTTACGAAGTGCTAAAGTAGCGCAGCAACGGACGTTACGTTACGTGTGAGCCCCACTTAAAGAACGCACTATAGTACGGTCGTTCGTACAGGCCATATTTAACAGCTGTCAAAATCATTTTAATGCTATGACATAAGGTCTATTCCTTTGTTGACATGTCTTCTTGTATGGGTTTGACAGCTGTCAAATGTGGCCTTTTCAAACTACCGTACTGTAAGGCCGGATTAATAGGTACTTATATCACGCCTTTATCCCTTGCGGGGTAGGATGAGCATAAACGGCAGTAAAAGCGGCAATTAACTCCACGTTTGACAAAAATTTTAGAGTCATTTAGATGATGATGTATCTCCATAGTGACAGGTTGTTGCCTGTCGCCTGAATTGCAATACCTACATATCAACTCTCAAATCTTTTAGTAACTTCTTACGACACCCATGCGGAAGATATGTAGTGATGCCATTCTAAGCCGGCACCACATGACAATTAATCCCAAATTAAAGTAATTAATTACAAGATTAACTAAGTAGGAGCGGGATAAAGCTACTCTTGACACTGGTAAATTTTTATTAGGTACGTGAGGTCCAAATTCATTTTTTTTTATCCATCAGCGTTCAATAAAATCCCTCATACGATATTTTCCCCATCGATGCAAATTCTCCCCTAAAGAGTGGAAATTAGAATGTCGTTAGCCACATTGTGTTGCCATCGAATAATAACAATAATGGCACCCACGTAGGAAATGTTTTGCGATTTTCCGAATGGCGAATGAAATAATAATGGATTTCAATGTGTTTCTGTGTTCCTGTGATACATACAGACGGTGAGTTTGTTAAATTTACCGAATGAGGAGAAAAACTGAGAAGTATTAGGTATAGGTAAATATCGGCACTCTCGACAATGTTACCTGTGATTGGTAGAGAATGTATCAAAATGAGGCAATGTCAAAAAACTTTCCTGCTGCACTTTGACTTTGGCATGACATAATTCAGTCACATCTTGACTTGAGTGATCTAAAATGTTTACTACCAAATATCAAATTACATCAGTTTAGATGGTTGACAACTTTTGCATGTTTTTCTGGTTCGAATTTTATGTACAGGCGTTCCGTTTTCCATACAAAAGTTCAATGGAGTTATGTCTGTGCAGGAGACACAAGTCTGATTAAAAAACTTGATAGGGATTCCCGTGGGTATATAACATTTTAGCAAAACACTAAAAAGAATTTTTAAATCGTCAGATTTCCCCGTAAAAACCGATTCGCGACATTACAAAAACTGATGGAGCTACTGCTGCAAAAAATACATTTAATTTTATTGTGCAGAAAATACTTATTATAATATTTGTTATCTCCTAAACTTCGTGCTTGAACTTCTTGAGGCCCGTGTGTCCCAAATCACAGCCTCAGCGGCAAGAAAACCGAATCAATCATTTCAGCAAAAATATAAGAATTCAGAATGAACGGAAACCACGAAAATAATTTCCATTCAACTCTTGGCTGGGGGCGGCAGATAAGTGACAGACAAAGAATTTCCATTTTTTGGCTGAGCTTTTTGTAATAATAAGATCCTACCCTGTAGGTACTACTCGACCGAGCCTTCATGCTACATGGTCGTGTCAACGAACTGTCAATGGCAAAAAATGTTGTATGGATACCAAAATAATTAACTACACATGTAACTATAGTAAACAAATGTAATCTTTGTACGCCCGTCCTTCTTTCTTCTTCATCGAATCGATGGCAACAACTAAATTTTATTTGCCCAATATTTGGCTACATTTATCGCCTGACTGTTAGCCTCCAGCAGGTCCTTGTAACTATACGGTATGTAAAAAATACTGCAAATATTTTAAGGGGTGAATCAGTTCATGAAACTGAACAACTTTCTTCTAAAATATAAGAATTCAGAATGAACGGAAACCACCAAAACAATTTTCATTCAACTTTTGGTTGGGGGCGGCAGATGCAGATAAGTCACAGAGAATGAATTCCCTTTATTTGGTGTGAACTGCGCGAGAGAGCTGTTTGTATGGAACTCAGACGCCGAATTTCGGTTGTAGTATGTCTACACACCAAACTTATTTGACGGAAAGTGACAGCGCAAATATAAGGTAGGTAAGTTAATAAATTCCAGGACAGAAGCCATTATCGAATCAACACCTATTTTCTTTTAAAGCTATTTTCCTACGTATTGAATTCTAACTGCAAACCTAATTTAACTAGTTAGGTCAGCGCGCGAGGCTACAACGAAGTAAGTAAAGTAATTCTGAAAGCAAACTGTTTAATTTAATTTTGTTTTCAATCTGCTTACCAATTAGCTCTCTATTCTATCCTAGTTGAAAATAAAGTTAAGTATTCAGAGTTTTATCAAATGCTCAGTCCTCAGGTTGTACCTACATCAGTACAATGTGTGTCTAGACTAAACACACGACGACCGAAGTTACGCGACCGAAATTTGGCAGCTGAATTTCTGGGCGTCTAAAACGGTTATTTGCGATCGTTCTCCGCCGGCATGTTTTGTATGGAAATCCATTCCGCACAAATTCCGCAGGCCTTTCGTTCCTGTTTCGCCCCAAGCATGTCAAATATAGTTTGACAAGTAATTTCTATAGAAAATTTCTACGATTATTTTGACACTATTGTCTATGCTGGATCGAGCTATGACAACTGTGTTTTCGACTCTGTTTTGGCGTATCGGTTGAGATGACACACTATAAGCGCCGAAATTACGCCAAAATTATGTTAAAACTACTTCGGACCGAAACTCAGCAACACGTAATTTTGGTGAACTTCGCCTGAGTGTCATCCGTAATGAAAATAACATCGCAATTACGCGCCGACTTCCGTCACGTATTTTCAGTCGTAGTGTCTCTAGACTAAAAGTATGTACATAGATAACAAATCATGTCTTTATCCCTTGCAGGGTTGGCAGAGCGGGTTACCGCCAAGTCAAAATCTGCCTGCCCCGCCTGACTTTCCTAATTTATTTGGTTTTTATCTGTCAAACTGTTTGACATAAACCATATTTGTATGAAAATACATATGTGTTTCTTGTCTAATATTTTAACGTTATACAGGATAAAAATATAAATAATAAAATAAAAATAAATTTTTCGTTTAATAAACAGGATGGAGGTTTTAAGGCTTTTGATTCATAAACAAACATATTAGTGCAAAAGTGATTGTAAAATTCTTGAACGGTCGAATACGAACAAGGATCTAATTAGGTATTGCTCAACCAATATGGGTTAACATTTAAATGGCAATAAATGATATGGAATCTGCAAGAGATGTCAATAGATGATTCTTACTTAGAGCCTTATACCGGGAGTAACGGAAAGGAGGTCAACAAGCCGAAAGTAGGTCAAGGTACTTATGAAACTAAACAACTTTCCCCATAAAACATGGGACGAAATAAGAAAAAAAAATTTGGACCTCCCATAGTAAATCAATTAGCTGATCGGCGTTTTTGTATGGGAGGTCCTAATTTTTTTTCATATTTCGACCCATGTTTCATGGGGAAATTTGTACAGTTTCATGAGTACCTTGACCTCCTTTCGGCTTGTTATACCCTTTCTGTTACTCCCGGTATATCACACAAGCGGATTGCGAGCGGATGTGAAGCGGCGCGAACGCCCGGCGTATGTGCAGCAAATTCGTCTTGGATGCGTATACCGGCAGTAATTTTACAAAAACGATGCGACATAATCCCGTTTTTTTTAAACTTGCAAAATTTGAAAAACCCGAGTATTGTTTTAAAATTTGGTATACAATTGGTATTCAAATTCGCGATATGTTTCTTTGGGAAAAGTAGTTCAATTTCACTTTATTCCTTTATTTTCTTAAGCCGTACACTCGCGGCTAAAACTAACTAATCCCGATCTGATATGAGCAAGATCAGAACCGCCATTAATATTATTATTTCCCCATACACACGAAGTGTAATAAATAAGTGGGAACACAAGAAACACGCATAAACACCATCAATCACGGATACAAAAGGCACAGGAGCCAAGAAGATACGTGGATGATCTTATAAAGTATTATTTTGTGCCCAATACAATATAAGGCGAGCAACATACGCAACGTCCGTTTGTGCGTTATTTTAGTGTAGCTCTATCTCATAGGAAAATGCGATTTGCTACGTAATTTCCTTATAAATAGGTTTATGTCAAACGGTATGACAGACACATTTGTCGACGCAGCGTTGTGCAATGCCAAATCAAACCTTTTGACATAAACCGTATTTGTGTGAAAACAAGGTGAAAATTTGCAGCAACGGTTGTTACATGTAGTATCCGCTACTATCAATATACTGCGCCTCAACTATTCAAATCGCAGACTGTGTCGTATGGCAGTAGTATACAGGGTGTTAATTTAGGCTGACATTTGATTCAAATGCCTATATCTCAGCCAAAATTCGGTCAATCTCAAAGTTGTTTAGACGAAATTTCTTTTATGGGCACTCTCTAAACAACAACAGTGTTGTATACGATTAAGGTACAAGAAAGGTTGTTGAAATAAGAAGAGTGGATTAACGTTTTAGAATCGCAATTTATTTGACGAAATTGCGCGCGAGTTGTCACTGTGATGGTTTGGTGAGGTCTGACGTCATAGCGGCGCAGCCGCCGGTGCTAGCGCCCTCCGCCCGCGCCCCGCGCGAGCCCCTGCTTGGTCGTAGACATCCTGGGGGGCCGTTGGAAGAAGCTGAAGAGACAGCAGCGTCGTCGTCTTCCTGGCTCGAGGTTACTTCCAAGAAATCTTCATGTGGCAGAAGGCACACTCTGTTCAGTGCTCGTCGTTCGATGCCTCTGAACGTGGTGAAGTCAGCTACCCGGCAAATACCATCCTTGCCAGGGTATAGTCTGTGCACTCGTCCTATCCTCCATTTCATGGGTGGGAGGTTCTCTTCCTTGAAGACGACCATCGATCCTTCTTTGATTTGGTCGGAAGGCGAGCGCCATTTTGTTCTTTTTTGGAGTTCGGAGAGGTACTCATTATGCCATCTCTTCCAAAAACTCTCTCTTAAGGATTCAATCAGGTGGTATCGTGTCTTTATTTTCTTTTGCGTAGCAGCAGGAGGCAGTGGCAATGCCGTCAGCGGGCGTCCGATCAGGAAGTGTCCTGGGGATAGGGGAGAGAAGTCGTTGGGGTTACAAGATAAAGGAGTAAGGGGTCGGGAGTTGAGGACAGCTTCTATTTGTGTGCAAAGTGTACTCAACTCCTCGAACGTCTAACTGGCATTACCTATTGTTCGTTTTAAGTGAAACTTTACGCTTTTAATACCGGCTTCCCATAAACCACCGAAAGTAGGGTAATAGGGTGGATTGAAAGTGAAGTTTACGCCCTCCTCTGCCGTATAGTCATAAATCGAATTAAGGCTTGCATGCAACGCTTTGTTTAATTCATTATTGGCACCTACGAAATTGGTTGCATTATCGCAAAATATTTTATGCGGCTTTCCTCGGCGTGAAATAAATCTGCGAAAACATGAAAGAAAGGCGTTGCTACTAAGATCGCTAACGACCTCCAAATGAACTGCTTTTGTGCAAAAACAGATGAATAGGCATATATGACATTTGGAAATGCGATTTCCGCGGCCAATTTTCGTCGAAATTAGGAATGGCCCCGCGAAATCAGTACCAGTGAGTTGAAACGGATAACTTTGTGTAACTCTAGTGGATGGCAGCTGGCCCATCATTGGTTCCATAGTTTTGCCTCGAAATCTTGTGCATATTACACATTGGCGTACCAGTTTACGCGCAAGGGTCCTCCCCCCCAGAGGCCAAAACTGATCTCGAAAACTAGCGAGGAGGAGCTGAGGGCCGGCATGCAGTGAACGTAAGTGCTCGGCTCGCATCAACAGTTTTGTAAAGTGATGCTTTCCATCAAGCAGTATCGGATGCTTCTTTTCAAAACTTAAGTCACTGTGGTCGAGCCGACCACCTACTCGCAAAATGGAGTTTTCGTCAAGAAATGGGGACAGCTGTGCTAAATGAGACGAGGTAAGTGTCTTTTTATTTTTAATTAGGTTTATTTCAGGGTTGAATGAATCGACTTGTGCAGATTTTATTAAAAGGTAAGTGATTTATTTAGTTCGTCTTCTTTTAGTGTTCCAGTGTATTTATTATTTTTGTTTTTACAGTTGTAAATAAATCTGTGTACATAGGCAAATATTCTTTTTAATTTTAATGAACTTGAGTATTTTTCAAATTTTACGAATTCTGTATTTTCTTCTTCTTTAGGATTAGTTGTGTAAGTTGTGTTAGGTAAAGATTTTATTTCAGGTAGTATAATTCTTTCATTAGGATTTTCAGGCCATTCTGATTCATCAGTATTTTTTAGGTAATCAGGACCTTCCCACCACATGGAGCAATTAAGGAGTTGACCTGGTTCTACCCTCGGGATGCCATATCAGCAGGGTTAAGATTTGTTGGAACGTGCCTCCAAGAATCCCTTTTGGTCAGATCATGAATTTCATTCACGCGGTTGCAAACAAACGTTTTAAGATTTTTAGGTTGTGTTTTTATCCATCCTAAGGTGATGGTGGAATCAGACCAAAAGACTTTTCTGTTTATAGGACACCGGAGGGCTTCACAAACTTTTGCTACTAGACGAGCACCCAATAAAGCTGCTGATAGCTCAAGGCGAGGAATGGTAAGAGTTTTAAGTGGTGCCACGCGAGTCTTGGCACACAGCAGGTTAACTGTCACGTGATCATTGTTCATTGCCCGCAGATAAACAGACGCGGCGTAAGCATCCTGCGAGGCGTCAACGAAGCAATGGAGCTCACATGTGCTGTAAGTCGAAGGTAGCACGTGCCTCGGTACAGACACTGAACGTAGTGTATGCAAATTGTGGCTTGTTTTTTGCCAAATTTTCTTAATGTCGTCTGTGACGGGTTCATCCCAACTCAAATTTTGCAACCACAACTTTTGCAACAATATTTTCAGTGTTATAGTACAGGCACTGAGTAATCCAAGTGGGTCAAAGATTTTGCAAGTTTCAGATAAAATTATGCGTTTTGTGACTTTGTCTGGATTATCATTTATGTTGATAGAAAAATTCAGAGTGTCAGTTTCAGGAGACCATGACACACCTAGCACACTCGAATGTTTATTTAAGTCAAGAGAATTTGTGAGGGTAGATTCCGAGAATATCTGAGGACAATTAGTACGAAATTTATGCAGTGGAAAACAGGCGGAATCTAGCGTTTCTACAACATTTTTAAGGATGTAAGCTAAGTCCGATTCGCTATCTGCCCTGTCAGTAGATCGTCCATGTAAAAATCTTTTTGATAATTTCAGCTATAATGGGATCTGAACATTCATTGGCAAGTTGCAAAGACAACGCGTACTTAGAAAAGGCGCTGATGCCGTTCCATAAGTAACCGTGTTTAACCGTAAAACTTCAAGCGGTTTAGAGGCGTCATCTCTCCACAAAATCAATTGCAGATTGCGTTGTGGTTCTTGAATTTCGATCTGGCGATACATTTTTTGTATGTCGCCAGTTAGTACAAATTTATGCTGTCGGAATCGAATCAAAATGTTAAATAAGTCGTCTTGGACTACGGGTCCTACACACTGTATGTCATTCAAGGATTTTTTCGACGCAGTTTTGGCAGCTGCGTCGTAGACGACTCGCGTTTTAGTGGTTTCACGAAAAATCGCGAAATGAGGAATGTAGTTTCCGAATTCAGGTTTATCAATTCGCGTCAGATGACCTAAGGCTTCGTATTCGTTTATAAATGTACAATATTTTTCTTTAAGTTCAGGATTTTTATCAAGCTTTTTTTCTAAATTATAGAAGCGCTTAGCAGCCAGGTTGTACGAGTCTCCCAGTGCAGTTTCAGGAGTTTCCATCAGAGGCATAAGGACGGAAAATCTGCCACTAGGTAAACGGCGTGTATTTTTAAGGAAATGTTCCTCACAAAATTCTTCATCAGACGTGGTTTGCAGTTTTGAAGAAGGAAGTTCTTCGATTTCCCAAAACTTTGTTAGGTTGTCATGGATTTGTTTTGTGAAATTACAATGAACCTTGCGTGGAACTTCATTAGGTTTTTCGTAGCTACGACCGGCAAGTATCCAGCCTAACACTGTGTTCTGAAGGATGGGCATTTTAGGACCCAACGAAATCTGTTCAGGTATTAAGAGATCGTAAAATATTTCAGCACCCAACAAAATATCTACGTCCGCCGGGTTGAAGAATTTAGGATCAGCAAATTTAATGTCGTTAGGTATGTTTAGGTTTCCTACATCAAGGGGAAAATTAGGCAATTGACCAGTGACTTCAGGCACCACCAGGCAATTTAGGTTTGTATGAAATGTATTTAGTAACGAACTTATTTTTACGTCACAGCTCTCTGATATGGGAAGTTGCATGTTGTTTATGCCCGATATAATTAAGGTATCGGAATCACGACTAACTAAACCCATCTTGTTTTTCAGCGATTGAGTCACGAGACATGACTGGCTCCCTCCGTCCAACACGGCGCGAGCGATGTAAGTATTTTTATTTTCAGGATCGGTAATCTTCACTAAAGCAGTACCGAGAAGCACCTGTCCGGGGGTAAGTACAGATAAGGATACCGGAGGGGTGTTCGTATCATTATTATTAGGTTTTTTATCTTCATGAAGCATGGTATTATGTTTAAGGTTACATAATGGGCAGGTCCCTAATTTACAAAAGGACGCATCATGACCTCTGCGCAGACAGTTTGTGCAGAGGGCTAACTTTAGGACTTCACTCATTCTTTTTTCAGGAGAAAGGGCTTTAAAACCGTCGCAATCAACGATTCTATGAGACTGACTGCACAAAGGGCACGACATCAATCCTGTTGATTTTTGCTGTTTGCTAACAAAAGATTTCGAAAATTTACTGTTATGATTAGTAAACTGTTTATGTTCATGTGGAGAAGAATGTTTATGTTCATGTGTATTAATTTTATTATGAGGACCGCTTCTGTTTTCAGGTTTTTCAGAGCGATTAGCCTGCATAGTTTCAAGAACGTCGGCTCTGTTACGCAAAAATTCAAGGAATTCACTTAATGCTGGTAAATCGGTCAAATTGTTTCTGTGCTCCTCCCACTTACCGCTAGTAACAGGATCTAATTTTGAGGACACCATGTATATGTTACAGTCAAAACCCTTAACCAGTCAATAACGTTAATGACTGGCAAAACCAGTCAATAACGTTATTGCCTAAGGTACTCAGTCAAAACCCTTATTGACTGATTTTGTCTAATAAAATCCGTCAATAACGTTATTGACTGACGTGCCTAGTCAAAACCCTTAATAGGTATGTCCTGGTTGGTCTTAGATCACCATCAGGACCGTTAGATGGTCGCTGCCAGAGTGGAAGTCTACTGTCTCGCTCGCCCGTTGTTATTCCATAAGGACATGTCCAAGTCGTAGACGGCTCTTCACTTATGTTGACGGCAGCAAATACGTGGCCTTCCTCCCAGAAGTCATAGACCACCCGGAAGTTACTCGAGGACTCGGGCTCTGTGCCACCGGCGAGCGAAACAGTAGACTTTCACTCTGACTGCCTCCATCTTCTATCTTCTATAAGATGCATTTCAGTGAGCGTGCACAATCGCCCCACGACCTGATTATCCCCATTCCACCTCCGGGGATCGCGTCGCTGACTAGGATTACTCCTTTTATCAGCTGGTGAGATAGCAGACAAATGCGAGCCTATCTTATTTAAAAAAATATACCTATATCGATCCTGACGGTTACTATGCAGTAACCACTCCTACCCGCCGCATCGCACCGTAGCTAACCGCACTGCACTGCTACCCAACGCATCGCTCATAATCTCACCGCAAATCAGTGCTACTCGCCGCATCGCACATCGAAACTCTCCGCACCGCACTGCTTTTCGCCGCATAGCACATAAACTTACCGCAACGCCGTGCTACCCGCCACATTGCTCATAATCTCACCGCAAGTCAGTGCTACTCGCCGCATCGCACTGCTACCTGCCGCATCGCTCATAATCTCACCGCGAATCAGTGCTATTCGCCGCATCGCACACCGAAACTCTCCGCAATTCAGCGCTACCCGCCGCAACACACAACAATACTTCCCGCACCGCACAGCTTTCCGCCGCAAAGCACATAAACTCACCGCAATTCAGCGCTACCCGCCGCAACACACAACAAAACTTCCCGCACCGCTCTACTTTCCGCCGCAAAGCACATAAACTCACCGCAATTCAGCGCTACCCGCCGCAACACACTACAAAACTTCCCGCACCGTACTGCTTTCCGCCGCAAAGCACATAAACTCACCGCAATTCAGCGCTACCCGCCGCAACACACAACAAAACTTTCCGCACCGCACTGCTTTCCGCCGCAAAGCACATAAACTCACCGCAATTCAGCGCTATCCGCCGCAATACACAACAAAACTTCCCGCACCGCACTGCTTTCCGCCGCATAGCACATAAACTCACCGCAATTCAGTGCTACCCGCCGCATCGCACACCGAAACTCTCCGCACCGAACTGCTTTCCACCGCATTGCACATAAACACACCGCAACCCAGAGATACCCGCCGCAACACACTACAAAACTTCCCGCACCGCACTGCTTTCCGCCGCAAAGCACATTAAAATCACCGAGATTTTTTTTCAAATCCCTTAATAGGTACGTCCGACCCGGTGGTAGCAACCTAGACTGCCTGGCTGGTCTGAGATCACCATCAGGACCGTTAGATGGTCGCAGCTTGAAGAAAGCCTACAGCCTCGCTCGCCGATTGAACTAGGCGGGAGCCTAACAATCACCGTCGTGAAGTCTATGACATCTAGGAGGTGAAGCCACGTATACGCTAATGTCAGCATTAGATAGTGAAGAGCCGTCTGCGACTTGGGTATGTCCTCAGGAATAACAACCGGCGATCGAGACAGTCAGCCAGCCAGTCTAGGTTGCTGCTACCGGGGCAGAAGTACCTATTAAGGGTTTTGACTGGGCACGTTAGGCAATATCGTTATTGACTGCTTTTAATAGATAAAACCAGTCAATAAGGGTTTTGACTGAGGCCCTTAGGCAATATCGTAATTGACTGGTTTTTCCAGTCAATAACGTTATTGACTGGTTAAGGGTTTTGCCTGTAACATATATAATGATAGTATCCCAAGTATCTACCGATTCACCTAGGCTGGACAAGGCTCGCAAATTTTTTGTTACTACATCAACCAAGTAACGTATAGCTCGGTGGGATTCTTTTGTAATAGTGTCAATTTTGAATAAGGCTTTCAAGTGATTACTTGTCAGAACTTTCCTATTATTGTAACGTTGACAAAGTAACTCCCAGGCTACGTTATAATTTTTGGCCGTGAAATCTATTGATTTAATAACCAGAGCGGCGCTGCCTTCCAATGAAGAACGTAGGTAATGAAATTTATTTATGTTAAGCATCCCCTCCCGGTTATGTATTAAAGATTCAAAGGTGTCGCGGTATTCTAGCCACATGAAGTAATTGCCATCAAAGGTAGGTAACTTTATGATAGGTAGTTTTATGTTAAAGTCATCATTATGTGAACAACCCTCTTCGCGTCGCGAATTACCATCTGGATGTAATTTTATTAAAGCCTGCGCACTAGCAATAGACGAATAGAATTTGCTTTCAGTTGTTTCTCTTTCCTGTATTTGAGTATCAAGAACGGAACACATGATTTCTATTTTTGTTTGACATTTTTCAAACTCAGTAAACAACTCCTGTACTTTCATGACACGCAGCTTTAATTCATCAATTTGCAAACTAGTTATTTCTCCGATATCAGTTTCTTTTAACGTTGTAACAAATTTAATAAAAACCGTTAATCGACCTCTAATTGAACCACGTTGACTAACAAGTTCTTTAAATTCTTTAGTTTCCTCTGCCATTTTTATGTAAATTAGGTATAGAAAAACAAATAAACAACAAAGTTAATAACAAAAAGTAGGCCAATAAATGAAGTAAACAAAGTTAATGTGCATCAAACCAGTACGTATCCGTTGCGATGAATAACAGCTGAGCGGCGCGTAGGTAGGCAGACGAGAGCGCAGGAATGCAAGGTAGGTACAAGCGGCCCGCACGGCACACTCCGTTTGCTACCCTGGCACGCGAAGCGTAGTTAGCGGTTCGATCAGCAACCGTACCCTGGAATGTTCGGCCGATACTTTTGAATATTATGCTTAGGTAAGTATTTTAAATACCTACTAGATCGAGAACAGATGATGTATACAGGGTGTTAGGGACGGTGTAACGAAAACTTTGCAGGCGTGCTCAGACCATGAAACTGAACAACTTTTCCTATGGAGCCAATGGTGGGAAACGAAAATAAATTTTCGGCCTCCCATACAAAGTCACTCAGCTGATCGTGAATTTTGTATGGGAGGTCGGATAATTTTTTTCGTTTCCCACCATTGGCTCCATAGTAAAAGTTGTTCAGTTTGATGCTCTGATCATGCCTGCAAAGTTTTCGGTACACCGTCCCTAACACCCTGTATAATTTAATGATAAGCTATAATGTTTATAATTTAATAATATGAGAAATATTTTGTGATAAGATGTGGCAATTAAAAGCCTTTTGTGTTTTGAAAGCGAAAAGTAATGAAAGGGATTTTATATGAAAGCGGCATAAAAGCAAAGTAGGTAAGGGAGTGGCAATGATATACGCTTTTACTTTAAGAAAGCGAAATATTACCTATCCTACGAATTATGCGATGCTATTTATGCAGATAAGCCGTGATTTACGAAATTATAGCACAGAAACCGTTATCTTTACGTATACGATGTAGGTATGTACACGTAAAGTAACTGATCGTAAAGCAACGTGCAAAATACAGCTTATTTTAAGAAAATGCTTTCAAATTAGGTAGTTTATGAAGTGGAATAGGTAGGTATTCTAACGTATGAACAGGTAGCAGTAAGTTTATGGAAAGCCAGTAATAGTTTGCACTAATTAGGTACGTAATTGTATGGTACGTATTGTACCTAATGATGATTTTTATGCATCAATTATGTTAGATAAATACTACGTACGTAGGTAGATAAGCGCCCGAAATATTAAAGTCGTGAGCTTATCGAGCAATGTAATGCAATGTAATTTTTTAGGTAATATAATAACCGTGTAATGCAAAGATGCCGTATTTCGAGCAAAGTAACACTTTGAAACACAAATAAAAGGGGGATCGAATTAGGAAGGAAAAGAACACTAGTACTGCCCTAATTTCCAAGCCACGTCGAGCCTCCTGCACAGGTACAAAGTCCAAGCGGTCAGAAATCCTTTGTTCGGCCCATGTGTTCGGCGAACACGTTGTACCGGCGAAACTTCCTTTGTGTTCTCGAAGTTACTTTTATCCGAAGCTTGCTTGAATACGACGTCCTGTCACGGTCGCCACTTTCTTGTATACGATTAAGGTACAAGAAAGGTTGTTGAAATAAGAAGAGTGGATTAACGTTTTAGAATCGCAATTTATTTGACGAAATTGCGCGCGAGTTGTCACTGTGATGGTTTGGTGAGGTCTGACGTCATAGCGGCGCAGCCGCCGGTGCTAGCGCCCTCCGCCCGCGCCCCGCGCGAGCCCCTGCTTGGTCGTAGACAAGTGTCAAAAATTTATTTGTCAAGAAAAAAAAGTTTTGACTAAATTAGTTTTTTTTACTGGGATTTTTTTCATTATTTTTTACGGCATCTTTAATCGCTACTTAACCTAACCTGAAGCTATGGCACGCATTTAAATTAACACCCTGTATTTTCCTAAATCTTTTGAAAACTTTTTGTCCACAAACTGCCGTATCAAATACACAAGAATTTTATACTCCGCATAAATGGTCCCCTCACGAACACTCAAGGCTCGTAATTAGCAGAAAAAATGGCCGTCTAACGTTTTTGTTTGCTCTTTGATGAGGGCATATTGAAGATGCTCGTAATACACTTGTCTTCCATAGAATGTATTGGGTTTTGGGTTTTGTGATGATGTACAATCCCCAGCAAATCGACCTACCTATTTGAGTGATCAAATTATACTGGTATTTTAAAATTTTGTTAAAAACTTTGAACTACCTGTAAAAGTTTGTTTGTACTCTCGGTAAAAACACGAGATTTCCATATTTTAAAAGATCACCCTCCTATAGGCTGCTCGTACCGCCGCCTGACTGATGTCAATCCTCTTTAGGATTGCTATTGTAGGTGGTATCACCGCCACCATGCGGTTGACCATAGTCGACAGATATTCAGCTGAGGTCAAAAACTCTACGTCGCCTTTTACGAAACACCCGAATGGACTGGGGGCGACAGTTTTCTTAGCCGCTGCCACACGGTATATGTACAACAAGAAATAGCATAATAATGATTTAGTATTTATTTACCATTTCGAAATGATGAATGGATTTAAATTCCTCCTTCACAAAATGTACAAGGCAAAATGTTAATATTAAAATAATACTCGACCTGATTTTGGAACTGTTATTTCAGGTACCTAAGTCTATTTTCGGCTTCAGAATAGTGTTGTCAGTTGTCACTCGATAGCGGACATCGATATCGATAATTCGATAGTCTATTGATAAACTTTTGATAGAATCGAATCGATAGTTAAAAATGAAGCAATCATGCATGCATTATATCGAAAGTATAGTTTTTCAGGACTGAAAAACTACAAGTATTTGTTTAAAAAAACAAAAACCCGACTGCGATTAATTTTAAAATAGTATTTTGCTGTAAAAATCCGCCACCTTGAATCTAATTTTTTTTAATTTAGCCAGTGTCACTCGCGCTGCTGATAGCCTTAGCGGCTCGCTGGCCGAATGTATGGAACATGCTGCACCTGAGAGAAGAGTTCTGAAATTTGGTACACTTAATCTTTAAGGTAAATGAATCGATTTGACCCGTAGTACACAATTTTAAAAAAATCCTATGAGGAGTAATGACGTCATCTTTTTTTTGTATGGGAAAAAAAAATTTTTTGTTCCAAAACCTATCGTGTGTGGTATCAAATGAAAGGCCTTGCTAAGCCGATTCTAAAAATATATGACATTATTATATTTAAGTCACTTGTATAAAATTAAATAGGAAATAATTTTCGAAACATGCCACGTTTGGGCTTCTCCAGGTATGATACGGTTGAATCATTACTTATGAAATATACGTAATATAATGTGTAATATCCTCATCTCTAACCTCAAGAAAGGTACTACGGATTTTTTGTCTTTAAGTAATTTTTTTTGAATTTTAAAGTTACAGAAATTTATGAAAACACACTTAGTTGAAACTTGGCATTAAAAGTTCAATTTTGGCCACCGAGGATGACAAAAATAAAGCCAGATGAGATTTTAATCATATGTACATCATATTCGTTTTGCAAAAAAACATGTTGTGTGCTTCGGAGGGCACGGTTAACCCTCGGCCCCATCGTAGTCGCTCTCTATGAATAATTAGACGGCGGCGGTCGGTCAGGGTCGATAGTTAGGGGCCGAATAGTAACCATGGTTCATCGGGTCGTTCGTAGACTCGGTGTCCCACTTGACAGAACAAGATTTATTAATTATAAGATGATAAATACAGATGCGAGAGGAGTTTTGGTTCATCTTTATAATTTTCATTTGTCTATACACACATTATTTCCACACCAGTATCCTTACATTTATTCCCAGGGTATCAATCACCTTCATTAGCTAATTGCCAGCAGAAATGTCCCGCCATGCTGAATACTCTTTTTCTTGAGGCCATATGTATATCTCATGTACCTATTTAAGCTGGGCTATTTTTGGTGCACCTGATTTGACTTGATGGTCTACATCAGGTTTTCAAAAACTTTGATTTCTAATTGCTAGCAGGAGGGCCCAATCAAGCTGAATTATTTTTGCTTCGGGGCCGTATATGTATCTCCTGTAGTTCTCCAAACCTTCGATTTATATTTTCCAGCAGACTCGTCCCATCGCGCTAAACAATTTTTGCTTTGGGACTATATAATATGTGTCTCCTGTAGTTTAGCTGGGCTCTTGGAGGTGCACCTGGTGGTCCACATAAGGTTCTCCAAACCTTCGATCTATGTTTGCCAGCAGAAGCATTCCATGATGCTAAACAATTCTTGCTTTGGTGCCATAAATGTATCTCCCATTGTTTAGCTGGGCTCGTGGTTGTGCTTCAAGTGGTACACATCAGGTACTCCAGTCCCTCAAGTGGAGAAAAAAAAGTTGCCTTTACCTTCTTCAATGCGATAGCAATCTTTGTACCAAATTTTATCAAAATCCGTTCAGTAGATTTTCAGGATGCTGTCACATACAAACATCTAAACGGAAAAAATATGTAAATACTTTTGAAACGTGTTTTGTTATCAATTTCAAGAATTTGCTGACAATTTATTTTCCAATATCTTTTATGTACAGGCTTTCGACCCTCTACAACTTTATTATTATGTATAGATTCCGTTAATTTTGCCGGTGTGTGTTTAATGTGTGTATAGAGAAACTAGCTAAAACCCGCGGCTTCGCCCGCGTTCTTATAGGGGAATAACAAAGAGATGTGTATTGCGTTGTATGATTTGTTACACATAAATACTAACACCTCATCACCATTTTCATCCGTTTTATGGGGTAAATCATAAAAAAAAAATACTCCCTCTCCCTCTCCCTCTCCCCCTCTCCCCTCTCCCTCTCCCTCTCCTCTCCTCTCCCTCTCCCTCCTCTCTCCTCTCCCTCTCTCCCTCTCCTCTCCCTCTCCCTCCCTCTCCTCCCTCCTCCCTCTCCTCTCCCTCTCCCTCTCTCTCCCTCTCCTCCTCTCCTCTCCCTCTCCTCTCCTCTCCTCTCCCTCTCCTCTCCCTCCCCTCCCCCTCCCCTCTCCCTCCTCCTCCTCTCCCCTCCCTCCCTCCCCTCCCTCTCCCTCCCTCTTAATACAATACTTTCTTAGCCCCTCTAGGGTAAAATATTGGAAATTACAAAAACACAACAATCGTAACTTTGAAAGTTCTTTTTAAATACGTAATTTGAAGCAAATTATGTCAAAGGAATAAAAAGTTTCATGGATAATTTCATCCCTCATTTTACCCCCTTAGGGGTAAGATTTCAAAAATTCCAACTTTATGGATATATACGTTGCTAAAGGAATACAAATGCCAAATTTCACGCTTCTAGCTCCAACGGTTTGGTTTTTATGACAATGCGTAATTTTCATCCCCTATGTCAACCCATCGGGGGATGAATTTTGAATACTCCTAAATCAAAATAATATCAAATGTTTATTAAAAATAAGGGGTCAAATTTCAAACCTGTTGCTTCAAGGGTGCGGCCCGCGTAAATACAATACTTTCATCCCCTTTCTTACCTTCAGGGATTTAAAATTGGAAAATGCTAAAACACGACATTCATTTTTTTAGAGTTCTTTCTAAATACGAAATTTGAAGCAAATATATCAAAGGAATAAAAAAGTTCATACAATCTTTCATCCCCCATTTTACCCCCTTAGGGGTTGATTTTCAAAAAACCCTTTCTTAGTAGATGCCTACATTGCTTAAGGAATACACATGCCAAATTTCACGCTTCTAGCTCCAAGGGTTTAGTTTTTATGACAATGCGTAATTTTATCCCCTATGTCAACCCATCGGGGATGACTTTTGAATACTCTTAAATCAAAATAATTATCAACTGTTTATTAAAAATAAGGTGCCAAATTTCAAAACTGTTGCTTCAAAGGTGCGGCCTGCGCGTAAATATAATACTTTCATCCCCTTTCTTATCCCCTCAGGGGCTTAAAATTTATAAATGCTATAACACGTCAATCATTATTTTTAAAGTTCATCCTAAATACGAAATTTGGAGCGAATTTATCAAGGGAATAAAAAATTTCATGCAAACTTCCATCCCCCGTTTTACCCCCTTCGGGGTTGAATTTCGAAAAATCCTTTCTTAGTGGATGTTAACGTTGCTTAATGAATAGGTACACATGCCAAATTTCACGCTTCTAGCTCCAAGAGTTTGGTTTTTACGACAATGCGTAATTTTCATCCCCTATGTCAACCCATCGGGGGATGAATTTTGAATACTTCTAAATCAAAATAATATCAACTGTTTATTAAAAATAAGGATGCCAGATTTCAAAACTGTAGCTTCAAAGGTGCGGCCTGCGCGTAAATATAATACTTTCATCCCCTTTCTTACCCCCTCAGGGGTTGCAAATTGAAAAATGCTAAAACACGTCATTCATTATTTTTAAAGTTCTTCCTAAATACGAAATTTGAAGCAGGTATATAAAAAGAATAAAGAGTTTCATACAAACTTTCATCCCCGTTTTACCCCTTAGGAAGGAATTTCGAAAAATCCTTTCTTAGTGGATGCTAACGTTGCTTAATGAATACACATGCCAAATTTCACGCTTCTAGCTCTAAGGGTTTGGTTTTACGACAATGCGTAATTTTCATCCCCTATGTCAACCCATCGGGGATGAATTTTGAATACTCCTAAATCAAAATAATATCAACTGTTTATTAAAAATAAGGTGCCAAATTTCAAAACTGTAGCTTCAAAGGTGCGGCCTGTGCGTAAATATAATACTTTCATCCTTTCTTACCCCTCAGGGTTTAAAATTGGAAAATGCTGAAACACGTCATTCATTATTATTAAAGTTCTTCCTAAATACGAAATTTGAAGCAGTTATATCGAAGGAATAAAAAGTTTCATACAAACTTTCATCCCCCGTTTTACCCCCCTAGGGGTTGAATTTCGAAAAATCCTTCCTTAGTGGATGCCTACATTATAGTGGCTATCTGCATGCCAAATTACAGCCGGATCGGTCCAGTAGTTTAGGCTGTGCGTTGTTGACAGTCAGACTTCTTGAGTTTTATATATTAAGATGATCACTATAACCATCAATCGAAAACTTCTCTCGCATTTGTATTTATCATCCTATAATTAATAAATCTTGTCCTGAAAAGTGAGACACCGAGTCTACGAACGACCCGATGAACCATGGTTACTATTCAGCCCCTAACTGACGACCCTGACGGACCGCCGCCGTCTTATTATTCATAGAGAGCGACTGCTATGGGGCCGACGGTTAACCGTGCCCTCCAAAGCACATAACATTATTTTTGCAAAACGAATATGATGTGATGTACATAATAATGATTGGAATCTCATCTGGCTATATTTTTATCATTCTCGGTGTCCAAAATTGAACTTTCGATGCCAAATTTCAACTAAGTGTGTTTTCATAAATTTCTGTAACTTTAAAATTAAAAAAAAAATACTTAAAGACAAAAAATCCGTAGTACCTTTCTTGAGGTTAGAGATGAGGATATTACACATTATATTACGTATATTTCATAAGTAATGATTCAACCGTATCATACCTGGAGAAGCCCAAACGTGGCATGTTTCGAGAATTATTTCCTATTTAATTTTATACAAGTGACTTAAATATAATAATGTCATATATTTTTAGAATCGGCTTAGTAAGGCCTTTCATTTGATACCACACACGATAGGTTTTGGAACAAAAAATTTTTTTTTCCCATACAAAAAAAAGATGACGTCATTACTCCTCATAGGATTTTTTTAAAATTGTGTACTACGGGTCAAATCGATTCATTTACCCTAAAGATTAAGTGTACCAAATTTCAGAACTCTTCTCTCAGGTGCAGCATGTTTTGAACTACCGCTAGGACTATGAGACCAATCTAACGACACCTCATATGTCAAAATCCAACTATCCGTTTTGGGGTGTAGCCCATGAAAAAGAATTTTCTTGTCCACATACATACATACATACATACATACTATCGAAAAACATAACCCTCCTTCAGAGGCAGTCGGGTAATAAATAGAATTGATTCACTACAAAACAATACATAGAATTGAACTGACCATACAATCGATAGAATTGCACTTGTAGATAGTATTAAAAAAGATAAATAAAGAAAATACGCTCGTAGTTTAGTATTGATACAGTCAGATAGTTGGATAGTATCGATACAATTCATTGTGTAGGGTTTTTGGATAAAAACTTCGATGAAATTAAATCTCACTTCCTAAGGTTTGCTAGATGAAATTAAGCAGTGCCTATTGAACCAATATTTTTATGTCATACCTTTTTGTAATCAACGGTGTAAAAAAACTATCGATAGATATCGGTAACTCTACTTCAGTCGGAATACCTATCATCGCTCTGTATTGCTTTTCAAAATAATTACCTTCTCATATTATTTGTTACAGTATTCTAATTTCTGAATTTATCATCTTTCTGGGTGGATGAATGGTTATACTTTAGGAGGCGTATATTTTTGCAGTGTGGTTCTGGCTTAGAATAGCATCACCCCATATCTTTCCCGTAGGTGTCGTAAGATGCGAATTTGAGAATTGATGTGTATTGCAATTTTAAGCGACAGGCTGACAATCTGTCACAATGGTGATACACAGTCTTCTGAATGACTCTCGAAGGCTCTGCCTGCCTACCTCGCAAGGGATATAGATATATCCTACTAATATTATAAAGGCGGATGTTTGTGTGAGTGTTTGTTACGACATCACGCTAGAACGGCTGATTAGATTGACATGAAATTTTGCACAAATATAGAAGAATAACACATAGGCTACTTTTTACCACGGGAAAATGTCTTATTGCTACGGGATCACGCACATTCCAATATTTTTGCAAAGGTGGCGTGACCGAGCCGATTCGCGTTTTAAACGTTTACGCCGAAAAGTAACAGCGACATCTCTTGGCGAGTAATGATTTTTTCCCGCGGAATAATAGGTTGCAGCGGGTGAAACCGCTGAGGGGCAGCGAGTATAATAATATTCGGGTATGTATATTATATTGTTGTTACGGTATCTGGGAGCACGCCAGTTCTAATTTCAACAACACCAAGTTCTAATTTCTGAATTTATCACTCAGGATGAACGCTTGTACTTCAGCAGGCGTATTGGTCGTGGCGCAATGGTGGTGCGACTGCCTGCGGTAGGTTCGATTCCCGGTGGGGCAATCACAAATCACAAAGTTGATATTTTCGCTTTGTGAATTTGTTCCCTGTCTGTTTAAGACTTTGTACCTAGTCGTCGGACAAATCGGTGTTCCACTCGATTTTTTTATATCAGTTAAAAAAACATGTACATCTATAGGTACAGAGTAGAAGGAACTAGGAAGTGTAAAACGTTTGGTCAGACCACTCGCTGCAGACTTTCGTATGCGAAATTGTTTTAAAATACGCCTAATTCATATTTTTAATCACTTGTGTAATTGCTGCAATAAAATTTAAGGCGAGCAATTAACGCACCTAAACGTTTTTATATTAGTTCGTGACAATTTTATCAATGATTCGGTATAGAATGCCGTAAAGAGTGAAAACAGAACCCTATTACTGAGACTTAGCTGACTGTCTGTCCTTCTGTCACCAGGCTATATCTCATACACAGTAATAGGCAGTCAGAGAGTTGCACACAAAGATATACTGTCATCGAACTAATATGATTCAAGATTCAAGATTCAAAAACTTTTATTTCCAAGTAGATTCACAAAGAATACTTTTAGAATGTCAATATTAAACAAATCAAATATAATAAAAGTAGGTACATATAAAATTCAAATTATGATTAAGACGAAGTTACAATTGATTATGACAATTTTATACTCCTTGTAAGTCCTGATTTGGTATTCAAAACGAGTGCGTGTTTCTTGTGCTGCGCTGGAATTTCAGAAGTCCACGCATTTTTGTCATTAATATAATCATCTAACTTATAATAAGCTTTATAACATAAAGTTTTCTTAATAACAGACTTAAATTTACTTTCTGATAGACTTAATATATCTTCCGGTATTTTGTTATAGTATTACTTAGACCTTGAAATGAAGTCCTAACTTTGGCTAGTCTAAACTTAGGTTGATCTAATTCATTTCTACTCCTTGTATTGCGGTTATGCCTTTCATAATTTCTAGTGAAAGTATTTATATTCTTTCTGACGTACATGATATTTTCGTAAATATATTGGCATGGTACGGTCAAAATATTAATTTCTTTAAACAGTTCTCTAAGGAGTCACGACTGCAAAGTTTATAAATTGCTCTAATGGCCCTTTTTGAAGTACAAAAATTGTTTCAATATCAGCGGCGCGACCCACAACAAAATTCCATAGGACATAATACTGTGAAAATAACTAAAGTAAACAAGTCGTGCAGTTGCAATATCCGTAACTTCTCTAATTTTACGTACCGCATAGGCAGCCGAGCTTAATCTTCCCGATAAAGATGTAATATGTGGACCCCATTGTAGCTTTGAGTCAAGAGTAATCCCTAAGAAAACTGTGCTGGTAGTAAATTCTAATTTTTCATTATTAAGTTGTACATAATTACTCGATGAATGTACTACATTTGGCAAAGTAAATAATACACATTTTGTTTTCTTCGCATTTAGAACTAAATTATTTGCAGTAAACCAACTATGAATTTGTCCAAGAGTGTGATTTACTTCGTCATAATTCTGTGCATGTCTATCAACCTTAAATATAAGGGATGTATCATCAGCAAATAATACAATCTTGGACAAGTTCTGTACCATGTAAGGCAAATCATTTATATAAATTAGAAATAAAAATGGTCCTAATATAGAGCCCTGAGGCACACCAATTTTAACTCGAGACCCCTGTGATTTGGCGCCATTTATTTGGACCTTTTGAGTTCTATTATCTAAATATGAATTCATCAGTTTTAGAGCTGTGTTTCGAATACCGTAATGGTCTAACTTTAGCAATAAAGTTTCATGATCTACGCAATCAAACGCTTTGGAAAGATCACAAAAAACACCAATGGCATCCTTTGATTCTTCCCAGGCATTAAATACATGTTTCATCAGAGCAACACCAGCATCTGTGGTACAACGTCCCTTTGTAAAACCGAATTGCTGGTTGTGTAATAAATTGTTTCTATTAAAATGGGACAGCATTTGATTGAGTATGATCTTCTCAAATACTTTGCTCAGAACTGGCAGAATAGATACAGGTCTATAGTTACTGGGATCTTGTCTGTCGCCAGCTTTAAACAGCGGAACTACCTTGCTATCTTTCATTAAATCAGGAAAGATGCCATGATCAATACAATCATTAAAGATATCAGCCAAATATGGCGCTAACAATTCAATCACTGATTTACAAACTTTAACTGACATTCCCCATAAATCTTCGGTGCTCTTAACCTTAATATCTTTAAAAGTTTTTAAAATACACTGTGGACTAACATGATGAAATTTTAATTCCGAATTGCAGACATCTACATTTTGTTTCAGTAAAATAGATGAAATTGATGGTGAAGAGTTCAGTGATTCAGTCGTTTTTAGCGGTATATTTGCGAAAAATGACTCAAACTCCTGCGCTACATCTGAATTTGTACTAATCATGCCGTTGTCAGTATTAAGGGAAAAGTTATTTTCGCGTGGCTTAGTTTTACCTGTTTCGCTATTAATAACTTTCCAGACAGCTTTAATCTTATTGTCTGAAGACTTTATTTTATTACTAATAAAATTTGCTTTAGCAATTAGACAAGCTATCTTAAAAGTTTTGGAATATTTTTTTACCAGCTCATTAAAACTGCCATCAGTTGTCATGTTTTTAAGCTCGTAAAGTTCAAAAAGTCTATCTCTGCTAATCCTAAGACCTTTGGTCGCCCAATCACAGAATTTAAATTTCGTATTAATTTCTTTTGTGTCTATGTTAAAAATCAGTTCAAATTCTTCACTTAATAAATTAAAAAAGTCTTGGTATAAGGTATTAGGATTATCTAAGTTATAATTATGGAATGGTAATTTCTTCATCAATACATTTTGGTATTTTCCTAACCTACTAGCAGTGATGCGCCTGGTTTCTATTTTGATTGTTTTAATATGGAATTTGAACGGAAATAATACGGATTGACCCTTGTGATCTGACTGAAGAGAATTAATTATGCATTTATCTACAGGGTAAAAATCACTAAATACATTATCAATACATTTGGCAGAAGTAGCCGTCACACGAGTAGGCTCATAAAATACATTAGACAAGTTAAATGATTTAAAAGACCTAAAATTTATCACTGAACGCATTTCTTACTAAAATGTCTACATTAAAGTCTCCAGCAACAATAACATGTTTATTTGTTTTTGTGACTAATTTGAGTACATCTTCCATAACTTCTAATAATGTAGTAAAATTGTTAGCTATAGGCGGTCTGTATACGCATACTATAACATGACTTTCCAGCTCAACACAAGATAACTCAGTACAACTCTCAACCGACAATCCAACAACATCCTTACGTTCCTTGAATTTAATATTATTTCTAATGAGTATTAATGAGCCTCCATGGATTGCGGATTTTCGGTTGAAAGAACTGGCAATACAGTAATTTTCATAATTTATTAAAATGTCATGATCATTTTGGAAATGTTCTGTAAAGCAGACTACATCATAGTTATGCTTTTCTAAAAACAATTCAATTTCCAATACCTTGCTGGAAAAGCCCTGAATATTTTGATGTAAAACTTGTAATTGATTTAGCTTTTCCTTTGTCTTATGCTGAGTGCAAGAAGACCCGGTTTGTTTATGTCATTTACATCAGTCAAAGACGGGGTTTCCTTTGTCTTAAAATCTAGTTTAAATCATTATTAATAATGTTACTTATTAATGTAGATGATGACACGTATTTTGTGTCGCTTATATTATATGCTAACAATGTAGCGACTTGCTTCTTATAATAATCCGACAGGTACATAGTATCCTGAGTCAGTATAAATTTGTGAATAAAATTATTCACATCAAAATAAGAAATAGCATCGCTATGATGACATGTTATATTGTACAAGTGCATGTTCATTTTATGCACACATTTGTTTTGTTGTGCTGATAAATTTGTGCAATATGGAAAGTTGCACAAAATGAACTTGCACTTTGTCTGATTGTGTAAATTGAGCAACACCTCAAGCTATTATCTAGTGCACTACGACTAATGTTGGAATGATTTCCTATCATAATTATTATAGTGGTGTGCTCATCAAATTTCCTACAGCTACTTGTTTAACAATATCCTCAAAAGAGGCGTCAGGACAACACACGTTTGTCACTTGTTGATTTAAACGATAGTTCAATAATTGTCCAAAACCTACACCTAATTTATCCGAATAAATAAGAGTCTTTTTGGGAGTTTTCGCTGAAGGAAGGTCCTTTGTCGATCTGGATGCACTGTCACTGTCAAGAGCTGGTCCTGCGTGTGGTCGAGTGGTAGGGCACGGGCATGGGTCACGACGTCGTGCCTTCGGGGTCGGGCAAGCTTGGGCTGAGACGGTGGACGCCCTAGAAGAACGCGGTGCAGCGGCTGGGGTGGGCGGCACTATAGCCTCTCGATCTCGACGGAGAGGCGGCAGGTGACCCCGCAGGCTGCACGTTGCTGTCAGCTACCGACACCTGGTGTGCCCTCGCATCTTGGTGCACGGCGGGGGCAGGAGCACGTGAAGCGCCCCTGCCGCGTCCACCACGGTGTCCTCCACGTCGTCCTCGCCGGGTGGGTGACGTAGTCGTTGGTGTAGGCAGTGTAGGAGCACCTCTACTGCGTCCGCCACGTCGAGTTCGCCGGGTGGGTGCTTCAGCCGCGATGGCAGGCGCGTCAGGAGCGGCAGGTGGCGCCCGCGCGGCAGGTGGTGTCGGCACGGCAGGCGGTGTCGTCGCGGCAGGTGGTGCCCGCGCGGCAGGTGGCGCCCGCGCGGCAGGTGGTGTCGGCACGGCAGGCGGTGTCGTCGCGGCAGGTGGTGCCCGCGCGGCAGGTGGCGCCCGCGCGGCAGGTGGTGTCGGCACGGCAGACGGTGTCGTCGCGGCAGGTGGTGCCCGCGCGGCAGGTGGTGGCCGCGCGGCAGGTGGTGCCCGCGCGGCAGGCGGTGCCCGCGCGGCAGGTGGTGCCCGCGCGGCAGGTGGTGCCGGCGCGTCAGTTGTGGCGAGTGCATCAGATGTATCAGTATTCACGGATGCCAAGGTGAACTCATCTTCCATCAGCAGGTCCAGTAACTCTGCATTCTGTTGCTGTAGTTCTAGTAGCTCCGAAGTTGCAAGAGAGAGTTGCTCATGTGCTAATCGGCTCTCTGCATATTTAGTCTCAGCATTAGCGAGCTGCGTTTGAAGATGATCAATATACAACTCGCTACTTGTGTGCAAGCTTTCTGATGCTGTTATCTGCATCGTCATCTGCTTGATCTTTATTTCTGCTTGATGGAACTCTTCTTGCATTTTTCTTATTAACAGTTTATATTCATCAGTATGCTTCAATAAATTGATTCTCTTAATTCTATTCGGTTGTCGTTTTACAGTTAATCTTAATAGTTTCAGGTTATGTCTAGTCTTTTAATGAATTTGTTTAGTCTTAAATATTTCTTTATTTTATTTTGTAAGAATTGTGTGGCGTACTGTACTTATGTCCTGCACTTCCAGTTCATGATGTAGGAAACACTGAATTTATTTTCTATGTCTTCTTTTTCTTGATGTAAATCCGCTAACTGTTTGTTAGCTTCGTTTAGTTGCTGGTTTAAAAATTTGCATCGATCTTGGGCAGAATGTAGGTCATTGATGAGGTCAAATCGAGCACGTTCTAGAGAATCTATATGTTGAATATGCTGGTCAATCTCCACTTGTGATTCTGCACACTGTGTACGCAGAGTAGTAACACTGTCAGTCAGCTGAGTGTTTTTGGATTTTAACTGTTTCATCTCTAAGTCAATCTCATCTCGTTCCACTAGAAGTTTCTCATTAATTTGCTCGGCTTCAGTAAGTCTCTGCTGGAGCTTAGCCATTGTCTTTTCCGCATGCATGCTACGTGTTGTCATCATGGACATGGTTGAAGCCGGGGCTGGAATTGATATAAAAACAAATTTAAGATCTAAATCACACTAGTTGTTACTTGTTGGGCTAGTGTATATGTAATCTAATTATAAGGCTGGACTTCTGTGTATAATTATTAATAATCAATGATCTTACTTTACAATTTAGTCAATTACTTGTAGTAATACCACAGTTAGGTGTGATAATAATATGTGTGTAAGAATGTATGCTATGTATGAAAGGAAAAACCTAACAAGTATCTACAGATTCACTTTCCACACTAATAAGTGAACTGAGACACTAACTAACAGCAAAACTAACAAGAAAAACAAAGTGTTAGTGTTCCTAAAGGTTTAGTGTTGCTTGAATAAACTTGTCTGAGCGGCAGATGAGCCCTATCTTCAGACAGACTTCAATAGAAGTAAGCTGAGACAAGGTCACGCGCTAATGTGTGAGTAGGTTTCTCACAAAAGCGAGGTTATGTGCAGTTTTGTGTTTGTCTAATCTGAAATTATGGTCAGAATATACTTTTCACAAGCCTTAATGTAAGAAATTGATTAAAGAAACAAAATACTCCCCCGGTTTAATCCGTTAGGTAGTCCGTTGATTCAAATAGTTAGTCCGTTGGTTGACCAACAACATTTGCTAAAAACACAGTTATTTTTATTTGCACTGGGTCATTGTAACACTGTAGTTCACTTTTATCACTTATTTTACTTAAATAAACACAATATAAACACAAATACTTAGAATTTTACGTAAAAATTAAACTTATTTATGCGAGCTAATATTATGAACTTACGTCCTAGAATGTATATTTTTTTTGCCACTTTTGACAAAAAATACTTAATAACGGAATAAAATAAATATAAAGAGTTATACTACAAACATGATTATATGCGATTTTTAAACAATACCTAGTAGATTTTTAAAAGTATAAGATAGGGACTATCAAACCGGATACATCCTTACCTTACCAAATGTAAACTAAGAAAAATTGGTAAGGACCATAGATGGAAAAAACCTAAAAATATTTTGAATCATGGCTGTACCATTTTACCCGAGAAATAGCGGTATCGAATAGGAGACAAATATGCCAAGACCATTCAGCACTGCCAGATTTAAAAATCTTTTTTATTTCTACTTAAATAGCTGAAGATCTTAATAGCACGCGGTGTCTGCTATTAACGACCGCGGTTTTGAGTTATAACATCCGCCATTTTGAAATTTATGGCGGCTAACAGTTTTTCCAAGATGTCATATCATAATAAACGTATAAGGCTGCTCGCCCACGTCAGTCTTTTTGTCGGCCGACAGCGATTGACAACTAGAGCTGGTTTTGATCGAGTCACTCGAGTTAAGCTGCGAACGAGTCAACTCGAGTTGCTTTTTCTACGCCACCGAGTCAATTTAGAAATGTTAAGAAAAAAATATTTTGATTGTTCCCATACATGTGAAAGGGGGGGAAAAAATTTTTTTTCACCCGCAATATTGAATAGGGTATAGGTTTATTTTGTTGCTGGTTTGTTTGCAGCTGTATGGTTACCAACCGCAAATTGAAAAATTTTATATATCCTTAATCTTTAGTGGTACAGTATCCTTCATAGTTTTCATGGTAATTTCATACTACGAACTGTATTCCATATTTTTTTTTTCAAATTTTTAGCATGCGTACTTTAGAAGTTACAGCTGGAACTAATTATGGCTAAAAACGCCCCTTTTAAAAGCAAATATCTCAAGACACTAACATTTTAGAGACTTTGATAAAAAGAAATCTCCCCTTAATTTTGAAAGACATATGCAACGATACCCTATTCAATATTACCGGTGAAAATTTTTTTTTTGCTTCCCTTTCACATGGGAACAATCAAAATATTTTTCTTAACATTCTAAATTGACTCGGTGGCGTAGAAAAAGCAACTCGAGTTGACTCGTACGCAGCTTAACTCGAGTGACTCGATCAAAACCAGCTCTAGTTGTCAAGCGCTGTCGGCCGACAAAAAGACTGACGTGGGCGAGCAGCCTAAATATTATTCAAACGGAACCGCCTTGTCAATGCTGTATCATCTAAGCAAATGACAAGTAGAAAGTAAAAAATATCACTGAAACCGATATTATTTTGTAATTTAATTTAATTATAGAAATTACTTGTCATATTCTATTTGGCATCTCATCAGCTAATATTCGAATTTATAGGGACATCATCATCTTCCTGCCCTTATCCCAATTACTTGGGGTCGGCGCAACACGTTTCGTTGAACACAAAATCGTATTGCAAAAGGATTTGGCTGAATTTTACGACCGGCTGCCTACCAGACGTCAACCCTCCTTGGGAATGCTTTTGTGGTGGATTAACCCTGGCCCTGGCTGTTTGGGTCGGGTTTATCCCTCGGTCGCCTCTTACGACCCCCACGGGAAGAAAGGGGGTGGTGCTAGCTATTCTATTCTGCCGGCACCACACGGCACCGAATTTATAGGGACATATCTTGGACATATCCAATGATATAATATGACATATCTATACATGCAAAAGCTGCGACGAGCGAAAACAGATCATTATTAGGTTTTTAATAGAGCCCCTTACCCTAGCCTTAAGGTTATAAGGTAAGGTAAGGTAAGGAAGATAGCCCTTAAGGCTTAAGGGCTATCTTCACAGATGAGACATGTGATTCGAGACGTATGATGACATCTGTCAGAAATAAGTGATCGTCAGTCGTCAACGATGCGATGCGCGTCTCACGTATGTAGACGTTATCTCTTCTGTTTCATACATTTCAAGCGTCGCAATGTTTCATACATTGCACACGTCTCCGTCTCATGTCTTATGTCAAGCCTGTGTAGTTAAAATAGTTAGATATAGGGGCCAAAGTACCAAAGTTTAAAAAGCCCCAGAGTTCCCGAAATCTTTTAACTTCCACATCAAATTCCACGCAGCAAATACCCGCAAAACGTCGCGTTTCGCAATAAATAAATTTATAACGGCCCTACATTTTGAGTTATGGGGTCGAGGGTGAAATAAAAATGGCGGGAAAAATGCAGATAATGAGATAATATCCCCATTGTCTCATTACCATCTTTCTTCCGCGGTTTTTTCTTTCCGTCCTCTCAATTTCCGGTTGTTGTAATTTTTTATACAGCCTATTATTTTCAAATGATACCTAGCTTACAATAAAATAGTTGATTAATAATTTGTTATTCGTTCATACATACAACCATACATACATCCTTTTTACTACCTACTGTTTATGTAAATGTCGCAGTAAGATAGTTATAGCCGTGATATAATTATATCCCTAGGGATATACTTAGCTATATGCCGGGACATA
The DNA here is from genome assembly GCA_024500475.1 of Phthorimaea operculella. Classification (NCBI taxonomy): domain Eukaryota; kingdom Metazoa; phylum Arthropoda; class Insecta; order Lepidoptera; family Gelechiidae; genus Phthorimaea; species Phthorimaea operculella. The sequence continues at coordinate 668,738 of JANFCV010000217.1, forward strand.
GTTATACGAAAGCGATTCATTACTATCTTACTAGGGACATAGACATTATAATTTTTTAATTATAAAACGGTCGAAGTTTAGTGATATAGTTATATCACTAGATTCAGTTTAGTGAAATAGTTTTCTGAGTGTGCGGCGCGGCGCAGGCGGCGGCAGTGTTGGGCAAAATGTAATCAGAATAAGGATTAATGATTACGATTACTTTTGTAATCTGATTGATTGACATGATTAATGATAAAAAAATGAAATGTTTTTTAATCGTTAATCGTAATCTAGATTAAATGATTATTGAGTGAGACTTAAAAATAAATTTTTATTTTTAGAATAAATACGCGCTTTTTATAATAATTTTTATTTTTAGAAGACGCACGGCCGGCTACCATCCGTTCTTAGTTGATATACCCACATTACGCACTAAGCGCTTCAAATCATCTTTCATTATGCGTACGGCTAAAGAATGGAATTCCCTGCCTGCGTCTGTATTTCCGAGTGCATATAACCTGAATCTCTTTAAGTCTAGAGTGAATAGGCATCTCCTGGGCAGGCTCGCTCCACCGTAGATCCCATCTCTGCTCTAGGGTAAGATTGGGGTCAAGAGTAAGCCCATCATAAATAAAAAAAAAAAAAAAAAAGATTTTTGTCGGCGCGGGATGCTTGCGTTAGTTTACGGTAGTTGATGATAGTGTACGGTAGTTTACGACATTTTACAATAGTGTACGGTAGTCAACGGTTTTTTTGTAGAGAGTAGGGTCAAGTGGGGTAAAAATGATACACCTGATATTTTGGGTAAAAATAAGACACTTGAAAATCTCAATTAAAATAAATCATTAATTAGTTTCTTTTGATACAAAAACAAGCCTTAATGTTTATACAAGAAGGTACAAAATTGATATTACAATATCTCATTATCATGTATGAATTTTATGACATTTCATTTTTGCTTGCAATTTTTGGCGCGAAAACTTTTGTTTAAGGTCTACAAACTTTTGACCTTGTACGTCGCTGGCGCGTCATGAGCGCGCTACCTACCGTCCGGCGCTCGCGGCTGGGATGATACTCCCGCGTTCGCTCCGCCATTTCATTCTCGTATGCACTATAGCACGGAACGGACGTATCTTATTTTTGGGAAAATATGAGACACCCTTTCGGGAAAATATAAGTCACCTCACAGTGTAAAAATAAGACAGACTAGTGAAATAAATGCCTCGGAATTACGTAAAGAAACCGGTAGTTGATCTCGAATTTGGAGTCTATGATTTCATTCTTATGGATCATACAACTAAAAAGAAACAAAACTATTAAAATATAGCAAGAATAGAAAGATCAGATGATAAGACAACTTGTCAGTTATTTACTTGAAGCGAACAAAAAATATATTCTTCGTCTATTATTTATTCAGTACATAGAGACGAAATTGACATGAAATTGCCATTACTGGGGCAAAAAAATAAAAGAGGTGCCCTATATTTCGATTTAGACCTTGAAAAGTATACTATAAAATACAATTATAACGTCTTATAATTGACCGCTATTGAAAAATTTTGATTTTATACATAATTTTTCTTGTCGGTTTACTAGTTTCTATTAATAATTTGTGACCTCAATAACGTTGTCGTATATTTTTCTAGTTTGTTACTTTTTATAATATTCTATTTCCAAAAAAATACATGTCAAAGGCTTATTAAATAATAAGAATAATGTATAAGTTTTGATTTAGGTATTGAAAAAAAATATTTAAAAAAAGATATTTTAAACTTACTTATACACATTGTATCATTTTTTCCCACTCTGTCTTAAATTTACCCAGCCGCTTTAAAAATGTCTAAACCATAGAAGTTGTTCGCTGTCTTATTTTTAAACTCAGGTGTCGTATTTTTTCCCCACAGAGGCGGAAAAAAATGAGACACACATTTTGTGGACAAACTATATTAATTAGTGCACTTAGTGGCAAACTGACAGTAATACCAGATAGGTAGTGCGGCATTTCACAATACGAATGCTTTTGCAGATGTTTATAGGCGCATTTACTTATTTAAATTTGTAAAGTTCTTAATTTTGTTTCATAATTACCCCGCCTGACCCTACGGTAGACTAAGATTGTTTACGGTAGAGTACGGTAGATTATGGTAGTCATCATCATCATCACCATCATCACCATCATCATCATCACCATCATCACATCATCATCACCATCACCACCATCACCATCATCATCATCATCATCACATCATCATCATCACCACCATCATCATCATCATCACATCATCACCACATCATCATCACCACCATCATTACCACCATCACCATCATCATCACATCATCATCACCACCATCATCATCATCACATCATCACCACCATTGTCACCGTCATCATCATCATCATCACACCATCATCATCATCATCATCGTCATAGTGTATTGCTAATGTTTAAATTTTAAAAGATATGATTGTTTAAAATTAAGTTAAAATTGCTATGGAATTACTATAATACGTGTTAATGTCAGAAAGTATTGTGACTCTCTGCAGGATACATTAAGTTGATTTTCAATAAAGAGAAAACCAATATAATATTTTTTTATTTAATTACATAAGGTAGATTTCTATTTCACTAAACTGAATCTAGTGATATAACTATATCACTAAACTTCGACCGTTTTATAATTATATCCCTAGTGAGATAGTAATGAATCGCTTTCGTATAACTATGTCCCGGCATAATATAGCTATATCCCTAGGGATATAATTCTATCACGGCTATAACTATCTTACTGCGACATAAATACCAATTATAATAAAGTACTTAATACACGCGTATTCACGCCTATACTATAATTTATCCCTTGCGGGGTAGTCAGAGCGTGAACGGCTGTACGAAACGGACATTAACCTACACCCCGTCTGAAAAAGTTTGAGAGTCTGTGTAACACCATAAAGACAGATTCTCAGCCTGAAGCCTATTAAATTGCAATGTATCAACCTTCAAACCCTTAGTCGCTTCTTACGACACCCACGGGAAAGATACGAGCACAAATTAGGAAGACGGCGTGCGGGGCATAGCACCTATACAGATGGGTCACTCAGTCCAGTCTTATTTTATAACTGGAACCTCAGGGGAAGTCAAGGTCCCAAGGTAGCTAAGAAGATGGTTGCCACGAACGTCAGATTTTGCTGTTTTGATATTCTTATACATTGAGATTTTTGACAGAAGCAAGAGCAACTAGAGAAGAGCAACCATGGCTATGTAACAAGTGACGATCTCGTAAATCCTATATAGGGTCGAGTGAACCTTCTGTAATATAAACTCTCTATTGTGTGATACGGGGTTATTCTATTCTAAGCCGGCACCGCACGCACGGCTAACTTTTTATATCTGTCCTTTTTTCCAGTCAAACGACACAAGCAACCCAGCGTCGGTCTTCCCATGGCTGGTAGCCATCTTTATCAAGAACGGTACAAACAACCAGTTTGATTACTACTGCGATGGGACGCTACTGTCTGACAAAGCTGTTCTTACTGGTAAGTACCTACTCCCTACTTGCTTTATGATGAGGAATGATAAATCTTTATCAAGAACGGTACCAACAACCAGTTCGATTACTACTGCGATGGCACTCTACTGTCAGACAAAGCTGTTCTTACTGGTAAGCACTTGTTTAGAAATTGCCATAACCACAACAGCCGCAACAGTCCACTGCTGGACGTGGGTCTCCCCTTATCGGGGGGTATTGCCATACTCACCACTGGCGGTCATCTCTATCAAAAACGGTACCAAAAACCAGATTAATTACTACTGTCTGACAAAGCTGTTCTTACTGGTAAGTACCTACTTGCTTAGGAGGAGTGATGGATGATGAGGGCAATTGGCAGAGTGAGTACTTCTACAAGACCACGTACCGGCAGGCGCAGCTAGTGTTGCCGCTCGATAGTGGACTATCGATTGTAAAACGATAGACAATCGATAGTTTTCACTATCGATTGTTTTTCGATAGTATCGATATTATCGACAGTTATTGGACTATCGATCGGCCAAAACTATCGGTACTATCGATAAAAACTATCGATGCTATCGATAGTATTGATACTATCGATATTTTTTGAACTATCGATAGTCCAAAACTATCGATAGTATAGGCCTATCGATTGAATAGGCCTTAATGAATGAAAACTATCGATAGTTCGGCAACACTAGGCGCAGCGTAGGACGGCCTCCCGCGAGATTGACAGACGATCTGGTCAAGTCCGCGGGGAAATGCTTGAAGCAGGCCGCTTCTAATCGGACAAGGTGGAAATATAAGGGAGGTCTATGTTCAGCAGTGGACGTCCTGTGGCTGATATGATGATCATGGTGATAAAAACATGCTAAATCTTTCCAAGTAACTAACTACCTTTGTTAGAAACACCATCGTCGTTAGATACATCAATTTGCCACAATTAGCCAACGCTAAAGAAAAGCAGATTCTAAGGGAAGTAGACAATGCCTGGAGGCGGACTACAAGTTGCAAAAGCTGTAGGCAAGTAAGAGTCGGTCGGGTGAGTCCAAAAGATTCCGCATAGGTATAGAAATGTACAACTTGACAACGTGTTATAAAATAAACAATAAAGCTCCCATACAAATTGAGTTAATCTTGTATGGGGAGTCCAATTTTTTTTGAACCGTGTTCCATGGGGAAAGTTGTTCAATTTTATGAGTACTTTGACCCCTTAAATACCAGCTATTGTTCTGTTTTTTTATAGGTTTTGAACTTAAAGTTGAGGGTAATAAGATTCAAAATCACTGGTACATATGCTGTACCACGGGCAATGAGGACTTAAGTTTTATTGCTTGTTTTGTAACATCCAGTATACCTAAGTTGGTGCTATATTCATATCATGACATGAGGGATATAATGAACCCCGGATTTAGTGTTTGAAAGTATTACATAAGTAGCTAGTTCACCTCTTATAGATTAATGAAAAAATGTAGGACCGACGTGCCCTCCAAAACACGGAACCAGAAAGAAATACGCTCTACATGCCGTGTGGTGCCGGCTTAGAATAGCATCAAACCTAATCTTTCCCGTAGATGTCGTATGAAGCGGCTGAGGGATTTGAGAGTGGGTGTGTAATTAAAGGCAACAGGCTAACAACTTGTCATTATAATGATACACAGTCTTCTGAATTACTCTCAAACTTTTGTCAGACGTGGAGTACCAAAATAACCGTTTTATACATAATTTTACGCTCTACTTACCCTGCAAGGGATATAGGCATTATATATGTACGTACATAAATAATTTATCTATCAAACAATTTTTAATACCTACTTATCTAGCCGCATACCTCTTTAAATATTTTATTTCACAAAGTAAATTCTAGTTCCTCGTTTATTTTAAAATGTTAAAACCTTTACCAGAAGAACCCTAAGAAGTCTATAAAAAGACCACTTCGTTAGATTAGCACCTTTTTCCGTTTTTGTCTTCATCGGGCCAAGGGAGCTAATTTGATTTCGTCTTTACTCCGTTTTCAATAAGATGAGTTCGAAAAAAGATTGAGAAAGGCATAGTACACAGTACAAAATATCTGAAACTTTTTTTATTGCTTCTGCGACTACTTACAAATCTATGTCTACTGTCTCTCTCAAGTTGCCTGGAAGAGATCGCTGCCAGCGATAAGGCTGCCTTTGCTTATTTTAGCTCTAAGATCTCTGAGGTTTGGGTTTGTTATTTAATGTTTTGTATTGTTTGTAAACAAGTAATAAAATGTTAATTTATGTATCTAAAGCAAAAGTAGCAAAACTCATTTGTTAAACAACGTGTTACAAAACAACCAATACAGCTGAAAGGAGGTCAAGGTGATCATGAAACTGAGCAACTTTCCCCATGGAACATGGGTCGAATGACAAAAATATTGGATCCCATACAAACGTACACGTGTTTAGCTTTGTCTGTTCTGTTTCATACATTTTAGATGGAAACGGTTTCAAGCGTCGAGGTCCAAATTTTTTTCATACTTCGACCCATGTTCCATAGGGAAAGTTGTTCAGTTTCATGAGTACCTTGACCTTTCGGCTTGTTATACCCTTTCCATTACTCCCGGTATATATGTCGCAGTACGATGGCAAACCTAGGTTTTTGGCCAAAAGCCGGCATATTATGGCAAAATCGTAGACTTCTTTCGGCCATCGTCCTAAGCTGATCCAGGTTTTTGGCCAAAAACCTAGGATTTTGGCCAAAAAACTAGGATTTTGCCGAAATCCTAGATTTGTTATATTATGGCTTTGTGCATTTCGGGGAAACTTCTTCTTCTTCGACTGGTACACCAAGTCGCCCAACGACCCGATGAACCCTGGTGTTAGAGTTTTTAAACCGCCTACTGCAAGGAGCAGGCCTCTGACAAGGTTGTGTAACGACCGCCGTCTAAGTGATCATAAAGAGCAATCGGGACCGACGGCTTAACGTGCCCGTGTAGTTCGGGCATACACCTCGAAAGGCAGGAGGTAACATTGGACGTTCTGGAGGGTGGGAGGTAGCGTCAGACACTCTGGAGGGCGTGGGTAGCGTCGGACACTCTGGAGGATGTAAGATGACGGGCGTTGGATTTTCTGGGGGTCCGACGCTACCTCCTGGTCTCCAGGGCGTCCAACGCTACCACCAATCCTCTAGAGCGTTCAGTGGTACGTCCTGCTCTTATGTTGTCTAATGCTCTCCCCTGCCCTTCAGTAAATTCAAGGCAATCCTGCTGTTCAGACTGTCTGATGTTACCCCCCGTCCTTCAGAGTGTCCGAAGAATTTCCCCCGAAATGCAAAAAAGCCATAATACTAAACAAATCTAGGATATCGGCCAAAATCCTAGTTTTTTGGCCAAAATCCTAGGTTTTTGGCCAAAAACCTGGATCAGCTTAGGACGATGGCCGAAGGAGTCTACGATTCAGCCATTCGTACTGCGACATATATACTCTAAGATCATAGTCATTATTCATTATCTTGATAAATGATTGTTACAGCTGCCCGCTGCCTGCAACGAGGGAACGAGACGGTGAACGCTGATGACGTCATCACGTTCCTCGGGAAGCGTTCCCTGCAGAACACGGCGCAAGGGGAAGTCATCTTGAGGGTACGTACCTGCTGCATGCCGTGAGATGCCGGCTTAGAATAGCATCACCCCAATTCTACCCATGAGTCTCGTCAAAAGCGACTAAGGGATAATTATCCAGGGAATGGGCAGCAGCGTTCCCTGTGAATTAAAATCCCTGCTAGGCGCGGTGAGTATGGCAACACCCCCCAATACGGGGGAGGCCCATGTCCAGCAGTGGACTGTTGTGGCTGTAAAGGTAACGTACCTGCTTATACAGGGTGTTAGGAAAAGTAGTACGATCCTTCAAAGCGCACGTTCTATAGGTATAATAACAATTTATAAACAATATTAGAAGATTAAAATATTTTTCAAATTCTATTCTATTTCAGCCTATTGCAGTCCACTGCTGGACGTAAGCCTCCCCCAGGGAACGCCATAAGGCACGATCTCCCGTTTTTGCCATCCAGTCGCTACCAGCTGCCTTTTTTAAGTCATCGGTCCAACTGGCCGGAGGGCGCCCAACGCTACGTTTGCCGAAGCGTGGCCTCCACTCGAGAACCCGCTTACTTAGCTTTTTCAAATACTTTCAATTAAATTCTTCCCTAATATAATAACGTTTCATTAAAAATAATTATTTATTTTCTTTTATAGAACTCGTGGTTTAAAGGAACGTACTACTTTTCCTAAGACCCTGTATTATAAGTACATAGAATACGCGCGCGATCAGATGGTAGTTCTAAGGAATGTGCTAGTCACGTGACCTAATAGTTAGCGGAAGGTTTTGTGAATTACCTATGTTGGATGATAGATAAAATATAGAGTCGTACATAAATTGTTTCATAGATGGCAGCACAGGGATTTTGAAACGCGGTAGTGAAATGTTTATGGGTCAAATACATTAAAATCATCGAAATCAAAGTCAGTATTACGATAATTAAATTAGGATAAAACGGATAAAATAATTTCATTTTTTTTAAATTGCTTTCGAAACTATTCACTGGAATGAGAAAGTGATTATCATGTGACTACTAGATTGCGCTAGCCAATACTTACTTTGTGCTACTAGTGGCAACTTTACAAAGTCATCATCTTCCTGCCCTTACCCCAATTACTTGGGGTCGGCGCAACACGTTTCGTTGAACATAAAATCGTGTTGCAAAAGGATTTGGCTGAATTTTACGACTGGCCGCCTACCAGACGTCAACCCTCCTTGGGAATGCTTTTGTGGTTGATTAACCGCCACCATACGGTTGGCCCTGGCTGTTTGGGTCGGGTTTATCCCTCTGTCGCCTCTTACGACCCCCACGGGAAGAGAGGGGGTGGTGCTATTCTACTCTGCCGGCACCACACAAACATAAACTTTAACCTTAACAGCCACATAAGTTCACTGCTGGACATGGACCTCCCCCTATCGGGGACATTGCCATTAGTGTTGCCGAACTATCAATAGTTTTCATTCATTAAGGCCTATACAATCGATAGGCCTATCGATAGTATCGATACTATCGATAGTTTTTGGCCAATCGATAGTCCCATAACTATCGATAGTATCGATACAATTGATAAAGAATCGATAGTTGAACGATAGTGAAAACTATCGATTGTCTATCGTTTTACAATCGATAGTCCACTATCGAGCGGCAACACTCTCTCTCTCTTCGTGTGGGACACCGAGTCGTTCAACGACCCGGTGAACCCTGGTGTCAGAGTTTTTCAACCGCCTACTGCAAGTAGCTGGTGTACCTAACGACCGCCATCATAGACAGCAACCGGGACCGACGGCTTAACGTGCCCATCCGAAGCACGGAACCATCTTACTTGCGGACAGTCAGGTGGTTCAGCCTGCAATGTCCTAACCAGACTGGGAACAAATTCACAAAGTGATAAATATCAACTTTGTGAGTGACCCCCCGGGAAGTGAACCCGGAACCTTCTGCGTGGCAGGCAGTCATACTATTGCCATACTCATGTCATGACACTTGGCAGGCGAATTGACGAGCGTAGTACAAGACGTTTAATCCACTGGAAACACTGCTGCCCATTCCCTGGTTCATCATCTCTTAGTCGCTTACGACACCCATGGGTAGAATTGGGGGTGATGCTATTCTAAGCTGGCATCACACGGCCCAAACAAGAACAAGGCACAAAAACATCAAGCTTTTACCACAAAATAGAGAGTTCACAGAAGGTTCACTCGACCCTACTTAGGATTTTCGCGATCGTCACTTGTTACATAGCCAGGGTTGCTTCTCACAAAAATCTCAGAGTATGCCTAAGAATATCAAAACAGCAAAACCTGATACGAGAACGTCATTATGATTCTGAGCCAATTTTGAATCCAAGAAATATGAACTTCGTGACAACCGCGTTCTTCGTTACCTTGAATTAATCTGAGATTCCAGTTCTTTAGCGTCAAAATCGTCGCTAGTACTACGTGAGCCATCTGTAATTTGTGTCTTTAGTCCTTTTATCATCATTTCCAGGTCCAACAACTCACAATCCACCCCAACTTTAGTCTCCAGAACCAGGCAGCAGACCTGGCAGTGCTACAGCTTGAAGAACCAGTTGTGTTCACCGACCTGATCCAGCCAGCTTGCTTGGTGGACGACGGGGAGACTGATGAAGCTGTGGTAAGTAAATTTCATCGATATTGATCTTGTCTCTTTTGGTACAACCACAGAATATACCGCGTGTAAGGGACGGTGTACCGAAAACTTTGCAGACATGATCAGACCATGAAAAAACGGCCATTTACACCACCTGACAAAAGTTTTAGAGTCATTCAGAAGACTGTGTATCACCATAGAGTCAGGTCAACCTGTCACCTAAAATTGCGATACTCATCAACCCTCAAATCCCTTAATCGATTCTTACGACAATGCCATACCATTTTTGTTAATGACTCATCATCATCACCATTGCGCTGGAAGAGCAACGACGTCATCTCTTGAAGGGCTGCAAGGCAAAGACCTGCCCTAATAGAAGCTAAAAGAACGCGAATAGCTACTAAAGTGGTTGCTTTGGTTATTATGTCTTCCAGGTATAAAACTATAATTTAGCTTATGTATTATCTATTTTTATTTCAGGCGACTGCTTGGGGAGAAACTTTATCTCTGATAAAATTCGCTGAGAAGAATCACACGTGCGTCGGAGAGCCCGTAGATAATACTTTCTGCGCTACATACGGTGCTTGTAAGTATTTGTTTCTTCTTCCTAGTAACGTACATTCTCCTAAATTAAGCAAAAGATCCCAATACGTTGTCAAACAAAGTCTTCTTCTTTTCGTGTGGGACACCGAGTCGTTCAACGACGTCAAACAAAGTGACCAGCCTGAACAGTTTAGGCGAGAAATGCACGTAATGCTGATAAGGGCAGGAATCATTTGGGATAATGGCAGACAGATGATGATGATATTATTGGGCTCAAGCACCTTGAGAGTTCGTGAACTTCTATATACTGACCTCCAAGTTGTAATTTAATTACTTATTGTTGTATTTAATAATGATAATTTTATGATTGGGGGTTCACTTCAGCTTGACTTCTCCCGTTTGAACTGAACTGTTGTTTTGAATACTGTCAGCTGAGATATGGACGATCTACCTGTTAACGTACCTAACATTGAATCTGTATTTTTTCCAGCCGTAGCGCTATGTCCAAGCTACGGAGGAGTATACGCAGCTTTGGAGTCAGGACGTTGGTGTGCGGCTGGTGTACGAACAGGTGATTTTTCTTATTTTCCTTCATCAGTGACAACCATGGAGCAACACGGTCATCCGGCCCGTTCCGTGCCACACTTCGTGTGGGACAACGACCACAACAGTCCACTGCCGAACACGGGCCTCCCCAAAATTCTTCTAGATGAACTACACTTCCCATCAGAAAAATCGAGACGCTTAGCAAGTTTACGTTTTGTAGGGATCACGTTATCTGAGACATATGTTTATTTTGGAATAAATGACAAATGTAGTTCAATGGTCAGTATTACGAGTTTTCGATTTTCTACATTCAACTTTTTATTTCATAGATTTCATATTTTGTTTGACTATGAAAATGAAACTGTCTCGATTTTTTTGATTCGTTGTATATTTACTTCTTCAAAAACGGGCTGGTTAGCCAGGTTTAAAGCTCAGTGGTTTAACCTATACAGTACGACACAAAAGATGTAAAGTTGCAGATAAAAACTCCTTTACTAACTCAAATTAACTAGAAATATTTTAAGTGGTGAACCGGCGCATGAAAGTGAGCAACTTTCCCCAGGGAACAGGGCGAAATATGAAAAATAAATTTGGACCTCCCACACAAAATGTGTGGTCAACACAAAAATGTGGGCCGGGTCAGTTTGTATACTTAAAGATACCGAGCATAGACTTTTCCATAGCTCTTGGAGTGGCATGAGAACATTGAACTTTCTAAAGTTATGATTGTTCTTTTTCAGGTGACGTCACAAAACGAGGACTCTGCTTCGACAAGACCGTCGCCTTCACGGACCTGCGAGCTTATACCCAGTGGCTGAGAGACTTTAGTCAATAAAACAGAATAACCCTTTTATGGACTTTTATTTCAAACCCAAACTAAATCACCCTTTTTTGGACTTTTACTTCAAACCTTGCGATTGATTTATTTTTACACGACTGCCTAAAAAAAAAGGGTAATGGTAAATGTAAGTATGTATGTATGTGCGTTAAACCACTCTAACCACAAACTCTCTAACCACACTGAACAGATTCGATTGGGAATTGTGTGAGAAGAATCCTTACATTATCCCGATTGTCATAGGCTACGTTTTGTATAGGAAAATTGTTTTTCCGCAAAATCAGGCGTGTTTTTTTAAATCTTTTGTATAGGAATCGTTAAGCTTTAAGTTTTGAGCTGTTGAGTTGTTTAGATGGCGGTGGCATCACCCCATATCCTTACCATGGGTGTCGTAAGAAGCAACAGGGATTTGAGAGTTGATGTGTATTGCAATAATAATAGGCAACAGGCTGACAGCCTGTCCCTATGGTGATACACTGATACACAGTCTCCTGAATGAGTCTAAATTTTTTTCAGACGAGGTGTAATTTAAATTGCCGTTTTTACAGCCGTCTACGCACTGCCCACCCGCAAGGGATATAGGCGTGATATGTATGTGTATGTATGAGTTGTTCATGAATTACGTTGAAAGCCTGTAGACTGGTGCTAACTCTATCAATAGATTGCTATTTCAGACACAATTGTTTGTGAAACCGTTCCCTGCCTGCCACTAAGTAAGTATTGGCGGGCGCCCAAGAAAGAAATACGACTGCAAGGAAATGTCACTACACTCACACACACACACGTTGTTGTCAACCCGCGATCTCGAACCGTTTCGAACCGGCTATTAGCGAGTGTCAATAGCGTTCGGAGCGGACGGACGGCAAAATAACGACTCAGAACTGCAAATATTTTTGTATATATCTCGATTTTTATAACTATGCGCTTAAAAATCGAGTTATAGTGCGTTACATACATTGTAAGTTTGATAATAATGTAGGTAAGAAAGTACGTTTTACCCAGGTACCACATTATAAAAATTTAGATTGATAAAAAAATTTACTTTATTTAAGACTTTTACATCCATAGTTATGTTAGTCAGTCACTTCCTGTTACATTATGTAAATAGACAAGATTTTTAATAGCTAGAGTTAGGTAGTTTATCTTTAATTAATATAAAATAGCAACCCTAGAGTGTAGGCATAGGTGATTGGAAAATGGCGTGAGCTGCCCTTCTGTAAATTCTCTATTCTGTGACGGGTAACCTAGACAACAAATAGTAAAGCACTAGGGGTATAAACCTGTATGAATGAATTGTAGAGAAACAAAGTACTTACACGTGTATTAATTGGTTTAATTACTGATATCCCATATTTAGAACACAATTCACACGTTATACTTGGAGTGTTACACGTGTAAAATGTATAGCTTCTGAATAATGAAAGGGTGAAAGTGGCTTAAGGCGCTTAACACACAAAACATCCGTTTGTGTGTTATTTTTGCGCAGCAGTTTCGTTTGATAAATACGATTTTCCACCTTACTGTCATACAAATAGATACGGTTAAAAACGGTTTGTAAAAATATCGCACAACGCTGCATCGACGAAAGCATTTGTCAAATAATTTAACGTAAACCCTACATTTTTGTATGAGAATAAAGTCGAAATTCGTATTGTCCCAACGCATGCGCAAAAATAACGTCTGAACGGACGTTATGTGTGTAAAGCGCCTAAATGGTTCGTGTAACATAACATGACAAACGGTGCGGCTCGCCTGTTCTTTACTTGAACTTGGCTGGACACGCTACCGTGTGTCTAGATTGTACACAGAGTCGGCATAACGTGTGGGTGAAAGAATCTAATTGAAGATTTTTATTCCAATGGTAGGTATGTAACTCAGCACATGGAATATAATACTATACTGTAAACAATATACTTACTACCTACTATTATTTTTGCTGTCATAGTTTTGGAGCCCAAGAGGGAATTCTTGTAGTCACTCAGGCGCGACAGATGTACAAGCAGTGCGATACCTTGTACTAGTGGAGTACTTCCACAAAATATTACATCATCGTTTCCGCGTAACAAGGACAAAGAATATTTGATAGCTGTCAAACCCATATAATAGTCGAATTTTCAATTGTATTCACTAAAATGACAGATGCTGACAAAATAATGATACCAACTCCGTATCACTAGTGACGTTCTTCAGTTCGAATTTTAAGTTCAGGTGAGCTAATTCATTCAAACCTCATACACAGGTCACTCAAATTTACCTATTGATTGTAGGTAGGTTTGGTGGTAGGTAATTGATGTTAGGTATTTTTCCCAATAAAGCGGCCACCCACCAAATGTCATTTTAGTGAATACAATTAGAAATTCGACTATAGAAACAAACGCTAGTTTAAATATATAAGTCTATGATAGAAACCATGTCATCAAAGAAAAATAGTCATGGTTTTTTTTTCTAAGAAGTATTAATATGAATTTGACAGCTTTCAAATATGGTCAATTCGAACGACCGTGCTATAAGCAAAGTATCATGATGTCTCACATAATTTGGACTAACCAAAGTATTTAGTTCTAAAAACTATTACAAGATGTCGCCTAATCGTCGCTTCGAGACGAGCATCAAGAGGTTGAGAAATTTACCAGGGCCCGCTAGGCGCCCGGAGCTCTGTTGGCAGAGCGATGGAACGGTGATCTACAGTCCCGGGTTCAAGTCCCGGCGGTCGCTGTTGAATTTTTTAATATTCTAATTTTTCAATTATTACAATAAGTGCAACAGAGACAAATACCAACGCATGTTTTTGCGTTGCTCCTGCGTCAACGCCTGGTTTATAGTCCGACAAGTTCTTGCGCGACCTCCCTGCGGGGTACAGACGGTTGGGGGGCGAGGAAGCATGACATGCGGCGCGGATACGCGCGTCTCCCTTCCCCGCTACACCCCCCGCTACCCGCTGACATCGCCCTCCCCCGACGTCTGTCACCCCTAGGGAAGGTCGCGCACGAACTTGTCGGACTATAGTAGGTATGGGAAATTCAAAATTTCCTTGCTTAAAAGGTAGCAATGGCCTTCAATTATGACAACTGCCTTTGTGGTAACGGCTGTCGATACTGCCACCCCTAGTCCACTCAGTGTGTTTCGTAAAAGGCGACGTAGAGTTTTTGATCTCGGCTGAATATCTGTCGACTATGGTCAACCGCATGGTGACGGTAATACCACTTACAATACCACAGAGGGTAAACGTCGTCAGTTGACGGCTGTCAGCAGGAGGCCGCTCATAGCCAAATCTTTTTCTACATGATTTTGTGCTCTATCTAACAAAACATGTTGCACCGACCCCAACCGGTTTGGAATAATGGCAGGACAGCCGATGTGGCGCAGTGGTTAGTATGCTGCCTGCCACCCAAAGGTTCCGGGTTCAATTCCCGGTGGGGTCACTCACAAAGTTGATATTTATCTGTTGTCTGGTTAGGACATTGCAGGCTGAACCACCTGATTGTCCGCAAGTAAGATGGTTCCGTGCTTCGGATGGGCACGTTAAGCCGTCGGTCCCGGTTGCTGTCTATGATGGCGGTCGTTACACAACCATGTTAGAGGCCTGCTACTTGCAGTAGGCGGTTGAAAAACTCTGACACCAGGGTTCTTCGGGTCGTTGAACGACTCGGTGTCCCACACGAAAAGAGAGAGATAGCAGGATGATGATGACGGGCCTGTTTTTTCAACCCTTTTTATGGGCACGTTAAAACAATGAGGCTATAAAATTATTCAGGGCAACCGCCGATGCTCGTCACTCAAACCCATTAAGAGTTAATTTTTGTATTTATATTCCGAAAGCGTATTTCGTTGTATGACAGATAGGTAGCCTTTTGTAGTTTATAGTGGGTCACACTTTATGCTGTGAGGTGTTGGTATAGGATCACCCCATTTCTACCCGTGGGTGCGGTAAAATGCGACTAAGGGTTGAATCCAGACAGCAGTGTTACCTGTGAATATCTACAACACCTTGCACTGCGCTCGCCAATCCGCCTGCTAAGCGTGGTGTGTATGGCAATGCCCCTAATTGGGGGAGACCCATGTCCAGCAGTTGATTGTTGTGGTTGAAGTAGTAGTGGGTTACACGGATGATGAGCAGTTATTGTCATACAGAGTCTTACCTAATAGGGTATAACAACAGCCTCAAAATAACAACTCAAAAGGCTACCTGGGTCAGTCAAAGGATGTTCACCTAATTAATTAAAAAGTATGTTTGAAAATGAAAAAAATAATCTGGCGTGACGATTTTTTTTAAATGCCTTGGATGGTTGGATGTTTTCTTAAACATAATTTACGCATGGCCTTAAAATATTTGCAGTGAATTTAATAGGACCTTATATAAAACTATCTTCTTCTTGTTGCGTGAACGACCCTATGAACCTTGGTTTCAGAGTTTTACAATCATTTACTTCTACTAGGCAATCTCTGATATGGATGTGTAACGGCCACCATCTAATCATAGACAGCAACCGGGACCAACCTCTTAACATTCCGTCCGAAACACGGAACCACTCGTATGGACATTCAGGCGGAATGTCCTAACATAACTGGGCACAATCTCACAAAACAAATTAATTTACAAATGTCAATTTGGTGCCGTGTGGTGCCGGATTAGAATAGCATCACCCCATACATTACCCATGGGTGTCGAAAGACGCGACTAAGGGATTTGAGAGTTTATGTGTATAGCGATTTTAGGCATTACAGTGATATACAATTCAGCTGAATGACTCTTAAACTTTTGTCAGTGATGGCCGTTTTTACAGTCATTTACGCTCTGCCTTCCCCGCAAGGGATATAGGCGTGACATATGTATGTATGTAACTTTGTGTCCCACCAACTAGAATTAGCGGCGTGAGTTAATCCCGAATTTAGTCAAAATACTTCGGATCGTCATACCGGTACCAAATTTTAGTATGTTAATAAACATGACATAAACTATAGAAAACCACCGGGAGACAAGCTGATGGGGGCCTGTCTCCCGCAGAAATGACGTCATCAAGATGGCGGCCGCCACATTTAGAAAACTGCAAATTATTTGAAAACCATAAGTTGCATTGTCATGTGCATGGTATCAAATGAAAGCTAATTAATTGTTCTACATATTTGTCTTGAACTACGACCAAGTCTATAGCATAATTTCGTAATTAAAAGACTTTATGTAAAAAAAAAACAGCAAATAATTTATTTGTGTGGCTATATAATTCAAAATAATCATTTTTAACAAAAGTGACATAGAAGAAAAGAAACGCTCAATGCAATAGCTACAAAAATCTGAAAGCACTTTCTTGTTTGGATAAAGAGAACTTAAGTTACACTGATTTGAGTACAACGCTGTCTCTTTCCGCGCCACGACTATTTGTTGTATATGCACGGGTATGGTGTCAAATATAAGGTAAATAATTGTTCTGCATTATTCTTCTGAAGCACAACCAGCTACATAGCATAGTTAAAGAATTAATATTAAAAAAAGAACTTTGAAACCTATTTTTTGTGGGGTTATAGAAACTCAAATAATACTTACTACGCTGACACAGCGACCTAAAGTGGATTTTGGCCTCCACTGCAATTGCACGCCACACTTCCCTGTTCTGCGCAGTTTGCTTCCAATCAGGCTTTTGGAGTGAGTGCAGGTCCTTCAGAATTTGGTCAGTCCAGCGATATCTAGGTCGTTCGACAGGAACTCCGAAACAGGTTAGAGGATTTGGAGGTCAAAAAATGCATTGAAAAAGGCTGGGAAATTTTCGAACCCGAGCGAGACACACTAAAGAGGTGAGACTTAAGATCTTAGGGTGAAAGAAACTACACTGAAAGAGAAAATGGTGGACACAATGATGCGAAATAGATGTAGAAGAAAGAAGCGGAACAAGATAAAGAGTGGCAGGATAAAAACGATAAATTGCACACAAGATGCAAGAATACAATAAGAAATACATAAGGACACTTCCTAGAACGCAAAGTTGGAGAAATAAAGACACCAATCAGATCAAGTGAAATTCGTAAATTTTATCAGGAAATAAGATTGGTCAAGAAAGGATACCAACCCATCGCTCAGTTTCTTGAAAATGACGAAGGAAACCTCGTTTCTGACCCGGAGAAGCTGAATACTGAACGGTACAAATATTTTAAGGCCCTGCTAAATTGCTCGCTGATAGTTTTCAGTCTAAATTAGCGAGATATATGTGAAGCGGAAAGCTATTATGCACCTGAAGAACAACAAATGTCCAGGGATTGACGACATGCCGGTAGAACTGTGGAAGTATGCCAGAGGAGCACTACAGTCGCAAATGAGAATATTGTTACTCTAGAAGGAAGAAAATCTGCAAAAAGAGTGGAATATGGGAGTTATCTGCCCGATTCACAAAAGAAGCTCTTGAAATAAATTCTCCAACTATAACGGTATGTTGTACAATGGGGTGTAAGGGGCCCTACCAACACCTTCGGGGCCCAAGCCAACCTTACCTGCCCGTGGTGCACCCTGCTGGTCAACGGACGAGGCAATGGCGACCCGCCAACCCGCACTGGATCAGCGTGGCGGGTGACGATCCAACCCCCCTAAATAAACATGGCAGTACAAGTCAAACCATGGCCCCAAGTTCCCGGCGGCTCCAGTTGCAGAACTGGCGTTGACGGGCGCCGGCCAAGCACTGGAACCAGGGGTGCTAAGAATCCCCGGGCGGCGCTCCTCCGTCAAACGACCAAAGCAAACGCACCCACGGACAACCGACTTATTATCACTGATGACATACAACACGCGCGACCGACGAGAAGCTCGCCGAGCTGGAAGATGTGATAGGCAGGCTGAACTGGGATATCATAGGGTTATCTGAAGTCCGATGAGAGGGGAGGACACGATAACCTCAAATCCGGTCACCTGTTCTATTACCGGGAGGGCGATCAACAGTCCCAAGGTGGTGTCGGGTTTATACAAGTCCTCGTCAACAATATCATCTCTGTTACAAGCATATCAAGCAGGGTGGCGTACCTGATACTCAGAATATCTAAAAGATATTCGCTGAAGGTCATACAGGTTTACGCACCGACCTCGAATCACCCTGACGATGAAGTAGAAGTTTTGTATGAGGACATCTCAAAGCCATACATGCTTCAAAGTCGCACTACAGTGTTGTAATGGGGACTTCAATGCAAAGTTGGGCGAGAGAAGCGGTGATGAGTTGGGGTGGGGCCATTTGGATATGGGGATCGGAACTGAGGGGCCAGAGGCTGGCCGAGTTCCTGAGAAGGAGGAACTCTACATGATGAACTCGTTCTTCAGAAAGCCGCCTCATAGGAAATGGACCTGGTTGAGCCCCGACGGTTCTACCAGAAATGAGATAGACTTCATTATGGCCACAAAGAGACAAATTTTCAATGATGTCTCGGTGATCAACAGGGTTAAAACCGGAAGCGATCACCGAATGGTCAGAGGCACATTGAACATAAACGTCAAACTAGAACGGTCTCGCCTAGTGAAGTCTACGCTCCGACCATCTGCGACCCATATTCAAACCCGGAAAGCTTCCAACTGAACTTACAAATCGCTTTGCTTGCCTAGATTGCGATTTCGTGGACGATATCAATAACAGTTTAGTGGAAACTGTCCACACAGTCGGCTCCAAGTTCTTTAAGCCCTGTCGTAAAAATAGACCTCAAAAACTAACCGATCGAACTCTGAACCTCATGGCTGAAAGGCGTCTCATGACGCTGCAATCCTCTGATGACACGGAGTCATATCGGCGGCTCAACAGACAGATATGCCAGTCCCTGCGGAGCGATATTCGAAACTTAATACTAAAAATATTAAAGATACGATTGAGCAAAGGGCATCAAAGTTTTCGCCAGGGACCAGTCTATTGGGCAGAGCCAGCTGACAAAGCTGAAGACGGAGGACGGCAGGGTAGCGTCCACGAGGCCAGAGGTACTGAGGAGATCGAACGGTTCTATGGACAGCTGTACACTTCAGTTGCAAAACCTGTTAATAGCTTAACAGACCCTAGAGCAAAACTTACCTGACACTATACCGAAGATATCCCGGACATCAGCTTGTATGAGATTAGGATGGCCCTAAACAGCCAAAAACAACAAGGCGCCGGGCGAGGACGGAATCACATCAGAGCTACTGAAAGCGGGTGGAACACCAGTACTTAAAGTCCTTCAGAAGCTCTTTAATTCTGTCTTGTTCGAAGTGTGACGCCAGAAGCATGGAACAGAAGCGTGGTGGTGTTTTTCTTAAGAAGGTGATAAGACTCTCCAAGAATTATAGGCCCATCTCGCTTCTGAGTCATGTTTACAAGCTGTTTTCGAGGGTAATTACAAATCGTCTGGCTCGCAGGTTTGATGACTTCCAGCCTCCCGAACAAGCCGGCTTCCGAAAAGGGTACAGTACCATAGATCACATTTTCACGCTGCGGCAGATTGTACAGAAGACCGAGGAGTACAATTTGCCACTATGCTTAGCATTTGTGGACTATGAGAAGGCTTTGATTCTATCGAGACGGGCAGTACTGCAGGCTCTACAGCGGTGCCACATTGACTACAGGTATATCGAAGTGTTCAAGTGTTTATATAGAAACGCCACAATGTCAGTTCGAACACAAGATCAGACCACGGCGGCTATTCCATTGCAGAGAGGTGTAAGACAAGGAGATGTACTATCTCCGAAGCTCTTCACCAATGCGATGGAAGATGCCTTCAAGCTCGGAATGGGAAGAACTTGGCATCAATATCAATGGCGAATACATCACTCACCTTCGGTTTGCTGACGATATCGTGGTCATGGCAGAGTCATTCGAAGACCTCAGCAAAATGCTACAGGACCTCAATCGGGTTTCCCAACAAGTGGGACTCAAGATGAATATGGACAAGACGAAAGTCATGGCCAACTCACATGTAGCGCCCACCCCAATATCAGTAGGGAACTCGGTACTCGAAGTGGTTGACAAATACGTCTATCTAGGACAAACAGTCCAACTAGGAAGATCTAACTTTGAGAAGGAGGTCAATCGGCGAATCCAGCTAGGCTGGGCAGCTTTCGGGAAGTTACGCAGCGTCTTCACGTCCAAAATTCCTCAGTGTCTCAAGACGAAAGTGTTCGAACAGTGTGTCATGCCAGTGATGACCTACGGTGCCGAGACGTGGTCTCTAACTGTCGGCCTCCTTAATAGACTAGGAGTCACTCAGCGAGCTATGGAGAGAGCTATGCTCGGTGTTTCCCTACGTGATCGAATCAGAAACGAGGAGATCCGTAGACGAACCAAGGTAACCGACATAGCTAAGAGAGTCAGTAAGCTGAAGTGGCAATGGGCAGGCCACATTGCTCGAAGGACTGATAATCGGTGGAGCAGGAGAGTTCTCGAGTGGAGACCACGTACCGGCAGACGCAGCGTAGGACGGCCCCCCGCGAGATGGACAGACGATCTGGTCAAGTCCGCGGGGAAATGCTGGATGCAGGCCGCTTCTAATCGGACAAGGTGGAAATATTTAGGGGAGGCCTATGTTCAGCAGTGGACGTCCTATGGCTGATATGATGACTATAACGGTAGGTACCTATCGCGCTACTCCCGACTGCCTACAAAGTACTGTCTTCTTGTCTCTCGGGTGCTTTTGAAGTGGACACAGGGCTCAAACAAGGAGACGCGCTTTCTATCACCTATGTTGTTTAACTTGATGCTCAAACACGTGGTCTAAAAAGTTCGTTGATGGAGTGGAGTTAAACGAAATGCATAAAATAATAGGTTATGCCGACGACCTGGCCCTAATAGGTAGAAGTGCTGCAGACGTGAGAGCAATGGCCAATACACTGAAGGAAGAAGGAAGAAAAGTAAGTCCCACGGTAACCCATGACAAGACAGAGTACCTCCACATGAGAAGATTCAAGAGCGCCAAGACTAAGAGAACCAACCTTATAGCCAATGACACCTCCCACAAAGGGGTGAACGACGTAATCAACATTCGCGTCCAGAATGCCCCAAGGTACTCAGCAGCCCTGCACAATGTGTTGACATCGAAACTTGCAGGATAATAAGGGTTCGTATTTACAAGACCGTCATATGACCTTACCTTAAGGCCTGGCTAGAAAAAACACAGGATTAGGGAAAATGAAAGAGGAACTGACCTGGAGCACGAGGCGGCGTACCTTCAAAATCCAATTTTCATTGTCCAGTTGTAAACACTTGATAGGTTTAGTTTTATAAGTTTTTAAGAAGCACCGGTGCAATATTGTTATTTTTGGATAGGTTTTAGACTTCGTAGATCACTTTTTGTTTATTTTATAGTTTTTTCACAGGGAGCGTCGGCGCAGGTTTTCGCCATATTGAAAAGTCCAGGTTGTTGGGCGAGGGAAAAGGACGGAGAGAGGGAAGAGCCAATGTGTGTGAGTGAGATGTATGTGATGTATGAAAATAAACAGGAAACGGAAATACTTTTTTTTTTTTTTACTATTACGTTTGGATATGCATTGAAAGGATTAACCATAATTCCGCCCGCCTTGAAGTGTACTTCAAAAGAAAATCATTGTTATTGGGATGGTAGAGGACATACCTTTACCACCGGACGGGTATAACTACCTGTTTTAGTTTTTACTTTAACTATGCGAACAACTCCATCCTTTCCTGGAAACACCTCAGTAATTAGACCAATATGCCACATCAAAGGAGGAAGATTGTCTTCTTTCAACACTACTACTGTTCCAATAGTGACAGGAGTACTATCTGTGTTCCACTTCTCCCTGCTTTGTAAAGTACTGAGGTATTCATTGTGCCATCTTTTCCAATAAGATTGTACTATTTTGTCTAAAAGTGCATAACGTTGAAGTCTGTTGCAAGGAATTTCAGTGACATTTTCAGCTGGTAAAAATTTAAGGGTGAAGTATTTAGAAAATGTGCCGGAGTTAATGCCATAGGTCAGAAGGATCATTGCTAAGTACACATAAAGGTCTTGAATTTAACAAACACTCTACCTCTACCAGGACAGTATTTAGTTCCTCATATGTGAGAATTTGAGTTCCAATCACTTTATATAACGTATTTTTCATGGATTTAATATTAGATTCCATAATCCTCCCATATGAGGAGAGTAAGGACTGTTCATTCTGAATTCAATTTTTGAGGAATTAATTCATTGATCAAGGAGTTGTAATAACCAGGAGAAGTTACTAAATCATACAGCTCATGAAGGTGATTTTTGCACCAACAAAATTACGGCCTCCGTCACTCATTATTAAAGAAAGAGGACCTCTCCGAGATATGAAGCGCTTGAAAGCTAGTAAAAATTTTTCGGTAGACAAATCTGACACTAGTTCAATATGAACTCCCTTAGTAGCCAAGCAGACAAAAAGGCATATATAAGCCTTTTGACTGCGGACTCCTCGATATCTAGATAAAGTTATATTGTATGGTCCAGCATAGTCAACTCCGGTTTTGAAAAGGTTTGATCTGGTGCACCCTATATTCTGGTAAATCAGCCATCAAATATTGGGCTTCCTTTGGGTTTAGTCGAAAACACCTATTACAGGAATGGACAATTTTCTAACCAGATTCCTAGCTGATAATATCCAATAATTATGTCTTATCAAAGCCAATAATAACCCAGGCTGCTGATTAAATGGAATAGAAGCATTATTTAACCTACCTCCAACATGCAGGATATCATCAACTACAAACGGATTAAGTTTTTGAAGAGCTGTACTACATTTTTTATTTAAATTTAAATTATTTATGTCACTTGCAAAATGTTTATTTTGAACATGTTTGAAAATATAAGTTTCTGCTGAGGCTAAATCTGTTAAAGTGATTCTACCCTTGGATTTCAATTTTTCATAAATCTGAGAATATAAACAATAATGTTTAATAAATGGACCATTTTGAAACCCGTTCTGAAAGAATGTCAATGGGATGAGGCTCTGACACATGTATGAAGGACACCAATTTTGCCTCAGGTATATGCTGTGGTACATCATTTTGAATATTCACAGGCCAAATAGGCTGTGAAGTCGCATCCAGTCTGGACCATGAAACCAACCATCATTTTCAATTAACTTTGCAGGAGTAACTGGTCTTGTAATTAAATCACTAATATTGTGTTCACCAGGCACATGAAACCAATGAGGAGGAGCAAGAAGCTCTTGGATTTCTGCCACTCTATTTGCAACAAAAGTTTGCCATTTATGAGGCGAAGAATTAATCAAGCTAAAGTAATAGTAGAATCAGAAAATGCCATAATCTTATCAATTTGGACTTTTTGTTATTATGTTATGTACTGTTATAATTAATTTAGCCAAAAGATGAGCAGCACAAAGCTCCAATCTAGCTAATGTTTGCCGACCTGACGCAACACGAGATTTTGCACAAAGTAAAGAGACAGCTGAAGCTTCATCCTCCATTCTACCTACGCGAACATAGACAGCAGCGCCATAACATTTTTCACTAGAATCTGCAAATCCGATCAAAGACACAGAAGCACCTGGAAACAGCCCAACATAACGAGGTATTTTAAGTTTAGATAAACAGGGCAGTTCATGTAATATTTTTTCCCATATATTCTTTAAGTCAATTGGCAATGGTTCATCCCAATCCAAAGATCTTCTCCAACATTCTTGAATAATAAGTTTCATAAGTGCAACTGCAGGTGCAAGAAGACCTAATGGATCAAAGAGTGAGGCTGTTGTTGAAAGAACAGACCGTTTGGTGTACTGAGTTTCAGAATTAAATGGTGCGGATTTTGCACTGAAGAAAAAATTATCTTCCACAGGGTTCCAATGAAGTCCTATTATTTTTGTATGTGGGTCAGCATCAGCATCAAAAGACAAAGTTTTTGAAGCTCGTGAATCTTTAGGAATCTGTTCAAGAAAATTCTGTGAATTTGATATCCATTTGGTCAAATTGAATCCACCTCGTTTGAATAATTCAATTAGTTGAGAATACAATTTCAGAGCCTCCTCCTCATCAGGAAGTGATGTCAAAAAATCATCCATGTATGAAAAATTTGCTACAATTTCTACAAGATTTGGAAATGTTTGAGACTCATCTTGTGCAAGTTGTCGGATCACTCTAAGAGCTAAATAAGGTGAACATTTTAATCCAAAAGCAACTCTGTCAAATTGATATACATCAATAGGACTTTGTGTGTTAAATCTGTATAGAATTCTTTGCAAAGTTTGATGTTCAGGTTTTACTTTTAGTTGAAAATACATTTTCTCAAGATCAGCTGAAAAAGCCAAAATAAAAAGGCGGAAATTTATCAATAAATCAAAGATATTTGATTGAAGATTCGGGCCTGTGTATAAAATGTCGTTTAGACTCTTTCCAGAAGATGATGAAGAACTAGCATTCAAAACAATTCGAGTTTTAGTAGTATCCTTGTCGGGTCTGTACACTGGTCTGTGAGGGATATAATAAACAGGTGAAGAAGCCTGAATATCGATTGGGTCAGATAACTTTTTAAATAGCCTTTGTCAAGATATTCTTGTATGGTGTTGTTGTAGCCACTACGCAGTTCAGGTTAGAATCTAATTTCTTTTCAAGCGACAGAAGTCTTTTTTTTGCAGTTTGATAGGAATCACCTAACACACTAGGATCTTCACATAAAGGTAAAGACACCGTGTACCTTCCAGTTGAATCCCTAGTGTGTGATTCCTGAAATATTTCTTCGCATTTCTTTTCTTCTGGACTCATGATCTTGCGTGGTTGAATTGATTCTAACTCCCAAAACCTCTGAGTTAAATCTTCTAACTTTCTATCAGCACTAACGAAATGAGTATAGAGTTTGGTAGGTTGTTGATTGGTTCCTTGAATATTTAATTCTCCCATTATAAGATAACCTAATGTTGACTGAACAGCAACAAGTTCAGTGTGAGGAATGTTTATTTTGTTTGATAACAAATGTGGGAACAATCCTGATCCAATAATGCAATTTATATCGCCAGGAATGTGGAAATGTTGATCTGCTAGCTGCAGCCCTTTCAAGACTGGGGGAATGTCATTAGTGAATAATTTTGTATGTGGTAACTCACCTGTAAGTTCCTCTACTACAGAAGCTCTCACTGTATTTATACCTTGGATCATGCACTGAGGAAAACGTTAATGACACACGACCTATCACTTTTAATACAGAATTCCTATTCCATGCACATTTGATACTACTTTTTCCATTTTAAGTCCGAGATTGTCACACAGTTCTTTAGTTACCAAGTTCACGTTTGATCCAGAGTCCAGCATTACGCGTATCTGTTCTTGTTTATTAGTTTTATTTGTTACCAAAACACGAGCAGTGGGTTGAATCTGCGTAACAAAAATTTCGTTTTTGTTTTGGTTTGAGGTTAGTGAAACGTCAAACCCAGCGGCGCAATATTCGCGGGTATGTTCCTGGGTGCCATCTGGTTGCAAAATTGCCGATTCCTGTTGTTGTTTCTCGTTTCACTTAGGTAATTAGAACGAGACTTGTCGACTGAACCGTGATCCACATTATTTTCGTCTACAAATTGCGAAACGTCAAAGTCATAGTCAATTTCGTTCAGAAATTCCGACGCGTTTACATGAAGAACGTTTGCGGGGCCAGCTGCTTGCTGTGAAGTGAAACCTTTTTTATTATTGAAGTTATTGTTCAAGTTGAACTTGGAAGCAAGCGCATTATAGCTTAAATGTATCAATGTGTGATGCATTTTGTTGCATCTAGCACAGAGCTACTACTTCTGCAGTTCCGGAGGCTGTGAAATCCAAGACAATTAGTGCAAAAGGCATTTTTTGTTACTATATCAAATCGAGCTTCTGGACTCAGCGCAAGAAACTGTTGGCAGCGATACAATGGATGCGCTTCTTCTGCTTTGCAAACTACACACCTCTTTGACCAGTTATCAGCATTTGTTACTAAAGCATAGGTGTGTTTTGGCTGTTTGTTAACAACTCTAGAGGACGAGGCACTTGATGGCAATGGAGTACTGTGTAATTGAATATGACAAGCAACTTTTCTTTGCTCCTTGACAAATTCTTGCTAAGATTTAAATGTGGGGATTTTCTCTTTACCAAAGCGTTGTTCAAAAGAGTAACTGTTTCTTTATCTAATTTATTCAAGGCTATATGCAGCAACATATAATCTGATAAATCAGTAATTTCGGATTGCTTTAAAGCTGTGACTGAAGCACAAAATTGCTCCAAAAACAATTCTAAGTTTTGAGCAGATGGAGTTGTTAGCGCTTTAAAGTTCAATACTTTGTCAAAATATTGTGAGGCTAACAGACGAGGGTCTTGATATTTTTCAACAAGCAAATTCCAAATAATTTTATAATTGGAAGCTACAGGCAAGACTCCAGCTGTAATACTGAGAGCCGAACCAGAAAGTTTTGAAATCAAATATTGAATGCGCTCCGCATCTGTTAGACTCCCATTCTCATGAATCATTTCTTTGAAGTTTTGAAGAACAACGGCCAGGTGCTAGGATCACCATTGAATGAAACTAGTTCCAAAACAGGCAACTTGTGTTTAGGTTTAATAAATTCAGGTTTTTTCTCCGGTTTGGACATCATTTCAGCGGTGGCTTTAATATGACAGTACAACTCATCAAATGTCTCTAGAGCTTTGAAGTTTGGAACATAGTCTACAGGATCCTCCTCAACTTTGGCATTATTCAACTGTTCTAATACCTGAATGTAATCATCGCGTGTTTTATCAATCGTTAGCAATCTTATTTTGAATGTAATTGCGGCGGCAGGGTCCGTTTTAGCCTTTTGGCTCAAATCATACAGATTTTGTACCAAAGAAAATAAACTAGTTTGTTTACTTTCAAGAACTGTTATTACAGAATTAGACATTTTGGATAATTAACGTGAGACGCTAAACCAATGACACAAAATTAGTATTTAGTTAGCGAGCGTTTATATTTCAATGCGTTGCGTTCTTGGGTTGCGTTGCGTAATTGCGGCGTGCGTTAGCGTGTTTGAATTTTTTGTACAAAATGGCGGATAGCGTGGGCGTGCGATTTTATTTTCAATTTATATCCAATAGCGATATGTTTTTGAACACAAGGATGAATTTTAGCGAGAAGACATGCGATAAACGTAATATTTGTAAGTATTTTAAGCGAATATTTGTAAGTGTAGCTGTGTACGAGTAGGTTATGAGTAAACATGCGCGATACTAACTTATGCTGAAAATTATAACGAAATTGAGTCGAAGCGGTGTAAAAATGAATTTGATGTGTATATGGCTCGTATGGACCAAAATTATGGCTAGAAAAACACAGGATAGGGAAAATGAAAGAGGAACTGACCTGGAGCACGAGGCGGCGTACCTTCAAAATCCAATTTTCATTGTCCAGTTGTAAACACTTGATAGGTTTAGTTTTATAAGTTTTTAAGAAGCACCGGTGCAATATTGTTATTTTTGGATAGGTTTTAGACTTCGTAGATCACTTTTTGTTTATTTTATAGTTTTTTCACAGGGAGCGTCGGCGCAGGTTTTCGCCATATTGAAAAGTCCAGGTTGTTGGGCGAGGGAAAAGGACGGAGAGAGGGAAGAGCCAATGTGTGTGAGTGAGATGTATGTGATGTATGAAAATAAACAGGAAACGGAAATACTTTTTTTTTTTTTACTATTACGTTTGGATATGCATTGAAAGGATTAACCAAGGCCTAATAATGTACGGATGCCAAACATGGACGTTATCCTTGACGGGGGAAGAAAAGCTCCTAATATAGGAAAACACTACGGAAAATCTTGAGACCAACTCAGAATGAGCATGACACTTTTAGAAATAGAAAAACAGGGTGATAGAGAAAATCATCGCCCAATACCATCGGGGAGAGTGAAGCCCATAGACTGCGCTGGCTGGCTTGGCCACGTCGAGCAGATGGAAGGGGTCGGCCGACGGGCAAGCGTCGTGTCGGACAACCTACGTATAGATATCGCTAGACTGACGAAATCTTATTTCCTGAAAATTTGCGAATTTCTATTGATCTAATTAGTGTCTTTATTTCTCCAATTTTGCGTTTTAGGTGGTGTTTTTTTGCATTTCTTATAATATTCTTGCATCTTGTGTGCACTTTATCGTACAACTCTTTATCTTGTTCCGCTAGGATTTTGTGATTTCTCCTTTCTGCTACATCTATTTCGCATCATTGTGTCCACCATGTTCTCTTTGAGTGTCGTTTCTTTCTCCATAAGATCTTAGTCTCACCTCTTTAATGAGTCTCATCGGGTCGTTAAACGACTCTGTGTCCCATACGAAGAGAGAGAGAACGTGTCTCGGGTTCGGAAATTTCCTAGCCTTTTTCAATGCATTTTTAGACCTCCAAACTCTCAAACCTGTATCGGAGTTCCTGTCGGAAGACCTAGATTTTGCTGGACTGTCAGAATTTTGAAGGACCTACACTCCAAAAGCCTGATTGGAAGCAAACTGCGCAGAACAGGGAAGTGTGGCGTGCAGTTGCATCGGAGGCCAAGATCCACTTCGGGTCGCTGGGCCAGCGGGGTAAGTAAGTATTATTTTAGTTTCTATAACCCGACCAAAAATAGCTTTTAAAGTTTTTTAATTGTTGTAACCATGCTATGTACCTGGTTGTGCTTCAGAAGAATAATGCAGAACAATTATTTACCTTATATTTGACACCATACCCGTGCATATACAACAAATAGAAGTGGCGCGGAAAGAGACAGCGTTGTACTCAAATCAGTGTAACTTAAGGTCTCTTTATTCGAACAATAAAGTGCTTTTAGATTTTTATAGCTATTGCATTGAACGTTACTTTTCTTCTACGTCACTTTTGTTAAAAATGAATATTTTGAATTCTATAGCCACACAAATAAACTATTTGCTGTTTATTTTTTACATAAAGTCTTGTAATTTCAAAATCATGCTATGTACTTGGTCGTATTTCAAGACAAATATGTAGAACAATTAATTAGCTTTCATTTGATACCATGCACATGACAATGCAACTTATAGTTTATAAACAATTTGCAGTTTTCTAAATGCGGCGGCCGCCATCTTGATGACGTCATTTCTGCGGGAGACAGGCCCTCATCAGCTTGTCTCCCGGCGATTTTCTGGAGCTTATGTCATGTTTATTAACATACTAAAATTTGGTACCGGTATGACAATCCGAAGTATTTATCGGCTAACTTACGGGACTATAAGGTCTCTTTATCCGAACAAGAAAGTGCTTTTAGATTTTTTTAGCTATTCCATTGAGCGTTACTTTTCTTCTATGTCACTTTTGTTAAAAATGAATATTTTGAATTCTATAGCCACACAAATAAATTATTTGCTGATTATTTTTTACATAAAGTCTTTTTATTTCGAAATTATGCTATTTACCTGGTCGTAGTTCAGGACAAATATGTAGAACAATTAATTAGCTTTCATTTGATACCATGCACATGACAATGCAACTTATGGTTTTCAAACAATTTGCAGTTTTCTAAATGCGGCGGCCGCCATCTTGATGACGTCATTTCTGCGGGAGACACGCCCTCATCAGCTTGTCTCCCGGCGATTTTCTAGAGCTTATGTCATGTTTATTCACATACTAAAATTTGGTACCGGTATGACAATCCGAAGTATTTATCGGCTAACTTACGGGACTAAATCGAACCTGGGGCCTCTGGATCCTGAGACTAACACTCAGAGTCAGTTATATTAAATATGTAAAACGATGACATTGATGAATACAAATGGCATACAACTAGGTATACTGGGTGTTACAGAACTAACAATAACACCAAAAGTACTCATGAAACTGAACAGCTTTCCCCATGGAACATGGGTCGAAATATGAAGAAAAAAATTGAACCTCCTGTACAAAATATACCATTCGACCGAGTCAATTGGTATGAGAGGGTCTAATAACTTTTTTATATTTCGACCCATGCAGTTTTTCAGTGTTACGAGTAGACCACACCCTGAAAATATTTGCACTTTAATAGATAGAACCTTATATTATACGGGGTGTTAGGGACGGTGTAACGAAAACGAAAACTTTGCAGGCGTTGAAAATGAACAACTTTTACTATCGAGCCAATGGTGGGAAAAGAAAAAAATTTCCGACCTCCCATACAAAGTCAGTCAGCTGGTCGTGAATTTTGTATGGGAGGTCTAAATTTTTTTTCGTTTCCCACCATTGGCTCCATAGTAAAAGTTGTTCAGTTTGATGGTCTGATCATGCCTGCAAAGTTTTCGGTACACCGTCCCTAACACCCTGTATTAAATATGGGACACGATACGATTGATGAATACAAATGGCGTATAATATATCTACATAGAATATAAGTAAGTATGTACGCACCTACATACGCACGTCGTTTGTTCCGCATATCTAGACAATGGGCAAAGACTTAAGCGCAAACTCCACCAAAAAGACGAGGGCATAGGACGTAAGAATGACAGTTGACAGACAAGTGATCGTCAAATATTCTTCTTAGTTTTTGACGCTAGCTGTCATGGATGCGACGCTTTGGCGACGCTTGTGTGTGCCTTTGTCAATACGTTTTCGTACATTTTGTATGGAAACGTCGCGATGTCAAACGTCAAGCGTCATGCCCTACGCCCTATGTCCTTTCCTTGTCCTCTCTGTGGAGCTTGGGGCTTATAGTACCGGCGTTCGAATAGGTAGGCCATATCTGACAGCTGTCAAAATAATGCTAATGCTATGACATAAGGTCTATTTTTCTTTGTTGACATGTATTCTAGTATGGGTCTTTACAGCCACAACAGTCCACTGCTGGACATTGGCCTCCCCCGTATTGGAGGGTATTGCCATACTCACCACGCTTGGTAGGCGGATTGGCGAGCGCCGTGCAAGGTGTTGAAGATATTCATAGGGAACGCTGCTGCCCATTCCTTGAATCAATCCCTTAGTCACCTTTTACGACACCCACGGGTAGGAATGGGATGATGCTATTCTAAGCCGGCACCACACGGCACGGAGGTATTGCTAGTATAACAACAAATACAAAAACCCGGCCAAGAGCGTGTCAGACACGCCCACAAATAGGGTTTCGTAGTCAACGTTTAAATATCAGGTCTTTCAGCATTACAAACTTAATTTTGTTGCTGGTTTGTTAGCAGCAGTATGATGACCAACCGCAAATAGAAAAACCCTTTTTTCTGAAACCTTTGAGGGTACAATATCCGTTATAGTTTTCATTGTAACTTCAGATTGTAAGCTATATTCTACACTTATTTCAAATTTTTAGCGTTTATACTTTAAAAGTTACAGCTGGAACAAATTATGGGTCAAAAACGCCCTTTTTGAAAGCAAATATCTCGTGACAGATAAATTTTTGGGACTTTGTTTCAAAGAAACCTCACCTTAGTTTTAAAAGACCTATTCAACGATACCCTACTCAATATTACAGAAGAAAAATTTTTTTTTTGCCCCCCTTTCACTTGTATGGGAGGGGGTCCAAAAAACATTGAATATATTTTTTTCTTTACATTTCTATATTTGGGTCAATACGATCTGTCTTCTCGCCAAATTTTATGTCCATAGCTCTAAAACTGACTAAGATATGAGGGCGCGGCATACAGACAGACAGACAGACAGACAGACTTGACGAAACTATAAGGGTTTCTAGTAGACTACGAAACCCTAAAAAGTAGATAAAAATAACATAAAAATAAAGGGTTCATTCAACAAACGTGATTTTTATGCGATGTTTATACAAAATGGTACGGCACCGTTCATGCGTGAGTTCAACTCGCACTTGGCCGATTCTTAAACATCTGTGCGGATTGTATTTTATTTTTTGTCATGTCATCCAAAAAATAAACATTTCACACGCTTTGCAGGCGGATTGGCGAGCGCAGTGCCAGGTGTTCTATTGGCAGGGAACGCTGCTACACAACGGATTTATCCCTCAGTCACCTTCTACGACACCCACGGGTATAATTGGGGTGATGTTACTCTAAACCAGCATCACACGGCATAATTTACAACACAATGAGAAAAATGCTTCAATTCGTTTTAGTTATTAACAATTTGTTCGCAATTTTTCCACGCTAAAGAAACGAAAAGAGGTTTTTACATACACCACATGATTTTGCGGTGTTTTGCCGGATCCGGTTCTAAAATGAAAACAGAATCTGAATCGGAATAAA